>OZ012688.1:42607061-42755530 GCA_963942565.1 Maea johnstoni | reverse complement strand
AACAAGTACCATGATAACAATATCATTTTTGTTTAAAATGTACTTCAATAGATCAACATACAAAGACATTATCAAGTGTGTTAAACATAATGTTAATCGTAACTCAACTAAATGGAAAACTATGCCTTTTCAAGTCATCTAAGCATGACTACTTAAAGCACTTACACCAAAATGAGCGATACATTAGCAATTAAAAAGACCTACCTAGAATCAATGGAAGGAAAAAACAGAACATTTTCCTAGCATTTGTTTCAGGCTTTGAATAATGCATGTTTTGGATAAATAGATCTGGATACCAAATATTTACATAGGGTAGGGACAATACCACACAGCTGCTATTATAGGGGGGAATATTTAACATGACTGGAAAGTACAGATGGGAAATTGATGCTAGGGTGTTTCAAAATTCCTTTCCCGTGTCCTCATGAAAGAGAGGCAGACAGAGGGGTCATTTTCAAAAACATGCCATAAGTTTGGTGGTATCCGCAAAAGAGAGAGAGAGAGAGAGAGAGAGAGAGAGAGAGAGAGAGAGAGAGAGAGAGAGAGAGAGAGAGAGAGAGAGAGAGAGAGAGAGAGAGAGAGAGAGAGAGAGAGAGAGAGAGAGAGAGAGAGAGAGAGAGAGAGAGAGAGAGAGACAGACAGACAGGACAGACAGACAAATAGACAGGAAAGAGAGATAGAAGAGGAAGAGATAAGATAAGAGAGAATCACTTTTCTTGATAAGTGAATAATCAGTAAATCAACATTCAGTATTTCAACATTAATAAAACATTCCTTTTTTTGCGCTTCTTTATCACCATTCATTAACGACACTTTCATATCTCAAATTTCATAGCTAGATTTATAGGTCCTCCACATTAAGTGTGCTCAAGCCAACACATCAGCGGAGTTCAATTTTTGTGATCAGCACATGACAAATAATCACTCTATGCCATGCACACACACTGGCACAACACCCTTTATAAATAAGAGCTTTTCAGGTTCTTGGTGGCCAGTGTGAAAATTACTTAGTAAGTTTGCACAGTATGCCTGACTGCTCTTCCTCTGTATGAGCCAAATCGTCTTTTCGTGTTTCGGCACTGGGGCACGCTCGAGAACTCACAGCTCTCCCGCCTCCGGTGCTTGCTATTCAGAAGGGTAGGCCTCGAACCAGACACCCCTTACAAGCATACCCCAAAACCCATTTGCCTAATTTACCCTGAAAGGGGTAGTTAGTTAAAAAACTAAGCCTAAAACATTGGGGCTTTTGTTGGCGTTTTGAATGGAATTAGTGGTTCCAGGCTGGGAAAGTCTGACAAGAGCAGTGTTTGTCTTGGCCTGGGGCGTGTACCTGAGTTAGGCAAATCGTGCCATATAGGGAAATTGGAGGTGGAATAGATCAAAAGAGTTAGGCAATTGGTTTGATTGTGTGCCAATGGCCGGGAATATAGATACTACACAGATTATTCTATATGCATCTGTAGTGCACATGTGGTCTCACAGCTTTGAACATTAATCCTCAAATAAAGTGATACCTGAAAAATATTTGCGAATTCAAATGAGAACCAACTAATTAATTCTCAAAATGTTACTCTGACATTGTTATATATTTGGATATGTGTCAGACCATGTGCTTTTGCTAATTCAAATGAGAACCAACCAATTAATTCTCAAAATATTACTGTGATATTGATGTATTTGAATATGTATAATCTTCAGATTTAGATGGCGTCTGAAATAGCTTTAAAACAAAGGAATATTTTTTTTCCTGAAATATGCAGTTGGTTGAGTTGGTATTCCAATCCCGTACAATTATTTCTATGATTGATAAGTAGTATTCCAAGTTGCCTAGCCATGTGTGCTGTCCACATACAAATACTTATTTTCCAAAATTACTATAAAATATTGTCATACCTTGTGAATTGAATACAGACACCATAGTGATAAGCATATATCTAATGCATCAACATAAATATGTCATGATGCTTTTCAAGAGGTTTTGTGAAAATAAAAATTTGGGCAGTAGCTTCATAAGCATGAAACAACAACCTCCCATATTGCGGCATAGAAAATAGAGCGTGTTTTTTGTGCAAGATGGCTGATTCGGAGTAAATGTCTTGAATGGGAGCAGTGGGTATGATTATGGAACTGTCATTAGCAGCCTACGCAGGGCTGACTGAGGCCCTGATCTCTAACCCTGACCAGACACACTGGCGAGCAAATTTACTCTCCTAGCGACACTAACTCCTCTCACTCTCTCTCTTCTCTCTCTTTCGTGTCTCTCTCTCCCTCCCCCTGTCTCTCTTTCTCTCTCTCCTCTCTTTCTCCCTCTCTGTCCGTCTCTTTCTCTCTCTCTCTCTCTCTCTCTCTCTCTCTCTCTCTCTCCTCTCTTTCTCCCTCTCTCTCCATCTCTCTTTCTCTCTCTGTATCTCTCTCTCTCCCTTTCTCTCTCTCTCATCTGTCTCTGTCTGTCTCTCTCTCTCCCTTGCTGTCACTATCTCTCCCTCCCTCCATCCTTTCTCTCTAACACATATTCACTCTCTCTGGTCTGTCTCTCTCTCTCTCACTCTCTCTCTCTCTATTCCTCTCTGTCTCTTTTCCTCTGTCTATATCTCTCTCTCTCATTCTCTCTCTCTCTCTCTCTCTCTCTCTCTCTCTCTCTCTCTCTCTCTCTAAATAAAGAATCAGGGGTTTTATCTAAGATAAACCCTCACTTTTTCTGTCAAATTACTGAGGAAACTTGACTGACCAGCAGTTGATGGTGGATAGGACAACCACCGCTTAAACCTGAATCACTGTTACTTACATATCCTATACAAAATGATAAACATACAAGATGCAAACTAATGGGAACACTTAACACTCTACAAAACTGGTCATATCTCACAGATATTCTATTTAACATGAGTGAGTGTCCACTCCCTCTCATCTCAGACATTTACTATTTTCCCTCTTTTTCTCCCGTCTTCCTTTGTGGCCATAGCTCAGGTTTTTCTAAGTTTTTTTTTATCTCCTTCTCCTTTCCAAGATGATTATTTTTCTAATTTAATTCTTTGCCTACTTTTACGCTATTTACTTCTCATCAGTATGCTACATACAAAATGTTGCTACATAAATCATGAGTCATTACCTTGTAATGGGCCGATTATCAATTGTATCCAGCAGTTGCCATAGAATTGCATGCATAATCAACTATACACAACTGTGCAGTGATCAATAATAAAATGATTCAAATATATACATATATATATATATATATATATATATATATATATATATATATATATATATATATATATATATATATATATATATATATATATATATATGTGTGTGTGTGTGTGTGTGCATGTCAGTGCGTGTTTGTACATACTTAAGAGTGGTTAGCTCAATCATTAATCCCTCTAAAGAAAAAGAGATAATGTGATATATTTGTGTGATGTTATATCAATAGTGGTTGCCTTTGTACTGTGATCAGTATAATCAAATATGAGCTTGTTACTTTTAGGGTGCTAGGCTCGCATACGCAATGCCCATACTCCACTAACATCAGTGAAACCTTACTGTCATACCTAATTCCACTCTGCCCCCTATATGCTAATCCCGACACTAGGATGTTGTGCGCAGGGCGACCACCAGGGACGGAGTATCGGAAGGTCAGACGGGTGGATCAGAGAGTGTCCCGGGCGCGGTGCACCGGACCCCTCGGCGGGCGGTGGTCCCACGTGCGGGCACAGTGCGAAGCGGGCTGCTCCTGCCCAGTTAGCTTTGTCAGGCCCGATTAGCCGCAGCTCGTCAGTGCGGCCACTCATCCATTAGCATTACTTAGAGCTGATTTGACTCCCCGCACACACGGCACATTGAGCCCGCCATTACAACCGCCCGGCCAAGATTAAGTGTAATGGCTATGTTTGGCAATTTTGCCCACTAAGTGCCTGTTACTTGATGTTGCCACATCGGACGCCAACGTGCAGTAATTGCGCCTAAGTGTCGTGCATCCTAAACATCCGTAATGAGACTCCTTATGCTCCGGCCAGACTGTGGCACCGTTCCTACAAACAGAATCCCTAGTCTCTGTCTCAGACCACCAGGAATGACCGCTAAGAGGTCAGTCTCAGAGAAACATCACCACTTAAGTGTCCTATGTCTGAGACCAACATAGATGACCACTTAGAAGCCTCTGTCCCAGACCAACATAGATGCCTACTTACTAGCCACTGTCTCAGACCATCAGGAATGACCGCTTAACGGTCATTCTCTCAGAAAGACATCAACACTTAAGTGTCTTATGTCTCGGACTAAGATCAATGACCGCTTAACAACCACTGTCTCAGACTAACGTCAATGACCACTTAGAAGTCACCATATCTGACCAACATAGATGACCGCTTAGCAGCCACTGTCTCAGACCATCAGGAATGACCACTCAGCGGTCACTCATTCTCAGACAAACATCACCACTTAAGTGTCCTATGTCTCAGACCAACACCAATGACCGCTTAGCAGTCAGCATGTCAGACTAACAGATGACCGCTTAGCAGCCACTGTCTTAGACCAACATCAATGACCGCTTACCAGTCACTAAATCAGACTAATATAGATGACCGCTTACCAGCCACCGTCTCAGACCACTAGGAATGATCGCTCAGTGGTCACTCTGTCAGGGAAACATCACCAGTTAAGTGCCCTACCTCAGACCAACAACAATGACCGCTTAGCAGCCACTACATCGGACCAACATAGATGACCACTTATAAATCACTGTCTCTGACCAACATCACTGACCGCTTAGCAGTCAGTCTCAGATTAACGTAAATGACAGCTTAGCAGTCACCTTCTCAGACTAACATGAAAAACCATTAAGCAATCACTGATTCCGACTAACATTCATAACCATTTCGGGCTGTTGTATCAGGCAAACATGAATGACCGCTTGACAGCCACTGTCTCATACCAACATAACTAGCTTAGTATCCACAGCCCCAGACCAACAGGAATAGCATAGTAGCCACTGTCTCAGCCTCTGTCTCGGACCAACAGTAATGACCATTTAGTGATAAATGTCTCACAAACAGTATTAACACTGACCCCTAATCGTCTCAGGTCATCACAAAGGACCGCTTAGAGTCCACTGTCTCATACCAAACTGTACTGCCACTGAGTAGCCAATATCAGTCTCAGACCACCAGGAATCACTGTCAAGTGTCAAAGGGCACTATATCGCCACTCAAAAGCCACATACTCAGAGCAACATTTGACAACGTAGTAGTTGAACACTGTCACAGGCCAACATTTGACTACTTAGCGGCCACTAGCATTGTTTTAGACTATCATGAATAAACACCTAATAGCCACACTTAGAAGGACATGTCTTACCAATATGATGCCTACACATAAGCCCTAACCCTATCATGAAATTCAGTGAATCTTATTCACTAGTGACTTTTAAAAAACTGACCAGATATTGAAGAATGCAAAGGTCAAAAAGTTTGCTAATTTTCTTAACTGGCATTTGTTTAATTCTGTAAATATCCCAACCCCTTTTAAAATATCAATTACTGAAATCCTTGGAAGTTTATTTTTCTTTTGTCTGGTCAATTGTACACACTTTGTCTTATCCAGTCTTCATTTAAGAGAAGTTTATTCGCTAAATGCGGGTACCTTAAGATATGTTATCCAAACACACATTTGACAAATGCCTAAAATATACTAAATATGCTTTAAATAAAAACTATTTAAAAACATCTTCCATCTGATCCAATAATCACTTAATATAGAGAACTAGTGTACTGTCTAATCCTTTAATGTGTGTGGTCCAAACACTCACTTGCCAAGTCCCTACAAGTAAAATATGCTTTAAATATATCTAATTAAAAAGTCTTCAATCTGATCCACTAACTGCTGAAGATGGACAGGCATTATAATTACCTTGGTACATGTCAAACCATCCTATTGTCATGACTGCTTAGAGTCTACTGTGGTCCTATATGTGATCCGAAATATATACCTGGTCTATGATAATAAGTGATCTATCATTACAAGTAAAAAATGCTTTTAACAAAACTGTTTAGAAATTCTATAATCTGATTTAACCGATGAGTCCTCACATGTTACAACTTGCTTTTAATAACACGGTTTAAAAAAATCCTCAATCTGATCCAACAACTGTTGAAGAAAGACAATAAATATATTGTTGGAAAAGAATGTATGATTCTTGATCCATACATGCACTTGATCATTCATCACAAGAAAAAATAATATGCCTTTGATAGAACTTTTTAACAAACAAGTTTTGAAGCTGATCCATCAATTATTTGAGAAATACAGGCAATGAATTGTTTGGTACTTGAAGATTTGTAATCAAAACACATACTTGACAAGTTACTAAAAGCAAAATATGCTTTTAATAGAACTATTTAAATAAAATCATCAATCTGATCCAACGATTGCTAAAGAAACAAAGGCAGTGTATTATTGTTTGGTAATTGAAGATTTGTGGGTAGCTAATTTAACCAATACAAAATGATGTAAAAAAAATCATAAAAAATGACATACCCTGGAAGATGGGTACTCACCTGAGATTACTCAGGAAACCTACCCAAATGAATACCAATATGACAGGGTTGAGATGCTTTCCAAAAATCAATTCGTCCTTGTGCTTTGGATTAAAGTAGCCTCAGTAATGGAAGGGTTAAGATTTATGACCAAAACACAAAGCTGACAAGTTACTACAAGTAAAATATGCTTTTAATAGAACTATTTAAATAAAATCTTCAATCCGATCCAACGATTGCTGAAGAAAGACAGGCAGTGTATTGTTTGCCGAGCATGTTCGCGGATTCTGAGCCGAGGTCAACAAATCGCTGTTCGCAGTAATCCCGGCTTCCTTGCCCGTCGCCTTCGCTGATGAGGGCATTTAAATATTGACTAGACACTTAGCAAACACTGCAGCTATGTAACTAATCCATAGCTTCATATTAACAAAGTGTGGACTCAACAGATCCAGCTCTCCAGCTCGGTCTCCAGCTGGCTGTGGAAGGGAGGACTGAGGAAGGAGAGATACATAGGATACTAATAGGGATATCAGGGATCTGTTGCATAAAACATTTTAACTCTTATGCTGCTGGTGGCTACTTTCATCCAATACACAAAAAAGCAAAACAACTATGAAAATTATCTTAATCATGTCATGTTGGTATTCATTGGAAAGCTCCTGCTGAGTACTCTCAGATGAGTACCCATATGCCAGGGTTTGAGTCATTCTTCAGCTTTTTTAGCATCATTTTCTATTGACCAAATTAGCTTCCAGCAGCACAAGGGTTAAAACACACATGACGCCCTAAGGTTGTTGTTATCAATTTTGATACAGATAAGTGAAAACAAAATGACTTGAACTTGAGTGCTCTGGTATAAACATAAGAAAAAAATATATTATTTGATAATGAGATACATGCTTATAGTCAACTGAAAATATGGCTACTGTAGAACAGTTAAAGTTCGCGTGTGCGATTATTTCGCGAATACGCGAACTAGTATCGCACTCGCGAACGCGATCAATTATATACATGGTAACGCTACCCACCACTGGAGGTGGTGGCGCGTCGGTCGGTGAATTCCACTCCTAGACGGTCGAGGTTTAGATGAAGAAAAATACGTCCAATAACTTCCCAAAGCTATCATAATATGATACATTGGTAACTTGTGAATAAGTTACCAATGTATCATAACATAATTCGCATTCTTACATATCAAATTTCTAGGATACCTGGGCCAATCTATGGATCTCTTACGAGAAACAAGATGGCTGCCATCATTGTTCGATAGACTCGGACAGGTGCTGCGATGGGAACATTTGATAATTATCAACATACATACATGTGTATGTTGATAATTATCAGAATGATGGATATCATAAAGAAATATTTATCCTGTTCCTACTCGAATTGAATTGTTGCCAATTTACTGTTTACGGCAATATGTGTATTTGGAGTTGATGAGTATATAGCAGCATAGCGTGATTCTCACTAGTAGCCGGTCCGAGGCTGAAACGAAACAAAATATGTCCAATAACTTCCCAAAGCTATCATAATATGATACATTGGTAACTTATGAATAAGTTACCAATGTATCATAACATAATTCGCATTCTTACATGTGAAATTTCTAGGATACCTGGGCCAACCCATGGATCTCTTACGAGAAACAAGATGGCTGCCACCATTGTTCGATAGACTCGGACAGGTGATGCGATGGAAACATTTGATAATTATCAACATACATACATGTGTATGTTGATAATTATCAGAATAATGGATATTATAAAGAAATAATGATACTGTTCCTGAATTGAATTGAATCGTTCCCAATTTACTGTTTACGGCAATACGTGTATTTGCAGTTGACGAATATATACCAGCATAGCGTGAATCTCACTCGTAGCCGGTCCTAGGCTGAAACGAAGGGGATTACATGCAACAACTTCACAAACTCATTATAATATGACACATTGGTAACTTATGAAAAAGTTACCAAGGTATCATATTATAAATGGCATGTTTACCAGTCCAATTTTGTTGAAACTTCTGCCAGATTATAGCCGCAGGATGGCCGCCGAATGTTTGCATTTTTAAGATTACTGTTTGGTTCAATAGATGGCGCTGAAGAACATGCTCACACGCGAAATAAAGTACACGCGAAAAACCGAAAAATCGGCTTTTCGCGAATTTTTTGTAGCGCGATATATACCTATCCTACAGTATTTAATCCATAGCTTCATATCAACAAAGTGTGGACTCAACAGATCCAGATCTCCAGCTGCCTGCATGCTGAGGGGGCGACTGAGGAGGTGGAGATACAAAGGATACTAATAGGGATATTAGGGATACGTTGCATAAAACATTTTAACACTTAATTTGGCCAATACAAAAATGATGCAAAAAACCTAACAAATTATTGAAACCCTGGCACATGGGTACTCATCTGAGAGTACTCAGCGAGAGCTATCCAATGATTACCAACATGACAGGGTTTAGATGGTCATCAAATATCTTTGAATCCTTGTGCTTTGGACAAAATTAGCCTCAGCAGTGGAAGGATTAAGGGTAGGAACAGCTTAATTAGGGTCTCAAGGTTTCCATTAATTTCATCCTAAAGGACAATTAAGGATATGATGGAAGGAAGCACTCCAGGACCACAAAATAAAACAAAAGGAAGGACAGGTTGTCTTTAAGGAGCCTAAATGGATTCTTAACCTCAAGATGCGTTATGCAACCTGCCTTGAGTCTAGCAAGAAGGGCAGCATTTGGAGACCAATTCCTTAACCCTAATATGCTGCTGGTGGCTAATTTGGCCAATACAAAATGATGCAAAAAACTTGAAAAATGCCTGGAACCATGGCACATGGGTAATCATCTGAGAGTGCTCAGCAAGAGCTATCCAATGAATACCAACATGGCAGGGTTTAGGTGGTTTTCAAAAATCTTTGCGTCCTTGTGCTTTGGACGAAAGTAGCCTCAGCATTGGAAGGGTTAAAACACACATGAAACCCTAAGGTTGTTGTTATCAATTTTCAAGAAATTATAATGACGTCAGTGCGAGTGCTTAGGTATAAGGCTTAGCCTAAGAAAAAAATGTATTATTTAATAATGAGATACATGCTTATAGTCAACTAAAGATATGGTTATATAATCCATATCTTCATATCAAACCATTCAGACTTGGAAATTTCCCTGAATTTCATAAATGAAAGAGAAATGTCAATCAGAAGTCAATATACAAATTTCAGATTCTCCTTCAAGTATGTTGTAAATTACTACTGTATGACGAAGCTAATTCCAAGAAAACAACATTTTCAAAGGACTTTTAAGAACAAATGTTGATTCCAGCCCTTTTCCCTATGCAGACACTAGAGATTCACTGCCACACCCATCTCATTTGAATCTAAGGTTTCAACAGCTGACAATGGCATCAGTTCACACAATAGCTTCATTGGAGAAACACATGTTTGCCAAGGGGACTACGCAGCTAGATCAAGCCACATGATAGGAGATCCAAATCTGATTAATCACTGAAACCTACAGGATTCACTTGAGAAGAATCACAAATAACTGTCACATCCTCAACGTATCTATTTACCTACTCCACCTACCTAGCTTTACATAGTTATATCTATACGCAGAACTCTCTTGTCTTTTTTGTAGTTCATCTGTTCCTATTTCATACTAAATGTGAATGTGTATATATATATATATATATATATATATATATATATATATATATATATATATATATATATATATATATATATATATATATATGTATATATATACACATATATATATACATATACATATGTATGTTTTTATGTATATATATGTATATATCTATACATATACATATGCATGTGTATGTGTTTGTGAGTATGTTTATGAATGTTTTTCTTTAATTCCAATGAGCAAGGTTACTTCAAATATGCTCAAACAATGTCTCTAATAAATGAAAATGTTAGGCAACTGAGAAATCTGTGAGCATGAACAGGTTAACTTCAAATTCTACAGAAAATAATATTGATAGATAGATAATTTTATTTTCACTGTTGGGTAACTCAATAAGGATGGCCAAATCCTGCCTCCCTGTTATAACCTAACCTACTAAAACTACCATGTGGTATGATACATTTAGGAAATATCTTCATAAAAACAATATTTTGATAAATATTAGACTGAATGATGTTGTATGTTGCTGTTGGGTTTAACAATCCCTTTTTAACTACTTTTCAACCATTTCTCTAATTGAACGATGAGTAACGTACATCCATAGATGTCAGACCATGTGTGCACTCTAGATATTAATGGGTTAAATGAGGGAGAAAAAAACCTCACACATTCCTCGCACCCCAAACAAAAACGCATCTTTCCCCTCGCAAATATTGGCTGATATTAAATCATTGGGGGATTCGAGGGAAGATATTGGTTTTGACTCATCTTGTCTGGTAATTTTATTTTCTCCCTGCCCCTGACTGCAGTATAATAGCAGCCGCCGCTTCCCTGGCTAATCCATCATCAGAGAAAAGCACTGATGATCAATTTCTCCACTTTCTCTCTTCCTCATCAATTACCAAATCCCAATGCATCTAATTAGCAGCTAAGGGGTGTCCTCTTTGTAATCAGGGATTCTAGGGAGCAGCGAGTCTACGACCTTTCTTCCACAGTGTTGCGGGGAGGTCTCATTAATCTCTCTGAGTGAAAATTATGCAAAACACAGCATTTAGACGGTAATCTACCATCTTTTGACTTGGTAGGAAATCAGAAATGATAATTGGCCCGAAATCGATAAGATAAACTTGTTAGGCGTGCACAATTATCTTAAAATATGGGCTGAAAGTCAATTGCTAAAGAAATCTGCTCAATGTAGTCATTCCTTATGCTGAGGCGATATCATTGGGGGTCCTCAGTCTTTTAACTTAATAGTTTGTTTCTCAGCCAACGACAATCATTGTACCTTACCTGATATTCCACAAAAAATATGATATCTATTGAATTCTCAATAAATAATAACAATAAAACCCCTTTAAACCTTTAGGTGAATGCTACATTTTACTGAACTGAAGTAATTATTCAGCTTCCTAAAAAAATTATAGCGAAAGGAAGCTGATATTTAATCAATTCCGCAACCCTCAAAAAGTTATTTTAGTCAGATATTTCTCAGCTGATAGCAATTATTTCACATAATCAGTGATTTTTATCATATCAAATGAAATTACCTTTCCCCCATACAATATCAATATAAAATGGACATTCTTTCAATAAGTACTGTGTTTCAAATAAATGATGATTGTTCTTTATCAAAAACAGAGATACACATATAACATTGCTGATATGTGAAATGTCATTTTTTCGTCACTTTTTCTGCCATATTGCAGCTAAGGTGTGACTAGCCAGTTGTTAGTGATGGAGGGAACCGGACCAGAGTAACCAGTGAAAACCATCGCCTGACCCCAATTCACTGGCAACTTTCTCACATGCCCCAGACGGGATTTGAACCCAGGTAGTGTTGAGAGCCAGCTTGCAGTCAGTGGCAATGTCTTAGACCACACAGACATCGGGGCTGGCCCGTCTTGCTAAAAGCTCCTAGTGACACCTGAGTCAGACACAATTGTTATGCAAATTAGCTCTTATCAGTACATCACACTTCCACAGACACTAAACTGAGCATGTGCACTGCTCTACTTATCATCACTTCCTGTGAGACCGATATACTAGAGATAAAAATAACCCTGTGTTCTCCATGCATATACAGGAAGTGTTTATAAGTAGAGCAGTGCACATGCTTCATAATGTACCACCAACTAATCAAATATGATATAGAATGAATTCTACAAATCATTTAGAAATCATGGTATGACAGATCTTCTCATTAAACGATTTAGGACTTTCATTGCAAGTCGTCCAACAATTCAAATGCACTATTCAATGAGGGATGGAGTTGCTTCTTGCTGTAGTGTTCATAGGTTGACTATCATAAACCCCTTAAAATCATACTAAAAAATAATTCAAAAATACCAACACAAAAATATATGAATTCAATCAGTTAGTACCTATAAAATCATACTAAGATGAAGCTCAATCTTTGGTGAACTGTGGCAATGATGTATGGAGTTGTTTCATGCAGTAGTGTTAATAGGTTAAATATCCTTAACCCCACAAAATCATACTAAAAATAATTCAAAAATACCAAATAATTCAAAAAATACCCACACAACAAATATGAATTCCATCACTACCTATAAAATCATTCTCAATTTTTTTTTTCAATATCCTTAACCTCACGAAATCATACTAAAAATAGTTCAAAAAATACCAAATAATTCAAAAATACCCACACAACAAATATGAATTCCATCACTACCTATAAAATCATTCTCAATTTTTTTCCAATATCCTTAACCCCAAAAAATCATACTCAAAATAGTTCAAAAATACCAAATATTTCAAAAATACCCACACAACAAATATGAATTCCATCACTTCCTATGAAATCATTCTCAATTTTTGGTGCGGAGCTGCTCTGATGATGGATGGAGTTGTTTCATGCAAGAGTGTTAATAGGTTGCGCGTTGAGTGGTGCCAGAAATGGTGAAAGATTTATAAGGTGGTAGGCCGATCTCTCCAGCGATCCCGGCATCTCACTCTCCGCATCATGACGGACGCATCGTAGGGAAATATCAGAAAGGAACATGCCAGAAGAATACAATAATTGACTGAAAGAAAATGTTTCATTTTTTTTTTAACTCTCGATTTTTGTATTTTCTCAATTATACAATAAAAATAAATGGATAGAACACTGACTGATGGCCTCAGTCCACTTCCGAATGGAAAAAAGAAAGCTGTGTTTTAGCTTTTTTACTTCTCAATATTTTATTGAATATGTAAGGAAGAACCACAACTGGGACATTGTGATTCTTATCATCTCTTCAGCCACATTTATAAGGTGGTAGGCTAGTTTCTCCAGTAATTCCCATAATCATAATCATAATAATAATAATAATAACAATAATAATAATAATAATAATAATAATAATAATAATAATGACAATAATAATAATAATAATAATAATAATAGTAATAGTAATAGTAATAGTAATAATAATGATAATAATAATAATAATAATAGTAATAATAATAATAATTATAAAAATAATAACAATAATAATAATAATCTTTATCTCTTTATTTCGAAATAACCATCATCTCACTCATGACATACTGTGAGAGGAGGGGAACATGCCAGAGGAATACAATGACGGAATGAAAACATAAAGCTGTGTTTCATCTTTTTTATCTCAATCTCAATATTTGTATTTTCACAATTATATAATTGCGTATTTTACTCAAAATTCTCATATATATATATATATTTTAATATTCAAATTAAGAAACTGAAATGGTGAAATAGTTAAAACTATGCTGACATTGTATGTTATGCTCATAATTTGTATGTGATCTATGTACTATATAGTGAGTATGCATGCAGTTCCAGGACACTGAAATCTCACTGGATTCCTGGATGCAGCATGGGGGGGGAGATTCCGATAATACAATGCATGTGTGAATTCCACCCTGGCTCTAACACTGGCAATGTAAATTAGCCCCGCTTGTTAACAGCCTTGACTCCACACGGACAATTAAGCAACGTTTACTTTATGGATTTCTCACTTTTTAACCCATCTCCATCTGCGAAATGCATTGTTTGGCCGCGATGAACTTTTGTTCAAAGTCCTCAAGACAAAAAATGTGCAGAACAAATATTTAGATTACGCCAATCAATGGTGTTTGCTGAATCCTATTTCAGGACTCCAATCAACATGCTAATTCCATGAACGGATAAAATTAGGTATCCATACTACCTGGCCACATTATACACATACTTAGACAAGAACCTGCATAGTTAGCAAATCTCATATGAGACATAACTAGATCTCACCTGAGAAACAATGGTGCCATACAAAAGGTATTATTTTAGTTTATAGGAAATGTGCCATTGTTTCTGTTATGGATACCCAAGGTAACACTGAAGGATTCTTAATTGGAGATACTTGAGACTATCAAAACAAAGGGTTTTAATAGTGCTTTGTTCTACGAATGTTTTTTTTTAATTTTCTGGCCAATTAATAATGTTTCTTATGCAATAATAGGTAAAATGGAATAATGGAATAACTATTTCACCCATAGATACTCACAGCAGCCAAAATCAGGCCTGATAAGGCTTAAAAAATGAATTGTTTGTTTCCTGTAACGGTCTGAAAAAAAATAGGGTAGGAAGGTCGGTAAAATCTTTTTTTTTTGCGTTATTTTTTTGGTCAAAAATGTGTGTTTTATGCATGTTTTACGTTGATTGGGAGTTGGGAGGGCGAAAAAACTTTAGGGTAGGGATTTTTTTGAATAAAAACTTGTTAGGGTAGGGTTACAGGAGACAAACAACTTTTTTAGGCCTAATTTTGGTGATATTTTTTTAAAGAAGAAGTAAAGTTGGGAAAATGCTTGAAGGAGAAATGTTAATCAGAGCATTACCAACAATTCCCCTTCAAATATTTTAGAATATCACTCTTACATCTCTCGTTATAGTCAAAAATATTAAAGATCCAGCCAAAGCGGAACTCTTAAGTATATATAGGTTAGCTATTATTAGAATTATAGCAACATCTGTCGATTAGAACATAAATGTACCACATGTTTTGAATGACAGCAAAAATAAGAGGGTTTTAAATTATTCCAAACTATTGTGATACAGGTTCAAGGGTTAATATATATTGTGAAAACTTTTTAGTGCCTGATTCTAGATGGAAACTAAACTAACTCCCTTTGTAGATACCAACTCCTTCCTTTGACATCTAGTATTTGTGCAATTGGAATTATCATTTGCTATAATGTTTTAAGCTGAATTTGAACCTAGAGACGATTGACCATTTGGCTCTCGGTACAGCCCTCTATACCTGGGCAAGTCAACCTAGTTATCCATACTTTCCAAAAACACAATACAACCAAACACCTTTCTTAGAAACTGTGCACAAGTCAAGCTACTTTCCCAAAGCTACATCTGAAGTTAGGTTCCATAATTTAATTAGGGATACACACCCTTAAGGGTCAAAATGAAATAAGGGGATTATTTGTTATCATCATGTCAGCTTTCTTTTTGAAACCTTATTGAGACAGCATCAGACCATATTCCTCCAGTTACTACATGTCATTATGGGGCATAGATAAGACATAGAGGGTTAACCCTTCCAATGCTGATGCTACTTTCATCCAAAGCACAAGGGTGCAAAGATTTTTGAAAACCATTTAAACCCAGCCATGTTGGTATTCATTGGATAGCTCTCGCTGAGTACTCTCAGATGAGTACCCATGTGCCAGGGTTTCAGTCATTTTTCAGGCTTTTTGCATTTTGTAATGCCCAAATTAGCCACCAGCAGCATAAGGGTTAATGCCTTATTATCAAGCCAGCAGTCCTGTAGGACATGCCAGAGAGGAGGCTGCACTATCAGGACTTAGCCAGGATTTTCATAACAGGGTGTCCGAATTGCGATTTCAAGAATTTAGGGTGTCCAAAATCCCAGATTGAAAAAGTAAAAATCATTACACTGATTATGTACACTAACAAATATAGTAATTATATGCTTAATTCTTCAACAAAATTTGTCTTTGTTATTATTTTGAAGTTAAACTTAACTTGGAATTAGTATTTATAGAAAACACATGTCTTTTTACCTAAAATCAGGTATGTTTCATGAACCAGAGAGTCTAAAAGACACCCAGCCACCCTGCTGGCTAGTACCCTGGGCCGCACCAAAAAACATTGTTCAAGCAACTTTGGGCTTCATACAGTAGTGGGGCGAAGGCAATATATTAATGGTTATACAATGTATTCACCTAACATCCTTTCCTTATTGGGCACTCCTGTACATTCCCCTACCATAAACAACTGGCTAGTCAAAATTTAACCCATTAATGCTCACAGCCGTCAAGAGCAGCCTCACAATTTTAATGATATTTAGCAGGCAAAAGCAAAGTAAGGAAAATATTTGTCAATCAGAACATTACCTACAACTCTCCTTCAAATATTTTGTAAAACTATTCTTATTTTCTAGGTTATTGTCAAAAGTATTATAGATCCCGACGACAATATCTGGATAAATTCTTAAGTATTGATGGGTTGATATTAAGGGTTTATCGCTTATTACTCTCTCTCTCTCTCTCTCTCTCTCTCTCTCTCTCTCTCTCTCTCTCTCTCTCTCTCTCTCTCTCTCTCTCTCTCTCTCTCTCTCTCTCTCTCTCTCTCTGAAATACTCAGTATGTCTAGATCCCTACGACAATTTCTGGATAAACTCTCAAGTATCGATGGGTTGATATTAAGGGTATATCGCTTATTACTGTGTCCTCAGACTTCCGGCGTGACACTTCAGTGAGGCGGAACTGTGAGGCAGTAAACTGTGCAGTGCAATAGGCACAGTAGGCAGCAGCAGCAGCAGCACTGTCCCCCTGTGACCCACAAGTGCTAAGTCAATGTTAAACCCGATACGCACCTACTCATAATCCCAATACCTACCACCTGGGACTTAAGCCCGCGGCGGAGACGCAGACGATCAAAGCAAAGCGTAATTACTTCAGCCCTTCAAAAGATTCCCATGATTAGAAATCGCTTTTTTAAAAGTTGACATTCAGTCAAATCCCTAGCATTGAACTGTGCTCGCTGGAATTAACATGACAGTGCTGTAAACATAAGCAGTTATTGATCAGGCTCCATATTGAGTGTCACACGGCAACAGTCATCAGGCTTTAGAACACCACAGTACGCACTGGTTTGATATGTGATGCAACATGTATGATGATTGGGATGTGTATTGATAAGGCAAAGAAAATTTTAGGGAATAATTTTTGAAATGGGAATAATGTTTATTGTCACTCATTCCGAAATACTCAGTAAGTATGCAATGCCCTGTTTGGCTTTCTGAGTAGTTCTTTTCAATCAATCAAGTGGTATTTTACCGATGAAAATTTGCAGTTTTTTAGGTGAAGGGATCGAGACACCGTTTCCTCTCTTTATTAGTACCTGAATAAAATGATCCCTTTCTTGATGAAAAAAAAATTGAGTTTTTTTGTAAGATAGGAAATCCTCTCTGTATGCATACCTGTGTAAATGACCATGACATTTTTAAGTCTTTTAATAAACGCTAGGAGCTCCTCCCTGTTTTTTCATCCTATTCTAGACTAGGATTGTTTATGAAAGATAGGAGAAAAATCCCTAGCATTGAACTGTGCTAGCTGGAATTAACATGACAGTGCTGTAAACATAAGCAGATATTGATCAGGGGCGTATTGAGTGTCACACGGCAACAGTCATCAGGCTTTTGAACACCACGGTACGCACTGGTTTGATATGTGATGCAACATGTATGATGATTGAAATGTGTATTGATAAGGCCAAGAAAGTTTTAGGAAATAATTTTTGAAGTGGGAATATTGTTTATTGTCAATCTCTCTCTCTCTCTCTCTCTCTCTCTCTCTCTCACTCTCTCTCTCTCTGACTCTCTCTCTACCTCTCTCTCTCTGAAATACTCAGTATGTCTAGTTGAACACTGTAGGCATTGGTTTTTGATAAGTGATGCAACATGCATGATTGGAATGTGTATTGATAAGGCCTTAAAATTATAGGGAATGATATTAGAAATCGAATTCTTGTTTAACGTCACACTCTCTGAAATACTCAATATGTGCGCAATGCCCAATTAAGGTATTTTGCCTATGAAGATTTGGAGTTTTTAGGAAAATATTGGGAGATACATTCACCTCTCATAATCAGTGCCTGAATAAAATCATCCCTTTCTTGCAATTGATGAAGAAATTTTTGAGTTTTTTGTATGGTAGGCAATCCTCTGTATACGCATACCTGTGTAAATGACCGCTTTATGGACCATGAAAATTCTTTCAATGTAAGGTAAGAGTTCCTCTCTGCATTTTCACCCCATTCTAGACTATGATTGTTTATGAAAGATAGAAGAAAAATCCCTAGCATTGAACTGTGCTCGCTGGAATTAACATGACAGTGCTGTAAACATAAGCAGATATTGATCAGGGGCGTATTGAGTGTCACACGGCAACAGTCATCAGGCTTTTGAACACCACAGTATGCACTGGTTTGATATGTGATGCAACATGTATGATTATTGGGATGTGTATTGATAAGGCCAAGAAAATTTTAGGAAATAATCTAATGGCATTTTGTCTATGGTCACTCTCTCTGAAATACTCAGAAAGGTACAGCATGCATACTGCAGACTGTTTCTCATACCAACATATTACTAGGCTTAAGGAGTTAATTTGTAGGGCTATATTTAATCATATTGATTAATTTCAATAACATAATAAAATCCTTCAATATCTTTTCATTTCATTATATCTACCATGTGTAAATAGCACCTTTATGTACCATGAGTTTTTTTTCATGCAAGATGGGAGTTCCTCCCTGTATTCATGCATGTGTAAATGATCCCTTTCGGGACTATGATTTTTTGTGTAAGAGCTTTTTTTTTCATGCAAGATGGGAGTTCCTCCCTGTCTTTATACCTGTGTAAATGATCCCTCTCTGGAGTATGAGTTTTGTATTCATACCTGTGTAAAGAATGCATTTTTGGACTATGATTTTATTTTATGTAAGATATGAGTTCCTCCCTGTATTTATACCTGTGTAAATGATCTCTTTCTGGAGTATGAGCTTTGTATTCATACCTGTGTAAATGATGCATTTTTGGACTATGATTTTATTTTATGTAAGGTAGGAGATCCTCCCTGTATTCATAACTGTGAAATACTCCCTTTCTGGACAAAAACCAATTTTGATTTTTTTTTCATGTAACATCAAGTTATGCACACCTGTAGGTATGCACACCTGCATATTCAATGATCCCTTTCATGATGACCTGATGAGCATTGCTTTTTGCCATATTATACAGCCTACTATTCCTGCTCCCATCATCATCATGATCATCAGCCCCACCCAGCCAGCCACCCGGCACAGCCACAGAGAAATTACACACAGGCGTCTGCATTCTTAATCAGGCAAAGATGGAAGCCATATCCTCCCATTATACCGGGATTAACGCAGCCTGCTCTTCTGCCGGATTACAAGTGCAAAGCTATGCCCCTCTGTCATTGCCAAACCAGCATGATTTTGATAAATTTCAGGCCGGGATTCGAGGGACAGCTAAGTGTTCTGTATCGAGATGCTTTATGGTGGGTTTGTATGAGGTAGTGATACTGCACCTGTGGAGCGAAGGGCAGCGCACTGTCGTTGCCATAATGTTCTTATTTATTAGCACACAGCGGTGTCGGAGTGATTTCATGTGTTGGGCTCGCCGCTGCTCCCCCGGGGAGCAGTTATTCTTTATGGATCTTATATATCCTGCTCTGCGTTCTTGGGAAGACCAAATAATGCAGGAACCCCCAAGGATCAATCAGGAATAATGAATGGTCTGCGGAATGATGTGTGGGTTCCTGATTACCTCGGAGAGCGCCTAATGCCACATTTGATGCCTAATAGTCACAGACACACACACTACAGGAGAAAATCAACAGTTTTTTTCATGCAACTAAATGTATGCTTTTATCAGTAAAAAGGATACAACGCAGGGGGTCTGGCGTATTGCTTGATATTAAAACAGTAGGACAGTTACACACCTGGTTAATGTGTATCAATTTGAAATCAACCATATATCTTGGTATATAGCAAAAAATTGCACTATCAGTGGTGTAGCTATGGCTTGACCAGTGGTCAAGTTTGCAATAAGAAAGCCTTGACCACTGGTAGTCATATGTAGTGAAGTTAAGGCTTGACCACCAGTCAAGCTCACATTAGGAAAGTTAAGTCTTGACCATTGGTAGTCATGCTTACAATAGTAATCTCAATGCGTAGCCTCTAGTGAAGCTCACAGTAGGAAAGTTAAGCCATGACCAGTCAGGGTTATATTAGGAAAGTGAAGCCTTGAGCTTTGGTAGTCATCCTTACAGGAGAAAGGCTTGACCAGCAGTCAAATCTACAATAAGGAAGTTAAGCCTTGACCATTAGTAGTCATGCTTATATAGTAGTAAGTGGACCACTGGTCAAGCTCACAATATAATAATAAGGAAGTTTAGCCTTGACCACTAGTGGTCATGCTTATATAGTAGTAAGTGTGGACCATTGGTCAAGCTCACAATATACTAATAAGAAAGTTTAGCCTTGACCACTAGTGGCCATGCTTAAAATATTAAAGTCAATGCTTGAGCACCTGAGTCAGGCTCACAGTAGGAAAGTGAAGCCTTGACCACTGGTAGTCACTGGCATTTATATTTCCGCACATACCTCAAGCCAGTTCTTACCTGGGCAATGGTGAGGGACAGCCAGCGGTCATTGGCAAATTAAGCCTTAGCCCTTATATGCTGTTGGCTAATTTGGCCAATACAAAATGATGCATTAATCCTGAGAAATGACTGAAACCCTAGCAAATGGGTACTCATCTGAGAGTACTCAGCGAGAGCTATCCAATGAATACCAACATGACAGGGTTTAGATGGTTTTCAAAAGACTTTGCGTCCTTCTGCTTTGGACGTAAGTGCAGCCTCAGCATTGGAAGGGTTGGACAACTAGGCTATCTGAGGTAGGCCTACTACGATTATGGAAGATTGGCCAAACTAAATGCAGTCTTTCACTGACAATAAGACATTTTGATATATGATCTGGATCAGGCCAATCATCTGAGGAAAAGAAATGCAAATTATCTCACAGGATAGTCTTTATACTGTTGAAATATAAGATCTGGTTAATTTGCTCTATCCAAAATTTGGCAATCTAGCCTTAATCAGAATTTTCCGAATCTTTATTTACCGATCATGATGATATGTGATCAGCAAATTAAAAACATCAGTGACCTGTTACACAGTGATACAATTACGACACCCCTTGTATGAGTGATTGAGGACAGAGCGGCACACCTGCCTGGTTTTTAATCACATTATAATTACGTTATTAGATGGGTTAGGGAGAGTGATACGCCATGGGAGACAATTTGGAAGTTAATACTACGTATTCACTAGTTGGGTTGGTATGCATTTCCTGCATGTAATACACCTCATGCAAGGGTAAAAAAAGGTTTTTGTATTTTCTGGCCATTAAATGGTATCCATTTACAAAAGATACGATTCTTTTAGAACTAAGTCAGTGAACTGCCTTTTTTCAGTTTTCAAATTACATTCAAATGAAAATCTAATAATCTTAAGTTTTATCAATAAGAGTCCTGTTTTAATGAATCATGTCATAATCATAATGCTAATATTCCTAGTTCCCAATGTAATTGAACCCCCACTCCCTCCTACTTAGTACAGAACCATTTCTTAACCAATGCATGCCTGTTGCACCCAAAAGGACACTGCTGATATTGTATTAACCCTTATGCTGCTGGTGGCTAATTTCACCAATATAAAATTATGCAAAAATCCTGAAAAATGATTGAAACCCTGGCACATGGGTAATCATCTGATAGTACTCAGCGAGAACTTTTCAATGAATACCAACATGACAGGGTTTAGATGGTTTTCAGAAATTGTTGCATCCTTGTGCTTTGGACAAAAATAGCCTCAGCATTGATAGGGTTATGTGATATTACTCAGACAAAAGCATATTATGGAAAATATTTGAAGGAGAATTGCTTATCAGAACTTTCCTTCAAATAGTTTACAAATCCATGCTTTATGACGTGATATAGATAGAGATGGCACTGTGACTCAAAGGGAGCGCGAAGCATGAATGGGTTAACCTTGTCGAATGCTAATGCATCTAGCCTCATGACTGTCCAGATTGTCCCCCAAGTTTTCAATGAATAGGGCTAGCTCATCACAGGAACAATTTCCCTTCCATTATTATTTGAAATATTGTGTTTGCGGTGAGGGTGATCGGTGACTAACCAGTACATGCAAGCTTTGACTTCCTATAGATCTCCGCCGAAGACTAATTCGAACAGTAAATCTGCAAAATTGCAAAATAAAAAAACTGCCGAGAACCTGGAGCACTTAAGTACACTCAAAAAGGGGCCAGTTGATGGAGGGACACTATTAATGAAACAGTGACTATTATAAGGTACACATGGCTTCTTGGCCCAAGCACTTCAGTCACAAATGCGTACATAGTCCGGAATTACGAAAGAATGGCCCAAATTACTCGCTCTTGTTGTCGTGGAGGAAGAAAAGCACTCTTGATATCCTTTTTAATGACACAAAATTCCTCGGTGCTTTTATGGCAATTTCGCCGAGGTAAGGATTCGGGCGCTCGTTTAATGGAACACCGTTGATTCCCCCAAATGAGCCGGCGCAACATGCAACATTCCGCCTTCCGAATTATCGCATTCTTCCCACGCATTAACAAACAAAACCACAGTGTTTTAATGTTCCGCTCTCGGTCCCTACCTCAGCAATTATGACCAAGCAGGTTTCGGAGATAATTCTTTGGGTACGGCAGAAAACACTCTTTGGGCTAATTATGGGTTATGGGTAATTTGGGGCTAGATAATCCATCATTCTTACGCTGCCTATTATATTGATGTAAAGGTTTTTAAGGCAAATTCCATCTTTGTTAACAAGGCCCAGACTGGCTGCTGAGCGTACTCTAAAGACGCAACCTCTGCGGCACTGAGACTAGGCGATGTTAATTAGGCTTTTTGCCCACGAGATGGATGCAGCGTCTTGCAGGCTTGTACATACTCTCCCCCCCCCCCCCCCCCCTCCCTCCTTAGCCCAGAATTATCTTATTACTTCCCATAGTGGAGGATAACTCATATGCTGCTCTTCTTCTCCTCTTCCCCCTTTCAGATTTCTCCTACTCTCCTCCTCTCAGCTCGCACAAATATGATAGATAGAGTAGGCAGTAATATTGTGTCACTGATAACTCTCATGGGGAGTCCCAGGTTGGACAAGGGGGAGGAGGGGGGAAGGGGCGGGGGTTGATGTGGAAATGCAGGATTTATATAGAATAAGTTTACTCCTCCATTTCAGAGTACAGGGGGTGAGGGATTACAAGATGTTCTTCTTTTCATGTTTACATGTATATAACTATATAACTATATAACTATATAACTATATATATATATATAACTATATATATATATATATATATATATATATATATATATATATATATATATATATATATATATATATATATAATTGTGATCAAATACAATCAGTATTATAACAATATTCAAAATATCATCAGTATAAGTGTAACTATATTCAAAACATTTTATTCGAATCTCAAGAACACAGTATCCTCAATGAAAGAGTTGATTATAAAGACCAAGTCATGCTTAGTCACTGTCAAATGGGTACTCATATGAGAGTACTCCGTGAAAGCTATTCCAATGAATACCAACATGACAGGGTTTAGATGGTTTTCAAAAGGTTTTGCGTTTTTGTGCTTTGGATAAAAGTAGCCTTAGCATTGGAAGGGTTAAACATGTCAAAACAAGTCCCCACTCCAAATGCAATTGGGTTAAGCCCCAGAGACAAAATGAAAGGATATGTTCCTGCCTAATGTTCTTGATATATGGAGCAGCAACGCCTGGCATTATAAATGACACTTTTGACCTTGAAAAAACATTTAATGGCACAATTATCAAACTCACCCAGCAACTGTCAGTTGTGATACAAAGCCACCCTTAATGATAAAGTTACTTCAAGTATTGTCGTTACAGCCTTCATTTTTCTCAAACGTATCTTTCTCTGTTCCTTTTGATGTGGTAGGGGGATATGATTAATTATCGTGCCGCGGGAATAATGGGTTTTTAGCCGACCCACTCACAGTCAGGTCTTGTTTTGAAAACCAGTCCTATACAAATGCTAATCTGTCAGTTTCAAAACACGTCTAGGGTTTACGCCTGACATGCAGCATATAATAATGATCACTTTCCTTCCATTTAAAACTGCTTGATTTCCACTAATGCTGCTCTGAGATGACTTGTCGAAATACACCACCACCCCACCCACACTGCTCAGAAAATAAGACAAAACTTGGCCTGTTAAACTAGTAGTAGTAGTAGTAGTAGTAGTAGTAGTAGTAGTAGTAGTAGTAGTAGTAGTAGTAGTAGAAGTAATAGTAGTAGAGATAGTAGTAGTAGTAGTAGTAGTAGTAGTAGTAGTAGTAGTAGTAGTAGTAGTAGCAGTTGCTGTTGTTGTTGTTGTTGTTGTCGTAGTCGTAATTGTAGTGGTAGTAGTAGTAGCAGTATTTTCATACTACTACTTCATTTTTTTGTTGTTGTCAGGCTTTAAACAATTATGATATACAATGCTACACAATACCCACAATGTTCACTGGCCCAGCAGAGAGGGATGCTTCAAATTTTACTGGCATTCAAAACGTTTTACTTGCCCCTAGCTAAATGGCTAGCCGTTGCAGATCCAAGTTGTTGGTTGACCTCTTGCAAGGCTAACCTTGGATTACATCACATATGTTACTATATACCAGATCATGAAGGATCTGGTGTGTTACAGAAAACGAATAAAACCAGGGTCACATTGTACCATGGTCAAATCAAGTCAAGTGTCACACTGAAAACACAGTCAACCAAGGTCACACCATTGGCTAGTCCAACAGTCAGCCATGGTCCAAAACACTGGCTAGTCAAACTATCAACCATGGTCAAAACCACTGGCTAGTCAAACTTTCAACCATGGTCAAAACCACTGGCTAGTCATTTGTTATTCCTACAGTCATCCAAGGTCAAAATCACTGGCTAGTCTAACTTTTAACCATGGACAAAACCACTGGCTAGTCAAACTGTCAACCTAGGTCAAAACCACTGGCTAGTCAAACTGTCAACCATGGTCAAAACCACTGGCTAGTCAAACTGTCAACCATGGTCAAAACCAATGGCTAGTCAAACTGTCAACCATGGTCAAAACCACTGGCTAGTCAAACTGTCAACCATGGTCAAAACCACTGGCTAGTCAAACTGTCAACCATGGTCAAAACCACTGGCTAGTCAAACTGTCAACCATGGTCAAAACCACTGGCTAGTCAAACTGTCAACCTAGGTCAAAACCACTGGCTAGTCAAACTGTCAACCATGGTCAAAACCACTGGCTAGTCAAACTGTCAACCATGGTCAAAACCAATGGCTAGTCAAACTGTCAACCATGGTCAAAACCAATGGCTAGTCAAACTGTCAACCATGGTCAAAACCACTGGCTAGTCAAATTTTCAACCTTGGTCAAATCATTCGCTATTGCTACAGTCAAAACCACTGGCTAGTCAAACTGTCACCATGGTCAAGCCATATTCAAATCAGACAATTTATCATCCATGGACAAATCATTATCAATATTACAAACAGGCTGATAACATTAAGCGCAATTCTTAGTGGCAAAAGCCCCTTAACCCAATAATGATCACAGCGGCCAAAAGCAGACTGACAATTTTAATTAAATCTTGCAGGCAAAAGCAAACATGGGAAAATATCTTAAGAAGAAGTGTTATTCAGACCACGACCGATAACTCTCCCAGAAATATTTTGTAACATCAATTCAAATTACAAAGTTATTGTCAAAAGTATTGTTGTTCCAGATACAATTGCTGGAGGAACTCTGAAGCATTAATGGATTAAACAGCTACATTGTCAAACTTGGGACTTTTCATTTCACAATCTTGACTATTGTAACTTTTCAGCCATAGATTCAAGTCAAAGTCACTTTTTCAGCCATTTTCAGGCTGAGGCAGTTGAAAAGTATGGATGAACCTAGAAAACCAGGAGAAAACCACCACTTACCCCTTATACTGCATTTGGTTAATTTCGCCAATACAAAATGATGCAAAAAACCTGAAAAATTACTGAAACCCTGGCAAATGGGTACTCATCTAAGAGTACTCAGCAAGAGCTTTCTAATGAATACCAACATGACAGGGTTTAGATGGTTTCAAAAATTATGGTGTCCTTGTGCTTTGGATTTAAGTAGTCTCAGCAATGGAAGGGTTAAGATTTATGATCAAAACACAAAGCTGACAAGTTACTACAAGTAAAATACATTGGAAGGGTTAACCCCAATGAAAGTCACTGGTAGCCTTCTCACATGTTGGATTTGAATCAGTCAGTGGCAAAATAATAGCTGACGGAAGACCATGCCTACAGTCATGTGTGTGTGTGTGTGTGTGTGTGTGTGTGTGTGTGTGTGTGTGTGTGTGTGTGTGTGTGTGTGTGTGTGTGTGTGTATGTGTGTGGTGTGTATGGGTGGGAAGGGGCTCATGTTGCTCCCCAGATCCACACGGCTAAAGACACACAGGTTATCAGAGTGAGAAATTGCCTGCCACCATGCCTTGTCTCCCTGGCCATGTGTGTCATGATAGAGGGAAAAACCTGACCCGCCACCCGGCAAGTTCTTTACCAGCACAAACCACAAAAGGGGTGTTTATGAGCAATCATTGCTAACCCATTCACATCTATACTATACACACATTAGTCTGACACATACACAAATATCTTGATTACAAAGCAATATATTTTCAGAAATACTTGACTGAGATCTTTAGCTCTTACTGGATTTAACCCTTCCAATGCTGAGGCTACATTCGTCCAAAGGACAAGGAGGCAAAGTTTTCTGAAAACCATCTAAATAGTGTCATGTCGGTATTCATTGGATAGCTCTCCCTGAGTACCCATGTGCCAGGGCTTTAGTCATTTTCTAGGTTCTTTGCATCATTTTGTATTGGCCATAATTAGCCACCAGCAGCATAAGTGTTAACAGACCCTTTCAAATTATGTTTCAAATAGAACTCTATATGGTAAGTTTAAATGTTCAAAGTTTCCAGATCACATGTGATTTTAGTAAAATCTGAAAGAAAATTAGAGGGATTATTGAACCCAACAGGAATAACAAATTTCAGTGAATTTCTCCTCAAAATATTGCTTTGTTATCAAAATATCTACTAGTATCAGACCATGAGTACGCTCCAGGTGTAAGTGGTTCAACCCTTTCATGCCTGAAGATTTTTATGACAAGACTTGTCTGGACCTTAGTTACCATTATGAAAATAACTTTGGAATTAATTATGAATTCACAAAATATTTGATGGAGAGTTGTGCGCTGAATTTCTTTTTCAAACATTTTCTGAAAATTACTTCTGTGAAAGAGATATCACCAAAATAGTCAGGTGGTCTTGACCGCTGCAGGCATGAATGGTTTAACCCTTCCATTGCTATGGCTACTTTCATTCAAAGCACATGGATGCAAAGATTTTTGTAAACCATCTAAACCCTGTCATGTTGGTATCCATTGGATAGCTCTCACTGAGTACTCTCAGATGAGTACCCATATGTCAGGGTTTCAGTGATATTTCAGCATTTTTGTGTCATTCTGTATTGGCAAAACTAGGCATCAGCAGCATAAGAGTTAAGGGAAGGTGTCATAAATTGATTCCAACCCAATTGTGCACGGAGCTCTCTTTAAACCGAGTCCATGATTAATTATACATGTCTTAACCCTTCCAGCACAATGATGCAAAGATTTGTGTTAACCATCTAAACCCTATCATGTTGCTATTCATTCGATAGCTCTCGCTGAGTACTCTCAGATGAGTACCCATGTATCAGTCATTTCTCAGCCTATTTGCAACATTTTGTATTGGCAAATTTAGCAGGCAGGTTTAAGCATGACTAGGTTAAGAGTTGATGTTGAGCTCTGCCCACTCTTGCTCCTCATCAATATCTGCAGGGCGATCAAAGGTCAACTTGGTTCAACTCTCAACTAAGTTTAAATCGAACATAGGCCATACACAGGTAAACTGTGGATTTGACAAAGGATGATCATGTTTGGGGTCTGGATAATCAATAGTTAGTCAACTCGCTTGTAATGCAGGGACTAGAGGGAGGGATAGGAAGGGAAAGGAGGGGGAGAGAAGATATGGGAGGGGAGGGGATCTAGGTTACCTAACCTATTAACCCTCTAGGGTTAATAGTAATAATAATAATAATAATAATAATAATAATAATAATAATAATAATAATAATAATAATAATAATAATAATAATCTTAATTTAAAGAGGGTAACTCAGTCCAGTGGTAAGGATCTTCCCTGAGGCCCTCTGGCATGTTTACAAGTAGCCCGAGGGCCCCAGGGTTACAAAGTAGTACAATACATTGCTTTTAGGTATCGAGACTTGAAGGAAGGTAGAGATGGTGCACATCTGATTGCTTCAGTTAAGCCATTCCAAACTTTGGGCCCTGAGTATGAAATGCGTTTTTGGCCAATTGATTTATTACATTCTGGAAGAGCTAATAGTGAGGAGGTTGCATTTCGAGTACCATAGCTGTGGTTACCTTGTGTATATGAGAAAAGTTTGTTCATATAATGGGGGTTGTAAGAGAGAGGGGTTAGGGGTTGGCTGATAAAGAGTAATGGAGAGGTGGCTTATGCTTCTGACTTAGAGATGTGATATGATGTCACTTAAGAACTACTGAGTGTGAGAGTAGTGTTAAGGCTGCACAATAGAGGGGGTAGGGGGTTGGTTTATGAAGGGCAGGGGACGAGAACTGGGTATATGCTGCATGTCATTACAGAACTACTGAGCGCAAAAGTGATGTTAGGGTTATATAATCGAGGGGGTAGGGGGTTGGCAGACATTAGGCAGGTAAGAGATAGGAAGGTGAGTAGTGTAAGGCTTGTGCAATAGAGGGGGTAGGGGGTTAGCTAACAACTGGAAGGTGAGAAGTGAATAAGGCATATGTAGCAGATTAAGAGATACAACATATGATGCCTTTTCAGAGCTACTGGGTGAGTGTTAGGATTGTACAATAGAGGGCAGTACAGGGTTATAGTGAAGATATGTCAGGGTTAGGCATATGCTGCAGACTAAGAGGTGTGATATGATGTCTTTACAGAACTACCAAGTGCAATAGTAGTGTTAGGGCTGTACAATAGATGGCAGTTTGAGGTTATAGTGAAGACATGTAAAGGTAAGCATATGCTGCAGACTAAGAGATGTGATATGATGTCTTTACAGAGCTACCAAGTGCAATAGTAGTGTTAGGGCTGTACAATAGATGGCAGTTTGAGGTTATAGTGAAGACATGTAAAGGTAAGCATATGCTGCAGACTAAGAGATGTGATATGATGTCTTTACAGAACTACCAAGTGCAAGAGTAGTGTTAGGGCTGTACAATAGAGGGCAGTATGAGGTTATAGTGAGGACATGTAAAGGTAAGCATATGCTGCAGACTAGAGGTGTGCTATGATGTCTTTACAGAGCTACTAAGTGTGGTAGCAATGTAATTAGGCTCCAGCAGAAGGACAAGCTAGCAGCAATGGCAGCAGTGATTTGGCCGGCTGGAGCCCCAGACTGACACCGTCCAAGGATAAGACTACACGAGGGACCTTGACTTTCCAGGACTTGAAGGACTTGTAGTAGTAGGACCAGCAGGAGCAGCAGGTGTGTTTAGAAGCAACACTAACTCAACAGTGTCAAATTGCCCTTGGTTTCGGCAGCAGCCTCCATGGCAATGGGAGGGGATTGGAAGAAGTGCAATTACCATCGCCAAAGTCGACAGCATCTGGAGAGAAGCAATGCAATTAAAATAATGTACGCAATACCCTGGCCAGAGAGAACTCTACTCTTCTTAATTACTGCCGAAACACTTCAAATTCCCAACCTGCTGGAATTTCCCAATTACTTCCTGCTGACTGGACAAAACCTGAGTGTAATTTCCAAACCACTAAATATTTTTCATTAGGCAACCTTGCAGCTGTTCTAGCCTTCAACACCACGACTTTTGAGGCAGTATTTCTTTGATAATTTGCCACGCTGCGTTCCCCTCCTAACGAATAAGTAGTAGCGCCCAGGTAATCAATCATCGGCCCTAATTGGATGGATCCCACTTGAATTGGGCCTGTGTTTATCTTTTTTACTCTCCTTTTCAGACGCTAATTGTTTTCTTTTCAACACGGCAGCCAGCGGTGCGGAACATCTCAGGGCCGGCCTGAATTCTAATCATCATCCCCGCCCCTGAAACATGGATACCATAAGAAGACCTGCAATTTGCGCAGCAGTGCAAGATAGACAGCACTCTAAAAGTGACCTTATTCTCCTTGGGACTGCTATGCCGGTTCCGGGGCTCCTTTATTAGGTTCTCCATACACAACTACAGCATAGATATCACTCCTCTTTAGCAAAACTTGTTCTTTACAGCAGAAAGCTGTGCATTTGTGAGCTAAGAACATAGAGATGACAGGTGCGGGAACATGGGGCTGCTCGGTGTCTTCGGAAGAATATTTCTTGCATTCGGGGACCGGGGGTATTGTCTTAGGTGTCACACGAAACCTGTGTGCAAATGTCTTCAATAGACAAGCTCCTGCCTCTAATTAAATTACTCGTTGACAGAAGCTGACAATGGGTGGGTATTACCCCCGGCTAAACTAACCAATCAATTGGATCAACAACATTCCAGCAGATACAAGTATGCCACCCTCGCATCCCTTTCATACTGGAACTATTGTACATACAACTTGAAAAACAACAGTTTTTTCTTCTTCACTTTGAAGGCATGCTTGACAAAGTCTATATTAAGAAGAGGTATTTATCTTCTCAGGTAAATTGCTTACCTTGAGGATCATCAGAGATCTCAAGATGATTTAAATGATAAAGATGGGCATCTGGTTTAGCTGATCTGCCTAGGGAGCCAATAACCATAGTACAAACCATGATACCAAGTCACCACATCTCAAGAGAGTTTATATCTATCTACCATCCTTTTTTAAGTATTTAGACAAATTGTATGTGTATTGATCATCAACACACATACACTTACACACACACATATATACATACATAATTTTATATATATATATATATATATATATATATATATATATATATATATATATATATACATATATATATATATATATATATATATATATATATATATATATATATATATATATATATATATATATATATATATATATATATATATATATATATATATATATATACAGTGTGTGTTTGGGGGGGGGGGGGGCTTTCTGTTTTAAAGAGGAGCGTCTACAATGATTGTCAGTAGCCATTGCTTTTACTAACCCTTGAAGCGGCCAAAAGCAGCCTGACAATTTGGATGAAATCTTGAAGGCAAAACCTTAGAAAGATAAATATTTGATGGAGCAATGTTATTTAAAACATTATAAACAACTCTCCTTCAAATATTTCATAAAATAATTTCCAAGTTAATGTCAAAAGTATCTGAGACCCAGACGACAATTTCAACTGTAACTCTTAAGCATTAAATGTTATCAATATATACTTATCAGGGGCATCCCTTTTTCTGAAGATTTTATGTCGCAACACCAGTGTAGAAATTGGATGGTTGCCCAGTGTCCTGTAGCGAGCACTATCGTGTTTGGGTGACAATTGAAACAAGGGGGCCCATGGTGCTGGTAAGTTGGAGGAGGACTTATGTTTTTTTAGCAGCCAATGCCTTCTAATACTAGGGTTGGGAATCAGTTGCAATTTCATGATCGATAATCAGTTACAGCCAAACGGTCGATTATCGATCATAATCAGTTCTTCGCACTTTTGCAGTAATTGGGTACTAGAGGTTTAGAGCCTAATAATAAGTGATAGTCTATGACAATTACTTGCTATTAGCACCTACCTTAACTTTGTTTTGAAGTGTTTTTGGAGCTTAGTTTCATAGCAAGAAAGCTGACAACTTGCCTGTCATTTAGTTCTATATTTTGCCACTAAGTGTCATCTTTTCCGATTATTATCGATTGCCAGTTTCGTAATCGCTTAATCAGTATAAGAGAGGCAAACGATCGATTATCGATTATAATCGATGATCATCCCAACACTATCTAATACCTAGAAACATGGTATACAAGCTAGATGCTTGTGTGGAATGATACTCAATTCTGAGCAACCAAGAGCTTGAAAAGAAACGGCTACCAAAGGCCATGACATATTTCAACATATTTTTCTAGATTGTCCGTCAGGCATTCTGATAGAAGAGAGGATCATAGTGTCCCTTGGAATTTCTGATTGCCTCAACTGCAAACAGTATATGTGTAGATCATCACTGTAATGATGTAAATGAAATGATGATATCATTTCATTGAAGTCATGTTATAGCCTTTGAAATGTGTGGTTGCCCATAGGGAAATCCCACATTTTGTTTCAGGTGCCCTCCTGAAAAAGTCTAACCATGCGTCCACCCGAAAAGTCAATCCCTGCTAGAAAAAGTTACGTATAGTTAGCCCAGTGGGGCAGTAAGTTGTGATAGAGTGCATGCGTCACTGCAGCACTGTTTTCCACAGAGACACACATTGTTTGCCTTTGGCCCCACAATACAAATGGATGCCTTTGCATGTGTGCTACTCTAGCTACGTGCCCGCATCTTCGCACATCATCCTCGGTCCATCATCACGAAGGAGAGGAAGGAGGAGGAGGCTGCATGTGCATTTATTAGCCAGAGAGGAGGCACTAATTGAGGTCCAGGGACCCCATTAGCAGAGTCTCCCTGCGCCCGGCCAAGCTGAAACAAAAGCCCCCACCTTAGACAGGAGAAAAAGACAATGTCATCATGCCAACGCATATGCACTACTATCTCCAGTGCCGGTTCTGCACTCATGGGCAGCCCCACCCCCAGGGGATTCAGCACACCACAATGCCCCTCCCCGGGGGACTGTGGTACGCATTGTGGAGCATTCCTCTAGTTTGCTTGTTCGCAGAAGGGGCCCTTCGCGGCATGACAATAACAAAGCTGTGTATGACTTCCGGGCAGGACGGGATTAAAACAAATGGTCAAGGAATGAGCAGGCATCCGCAGCTGCCTGTGATGTAGAGATATTCAGGCGGCTTTGTTCATGGATTCCCATCCCTGCTAATGGCTGTCTATCTATCCATAATGCAACTGATTGTCCATGCCCTATTGTCTGTCTGCAAGTCTGGGACTATGATTGTAGCATTGCCGCACATAAACTGTGTACTGGTATTTTGCAATCACAGACATCACTAATGGAAATATACCTTTGACGCAAGATAAAGGGATGTTAGAAATTAGGTGAAGGTCATGCACGGTGAAGGTCATGGAAGATTAATGAAACTGCTTCAGGGTGTTGGGAAAATGTGAATCCATCTAAACCTTGTCATGCCAGTATTCATTGGATAGCTTTTGCTGAGCACTCTCGGAGAGTACCCATGTACCTTTTCAAAGAAACCAGTCTCGGGGCAGAAATAGAACTCTAGAATAGAGGTTCTCTCTTAGCGGGGGAATGTTTTAGAATAAAGTTAATGAAAAGTGTCAATGCTATGCCTGAGATCTTGTTAAAATGGCCTAGTCTGATATACTGTATTCCCTGCTGTTCCATTGTTAAATACTCACAAAAGTCCTTTGTATTGCCTGTCATTGTGGTAAAATTGCTCAGGAAAGTCTCACGTATTGCCTGTCATTGTGGTAAAATTGCTCAAAAAATCCCATATATTGCCTGTCATTGTGGTAAAATAGCTCAAAAAAAATCCCATGTTTTGCCTGTCATTGTGGAAAAATTCCATAAGCAATTTGTTTGAATTGCGCCAAGTCCCATGTATTGCCTGTCATTGTGGTAAAATTGCTCAAAAAATCCCATATATTGCCTGTCATTGTGGTAAAATAGCTCAAAAAAAATCCCATGTATTGACTGTCATTGTGGTAAAATTGCACAGAAAAGTCCCATGTTTTGACTGTCATTGTGGTAAACTTGTTCACAAAAGTCCCATGTTTTGACTGTCATTGTGGTAAACTTGTTCACAAAAGTCCCAGGTATTGACAGTCATTGTGGTAAAATTGCTCACGAAAGTCCCATGTATTGACTGTCATTGTGGTAAAATTGCTCACGAAAGTCCCATGTATTGACTGTCATTGTGGTAAAATTGCTCACGAAAGTCCCATGTATTGATCGACTGTCATTGTGGTAAAATTGCTCACGAAAGTCCCATGTATTGACTGTCATTGTGGTTAAATTGCTCACGAAAGTCCCATGTATTGACTGTCATTGTGGTAAAATTGCACAGAAAAGTCCCATGTATTGACTGTCATTGTGGTAAAATTGCACAGAAAAGTCCCATGTTTTGACTGTCATTGTGGTAAACTTGTTCACAAAAGTCCCATGTTTTGACTGTCATTGTGGTAAACTTGTTCACAAAAGTCCCATGTATTGACTGTCATTGTGGTAAAATTGCTCACGAAAGTCCCATGTATTGACTGTCATTGTGGTAAAATTGCTCCAGAAAGTCCCATGTATTGACTGTCATTGTGGTAAAATTGCTCACGAAAGTCCCATGTATTGACTGTCATTGTGGTTAAATTGCTCCGAAAGGCCCATGTATTGACTGTCATTGTGGTAAAATTGCACAGAAAAGTCCCATGTATTGACTGTCATTGTGGTAAAATTGCACAGAAAAGTCCCATGTATTGACTGTCATTGTGGTAAAATTGCTCACGAAAGTCCCATGTATTGACTGTCATTGTGGCAAAATTGCACAGAAAAGTCCCATGTATTGACTGTCATTGTGGTAAAATTGCTCACAAAGTTCCATGTATTGAGTGTCATTGTGGTAAAATTGCTCATGAAAGTCCCATGTATTGACTGTCATTGTGGTAAAATTGCTCACGAAAGTCCCATGTATTGACTGTCATTGTGGTAAAATCGCACAGAAAAGTCCCATGTATTGACTGTCATTGTGGTAAAATTGCTCACGAAAGTCCCATGTATTGACTGTCATTGTGGTAAAATTGCACAGAAAAGTCCCATGTTTTGCCTGTCATTGTGGTAAAACTGCTCAGACTTAGTCCCTAGTATTGCCTGTGAGTGCGGCCAGATTGCTCTTAAACTCTGCTCTATTGTTTGTAAATAATGGCAAAGTGCCTAGCTAGAAACCGAAATATTGCGTATATTACCTCAGATTTTGGCCAAATAGCCATGAAAATCCCCTGTATTGCTTGGCAGACATCCCTATATTGCCTATAATTGTGGTAGAATTGCTAATCAGAGTTCCAAGTATTGCCTGTGTATTATGCCAAATAGTTGCATTGCTGGCTATTATAGCTCATAACCCTGTCAGCAACCCCTGTATGGAAGAATTGCAAAGTCAAGACTCCCCTCCATTGCTGGCTATTGTGGCTGATCACCCTGTCAGAAGCCCCTGTATGGAAGAATTGCCAAGTCAGACTCTCCTCCATTGCTGGCTATTGTGGCTCATTACCCTGTCAGAAGCCCCTATATGAAAGAATTGCAAAGTCAGACTCCCCTGCATTGCTGGCTATTGTGGCTCATTACCCTGTCAGAAGCCCCTATATGAAAGAATTGCAAAGTCAGACTCCCCTGCATTGCTGGCTATTGTGGCTCATTACCCTGTCAGAAGCCCCTGTATGGAAGAATTGCCAAGTCAGACTCCCCTACATTGCTGGCTATTGTGGCTGATCACCCTGTCAGAAGCCCCTGTATGGAAGAATTGCAAAGTCAGACTCTCCTCCATTGCTGGCTATTGTGGCTCATCACCCTGTAAGAAGCACCTGTATGGAAGAATTGCAAAGTCAGACTCCCCTGCATTGCTGGCTATTATGGCTCATTACCCTGTCAGAAGCCCCTGTATGGAAGAATTGCAAAGTCAGACTCCCCTGCATTGCTGGCTATTGTGGCTGATCACCCTGTCAGAAGCCCCTGTATGGAAGAATTGCAAAGTCAGACTCCCCTGCATTGCTGGCTATTGTGGCTCATTACCCTGTCAGCAGCCCCTATATGGAAGAATTGCTATTAGTCAGACTCCCCTGCATTGCTAGCTATTGTGGCTGATCACCCTGTCAGAATCCCCTGTATGGACGGATTACAAAGTCAGACTCCCCTGCATTGCTGGCTCTTGCGGCTCATTACAATGTCAGGAGCCCCTGTATTGCCTGTATCCTGTGAAGCCTCTGCACCCCCCATACTGATTGCCATGTAATTGTCTTGTCAAGCAGGCACTGGGGCTTTAATAAACTACCCCTACTGAAACAGAACCCCTGCAGGCCTGCCTTCAATGCGGGTGTTCGGTATAGGGTACCTCCTGCACAACCCCGACCCATATTTCTTGTCTAATGTGCCACCGTCAGACCCCCCTACCTGATCAGCACAACGGCAAAAAGACCCCGAAAAACACTTGCAGTCAACCGCTCACCCATGAATCATGCCCATAAAAGGGTGTTTTAGGCATATAATTGTTACTTGGGGGTATCAAGACATGCCCACTGTCTACCACTGTACTGAAAAAACCCCGTAAAATACCCGACCACCGATTATCATTTCACCTCCGCTTTCGGACCAGATCTCACGTTCACTCTATTTAGCGGCTTTGCAGTCAAGCTTTCAAGCCTACCCCATACGTCCATATTGACTGTGATTATTTTGGCGGGTCTTTGCGGATAATCAAGTTAAACACTTACCGAGAGTGCTAATGAGCGAGGCAGCTGCCGGCCGCTTCTTATGCGCAAAAAATAAACTAAATGGTGACACGTGTCGCTGCTCTACAATTTGCCTGCTCCGCTCAAGAGCCCTCTAACTGATAACGCTCAAATTGATGCTTAATTTTTTCCAAAGTTAAAAAGAGTGCTGGGATCATAAATAACAGTAAAGAGGAGCCTGACGATCTTAATGGAAACGTTTCTGTAGGATGGTGAGTTATGGGGTTGAGAGGATCGGTCTCCTTGACAGGGGGTATCGTCAATGCTAATAACTCATTTAATCCAGGGAGAATAAATGGGATATCAACATGTAGCATAGTTAGCGCCACTCTTAAGATACTTTTATGTACAGCACTTACATTTCCTCTCTCTGAACAGAATTAAGTCCAAATTTCTTTTAATCATCTTCTGCCAAAGGCCTCATGTAACAAATGGAGAGAGAGAGAGAGAGAGAGAGAGAGAGAGAGAGAGAGAGAGAGAGAGAGAGAGAGAGAGAGAGAGAGAGAGAGAGAGAGAGAGAGAGAGAGAGAGAGAGAGAGAGAGAGAGAGAGAGAGAGAGAGAGAGAGAGAGAGAGAGAGAGAGAGAGAGAGAGATATGGATAGAATGACAGAAAGACAGACAGATAGATAGACAGAGATAGGGATAGGAAGAAACAGATAGAAAGAGGCAGAAACAGATAAACAGAGAGAGAGAGAGAGAGAGACAGACTGAGACAGCTACATTAATTGACATCTTTTTCCTTCTTTAGATATGTCTATGTCACAGGTATTCTTCACAAGGGACGTTTTTTTGTCTATATTTCACATTTCTCCACTGAGAATCCCCAGAGAGAATATATAGCTAACTGGGGGCCTTGATGAAGTCAAGAAGTGGTTGACACGCTTTGCGTCAGTCACAGGTATTTATTTCTTACAAGGGACCGGGCCTGGTGGCTGGTCTTCGCCGCCGTCGTCGTTCATATTTCACCCATTACCGTGGGCAGTGACAGGGATAGTACACATGACAATTGTAGCTTAGCGCGCTCACATTACCAGGCCCCGTGTTCCGCGGCAGCTGGGTCAGGGCCCACACATTCAATTACCTGTAATCCTAAAGTGCTTTACAGGTCGCAAGGCACACCTGAACGGCACCGAGTAGTCCCACTAACTAGCAGGGAAGTCGCTACAGGTGTATATTTATTGATTGCTTAGTTCAGCCTTTTTGGCTCTGCCCCACAGCCAAACCTGGGCTAATTGCTACCCTCAAACTTCATTAACCCATAGATGCCAGCAGCGCCTAAAAACAACCTAACTAGTTTTGGAGTATCTTCTTTATAAAAGCATATTTTGGTAAAAAATTGAACAAGAAATGTTAATGAAATATCAAGAAGTCTCCTTCAAATTGTTGATTTTATGCTTAATTATGGTGTTATCTCCAATATTTGATAAATCCAGATGACACTTTTAAAGTGAACTCATCAGAATCAAATGGGTTAATTGCATATGAATGACCTTCAAAGTCCTTTCGGCAAGACAGAAGGCTACTTGAAAAGAGTTATGAATATCTAAGGGTAGTTTTTTCTTAGCTGGGTGTAACCTAAATACAAACTTGCCCGCGGCTTCATATTCATAATGACAGAGGTATTTCTTGCTCATGATCAACATCACCAAAGGTTTATCATAGTAATGAAGAGGCACTTGCGCCCAGAATGCATGGAGATGTTAAGAGGTATTTATTAGTATCAAAACAGGTTTTCAAACTGCACTGTAGATGGGAAAAAAGTGTCATATCTACTGAAAATCTAGAGGTTTTATAGCAAGATGTTCCATCTGATCAACTGTGTTGAGTAATCTAATCTGCTCAAGAGATGACGCGTTAAGAGAGACAAACTCTAATTCAACAATGCATCATATTTCAGGTACCACCTATATACGTGCAGAGACCAGAGAGATAGAATGATCCTATCTCTGTCTGTCTGTCTGTCTCTCTCTCTCTGTCTGTCTGTCTGTCTGTCTCTGTCTGTCTCTCTTATTCTCTGTCTCTCTCTCATTCTCTCCTCTCTCTCCCCTCCTGTCCTCTCTTTCTCTCTCCCCCTCTCTCATTCTAACTCTCCCCCGTTCTCTCTCTCTTCCCCTCTCTCTCTCTCTCTCTGTCTCTCTCTCTCTCTCTGTCTCTCTCTCTCTCTCTCCCTCTTACTCCCTCTCTCTCTCTCTCTCTCTCTCTCTCTCTCTATTTCTCTCTCTCTCTCTCTCTCTCTCCTCTCTCTCTCTCTCTCTCTCTCTCTCTCTCTCTCTCTCATGAGCTTCCTACTCACATGAAGTATATTTATAGAACATCTTCCTACTTCTCCCTTTAGGTGAGGTTAAAATTTTGCACTAGCACCTTGTTGACTTGTGGAAGTACAATACTCCCCCCCCCCCCCCCACCTGCAGTACCATCTACCTGTAGTGACAGGCGTACGGATATAAAAACATCACTGTCAAAAGGTCTCACTACCTACCACCCTGAGACTGCTAGTTCAATGAACTCCTATTCTTAACCAATTTATGCCCAAATAATCATACACTTTGAAAAGATCTCGAGAATAGAGAAATGTTGCTAAGACACTTGTTTGAAGTATTTCATTTCCAGATTCATATAATAATTTTAAGGAACTAATACAGAAACACTGTGAAAAACGTTTGATTGGAAGCAGTTATTCAAAAACTTCAAAGTTTCTTAAAACTATTTTCAGGAGCTTCTTTTATAAGTGCAAAAATGGTTAACCCATAAATGCCTGTAGCATCCAAAAAGTATCCAAAAATCAATTTGATGATTTCTATTGAAATATAACAAAATTTGGAAACATACATTGAAGGCAAAAGTATACTGCAATCAAACCAAAAACTCTCCCTCAAATATTCCATTGCTCAATGCTTTATTGCAACTTAATTCTTTTAAAGTCATAGACCCAAATTACTCTTTTGTGGGAGAACTAAGTGTGAATGGGTTAAAAGAGTAAGGACATTCTGAGCATGAATGGGTTAACCCTCGCAATGCTGAGACTACTTTCATCCAAGTACAAGAACGCAAAGATTTTTGAAAAACATCTAAACCCTGTCATGTTGGTACTCATTGGATAGCTCTTGCTGAGTACTCTCAGATGAGTACCCATGCCCAGAGTTTCAGTAAAAAAAATAGGTTCTTTGCATCATTTTGAGTTGGCCAATCTAGTCACCAGCAGCATAAGGGTTAAGATTGATAATTTCGTGGTGACCCTGATAACGAGTGAAGCATGGTGGCCAGTTTTGTGGGGAGACCTGAAAACAATGGCTCTCATGGAGATTGTTGACTAGGTGAGATAATTACAGGTACGCAGTGCTGAGAAAACCAGGTGTCTGATGGGCCGCTGACAGAATCTTAATCGCCGCATCTTGGTGACATGAAAGGAAATAGGGAGCGTGATGAATGCACCGCCATGACCCCCCTTCCTGCCCCCTAAATGACTCAATTAACACTTCACTGTCCGTATACCATTCACTATAAACGCAGGGGTAAAACACTGCTCAGACCCCCCTTTTCTGCCCCCCTAAATGACCCCACTTAACACTTCACTGTCCGTATACCATTCACTATAAACGCAGGGGTAAAAAACACTGCTCGGTAAAAAACACTGCTCAGACCCCCTTTTCTGCCCCCCTAAATGACCCCACTTAACACTTCACTGTCCGTATACCATTCACTATAAATGCAGGGGTAAAAACATTGCTCAGACCCCCCTTTTCTGCCCCCCTAAATGACCCCACTTAACACTTCACTGTCCGTATACCAACTACAAATAGAGGGGTAAAAACACTGCTAAACCCCACCTATTCTACCCCCTAAATGACTCAATTAACAATTCACTGTCCGTCTATCATTCACTACAAATAGAGAGTAAAAACACTGCTCAAGACCCCCTTCCTGCCCCTTGAATGACTCAATTAACACTTCACTGTATGTCTACCATTAACTACAAATAGAGGGTAAAAACACTGCTCAAGACCCCCTTCCTGCCCCTTGAATGACTCAATTAACACTTCACTGTACGTCTACCATTAACTACAAACACCTTTACCCAATCCCTTTTAAACTATCATTCAAACCTGTGCTACTTTAGTAAAGATGTGTACACTGGGAAGTAGATTAAGTGATCATATCAGGTGTTCACATCTCAGAAACTTGTCCGGTAAGGGGCATGTGAGAAACATGCCAGTGACTGGGAGTTCCTCGTCATTTTTTTATTCCCCAATTTTCCTCCAGCATTTACTAGACTAGTCGCATCACTGCCTTCAGAAAAAGGTGTTTGATATAAATAGAGGATTATCAATGGTCATATTAGGATAGCTCAATACACTTGATACACTTGGGTTTTATCAACCATTATCAAGGATGATGATGATGATGATGATGCCAAACATTATGAGTGATGATGGTGATGATGATGATGATGATGATGATGATGATGATGATGATGATGATGCCAAACATTATGAGTGATGATGGTGATGATGATGATGATGATGATGATGATGATGATGATGATGCCAAACATTATGAGTGATGATGGTGATGATGATGATGATGATGATGATGATGAAGGTGATGATGATGATGCCAAAAATCATGAGTGATGATGATGATGATGATGATGAAGATGGTGATGATGATGATGATGGAGATGATGATGCCAACAATCATGAATGATGATGATGATGATGATGGTGATGATGACAAAATATCATGAGTGCTGCTTATGATGATGAAGATGATGACAATAACAATGATGACAAGAATCATGGGAGATGTGATATTGATGATGTTGATGATGATGCTAACTGCAGTGATGATAAGAATGATGACGATGCTGATGATGTCAATGGTGCAATCAGGGATACCGATACAGATGATAACTAATATGGCTTCAGTATAAATTAATTATCAAAAAACGATGATCTTGATGCAGTTAAACAATTTCCACTGAAGTTCAAGGGAATATGATGAGCATTTTATGACAAAAGATGATAATGATGAATTTGTCTGAAAAGACAATGATCCTGATGCTGTTAAACAATTGCCACTGAAGTTCAAGTGGATACGATGAGCATTTTATGACAAAAGATGATAATGATGAATTTGTCTTAGATTACCAAGAAGATAAGGACATTCATTTTGTGTGGTGAGAAACTGCAGTAAGAACATCGGTGCTGACAGTGACAAATGGACAGAGAATGACACGTCCAATGACAACAATATTACTGATGAGCAAAGTATTGAGATGAGAATCTTGCAGGCTGGCACTGCGGGCGGGGAGGTCTTGCCTTGGCCCGGGCTGGCGTGTTCTATAGCCCGCGAGCATGCACACATCATCAATACACTTCTCATTGCCTCCACTATGAAATATCTTTCATAATCTACTGCTTCTTTCCCTCATCAATATTTATCCTTCGTTAACACTTTGGCCTTTTCGGGTGGCCAGGCGTCGGAGTTCTAGTGCTGCTTTTGCCACCCGGCTACAAATATCAATTCCTCCTCCATTTCCCCGCCTGCAATTAATAATTGATTGTGCCGAGGCTTTCAAACTGTGCTGTATAGAGAAGTGCTGCCTGCCTGCCGAGGAGATGTATAGGAGTAGAGTGGACGGAGGGGCCCTAACTCTTGGCGTTACCTGCCGAGTCACGCCTCCGCGGGCGCGGCGCGGAATAACAGGTGGACAGCAGCGGGCAACCACGGGCAAGCGCGGGCCAAAGGTGCAAACAGCACAGATTTACAGCAGTTTGCCCTGCAACTCTGTGGCTCTTAAACCAACCACACTGCAGGGAAGATACTATCCCTTCCAATGCTGAGGCCACTTTCGTCCAAAGCACAAGGATGCAAAGATTTTTGAAAGCCATCTAAACCTTGTCATGTTCGTACTCATTGTAAAGCTCTCGCTGAGTACTCTCAGATGAGTACCCATATGTCAGGGTTTCAGTCATTTTTCAGGTTTGTTTGCATCATTTCTATAATGGCCAAATTAGCCACCAGCAGCATAATGGGTAAATAAGGCCTAACTCACAGGCTCGAACCTTAAAATGGGATTCCCCATTCACAGATGGCACTGCAGTATGCTTATGTAGTTCTGCCCCTCAAGCCAATTATCTGCAAATGAAATCCTTGCAGATAGATGACAATGTAGTGTGCTATAGCAGTCCTTCCTCTAAGAGCAGAAATTGAAAGTGACATTCTTGCATATAGATGGCACTGCAGTATGCTGTGGCAGTCCTTCCTCCCAGGCCAGACATTGAAAGTGACATTCTTGCAGATAGATGGCACTGCAGTGTGCTGTTAGAGTCCTTCCTCTAAGACCAGAAATTGAAAGTGACATTCTTGCATATAGATGGCACTGCAGTATGCTGTGGCAGTCCTTCCTCCCAGGCCAGACATTGAAAGTGGCATTCTTGCAGATAGATGGCACTGCAGTATGCTGTGGCAGTCCTTCCTCCCAGGCCAGACATTGAAAGTGGCATTCCTTCATATAGATGGCACTGCAGTATGCTGTGGCAGTCCTTCCTCCCAGGCCAGACATTGAAAGTGACATTCTTGCAGATAGATGGCACTGCAGTGTGCTGTTAGAGTCCTTCCTCTAAGACCAGAAATTGAAAGTGACATTCTTGCATATAGATGGCACTGCAGTGTGCTGTTAGAGTCCTTCCTCTAAGACCAGAAATTGAAAGTGACATCCCTGCATGAAGATGGCACTGCAGTATGCTGTGGCAGTCCTTCCTCCCAGGCCAGACATTGAAAGTGGCATTCCTTCATATAGATGGCACTGCAGTATGCTGTGGCAGTCCTTCCTCCCAGGCCAGACATTGAAAGTGGCATTCCTTCATATAGATGGCACTGCAGTATGCTGTGGCAGTCCTTCCTCCCAGGCCAGACATTGAAAGTGGCATTCCTTCATATAGATGGCACTGCAGTATGCTGTGGCAGTCCTTCCTCCCAGGCCAGACATTGAAAGTGGCATTCCTTCATATAGATGGCACTGCAGTATGCTGTGGCAGTCCTTCCTCCCAGGCCAGACATTGAAAGTGGCATTCCTTCATATAGATGGCACTGCAGTATGCTGTGGCAGTCCTTCCTCCCAGGCCAGACATTGAAAGTGGCATTCCTTCATATAGATGGCACTGCAGTATGCTGTTAGAGTCCTTCCTCTAAGACCAGAAATTGAAAGTGACATCCCTGCATGTAGATGGCACTGCAGTATGCTGTGGCAGTCCTTCCTCCCAGGCCAGACATTGAAAGTGGCATTCCTTCATAAAGATAGCACTGCAGTATGCTATATAGCACTGGTTCTGCTTCCCAGGCCAGAAATTGAAATTAATAACCTAGCAGATAGATGCCACTGTAGTATATATGTACTTTAGAACTGGTTCTGCTTCCCTGGTCAGAAGGTGAAAGTAACATCCTTACAGATAGATGCCACTGCAGTATACTGTAGTACTGGTTCCACTTCCCAGGCCAGAAAATAAAAGTGACATATATTCTTGCAGATAGATGCCACTACAGTATACTATAGTGCAGTGATTCTGCTTAGAATATGACCATGAAATTGTGTTCATAACAAAAGATATTTAAATTTTCATATGGCCTAGTGGTGTGGGCCTGTAGGGCCCTGTCTCTTCCAGCTCGCTGTCTATCACAGCTACAATTAAAATATACAGGGCTTCAATTCAGCTTGAGGCATGTAGAAAAGTTGCCAGTGACTTGGGTTGTGCTGGTTGTATTCCCTGGGTACCCAGGTCTCCTCTACCACTACATAGCAACTAGCACTTCACTATTTACCTTGAATATGACAGAAAAAGTGATGATAAACATGATTCCAAATTCTCATTAATTCAAGGATTAAGGACCCACTTCACCTGCTGTGATTGAAATTGAAAAAAATGATAAGAAGCATAATGTATTTTCTATGACCTGGGCAGGGTAAGGAGCCACCATTAACTCTTCCAATGCTAAGGATGCCTTCATCCAAAGCACATAGTTGGAAAGATTTTCAAAAACCGTCTAATGTTGGTACTCAATAGATAGCTCTTAGTGGGCACTCTCAGATGAGTACCCATGTCCCAGGGTTTCAATTATTTTTCAGGTTTTTTGCATCATTTTGTTTTGGCCAAATTAGCCACCAGCAGCATAAGGGTTAAGTGTTGCAAGGATGTTCCATTGAGGGGTGTGGGGGGCACCTCCTCACAGGCATGTTGTGCCCCTACCGTTCTACAAGTGCCGGAGATTGTCTCTTTTGTGCCGTGAGCAGGGAAAGCTGTCGTATCAGCGCACCAACATGCTGCCTGGAGGAGTATTGATCAATCATAAGCCAGTTAACCCTTATGCTGCTGTTTGCTGATTTTGCCAATGCAAAATGATGAAAAACATCTGAAAAATGACTGAAACCATGGCACATGGGTACTCATCTGGGAGTACTCAACAAGAGTTTTCAAATGAATACCAACATGACATGGTTAAGATCATTTTAGAACATATTTTCAGTCTTAGGTCTTAGACATAAGTAGCCTCAGTAACCTTAGGGGTTAACTCAATCACAGCGTTAGTGACCATAAAGAGCCAGACAATTTTTGAATTTTTTTCTGATTTCGGGAAGACTGTTTCAAGGAAAAAATGTTAATTAAATTGATTAGTTTTAAGTTTTCACATTTATTCAAATTCTTTGTAAATGTATGCTTTCATCCTTAAATGTTGTAAATAAGAAACTTAGATCGGGATATTACATGCATGTTTAGAATTTCCCTTGGTAAGCAGTGCATGGATCTATAATACATAATAGTTTTGAAACGAAATATGAGTTCACATTCACTTTGATGAGCGTTCTGATCCCCATTTTTCGTAGCTTGCTTTTATTACAAATGTATCATCAAAATATCCATGTTTTTTGGGCAAGAAATAATTAGACTGGTAATAATTAACTATTTATGACAGAAGTGCCTACTTTAATTTTTTCTATCTTTTTGTATTGACAAAATTATCCACCACCAGCATAAGGGTTAATAACCCCAAGGCACCTGATTGGAGGGTACAACATTGACAGCACCCTAAATCATGCCCACTGAATACCCTCTTTTGATATCAGACCCACCAAGTACCTGGCCTAGAGGGTACAACCCTAGCAGCATCCTAAAGCATCCAAAACTTAAGTACCATGTACATCATACCCACAAGCAACCCTGTGGGAGGGTTCAACTCTAGCAAGACCCCAACATACATACTATGCCTAATGAGTACCCTGAAACCCTGAAAAGAGAAACCAACCCTAACAGCACTGCAACCCTAACAGCACCCCAACCCTTGCCTACAACGAAGCAGCACTTAAGGGCATCCTAACCCACTTATCATTATTCCACCCAATTGCCTGTCAAACGGCGCAGTCCCCACCCACTAAAGTCAGATTCCACCAGAGAAAAGTTCAATCTATTTGACTTGACTCAAATAATGTGCCCGAGTCAACAAGTTGATCACTTGGCGCGCTTGGCCCCGATGGAGATAGCTCCTGCCACGAAGGCATGCACTGCGCAAATCACATTCAAAGGCCGGCAACGATTTTTTTCGCCGAGTAAAAAGTTTTTAATAACCGTGCCGGCAGATGCAAATGACAGATTGTTATAGGGATGAAAAGAGAGATAGGCCGACCAATTGTTGATTACTGAAAACAGGTCTGCCATTAATTCACAGACAACTGACTCATTTGAATACGCCGCGGTACCGCTCTTCCAGGACGGCAGAGGATTTTCTGCTTGGCTTGATTAGAAAAGATAAATAAATGGATGCCAGAGAATTCATTCTGACTTATCAATTGCATATTTAATTTCTGCTACAAGGCAAATCAATCAAACTGTTGTGATTGTCATCAGTATTTTTATCCCTCAGCCATGGAGATTAATGGGCATATGGGCCACGGTGCTTCCTTGACACTTTTGCACCCATATCACCCAAACACACTCCCAAAAACATGAAAATGACCCAACAAAAAACCATCACTTCAACAACAAAGTCACTAAAAAATGTTGTAAATATCATAAAAAACAATTCCACCTTATATATTACAAATTTAGGATTTAAAAAAAGTGTAGCTTATATTTGCCATATTGATTGGCAGTGAAGAGGTTAACCTCTAAAAACTCCAAACAGCCTGCTTTATAGATAAAGGACAATATGGGAAAGAGGGTGATAACTGGTATATAATTGATCTGCAGCAGCGTCAGAACAGTTTTAATTGGATTATATTTCCCATTCAAACTTATTGGATACAAGAACGTTGCACTAACATTAACCCATTAGGGCCCATTGCAGTTAAAAACGGTCTATTAGTGATTACTTTGTCAAGAGGGTATTGAGTCTGATAGTATTTGATGAAAAAATGTTCCTAGGGTTTTCCGGGAAGTCTCAGCTAGATTTAGTACGGAAAATGAGTTTGATGTTCTTATTATAGGCATGAATAGGTCATATCTACAAGTCAGTTTAGAGCATATGCCTTTACTCTATATCACCACCCCAACCTCGGCACAGAAGAATATAAAATGAAGCTTGGATATTACAAGGGAATTCCTAGGAAATCCTAGGGTTTTCCGGGAAGTCTCAGCTAGAATTGGTAATGTAAATGAGGTAGATGCTCTAGGCATGAACAGGCCAGATCTACAAGTCATTTTAGAGCATATGCCGTTCCTCTATATCACCGACCCAACCTTGGCACATAAGAATATAAAAGGAAGCTTGGAAATTACAAGGGAATTCTGAGGAAATCCTAGGGTTTTCCGGTGAGTCTGAGCTAGATTTAGTATGGAAAATGAGCTAGACCCTTTAGGCATGTGATGAACAGGTTAGGTCTCTAAGTCAGTTAGGACCATATTCCTTTCCTCTATATCACCACCCCAACCTCGGCACATAAGAATATAAAATCAAGCTTGGAAATAAAAAGGGAATTCCAAGGAAATTCTAGGGTTTTCCGGGAAGTCACAGCTAGAATTGGTAATGTAAATGAGGTAGATGCTCTAGGCACGAATAGGTCATATCTACAAGTCAGTTTTGAGCATATGCCTTTACTCTATATCACCACCCCAACCTTGGCACATAAGAATATAAAATGAAGCTTGGATATTACAAGGGAATTCCTAGGAAATCCCAGGGTTTTCAGGTGAGTCTGTGCTAGATTTAGTAAAGGAAAGTAAGCTAGACCCTCTAGGCATGTAATGAACAGGTTAGGTCTACAAGTCAGTTAAGAGCATATGCCTTTCCTCTATATCACCACCCCAACCTCCGCACATAAGAATATAAAATGAAGCTTGGAAATTACAAGGGAATTCCTAGGAAATCCTAGGGTTTTCCGGGTAAGTCTCAGGTAGATTTAGTAAAGGAAAATGAGCTAGACCCTCTAGACATGAACAGGTTAGGTCTACAAGTCAGTTAAGAGCATATGCCTTTCCTCTATTTAACAGACCCAAACTCTGCACATAGGAATATTAGTTGATTAGCCTGTGTCCTTTCCTCCAAACATTCCCACACTGATTCGCTATCGATCATTTTGATTGTGATCCATCACGGACGCGTCATACATTAAGAAACAGTGGGAAGATGGCTCCATCACTCATTTTGACTAGTTCAATATACTAAGTGCAGACCACCTGGTGCCAGCCCCCCCGCTGAATGATTAAGCTCAATATTAAAGCTGCTAGAAGGTGCATCAAGATAATAAAGCCAAGAAAGTCAACAAAGTGAACACGTGTATCTAACAATGGAAACAAAGTTAATCATCTTTGAAACAATACTGCTAATAAGGAAAAAAAGTCAACAAAGCCAAATGCTTAAGTGAACATGTGTATCTTACAATGGAAACAAAGTTAGTTATCTTTGAAACAATACTTGTAATAAGGAAAAAAAGTCAACAAAGCCAAATGCTTAAGTGAACACGTGTTAATCTTACAATGGAAAAAAAGTTAGTTATCTTTGACTCTATATAGCAAGAAGGCAATATAGCAATAGGTTTCTAACTTTTAGTGTATATATCCTGTGTCTGGTTAGAATTCTATTGCATAGCAGTTAATGACTCCAACTAGTCACCTTTATATATGATTTGTCTATGTGCCAAATGCTATGTAATATACATCGTACTAGACCGAATAAAATCAAATCAAATCAAGTCAGGAAAGTTAAAAAAAGGCAAGAGAGTAAACAAAGCCAATGATTAAGTTCAATAGTTAAGCTGCTAGAAGGTGCATCAAGATAATTAAGTCAAGGAAGTCAAACCCTTAAGTGAACACATGTATCTTACAATGGATACAAAGTTAGTTATCTTTGAAACTATATCGCAAATTAAGGCATGAAAGTCAAGAAAGCCAAACCCTTAACCCTTTTAATGTTGAGGCTGCTTTCGTCTGAAGCACAAGGGCGGAAAGATTTCTGAAGACTATCTAAACCCTGTCAGGTTGGTATTCATTAGAAAGTCCAGGGTTTCAGTATTTTTCAGGTGTTTTGCGACATTTTGTATGAGCAAATTAGTCACCACCAGCATGAGGGTTAAGTGAATATGTGTATATTCCAATGGAAACAAAGCTAGTTATCTTTGAAACTATATTGCTAATGAAGGCAAGAAAGTGAACAAAGCCAAGAAACTATATCGCTAATATATATGTAGGTAAGAAAGTCAACAAAGCGAAACACTCGCGAACATGTGAATCTTCCAATGGATTCTTCAGGGAAATACATTTGAATGAGACACAACAGCAACTCTCCTTCAATTTTTTTTATAAATTTAAGGCCACTCCAATTTATCCAAAAAGTTGAAAAATGTGTCTTTTTTTTAATTTTTTTTTTTTAGAGTCTGCCGACTAGGCTGGTAGCGAGATGTTTCTAACAGCCTATTCTCAACCGAATAAAATTAATCAATCAATTAATCCCTGTAACCTTATTAAGGGTGGGAGATATACATCCTCAAATCTGAGGCTCTACTACAGCATTGATAAATTCCTGGAGTTTTTTTGAAGTCTGACAGAATTTTTTTCCAAAAAAAAGCTTGTAAGACAAGTAATTAAATTGGAGTGGCCTAAGTTATTTTAATCAAAGTTATTACATTATTGAGCATCATAGGTCCAGACAACACTAGTACAGGAAGTGTCCACGCATGACAAGGTGGCTGGATGGGGCATTGTCCGGGCAAATTAATTAGCCCTCTGACTAAACTCAACTGCTTGAGGTCCCCGCTCACTTTCCCCGATCAGCCACAACTCCCACAGACAGATAAATCCCAATAAAAGATAAATGCCTGCCAGTTCGCCTTTTACAAGTTTCCTCCTCGCTGGAAATTATCAGCGAAAATTTTCCCAACATCCACATGTGACAATCAATTTCTCCATCTCTGCGCTATAAAATCACAAGATGCGCAGCTATAAAACCGATGGATTTACGCAAATTCCAGCCCTTCTCGATTTGATGGCCAATACTTTAATTACCTAAATGTCTTCTACGAGGTTATGATATGGACAAGTGTTCATACTTTGCAGGGTTTTTATAATTATGGGATGGAACGCAATCACATTTATAGGAAAGACAAACTGCAGCTGAGACGTTCTGCGCCGCAACAACATAGCGATGCTCAGTGCCTCAGTCCTCATGGTTTTAACCCTTATGCTCCTGGCGGCTAATTTTCCCAATACAAAATGATGCAAAAAGCCTGGGAAAATGACTGAAACCCTGGCACATGGGTATTCATCTGAGAGTATTTAGCGAGAGCTTTCCTATGAATACCAACATGACAGGGTTTAAAAGGTTATATCAAAAATCTTTGCGTCCTTGTGCTTTGGATGAAAGTAGCCTCAGCATTGGAAAGGTTAACCCATGTTTGCAGTGCAATACAGGGTCTTAGCCAGGATTTCAAAAACGCCTGTCCAAAAACAGCAATTTCAAAATTTCTTCCCATCCAGATTTAGCTACTTATCTACTTCAATTCCTTATACCAGCTACATTTAATAGCCTAGTGTGTCAAAAAGGGCAATTTACACTTCAGTTATGTCCAAGAAGATGGTATTTTAGGGAAATATGTGTTTATTAACCCCAAAAAATCAAAATTTAAAAAGATTCATAGAAATTTTTGCCTGTCCAAACAGGAGGTTTTTTAAGAAACTATATATCCAAAAGACAAGCAGGACGGGTCCTGGCTAAGTCCCTGCCCCGATACCACCAGATTATTTTGGTGATATCTCTCTAAACAAACAGTTTTCAGAAAATATCTAAAGGAGAAATATTTATCAGGAATTAACTAACAATTCTCCTTCAAATATTTTTTCTAGTATCATTGGTCAAGATGACACTTGACAAAGTTATCTCCAGCCATGAATGGTTTGAGTCTTTTAACCCATTCATGCCTGTAGCAGAAAAAAATGTCCTGTCTTCTTTTGATAATATCTTTGTGACCACAGCACTCTTCAGGAAAAATAAGTAAGCATTCTTGCCTAAACAAACCCGACTTCCCCCCCTCCCCCTAGAGAATCTCTGGGCATGGATAGGTTAATAAAAGGGAACTTTTGTGCCTTATGTTATCCATGAATATGAAAATCTAAGACAATAACTGCAACTAGATAACAATGTAAGATGAAAAAACAAAAACGTGGATAGTAGCAGTAGTAGTAGTAGCAGCAGCAGCAGCAGCAGCAGTAGTAGTAGAATCAGCAGCACTAGAGAGGAAGCAGCATTTAAGTAGCAGCAGCAGATGAAGCAGAGCTAATAGCAGCAGCAGAACTGGCAGTAGTGGCAGCAGCAGCAGTAGCAGTAGCATCAGCAGCAGCACACCCGCAGATCATTAGATAAGATACATTTAGCCCCGAATGATATTACTTATTCCCTTATTTCTATCCAACTAACCCCTTCCCCAGCCGCTAATTGTATAAAATAGGTAGGGGGTGCGAAGGTGATACCGGGCCAGCTCCCTGATGAATTACACAAATTCAATTCTTTTTGTGACTGCGGCAGTGTTCTGCCTATATTAATAGCCTGTGAAAAAAGGGCCCTGCGCATGCATGCGATGACAATAATGCCCACAGTTTGGCTGTGCGCAGCGCCCGGGGGCCAAGAGGGACACGGCATTTCTCTCTGTATAAAAGATGTCATCATAAGGGACATTTGCAAGATGCCAGGCAGACTACTTGCACTAATTAATTAGGAGTAGCCTCCGGCTAGCTTGCATTGCGTCTTTTGTGCAAAGAAACGGCCCCGGCTTGCTGCTCTGCATATGATACTCGCAACTCGCAGCGCTGAGCATGAAATGCAGCTGATAATATTGTCTGCCAGGCAGGCAGCGGGGCGAGAAAAATTGGAAGAAATTATCGGAGATTCTGGGCGTAATGCAAGATCGGGGGTAGAGCGGGAGTCAAGTTGATGTGCCAGCAGGGGGTCATGTGGAAGAGGGTGGAGGAAAGGGCACCCAATAATAACAGCCAGGGGGTGCAAAGGGTGAGGGGGCCAATCAGGGGGGAAGAGGAGCTGTGAGGGGGGAAGAGGGAGCAGAACACTTTCACTACCACATCTTTATACATCAAGCTTTTCTATGGGCTTGGTTTATAGACATGTTGCCTGGTATGCAGTATAATGCATGAAAAAACAAGGCGTCTGTATCATATCACGATATTCTAACTTTCTCTCACTCCATTTATATCTCTCTCCCTTTCTCTCTCTCTCTCTCTCTCTCTCTCTCTCTCTCTCTCTCTCTCACTCCCTTTCTATCTCTCTCCCTTTCTCTCTCTCTCTCTCACTTTCTCTCTCTCTCTCTATTTCTCTCTCTCACACTCTCTCTGTCTCTCTCTCACTCCCTTTCTCTCTCTCTCCCTTTGTCTCTCTCTCTCTCACTTTCTCTCTCTCTCTCTCACTCTCTCTGTCTCTCTCTGTCTCTCACTCACTCACTCACTCACTCACTCACTCACTCACTCTCTCTCTCTCTCTCTCTCTCTCTCTTCTCTCTCTCTCTCTCTCTCTCTCTCTCTCTCTCTCTCTCTCTCTCTCTCTTTATGAGATATATGTATATACATCAAAAGTATTCATCATCATGCAATATTTCATATCTGATATCTGATTAAGCCACTTAATATAGGATAGGCCTGGCAACATTTGGCATGAATGTTTCATAACGGAGCAGCTTTTGGCAGAATCTAACCTAATAATTGCTCAAAATATTTCAATATGTGACAGACAATATATATACACCAGATGTAAATGGGTAAGAGAACCTAACCAAAACAGGCCTTGTGATGAAATTTGAATTAAAATTTTCCATAAGCTCATTGGGTATTGACCAAAACAGCATAACATCTCAATTATTTTTCAACTTCGTCTGTACTTGCTTTAATTTGGATTTATTATATTCATTTCCTTATGACTCATGAGCCTTGAATTATGACTACTGTGTTAAAATGGTGAGTGACTGCAGGAAACATTCAAATCTTTTGGCATCTTATTTTCAAGAGAAACCACACTATACTCAGATTAAAACTATAAACCTGTATTTCCCTTAATGAAATAAAAGCACAATATCCATATAGAAAGTCATGCAAATTATATTGAGGGGAAAAAATTAATTGTATGCTTGAAATTGACATATTGAGAAATTTCTCACAGATTTTCTTAGGTGTCCTGAGGGGTGATATTTGTGAGTTTGGGTGTCTATTATGACGCCCAAATGCCTTGCTGGCTTAATAAAACCCTGCCCTGGACTCCCAGGATTATTGTAGAGTAGTAAATTAATCTGAGTGGTCTATTCTGCCGAACTTTTCCACGGTGGGGTCAGTTCGGTATAATGTATAATGTATAATGTATAATGTATTATTCCTGTCATTAGAATACTTACCTTCAGTATTGGCTTTTCGGAATAAAAAATCTTGGAAAAATCTAAAATTCCAAATTCGGTTAGTTTGCACCTCGGATTAATTTCCTATTCTACAGTATGATCTGGCTCGCCTGCCCGCCAGCCTGCCCGGCCCGGCCAGCAGCGGCCAGCCGCCCACCTCCCTGCTAGGTTAGAGAGGAGGGAAGATGACCTAGAAGCCTCTCTGCATCGGGTCAAACTTCCAGGGCTGCAGCCCCAACTAATTACCAGCCTCCTCCTCTTAATACTATTAGAAGGCAAAAATCAATCCCTGCCACTCCAGTAGGCTTCCCAGTCCCTCATGAACCTACATCTTTATGATAACTACAAATTATACATGATAAGAGCCTTAGAAAATCATCCCTCCCTCCTCCACGGCTGTCCGTCCGTTTGTCCTCCTTCCTCCTCTCCCTAGCAGCAGAGTTCAACAATTAGACTATTTCGCGGGTTTCATAAAAAATATGTCTTGGCCTCAAGATTTATTGAGTCAGTAACCCTGGTAGCAATCGTTCATATACGTATGTGTATGTATATATATACATATATTTATATATATATATATATATATATATATATATATATATATATATATATATATATATATATATATATATATATATATATATATATATATATATATATATATATATATATATATATATATATATATATATATATATATATATATATATATATATATATATATATATATATAAATATATATATAACTTATGTTTATCAATCATGCTAAACCTCAGGTTTTCAATTTACTTTATTAGTATTGTACAATGAAGTAAACCATATGTTCACTAATATTGTAAGAAAATTTTATAGAATTATTCCAGTACCTTAAAAATATTCATCTGGGCTCCTAATATTTTGCCAAGTTAGGGGCCAAGCAGTCCCCTCATTGAAAAAAAGTTCAGGTCAAACCCTGCTAGGAGGAAAAACAAAAAAAATAGTGGACTGGATTATTGTACAGATGGCGGGCAGCAGTTGCCATAAAGGCATTTTTTACGGCCAATAACAAGTGGAAAATGGGCCTGGTTAGTAGAGAGATGGTACTTGCTTGGCCATTCTAAATACTTTAATTGCGATGATTTATACCCACCTCTGTGCCTCACTGCCACAGTGCTCATTTGCATACGCGGCTGACCTCCGACCTGCCCGCGATCTGTTAATGTAAAACAGATCGAGAAACAGCGCTGACCTAGGGTGTCTTGGAGTATGATATCCTCCTCTTACAGGAGAAATGGAACGACACAGGTCACATGATATGACCCAATGATGCCAGTAGAATATTAGACAATGACTTTTATGATATCTCTCAAACAAAAGCATCTTTTAGACAAAAATGAAGGAGAAATGCAAATAAGAAAGTAACTAACAGCTTGCCTTCCAATATTTTCCCAGTCAATGCACTTGTTTTTTCTCAAGTATCATAAAAGAAGACCCATGTCCGTCCATGCAATCTTCAAGCTTGAAAGGATTAACCCATTCATCCCTGGAGGTATCCTTTGTTGGTGTCACTTGCATCCTTGATACTTTTGAAAATGACTTTGGAATTCAACACAGATTAATAAAAGATTTTTGTAAGAGTTCTTAATTGGGTTGTAACAAACATTTATCGGTTAACTATAATTTCAAAATATGCTTAAGTCAAAACAGTCAGTCAGGATTTTTTGGGGCCTTACATTTGTCATTCAACTATTTTTTCTAATCATGATACAGTCTAAAAGAAATGTGAAAAACAGTCAGGATGTTTTGGGCCTGACATTTATCATTCTTGAAACTATTTTTTCAAAATATGCTTAAGTCAAAAAAGATATGTAAAATACTATCAGGATGTTATGGGCCCTACAGTCATGAATCAGTGATTAATACATTAATGATCAAGGTTCCTCTTTAAATATGCAATCCTTTCGAAAAAAAATGACTTGGGCAGGATTCAGGAAGTATTAGTTGGCTCCATTTCTTCTCCAAATGGTTTCTAACTGATGCCTTTGTTAAAAAGATATTACCAAAATTGTCTTCATTTTTATTGTTTTCTGCAACTGCAAGGATGGTTGTGCTTAAGAAGGAACAGTACCTGTAAGGTGCTCCAGTCTTTTCTCCCTCAATCATATGTCCATGTCCCCAACTGTGAACTCGCCTTCAATGAAAAAAAGAAAAAACTTTAATCCAGAGTTAGAATTCATAGAAATCAAGACCGTCTGAGATCAAAATTCAATTTTCTAGAACCTAAAAAAATAGAATTGCTTAAAAAGTGAATCCTTGGTAATCATTAATTTTCTAGTGCATCTGCAATTTCATCTGATCTGGTTTAGCCAGATAGTTTTTGTTTCCAAATAAATTTCAATGAAAAATGATTGAAGAGGTTAGAAATAGGTTGTTATTTTGTGCAAATAACATTGTAATCAATAACTCTGAAGAGATAGTTGTGAGTAGTGTTTAGTCCAAATATTTTCTGAAATATCCTCTAGTTGAGAATATATCAAAAGAAGTCAGTATGGCTGATTCTGTAAATATTATTAAAACTATAATTGTGATAGGTGCATGCAACACATGGCATGAACAATTAGCCCATTCAAGAACAAAGAATAAATAACCAAACAAATATAAATAAGAATAATACATAAATATATAATATACATACATATATCGATAAACAAAATATTTCCTTCAAATATATTCTGAAAAATCTGCTGGTTAATTGGATATTACAACAAAACAGTCAGGATGTTTTTGGTGACTACAGGCATGAATGGGTTAAGAGTGAGCATTACTGTCTGATGAGTCTCGGGAGGTAAGGGAGCCTTATCATAGGGTCGACAACCCCTCACATGCCAATATGCCACGGCTAGGATAGGGACGATAAAGGCGTTTGTCACTGCCGCCCTGCATTGAGACATCACTTCTAGCAAGCCTCTTGTTTTGGCATTGAGTTTCCACTGGGAGGTATACACTCCCAATGGCTGTCCTAACCCATGTGCATCTTAAGTTCCCAATGGGTCGAACAAATTTGAAAATAACACAGTAAAAAGAATAATATTTAAGAAATATTCAAAAGGGGATTATTGAACACAACAGGATCAAGAAATTTTAGTCAAATATTTATTGAAATATTGCTGTATTATTAAGATATGTCCCAATATGTCAGACCATGTATACACTCCAGATGTGAATGGAAGGTACACACTCTCAATGGCTGCTGCTATGATAAACAGACCACACACATGGACAGATCACTCACAGAAGCAATGCCTGATGAGTAGCAGGAGTAAAACAGGAGCAGTCGGGAGGAGAGGAACAATGCACCATTTCCTGAAATAGACTGCTGATTAGGGGAGGAACCATAAGTTTGGATTTGAATTTGGAATTTGGGAGAACTGCACAAAGCATGACAAATTTATCATTTCACATGTATCACACTATATTTTTGTTGCTATGGTCCTAAGATTCCTAAAATACAAAAAGACAATTAAAGTTTTTTTGTCATTTTTTGAGCGAAAAATTGTATTTAGCCAATTGTAAGTGTTAGATGAAATGAGCATACCTGTAGAAAACCACCGCCTAACCTCAAGTCATTGGCAACTTTCCCACAACAAAACCTGTCATGCATGCCAGGACTAAGAGAAGGACTAAGGATCAATGGTTCAAAGCAGGGTACCTCTGGTCAAGGCAGGACTGAGTAGGACTTATGGTGAATTTCAAATAGCAGGCTACAAACGTTTGAGGAAACTTGAGTTGAGTATCTGTGTACACACACAACTCACATCTGTCATATCTGAGGGCATATTCATAGTTATCCCCATAGTGCCATTAGATAATTTATGTGTTAAGAGTCAATGTACAAGTAGGAAAATATTCTATAAGTATACTCCATGTTAGGTTGCTAGTAGAGAGCCTAGGAGAGAGAGAGAGAGAGAGAGAGAGAGAGAGAGAGAGAGAGAGAGAGAGAGAGAGAGAGAGAGAGAGAGAGAGAGAGAGAGAGAGAGAGAGAGAGAGAGAGAGAGAGAGGGGAGAGAGGTGAGAGAGAGTGAGAGAGAGTGAGAGTGAGAGAGAGAGAGAGAGAGAGAGAGAGAGAGAGAAGAGAGAGAGAGAGAGAGAGAGAGAGAGAGAGAGAGAGAGAGAGAGAGAGAGAGAGAGAAAGAAGAGAGACTGGCAGGTCAGTCTAGCAGGGGCAGATGAGGGCACCCGTGTGATATGACATGTCTAGCGAGGTTAAAAGATGCGGGATAGCCTTTTGCGCATTTCGCCTATGCTGTTTATTTAATTAGTGCATAATTCCTGCCTGCTGACACGGGCTTCCTTACAATATTGATATCAGACCAGAGCGCAATAATTGTGTTTGTAAAATGCTCAGGCTCGGGCTCCAGATAGCCCCCGAAATTAATGCACGCTCAGACAAACCAACAATAGCCGGCTGATGGGCAGCGAGAAAAAAGGTCTGGCTATTTCAATATGCCGAGCTCTGCTTCTCCGCCTTTATGTCAGGAACAGATTGATCAAGAAAACCATTAAACTAAAGGGCTGTCATGTCGGAGTGGGCGCTCACCCGCTAACCGTCAAGCCGCCCTCCCTCCCCGGATAAATTCAATATTCCTGCTTTTGTATAATCATGTAATTCTGGCAGTGTTTGTGAGAGTCATCTTCTTTCTGATGCATCCTCTTCTTCTTCTTTGTCGTCGTCTTCTTCTTCTCAGAGATAAGGCATGACAATCGTGATGAGTTTGCCCCAAGAGAAGTCTCCGCTGCCCAGGCCCTGCACAAACATCACACCTCCTTGTCCAACTTGGAACATTGACCCTTCTGATGCTAAGGCTAATTTCGTCCAAAGCACATGGATGCAAAGATTTTTGATAACTATCTAAACCCTGTCATGTTGGTATTCATTGGATAGCTCTCAAATGAGTACCCATGTGCCAGGGTTTCAGTTATGCCAGGAGTAATTTCAAAATCATTTCACAAAAACAAAAGCTGTAAAAATTAAATTAGAAAGTACTTCTGCATGTCTCCATATTTGTTCACGATGAAATACTATGTTTCACAATAAAACACTAAAGAGACATGTGGAATAGACTCTGCTTTCATAAGATTACAACATGAAATAAACATCAGAAAAGAAACATGATGTGCATGAAGTTAATGTAATAACCCATAAAGTACAAAAAATATGCTAATAATTGAAAAAAGGAACTGGAATTGAAATTATCAATAATCTGTCAAACACAAACCCTAAAAATGTTTGCAATGATGGTCTTATGATGAACTTGTTAAGACAACTCCCCAGGGGGGAAGGAATTGCAACTTGTTTATATCTGGTGCAGCAAAACATATATCATATTTCCTGGCTATCCAGGAAATAATAAATTACCATTTCCATTATATCATTAAGTCCTTATTCCTACTTTAAATAATATCACAAAATTATTATCAATAATATTAGAAAATTATATGTTTACAGTCTGAAATGAAGAAAAAAAACATAGACTCAATATTTTTTCAGCTAATTTATTTGTGACTCAGATGGCACCAGTATTTTGCCAAAAAACAAAACAATTTTCATTAAACTTTCTATCCTAATTTCAATTTAACTTGCGTAACATTTGCTTTTAGTGATGAGATGATAATACCAGCAACACACTTCCCGCCGGACTATCAAAGATTCATTGTCACTCAGCCCATTATCTCAAGAGGGGAAACATTAAAACTAATTGCCTTGCAAATAATCTCGCCATTAAGACAATAAACTAAGTAAAAAGTTTAAAGATAAAAGTTAAATACCCATTACATCGTGTGATAAGAACACATAACCAATTTAGCCGGTACTCACCTAATAAGCATCACTTTAATTGAAAATCAAGTTGCTTTTTTCATTGGAGATGTACGACTATGGTGCTGTTGACCTTAATTGCTTCAGCAATCTAAGTCCACTAAATTAAGCAATAAAGATATTTATCTGAAGAGAATTTAACTTATTAGGGACCATGGGGTGCCCATAAAATAAACCTGCAAGTAAGGGTCTCTAAATAACAATTAGATACTAGATTTCTAAAGGAGAAAAAAAATGCAATAGATTTCTCTGGACAGAGGCCATGACAAAATTAACTATTCAGTAGCAATGTCGGTCTTCTTAGCTTTGCCTACAATATGCTAAGCTCAGCCCATATTCCTCATATCTCTCCCAATCTTTCCATTATTTCTCACCATCTTTCTCTTAGCTTTCGCCACCATTCTTGGCTATTTCTATAATATTCTAAGCTCAGCTCACCTTCCTGAGTTCTCCCATCTTTTTCTTAGCTCTCCCAACATTTTTCTTAGCTTGCACCACCTTCCTGAGTTCTTCCATCTTTTTCTTAGCTCTCCCAACATTTTTATTAGCTCTCCTAACATTTTTCTTAGCTCTCTCCACCTTCCTGAGTTCTTCCATCTTTTTCTTAGCTCTCCCACCTTTCTGAGTTCTTCCACCTTTTTCTTAGCTCTCCCAACATTTTTCTTAGCTTTCACCACCTTCCTGAGTTCTTCCCATCTTTTTCATAGCTCTCCCAATATTGTTCTAGCTTTCACCCCCTTCCTGAATTCTTCCCATCTTTTTCTTAGCCCTCCCAACATTTTCCTTAGCTTTCATCACCTTTCTGAGTTCTTCCATCTTTTTCTTAGCTCTAGTCCCAACATTGTTCTAGCTTCCACCACCTTTCTGAGTTCTTCCATCTTTTTCTTAGCTTTCACTACCTTCCTGAGTTCTTCCTGTGTTTTTCTTAGCTCTCCCAATATTTCTCTTACCTCTCCCCACCTTCCCATCTTTTTCTTAGCTTTTACAATTTTCCTGTGGCTTTCCCACCTTTTTCATAGTTATCCCAACATCATTTCTCATAGCTCTTCCCACCTTCCTAAGTTATTCCCAACATTTTTCTTAGCTTTTATCATCTTTCTGAGTTCTTCCCATCTTTTTCATAGCTCTCCCAACATTGTTCTAGCTTTCACCCCCTTCCTGAATTCTTCCCATCTTTTTCTTAGCCCTCCCAACAGTTTCCTTAGCTTTCATCACCTTTCTGAGTTCTTCCATCTTTTTCTTAGCTCTCCAAACATTTTTCTTAGCTTTCATCACCTTCCTGAGTTCTTCCATCTTATTCTTAGCTCTCCAAACATTTTTCTTAGCTTTCACTACCTTCCTGAGTTCTTCCATCTTATTCTTAGCTCTCCAAACATTTTTCTTAGCTTTCACTACCTTCCTGAGTTCTCCCATATTTTTCTTAGCTCTCCAAACATTTTTCCTAGCTTTCACTACCTTCCTGAGTTCTTCCATATTTTTCTTAGCTCTCCAAACATTTTTCTTAGCTTTCACTACCTTCCTGAGTTCTCCCATATTTTTCTTGGCTCTCCAAACATTTTTCTTAGCTTTCACTACCTTCCTGAGTTCTCCCATATTTTTCTTAGCTCTCCAAACATTTTTCTTAGCTTTCACTACCTTCCTGAGTTCTCCCATATTTTTCTTGGCTCTCCAAACATTTTTCTTAGCTTTCACTACCTTCCTGAGTTCTCCCATATTTTTCTTAGCTCTCCAAACATTTTTCTTAGCTTTCACTACCTTCCTGAGTTCTCCCATCTTTTTCTTAGCTCTCCAAACATTTTTCTTAGCTTTCACTACCTTCCTGAGTTCTCCCATCTTTTTCTTAGCTCTCCAAACATTTTTCTTAGCTTTCACTACCTTCCTGAGTTCTTCCTGTGTTTTTCTTAGCTCTCCCAATATTTCTCTTACCTCTCCCCACCTTCCCATCTTTTTCTTAGCTTTTACAATTTTCCTGTGACTTTCCCACCTTTTTCATAGTTATCCCAACATCATTTCTCATAGCTCTTCCCACCTTCCTAAGTTATTCCCAACATTTTTCTTAGCTTTTATCATCTTTCTGAGTTTTTCCAATCTTTTTATTAGCTCTCCCAACATTTCTCTTAGCTCTCCCCAACCTCCTAAAGCTTAACTCTACCCCTGCTGCCTAGCTCACCACGTTTCCCTAGCTTTCACCATGCAATCCTAGGCCCTATGATCCCCGATGCGTTTGTGTGGTCTGAGTAGCGAGGGTATCAGTCTAGCGATACCCTAATACACCTCCCGGCCTTCCCCGACATTCTGCTCATCCACGCAATCAACACCGCCGAAATAAACGACGAAAACATTCCCGTCCGTCCGATTACTGGCCCCAGAAGACAATGCCTCCTTTAGAAATATAAAGACTAATTCCTCTTTGTTGAGAAGGAGGTGTCTAATTCAGAACCAATAAATGTCAGCGGGCTAAACAATGGCGAGCGGGCCATCACTTGCAAAGGCAGTCAGTAGTGATAGCCCCTGGGGCATTTGTTTTTCAGACCAGACCAGGACGAGGATTCCTTTCTTTTGATTGCATGGGGATGCACCGGCATTCTTTATGCATCTATTGCAATAAATTGCAATAAAACCTACTCATCCACGATACCTTTATTAGAAAGTGCCACATAAATATTAGGCAAATTACAGATACATGAAATAGCTATTTCCATGGGTATTTTGAGTGGCCCTCGGTTAAATCAGCTGTGTCAGTACAGTTGCTTCAGCCGCCAGCGTCCTGGACCAAAAAAGTCACAATATCCTCGCCGATTTGTCTCTGTCACAGAAACACGAGATAATTTCGAATCAAGACATCGCCCGTTTCCTCGTTGTGTCATAGGCTCTAGGGTTACTACCCCATAGCCAGCATGGCGCGACCTTGGTAAGTGCGATATCGGTGGAAATAAAACTCCTCTGCCCTCATCATATCAAAGGTCAAGGTCATGGAATAAAACGCTTAAGAACATGGTTGATCTTTTTTTGTCTATAAATACATCACGGTCTGTAAGGTGAGTAGTGGAAGACCATTAGGGCTAGTAAAAGTTAACCCCTGGTAGCCTTGCCATGCTAGTAAAAATGGAGAAAAATACACTATACACTCAGCTAAAAAAACGGCAAAAAATAAATTAGATTCCCCAAAAGATTTGAAGCTTTAACTTCCATATTGCCATACATGACTTGGTTGGTTATTCAGTTAATTATATTTCAATGACATGATGTTAGGCTACTAGGGATCTGAGGGATGCAAGTAGAATCTCGAGATTACTAACACAACCAGGTCATTGTATTGTGATTGTCAGAGCCTACACACATATATATATATATATATATATATATATATATATATATATATATATATATATATATATATATATATATATATATATATATATATATATATATATATATATATATATATATATATTATTTATTTAAAATATTACACATAGGTTTTGAGCTCAAAGCAAAAAAATGTGTTTTCCTATTTAATCTATTTATGTATTTTTTATAACTGAGAGCAATGAATAGTGTGTAAAATATGCATAAAGGCATCCATGAAAACATCTACTGTTTAATTTGTATAGTTGGGAAAACTGAACTGCATTTTAGGCCTAATCACCTGCAAGTAAACAATCCCCTTCTTCCTCTGTTAAGGCTACTATGCAAATATTGTGGTTAAAAAGGATGCTCTAAAAACACCTACATTCATTATTTAACCACACTGAAGAAAAAACAAACAATTGTAAGACTGTCAGGGTGTTTCTAGTAATAGCCAAGTGGCTAATACAGTGCATTGACTGCTAGCAGACTCTCACCATGGCCTGAGTTCAAATCCTGCTCAGAGCGTGCAAGAAAGTTGCCAGTGACTTAACCCCTTGTTGTCCTAAGATACCCCTATTACTTCTACCATCTACAATTGGCAAGTCATGATTTACCTTCTATATGGCAGAGAAAGTGGTTACAAATAAAATTGCAAATATGAATTACCATCTGCTGCAGTTGCCCAAGTTGGCAAATAGAAAATAATGCAAATACCCAGAAATATCACTGAAACCCTAGCATGTGGGTACTCATCTGAAAGTACTCTGTGAGGGCTATCCAATGAGTACCAACATGACAGGGTTTAGAAGGATTTTCAGTTACCAAAGTACCATAGACAGCCCTCCACATCCATATAGCAACCAGGTCAACCTGCTCATGGTGATCCAGCAGAGACTCGAACCTGCAACCTCATGCTTGGGAGCCAGGCATCGTAACCACTTATGGCCACAGCGAATCCCTCACAGTTTAATAGCAATCAGCAGTCGAAACACACACCAATTACGGCCGACAGCAACAACCCACAACGCCTCGGCACAATGTACACAATTAAGAAAAATATTTTCCTTGATGGCTATCATTGTCCGACTGTTCATTATGAAATCAATGTCTATCGCGAGCAATGCGTAGGATGGTCAGGTGCGGGGGCCACAAGCCAACACTACTTTTGACCTCACTGTGGCCTCTCGAGGCTCCACTAGCACATAGACCCTAATTAAGAAGGCTTGGGGGGTGTTCTATTATGTATATGTTGGGTTATTGGTGTGAGGAATTAGTTTGATTGTTTTTACGTGTGGCTGTGGAAAAAAGGTTGAGAGCATTGGTTGGGTATGTTAGCACCTTTGGCAATATGGCGCCAATTTGAGGATTCATCAATTAACCTATGGTATAGCGTAAATATAGCAGGTACGGTACAAGCAACCTGAGGGCCTGGTTATTCTGGTAGTTTAAGATAATAGGTCATTTTAGTGTGAATATATATGGTAAAGTATTTATGGCATAATACAAGTGTTTTGTGCTTAATTCTGGGGGTATTGAATATGAAAATATATAATGTAAGATATAACCCATTGAACAACAATGGGTTGTATTTTTTGTATAACTATGGTATAGTAGAAGTATAGCATAACGCAAGTGGTTGGTGGCCAAGATTTATTCCAGGGTATTGATACAGAACAATGGATTGTATTATGTTTTTGTAAACTATAGTAAAGCGTAAGTATGGTATATAGTTACAATAGGCATGTGGGATATGTTCATTCTGGAAATACAGATAACGGGAATGGCTAATATAGTTTGTATGTTTTATTGAAGGAAAAGCATAAGTATGACCTATTACTGTATTGTACAAGCAGCATATATGTGGACCAGGCGTACTCTAGAGATATAAGTTAAAAGGTTATTTTTTGTGTGATAATTTATGGTAAAAAATAAAGAATAAAATAAGTTTTTGTGTGAATATCTATGAAAAAGAATAAAAATCCTGCCTAGTATGATACGTGTAAACCAGGATTACTCTGAAGGAATTGGGTAACAGACTATTTTTATGTGAATATCTATGGTCAAAAATACAGAATAAAAAATAGTTTATTTTTTGTTTCAAATGTCTGTTAGTCTGGTTTTGTGTAGTACATATAGACCAGGTTTACTCTGGAAGCATTAGGTAATAGGTTATTTTCATGTAAATATCTAGGGTAAAGGATGAAGAATAAAATAATAGGTTATTTTTGCGAGAAAAATCCTTGATAAAGAATCTGATCTAGTACAATACAGGCAGCATACGTGTGGACCACGGTTACTCTAGAAGTATTCGGTAATAGGTTATTTTCTGTGTATATATCTAGGGTAAAGTCTAAAGAATAAAATAATAGGTTATTTTTTGTGTGAATATCAACGATAAAGAATAAAGCGTGGCCTAATACAATACAGCCTGCATACGTGTGGGCCGGGAGCGCTGGCAGTAAGCCTCTTGCCCTGTGTTCCTAATTAGGCGGCTATCTTAGCCGGCCACACCGACACCGCGGCGCATTATACATGCACCATCCCTGTACGTGTGATGCCACTGGCCGCTATCTCCGCCCGCATCCATATTCACATGGTCCATAATCCATTGGCCTGCCACTCAACCCAATCAGAGAAGATCAGAGCAGATCTAAGACCCCCGTCGTCATTAGCCTCGCTCCCGGGCGATCGCTCCCCCTCTCGCGCCACGAGCCCGCACTAGCGGAATATCGCCCATATTTCACCATCAGCCATACTCAACATATATTAATAGCGCTCCCCACCGCGGATCGGTCACGTTGCAGGAAGTAGCAAAGATAGATTTGAAGGCCTTTTGCAAAAGAATGAGTTGGGTTCCCGTTGGAATTCAGATTGGGCCGATTCTGATCTGCCGCTATCCCCCACAGCTTTGATGTTGAATATTGACAATGGCGCATATCAGTGCCCTGCGCCAACCCATAAACAAAACTTCCCTCAAACATTTATACATGCATTAAGACATCCACCCAAATGACAAAGGCGGCCTATAGTGCATAGTGGTTGCTTGAACCACCATCATCTACTCCATAGTCTTAGCCAGTCTTGGCGCCTTTTGGACACCCAAACCCTCAAAAATCACCTCTCAGGACACCCAAATTTTATTGTGAGTAATTATGGAAATTGACAATTTCAAGCATATGATTTTATATATTTTTTTCACCTAAACATAATTTCCATGAAATTGTATAAGGATATTATGCCTTATTACAATAAGTAAGTGCATGTTTATGTCTGTAAGGCCTAAAAAAAGAAATTGTTTGTTTCCTGTAACGGTCCTGTAAAATCTTTTTTTTTTCATTATATTTTTGGTCAAAAATGTGTGTTTTATGCATGTTTTACGTTGATTGGGAGTTAGGAGGGCGGAAAAACTTTAGGGTAGGGATTATTTTGAATAAAAACTTGTTAGGGTAGGGTTACAGGAAACAAATAACTTTTTTTTTAGGCCTTATAACATCTATACATGCATTAAGACATCGACCCAAATGACAAAGGCTGCCAATAGTGCATAGTGGTTGCTTGAACCATCATTATCTACCCACAGTTCTAGTATCTAGAGAGCTAAAAATCATATTCATCATCCCTCTTTTTCTCCTTATAACATCTATACATGCATTAAAACATTGATCCAAATGACAAGAGGAAACATATAATGTATAGAGGTCGATTGAACCATCATCATCTACCCACAGTTCTAGTAGTGTGCTTAACCCTTCCAATGCTAAGGCTACTTTTGTTCAAAGCATAAGGATGCAAAGATCTTTAAAAACCATTGAAACCCTGTCATGTTGGTACTCATTACATAACTCTCGCTAAAAACAGATGAGTACCAATTTGCCAGGTTTCCGGTCAGTTTTCAATTTTTTTACTTATTTTGTGTTGAAAAAATTTGCCACCAGCAGCATGGGAAGGGTTAAAGTCATACTCCTCCTCATCCTCCTTTTCCTCCTTATCACATTTATACATGTATTAAGACATCGATCCAAATGACAAAAGGAAATCTAAAATAAAAGTCAGGCAGTTTTGGGTCCTACATGCATTAATGGGTTAGATCAACCAGGTGCCTAACCCTTATGCTGCTGGTGGCTAATTTTGCCAATTGATACAAAATGATGCTAAAACCTGAAAAAATGATTGAAACCTTGGCACATGGGAAAACTTTGCATCCTCGTGCTTTGGACGAAAGTAGCCTCAGCATTGGAAGGGCTTAAAGCCAGATAAGGTTAACAGGTGAGAGACATCAATCGTGTGACTATGTCTCCAGCTAAAAATGTGAAGAAAAATCTGTCCACACTTAGTTCTTTCTTTCAGCACTGATTTCTATGAGATGTTTTGTCAGGTCGCTAATTGCCTGATTAGTCTTAAAACTGTCAATTAGCACCTGGTAATTATCGTCTACCCTGCCATGCCATGCCATGCCATGCAAACTGTTTTTTGATAGACAGATATTCATTTTTCCTGGAAAAATGCACAATAAAATATATCACTGAACATTAAGTGTTGACACGGTATGACACCTTTTAAAAGGAGGAATCTATTCGATAAAGGAATTCTTATTTATTTTTATCTGACTTTCAGATATACTATAAACATAAAAAAAATCAACAGAGGAGTTCTTATCAAAATATTGTAGGCATTCATATGTATATGCCTTGGGTTAACATCCTGAAAACTATATATTGGTAATTCAAAGTTCACTCAAGGCTAAGGCTGGCTTTATTATTAATATAAGTATGGTTGATGCATGTTTTAAGGTAGCTTATGGGTTTATAATTTCTTTGACTGATTTTTTATATTTTATTACTATATAGATATCTATTTGAAGGACAATATTTTGGCGCTATCATGGGGAGAGAGAACATAGCTAAAATTAAATGCCTGTAAAAAATACCAGTTATACAATACGTAAAAATCTCAAAATGACCTTTCCTTCACAAATTAACCCCATATTAGCCACCTCAAGCAAATGACCTCCAATTTATGTTGATATTGCTCTGATTTTGTGGTATAACACAAAACCTTTTTAAGCAAGTGGCCCCAATTTGTGTTGTTGTTTTTTTGCTCTGATTTTAAAGGGACAAGAATAATCTAATCAGTGCCCTCTTTATCAGCACATCATCCCGCCTGAAAGCCAAGGTCACCTTTTAAAATCTAAGAGGTTGATGGCAGATATTAAGTGGTATTTAAGTTGTGTGTAACTTGCATTAACAGGGAGGTCCAACCAGTTAGAGCATTATTTGTCAATCACTCATATATATGACAAGACAGGGGTGTTTCATCCCCACAGCTGGCCACAAGATTAACATTGCACTGTGCATGTTGCTAAAGTTAACCCAGGAAAGGTCACAGGGGACAACACAGAGATGATTCTTTACAAATGCCTGTAAACATTCCAAGAGGGCCAGCCCCACTGGCCGAGTGCTTAAAACGTGGGGAATTGACTGTTCTCTGTCCTTATCACTGCTAAAGGTCTTGTGTTCCAAGAGGGCCAGCCCCACTGGCCGAGTGCTTAGAGCATAGGGAAACTACTGTTCTGTCTTGTTCAGGAAGTGCTACCCCGATAGCCCAGTGGTTGGACCATTGCAAATCCCCTGCTCGCTGTCTATTACACTGCCAAAGGTCTTGTCTTTCAGGAAGTGCTGCCCTGATAGCCAATTTGTTAGAACATTGCAAACTACTGCTTGCTGTATCTTACCACTGCCAAAGGTCTTGTATCTCAGGCGGGACTACCCCGATAGCCAAGTGGTTAGACCATTGCAAATCTACTGCTCGCTGTATCTTACCACTGCCAAAGGTCTTCTTTCAGGAGGGACTACCCCGATAGCCGAGTGGTTAGACTATTGCAAATCCACTGCTCGCTGTCTCTTACCACTGCCAAAGGTCTTGTCTTTCAGGAGGGACTACCCAGAAAACCGAGTGGTTAGAACATAGCAAATCCACTGCTCACTGTCTCTTACCACTGCCAAAGGTCTTGTCTTTCAGGAGGGACTACCCCAATAGCCGAGTGGTTAGAACATTGCAAATCCACTGCTCACTGTCTCTTACCACAGCCAAAGGTCTTGTCTTTCAGGAGGGACTACCCCGATGGCCGAGTGGTTAGAACATAGCAAATCTACTGCTCGCTGTATCTTATCACTGCCAAAGGTCTTGTCTTTCAGGAGGGACTACCCCGATAGCCGAGTGGTTAGAACAAACATTGCAAATCCACTGCTCACTGTCTCTTACCACTGCCAAAGGTCTTGTCTTTCAGGAGGGACTACCCAGAAAACCGAGTGGTTAGAACATAGCAAATCCACTGCTCACTGTCTCTTACCACTGCAAAAGGTCTTGTCTTTCAGGAGGGACTACCCCAATAGCCGAGTGGTTAGAACAAACATTGCAAATCCACTGCTCACTGTCTCTTACCACTGCCAAAGGTCTCGTCTTTCAGGAGGGACTACCCCGATGGCCGAGTGGTTAGAACATAGCAAATCTACTGCTCGCTGTATCTTATCACTGCCAAAGGTCTTGTCTTTCAGGAGGGACTACCCCGATAGCCGAGTGGTTAGAACATAGCAAATCCACTGCTCACTGTCTCTTACCACTGATAAAGGTCTGGTCTTTCAGGAGGGACTAACCTGATAGCCGAGTGGTTAGAGCATTGCAAATCCACTGCTCACTGTCTCTTACCACTGATAAAGGTCTGGTCTTTAAGGAGGTACTAACCTGATAGCTGAGTGGTTAGAACATTGCAAATCCACTGCTGGCTGTCTCTTACCACTGCCAAAGGTCTTGTCTTTCAGGAGGGACTACCCCGATAGCCAAGTGGTTAGAACATTGCAAATCCACTGCTCGCTGTCTCTTACAACAGCCAAAGGTCTTGTCTTTCAGGAGGGACTACCCTGATAGCTGAGTGGTTAGAACATTGCAAATCCACTGCTCGCTGTCCTTTACCACTGCCAAAGGTCTTGTCTTTCAGGAGGAACTACCCCGATAGCCGAGTGGTTAGAACATTGCAAATCCACTGCTCACTGTCTCTTACCACAGCCAAAGGTCTTGTCTTTCAGGAGGGACTACCCTGATAGCCGAGTGGTTAGAACATTGCAAATCCACTGCTCACTGTCTCTTACAGCAGCCAAAGGTCTTGTCTTTCAGGAGGGACTACCCTGATAGCTGAGTGGTTAGAACATTGCAAATCCACTGCTCGCTGTCCTTTACCACTGCCAAAGGTCTTGTCTTTCAGGAGGAACTACCCTGATAGCCGAGTGGTTAGAACATTGCAAATCTACTGCTCACTGTCTCTTACCACAGCCAAAGGTCTTGTCTTTCAGGAGGGACTACCCCGATAGCCGAGTGGTTAGAACATTGCAAATCCACTGCTCACTGTCTCTTACCACAGCCAAAGGTCTTGTCTTTCAGGAGGGACTACCCCGATAGCCATGTGGTTAGAACATTGCAAATCCACTGCTCACTGTCTCTTACAACAGCCAAAGGTCTTGTCTTTCAGGAGGGACTACCCTGATAGCTGAGTGGTTAGAACATTGCAAATCCACTGCTCACTGTCCCTTACAACAGCCAAAGGTCTTGTCTTTCAGGAGGGACTACCCTGATAGCTGAGTGGTTAGAACATTGCAAATCCACTGCTCACTGTCTCTTACAACAGCCAAAGGTCTTGTCTTTCAGGAGGGACTACCCCAAAAGCCGAGTGGTTAGACTATTGCAAATCCACTGCTCACTGTATCTTACCACTGCAAAAGGTCTTGTGTTCAGGATGGGCTACCCTAAAAGTCTAGTGGTTAGAGGTTATACATTGACTGCTTATTATGTCACTGTCTCAAATGCTAATAGTTATACTGTGTAAGCTTTCATCTGAACTTGATTTGTAGCAGATAATTTGTTTGTCCAGCTTATAGATGAGTTTCATTTTCAAAGACATCATGAATTTAGAAGGTCCACTAAAACATTCATGAATGAAATATGTACAACCAGTTATAGATATAAGCTGGGTAATTGACATTGTGGTCAGTTTTGGATGCAGAGTTTTGTTTACCGTCACTTTTTCTAGTATAAAGAGGACTTGTGACTAGCCAGTTATAACTGGTGGAAGAAAATGGATGCATAAAGTGGAAACCACCTCCTAATGCTGGAAACTTTCTAACATATTTTGAGGAGTGGTCAGAAGTCTTCCTATTAAAAAACTACAAGTACTAGTGTAATTTAAGTCATAAAGCCCTGAAGCCATTCTGCATTGATTTTTAGTTGGATGTTTAGAACACGACATCTTAATTATAGTAGGATTGATGTCTTGGTGGAGAATGACTGTCTGATACAAGAGCATATTATTTATGACCAGAAAATAGCAGCATAGACCACAGCATGGGCCAGGGCTGCCCTTGCCTGACCCTGCCCCACACCGGGAGTCATCCCACAGACTGGAGACCCGCGATGACTCCAATGCTTTCTAATGGCCAAAAATTTCATCCATGGCTTGACGTGGGCGATAACCCGACCCTGCTATTAGGATAATATTGATTTCCTTAATTTGTTGCCTGATTTTATTGCTGGTGCCCAGGCATGGGTTTCACTCCGCTAGAACAATAGAACAAAGCCTGCTGCCTCCCTTCCTTGTTGTCCCCATGTATGGCTAGACTAGGCTCCAAGGCCCTCTGAGTTGACCCACCAGTGTGGTACTATCAATGGTGTAGTACCAGCAATGGCCCATAGGTGGCGCCATATGTCTCATATCTTTCATGGTTTTATACTTGGCTCCTAGTCCTTGAAATGTTAACATTCACCTCTAAGTTGACGTATCATTTTAGTACTATCAATGGTGCAGCACCAGCAAATCAGCAATGGCCTAAAGATGGCACCATATATTTCTCATATCTCTCTCGTGGTTTTATACTTGGCTCCTAGTCCTTGAAATGTTAACATTCACCTCTAAGTTGACGTATCATTTTAGTACTATCAATGGTGCAGCACCAGCAAATCAGCAATGGCCTAAAGATGGCACCATATATTTCTCATATCTCTCTCGTGGTTTTATACTTGGCTCCTAGTCCTTGAAATGTTAACATTCACCTCTAAGTTGACGTATCATTTTAGTACTATCAATGGTGCAGCACCAGCAAATCAGCAATGGCCTAAAGATGGCACCATATATTTCTCATATCTCTCTCGTGGTTTTATACTTGGCTCCTAGTCCTTGAAATGTTAACATTCACCTCTAAGTTGACGTATCATTTTAGTACTATCAATGGTGCAGCACCAGCAAATCAGCAATGGCCTAAAGATGGCACCATATATTTCTCATATCTCTCTCGTGGTTTTATACTTGGCTCCTAGTCCTTGAAATGTTAACATTCACCTCTAAGTTGACGTATCATTTTAGTACTATCAATGGTGCAGCACCAGCAAATCAGCAATGGCCTAAAGATGGCACCATATATTTCTCATATCTCTCTCATGGTTTTATACTTGGCTCCTAGTCCTTGAAATGTTAACATTCACCTCTAAGTTGACGTATCATTTTAGTACTATCAATGGTGCAGCACCAGCAAATCAGCAATGGCCTAAAGATGGCACCATATATTTCTCATATCTCTCTCGTGGTTTTATACTTGGCTCCTAGTCCCTTAAATGTTAACATTCACCTCTAAATAGTTGACCACCAGTGTAGTTCTATCAATGGTAAACATGTAGTACCAGGAATGGTCTATAGATGACACCATATGTTTCTCATTCCACTCTCAGTTGATCACCAGTGTGAGTACTATCAATGGCAAACATGTAGTACCAGCAATGGCCTAAAGATGGCACCATATGTTTCTCATATCTCTTGTGGTTTTATACCTGGCTCCTAGTCCCTGAAATGTTAACATTCCCCTCTCAGTTGACCACCAGTGTAGTACTATCAATGGTAAACATGTAGTACCAGCAATGATTTATAGATGGCACCGTATGTTTCTCATATCTCTCGTGGTTTTATACTTGGCTCCTAGTCCCAGATATGTTAACATCCCCCTATGATTTAACCCATCAATGTTGTAGTATCAATAGTATAGTACCAGCAATAGCCTATAGGTGGCCCACTATGTTTCTATCCCTAGTGGTTTCAGGCAAGCAGTCCTCTCTCCACCTGGTGAGATAAATGTAAACTAATTAGGTCACCCTGATCACCGTGGCCACTTGGTGCCAGGTAAGAGAAAAACTTATGGTCGCCAAATCCATATGACAGCCTAGAATCTAGGCTAAGGTATAGGGCGATGCTAGCCTTGCCTCAGGCTAAAACAATTGAATTTACTCTGTACTATACTTTGTCTGGAGATTATACAGTCTCAAGTTTCTATTCTGCTCTAAAACTCATTTCCTTCCTTCATTTCTAACCTGAAATGCACAACTTGACAGAAGACTCTGCCCCTTTAGTTCTAGAGTTGCTCACCAGGTTGCATCAACAATTTTCAATTCATTGCTGACCATAACTAACAATAGACAATATATATGCATATATATATATATATATATATATATATATATATATATATATATATATATATATATATATATATATATATATATATATATATATATATATATATATGTATATATATATATATATATATATATATATATATATATATATATATATATATATATATATATATATATATATATATATATATATATATATATATATATGTGATACATATATACCAAATAGCTGTGGCAGCAAGCTTTACTAGCATGTCTATATTCTGGGTGTAATTCTTGCCGCTGGAATCAGCAATCATTTGATGGCTGTTCCTCCTCCCGCCTGACCTGAGAAAGAGCATGACAATCTGTCATAACTGGCTGGCTTTATGGCCCCAGCCTTTGTTTCTCTTCCTGCATGCCTACTTACCCTCTACTTGAGGGGAATAGCAAGATTCGTCAAGAACCACCATGACCTCCATGCTCTAGTCTTCCATATACAGTATTAGCCCTTCCAGTGCTGAGGCTACTTTCGTCCAGAGCACAAGAATGCAAAAGTTTTTGAAAACCATCCAATAAATCCTGTCATGTTGGTATTCAATGGATAGCTCTTGCTGAGTACTCTCAGATGAGTACCCATGTTCCAGGGTTTCAGCCATTTTTTCAGCTTTTTTGCATCATATTGTATTGGCCAAATTAGCCCCCAGCAGCATAAGGGTTAACCCATTCATGCTCAGAATGTCCTGACTCTTTTAACCCATTTATACTTATTCTCCTTGGAAAAGAGTAATCCGGGTCTATGTCTTTTTTTGGAAATCTGGTTGTTTGCATTATTTTGTAATGGTTAAATTAGCCACGAGCAGCATAAGGGTTAAGGTGCCTACATACAGGGAAAAATACTCCAGGGTACCACAGATTAGCATCCCAACTGACTCATTATCTCTTCTGCTGATGCTACTAACTTCTACCATATTTACTGTGACTGGAAAGTGTACTACAAGAAGTAGTAGCAGCACAGGGGTTTGCATATGATTTTTGTTTTTCCAGTTTTAACATGGACTGGATGCTTCCACATTCTGCCAGTCCTCTTAATTCTGACAATAAGTGGTCAATAATGATCATTTAAGATCCAGAGGAAAGAGTGTGAATTACCGTAATTTCGCGTGTGTAAGACGCACCCTTATATTAGACGCACCCCTTGTCTAGGCCTTAATGATGTATAGACCTTAGCTTTGTGTATAGTGCGCACCCCCTTTTCGGAATTATTGTGGGAAATCAACTCCTCATGAATAACGCTAGAAAAGCAGTAAAATGCATATTGAGATGAGTGAAACGTGACATCTAGCGGAGGGTGGTATGGTAATTACAATTCGTAGATGCCGAGGCGAACATCGATGGGCATCGTCTTGGCCACATTATAATTGTAATTAGGCGAACTACAAGTGGCCTGGTTACTTAATGTAAAACACCCTAGATCTTTAGCTTTGTGTATAAGACGCACCCTCGATTTTAGTATAAAAATGAGTGTCTTATACACGTGAAATTACGGTACTTGAATCACTGCAGAAGCTTCAGAAAGGCTATTAATATGAATTCACCATTCTGAGGCATGATACTGCCAGTTTGTACCTACGAAAGTAGGGAAGTACAGGAATCTAGACCTAATTGGCAGCAGCCGTATCAATATTGTTAGTAGTAGTAGTAGTAGTAGTAGTAGTAGTAGGGCTGTCATTGATAACGCCCGTATCAATGAATCGACAAAAAAACCTTATCAATTATTGATATCGAAGAAGGCACAACATATCGATTCATATGCAAATTAGGTAAATAAACTATTTTTCAGGAAAACATAGCTTGAACAACACATAAACTCCCCACTACAACTGTGTGCGTCCATTCCATTTATCCTTGAATTCACACAGATGAATGTGTATGTGTTAGGGCTGTGATCAATAGGTCAAAAAATCACCCCACACGCGAACTACAACCACTCCTCATAAGCACATTGCTGGTTTTCATTCATTCTAAATTCGATTCGCTGAATCGAATCTAAGTAGCTTATCGGTAATAATTTTGTCAATTATCTAATCAATAAATATTTCTTATCAATGACAGCCCTAAGTAGTAGTAGTAATAATACTCCTACTACCATAACTACTACTACTTCTATAAGACTACTACTACTATAAGACTACTACTACTACTACTGTATGACTACTACTACTACTACTACTACTACTACTACTACTACTACTACTACTACTACTACCACCACTACTACTAGTATATGACTACTACTACTACTACTACTACTACTACTACTACTACTACTACTACTACTACTACTACTACTACTACCACCACTACTACTAGTATATGAATGCCCGCATGTGCCTTCCACACAACTCCTCCCATTGAATCTTCGTCACGTCATCACCAAGCTTCTACCCACAGCTACATGTGCCTTCCATCCCGCATATTCATCAATTCAATTACCAGTTGTTTTACAAGGACTACTACAACTATTACTTTTAACTTTTCTTTTCCAAGTCAAAGTAGGCGGAGAGTCGACCTCTGCGGGCATGCCGCATCACAAATGATGGCGCAGGAGCGAAGATATGACAAGATATATTCATTTTGCCTATTACTGATATATCAGTCATTAGCTCGCTGCCTAGCCGATGTGCCAATACCTATGATAAGTAATGTGCCTCCCTGACCCAGCCCACATTTTTCCATTGAGCACCTTTAATAATGCACATCTCTTTTTCATTCGTGTGGGATCCGCATCAACTTAGACAACCATTTGTGAATAATGCATCATTTGGGTTCAGCAGTCCTGCTGCTCTAAAATACAGAGCGCATTTACCATTTAACTTCATCCATTAGTTAGGAATTAATTAATTTAACTCGGGGAGAAGACACAGCTTTTCACTTGACATTTTAACTCCGGGAAAGTGAAACAGGTCTGTTCAGTCCTCGCTGGAATGCTAATGAGAAGACTGGCATTGGTTGGTTGGTCGCCATCGCTGCCTGCGTCAGCTACGGTGGAGAGCAATCGTAGAAAGTACAGGTATTCGCCGCCGCGCTCAGCGTGGGCCCCTCAGCTCATCCAGAAAGGAATGCCATCAAACAAGTTTGCCGTATGCATTATCACCTTCCCTCTCAAACACCTATTTGAGCATAACTCAAAATTTTATCCAAATCAACCCTTGACCTCAATCAGCAGCCGTGATCTATCCAGCTTCCTGTCGGTAACTGCTAAACTATAAGCCCCGGAACCTGAATTGTCACCATGTGCTTTTTGCTCCATCTGATTGAGTTTCCAGTCACATCTGAGCAAGTTTCTAGTTGCAAAAGTAAACAATCTCTTTAAAATTTACTTCCTGCTGAGTGGAGAAACCAGTAATTATATAGGAGGCCCCTAGTTCATCAAGATACCCCCTCGCCGGCTTGAACAATGTGAAATTACGCCTCTGCGCCTGAGCGGGCACGCTGAAAGCCCGTACCACAATGGCCGCTTCGCCCGCCTCAGACACATCAAGATTATACATATTTATACTAGCTTTATGGAGTTCAGGTGTAAGTCTGCTTGAGCACACCTGGGGATTAAGGGCTAATTGCAGTGGGTGTGGCCTTAAAGGAGTTCTCACATCTTACCACCTGTGGGAACACTTTGAGACAACGCGGCGATACACGCAGCCCATACATCCCAGCTGCTAGACCATTCTAAATACATGCATTATACACTAGATTCTTATGAGAATTTCAAGTTTCAATATAAAAAAAAACAGTAGATGACTAAAATAGGATGAGTTGTATTGATATTTCAGATATTTGCCAAGAGTAAGAAAAAACTATAAGACAATATTACATTTTCCCCTTACATCCCAGCTGTTAGACCATTTTACATGCATTATATGCTAGGTTCTTAGAATTAAAAGAATTTTAAGTTTTGATGTCAAAAAAACAGTAGATAGGTGAAATAAAGTTTGATAGTTCATATATTTGCCAAGAGTAAGAAAAAGCGTTAAGACAATGCGATAGAAACAGGCCATACATGTAACATCCCAACTGATAGACCATTTTCAAGCATTATACACTAGATTCTTATGTGAATTTTAAGTTTTGATATAAAAAAAAACAGTAGATGACTAAAATAGAAAGAGTTCTATTGATAGTTCAGATATTTGCCACTAGTAAAAAGAGCTATGAGAATGAAATACATGCTCAACATACTGATTGACCATTTTCGATGCATTACTTGTTAGATTCTTAGTACTAAGAGAATTTTCAATTTTGATATTAGATTCTTAGAAATGTAGGAATTTAAAGTTTTTGAAATCTAAGGAATACAAGGAAATACATTTTATAGTTCAGATAAATGCCACCAGAGGGAAAACTTCAAGGCAATATAAAGATATCTGACATCATACCATTGAGATAGTGGACACATTTAGATTTACACACAAGTTTCTTAGAAATCAGAGAAATAAACTCTCTTATAAATCAAATGAGACAAAAAAGGAAAGGCAAACATTCCAGATGCTGGCTTTTCTGTGATTTGACATATAATTGATTATTGATAAATAGAGAATTACAGTTCTTAAAACCAAATGATGCAAAAGAAAATCATATATATATATATATACATATATATATATATATATATATATATATATATATATATATATATATATATATATATATATATATATATGTATATATATGTATATATATATATATATATATATATATATATATATATATATATATATATATATATATATATATATATATATATATATATATATATATATATATATACAGTCAAACTTACCTCAACTACCACTTCTCTTAAACGACCACTTGCCTTGAACGACCGTTTCAAATCCCCCAAGGCTATTCCCTATATATTTTACCTTGATTAAGCGACCACTTGCTTGACGCGACCAACAACCATAAAATCTTATCCCTAAGAGTAAATGGTCTTTCATTCAACGGCCACTTGAATGCCTAGACGCCTTGTATGTTGGAGAGGGCACAATAATATTATGAAATAATCAGTAAAAATTTGAAAGTATATCATCTCTGAGGGTCCTCAATTAATGATATAGTTCAACTTTTTTTTTCTGAATTGTTTATTCTTAAAATAGTAATGAAGAAATTTCAACAAACGCAGCTAAATATAACAATAATTCCAGGTCATTGTTGGAAATTCTTTTTTTCATAACCTCGCTCAGACCCTCAACCCCTTCTTAAGAGACCACCTCTTTAAAAGACCACTTTTCACATTTCCCTTGAGCGGTCGCTTAAAGGAGGTTTGACTGTATATATACATATATATATATATATATATATATATATATATATGTATATATATATATATATATATATATATATATATATATATATATATATATATATATATATATATATATATATATATATATAAGTATATATATATATATATATATATATATATATATATATATATATATATATATATATATATATATATATATAGATAGATAGATATATGTATATATATACATATATCTATCTATCTATCTATCTATCTATCTATCTATCTATCTATATATATATATATATATATATATATATATATATATATATATATATATATATATATATATATATATATATATATATATATATTTATTCACACAGTTTTTTTAGTTCAGCTCTTTGACAACAGTTGGAAAGCTTTAAATCACTTTGTAATGACCAAATTTGCCGCCAGCAGCATAATAAGGGTTATGAGGGTTAAGACGCCTGGGTAGCCTAGCAGTATAGTCTAACTTCCATCATGAACAAGTATCTAACAACCCCACATCCTATAGTTAATATCATATTATGCAAATAGATTTATGCATTGATTTTTTTACCTAAGAACAAGAAATAAAAAGAAATGATATATTTTCTATTTCCGCGTTCATGTCTCAAAGACTAGTTATCATTTTATCTCATCTAATGTGACTTAAGATGACAGTCTTGCAAAGACTTTTTTCTTAAAATAAAAATAAATAGAAATGATTCGTTTTTCATTTCCTAGTTTATGTCTTAAAGACTAGTTATCAATTCCTCTCATCTAATGTGACTTAAGATTTCAATCTGCGTAGACATTTTTCTTATAAATAGAATTAATCGAGACTTCCGGAGGACATATGTTGTATCATAATACTACACTCCACACCACATGGTTGGACTCATGATTTGAACTTTTCTTCCAATGACAATGGCGACATTATAAAACATACATGGCAAGTATTTTGAATTAAATTTTTTGTCCCTTTTTACCTTATTCAGGTTCAGCCATGACTAGCCAATTGTATGTGGTGGAGGAAACATAATTACCCAGCAAAAAAACAACACTAACACCAAGTCACTGGCAACTTTCTCCCATGCCCCAGCTAGGATTCGAAAGCAGCCAGTGGTAACAATAAGAGATTGTCATTTTTGGTAAAAGAAAGCAACAAAGCAAGGCAAGTGAGAGTGATTTACTTAGAATCAACAAAATCTATATGTACTTTAAAACACATTAAATTGGTGTAGAACAATTGAAATAAAGAGTATGCTGTATTGTGTTATAGATAGAAATAAGCCTACCAAAATTGCAGATATGTATGCCTGATTATTATTGGATTTTTTGCTTGAAAACCGTAATTATTTACATGCTGTAAATCGATAAGCAGTACCAGTTTTACAGATCTTATCCATTCATGCTTAGAGATCTCCTTGAACACAATTGTCGTTTGGACCTATGATACTTTTGAAAATAACTTTGAAGTCAAGCATTGACATGAAACATATTTGAAGGGGAGTAGTTTGTTGGTTTCTGATATACATTTGTCCTTCAAATATTTTCTGAAAAATGCTTTTGTTGGAGAGATATCAGCAAAATGGTCAGGATTTTATGGGCATTACAAGCATCATGGAGCATGAATGGGTTAAATGATATGATATGATCAATTACTACTATAATCATTGTAACAATTTCAATTATTACTTTATTATCATCATTATAATTATGGCAATAATCATTATTACTATTATCATCATCATCATGATTATTATTATTATTATTATTATTGTGATGCTTATTCATTATTATAATTATCATTATTATTATTAGTAGTAGTATTGTTATTTTCATCATCATCATCATTGTTATCATGCTCTATGTACTGAGATTTAATTATGTTTTTACATTGAGTGTGCTGTGTTTGTTTGAGAATCAAGAAAGTCCTCAATGAATGCCGTTGCTAACATTACAAAGGTTATGTTTTGATGCTTTTATAATGGGCAGGAGTCTGCAAGGAATAGAAAGGTGTTCAATGCAGGCAGATGTTCAATATGCAGAGGCGTCCAATCTATCAGGTCCCAAAAGTACATTCAAATTGACCAACTTGTAGTTCCTCATTCCTCCACCAGGGTGTCACTGACCAGGTGAACGTCATGGGAGAACTCATGTTGCTATCATGGCAAATAAGTACCAATCATCATACTTGCCCTATTCATGTTGCAGATTAACCAAGTCATGCTTAAGAGTTTCCTGGAAACAATTAACCAGATTTAAATGAAACTTTTGAGAAAAGATCCTACTAGGAATAGAGAATGGATACACAAATAATTTGGAGAAATCATGGTAACCATCATCACCCTCATCTTCTCTGTCATTATCATCTCACATCTTCATCTTTATCATTCTCATCATCATCATCTTCACCATTATCATCTTTGTCATTCTCAAAAGCATAATCATCATCATCATAATCTTTACCATTATCGTCATTTTTACTCTCATCATCATCATCATCATCATCATCATCATCATCATCATCATCATCATCATCATCACCATCATCATCATCAACACCACTATCATCACTTTCATTATAAATTACCAACATCAACATTATCATCACTATCATCATCATCCTTATGGGTGATGGCCAGTGATTCACTGCATCCTAAATTATCCCTTCACAACTATATATATATATATATATATATATATATATATATATATATATATATATATATATATATATATATATATATATATATATATATATATATATATATATATACACTGTATATAGGAAAATCTAGGGCTCCACCATCTAGATCCCAACATGGGTCTACAATAGTAGGAATGTGATATCTGATACTGACATTCAGAAAATATAAACAATTATAATCAAACAGTCATATATGCAAAAATAAAACAAAAAGAGTAAAACAAAAAATTAGAATATAGTGAAATGGATTAAAGTACAACATTAATTTCATTGGAAAAAAATAGGTGTAACCAAGTTAGGATGTTGAGTGTGTGTGTGTGTAGGGGGGAGAGAGAAAGTGGAAAGTGGGGGTGGGGGGGTTATTGCACAGGATCATAACTTTCACAGTCAAGTGATCATGTGAGATGGTGTGAGTTAGGTTCTTGGCGTGGCTGAAGATTATCATCTAGCAATGGCCTGTTAAGCTGGCTTTATGGCAGTCTCATACAGATAGCATAGCTCGTAAAGAAGCCATGCCCGGGATCCTGTGCCCATAACATCATCATACACACAGGCTTCGCCATGTTCCCCTAAAAGCCACCCATTCCCCGCCTTTCATAAAAAACCTCTTTGTTTACACGGGTGATAAAGCCGTCTGAAGGACATACCTCTCACGGCCTCGTAAAACATATTTTCTCTAATTCCACCGTGCGCTGCTGGTGGTTATTTTCGGTCATTGCAATAAACGCTCATTAACATAACACTTCACCTTTGGTTAATTGCTCTCACTTTTCACCTTGTCTTTATGGCGTGGAAAGTTATGTGACATTCTTCAGGTGCGGTACACAGGTGGACCCCTAACAGGTGTATCTCATTAACCTAGTTTTACCCCAAACTGCACCACATAGCATTTGCAATATTTTGTGTACACAGATTATTTTTGAAAATGATGGGTAAATATGGTCGCATTTAACAGACGAATCTCATTAACCTATTTTAAACCCAAAGTGCACCATGTGACATTTTTACAATTTTGGGCAGACATTTTAGAAAATGGTAGTAAAAATGATCCCTTTAGCAGATAGATTTTAATTATCTATTTTACAACAAACTGCATCCCATAAAATTTACACTATTTTGTGTACACAGATTGGTTTTGAAAATGATGAGTAAATATGGTCGCTTTTAACAGACGAATCTCATTAACCTACTTCTACACCAAACTGCACCATGTGACATTTTCACAATTTTGAGCAGACAATATTTTTGAAAATGATAAAAAAAATTATTCCCTTTAGCAGATGAATTTCAATTACTTCTTTTAAACCAAACTGCACCACATAACATTTTCACAATTTTGTGTACACAGAATAATTCTGAAAAGGATGAATGAAAATTGAATGCTTCAAAAATGATTACATATCTGGTACCATAACTGGCTTTGATATACTGAACTCTAGTATATATACATATATATATATATATTCATAGAGAATTCCTAAACTGTATCTTTCTAATTAAAAATATAAAACAATATGTGAAATTCAGATATACTATTGTATGCCACTGAGCCCTGTCCTGCCTTGCATATACCCAGCTTCTACATCAAAGATTGTTGTTATGATTGCCCTTTTTTGCAAGAAAGTTGTTTTCACCTTAAAAGAGGGGCTTGAACTTTGAATTTTCATTCATGGTCACTTTTTCTCCAAAACCCAAGGCTAGATCATGACTAGCCAATATTGATGGTGGAAAAAACCAATGCACCCAGAGAAATCACCAACTGACCTCAAGTCACTGGCAACTTTTTAACATACTTCCAGTTGGATTCTAACCTGCGTTATTTGGCAGAGGTAAGAGATATCAAGCAGTCGGAGCACACATTGCAATAATTATCAGAAATCAGCACATCAATTTTCATTAAACAGCAATTATGAATTTCTCAACATCCGTCAAGTCACTGGCAACTTTCTCACATCTCCAGTTGGATTCTTACCTGTGTTATTTGACAAAGGTGAGAAAGAGAGAGAGAGAGAGAGAGAGAGAGAGAGAGAGAGAGAGAGAGAGAGAGAGAGAGAGAGAGAGAGAGAGAGAGAGAGAGAGAGAGAGAGAGAGAGAGAGAGAGAGAGAGAGAGAGAGAGAGAGTGGATTAATTATCAGAAATCAGCACAACAATTTTCATTAGACAGCAATTACGAATTGATCCGCAACATCCGTCAGAAGCTCAACGAATGAAGGCAACAGATTATCCTTTTTTCCACCTAATATTTTGGCGTATGATTTTTGCATGAACAATCTTCCAGCAGGTGCGTGATGAAGAGACAATCCCCTTGCAGGCCACAGGTAAACGAGGTTCTAATTATTCCTTCACACCTGTCCCCCGTAAAGCTCACCTCCAGCAGTCACTAATCACGTTACCACAACTCCAAAATGCACTTTTCATGTGGAGCATCTCTGGAACAAGCCGGGAACTGCTACAGTTTATGCCAAAACACAACTATCTGGTCTGTCGAGAACACTACTTTCGGGATTCCCAGGAAGACACTGGAGATGATATCAATTATCTTTGCGCTTTCTTTGATGTGCCTTTTTTCGTCTAATTTAATCTCAAAACACTAGAAAAAGTGTATTAATGGTTAATCCCAATCAGAGTAGTGATTGAAATCACCAACCCTTCACATGGGAGTAATCTTATGGCTACTATATTGATGTCCAACTACAGACAGGGGCCTGCCCCGATGGCTAACTGGTCTAATGTGTTGCCACTGACTGCTGGCTGTATCCCACCACTACTCAACTCGGGGCATGTATGAAAATTGCCAGTGACTTGAGGTTAAGCAGTGGTGGTCTTCCCAAGGTACTCAGGGTAAGCAGGTTCATGTCTCAGCTGGATCCCTTCAAGCAGTTTGGCCTAGTGCTTGCTATATACGGATTTTGACAATTTATCAAACTGATGATTGGTTTATTGTCTACGGTAGCACACATGTTCATGAATAACTGACTATAAACTTTGAGGTCATTCAGTATGATTTACAACACAAACAATCTAGAAAAGGGACTCAACAGTACCAATGGCTCTACAGACAAAGGATTAACCCTTATGCTGGTGGTGGCTAAATTGGCCACTACAAAACGATGCAAAAACCTGAAAAATGATTGAAACCTTGGCACATGGCTACTCATCTGAGAGTACTCAGTGAGAACTATCTAATGAATACCAAGATGACAAGGTTTAGATGGTTTTCAATAATCTTTGCATCCTTGTGGTTTGGGCAAAAGTAGCCTTAGCATTGGAAGGGTTAAATTATGGCCATCCCACTATTGATGTTAGTATGCAATCACTGTTGGACCTTTCAATAAATGCTTTTTGTTGGATATATTTGCAATACATTTTTCAAATTACTAGCAGCACTTCAAATTAACTGAAGCCAGATTAAATGTTACAAAATATAACGCACTTATTTACTATCAAAAAAATAGAGAAAGAGAACTGAAAATGGCAAGCTAGCATCAGCATACTGGCCAGTATGATCACAGCGGCTAAAAGCAACCTGACAATTTTGATGAAATCTGGCAGGCAAAATATTTGATGAAAAGATGTTTACCTGGATATAGCCAACAAATCTCATTAAAATATTTTGTAAAATCATACTCAATATCATTATTACAAGAAGTGTTATAGATCCAGAAAATTCCATACAAACTTGTAAGCATTGATGGGTTAAGAGTTATCTGTCATCTATTTACTGAGATTTTCTTTGAGAATTAAGCATGAATTTGCAAAAGATTTGCAAAAGATTTGTTGGCTTGGTTGTAAGTGGCAATTCTCGTTGTAAATACATCCAAAAAGATGCTTCTATAAGAGAGATATTGGCCGAATAGTCAGGCCTACAGGGCTGCTGCAAGAATGAACTGGTTAAGACTATAGAACATTCACCTCATGTACTCAAAACCCAATGCGAGGGAATTAACTGCTCAGGTTTAGGCTCAATCTTCAATCACCGATCAGCGCAGTATCTCTAATTAGCAAACGCGTTCCCTACTGCTCTTTAGAGAACTCAGACCCCGCCTGAACTTCTGTATTTAGCCTTTCAATATTCCGCAAACACTCCGGCCGTGTTCTAGAGCACTCATTACATCAGAGCCAATGTAAGCTTTATTAAAACATGACACGTTGAATAAATTAATTGGCAGGTTTTATTCATGAAATGTTCGCATCATCACAGCTGCCACAAACATGCTGCTGTAGCCTTTGTGAGGCAGATCCTGTTGCCCCGCTTATGCCCCGCTTATGCTGGTGCAGTACTTAAGGCCACACAAAACCACTCATTACAATCAACAATTTTCCTAGTTTGGTATATATGATATTACTGTGGCCCCACTTATGCTACTGCAGCCACACAAAACCATTCACTATTATAATCAACACTATTTCTAGTTTGGTATCTATGATATTACTGTGGCCCCGCTTATGCTCATGCAGTACTTAAGGCCACACAAAACCACTCATTACAATCAACACTATTCCTAGTTTGGTATCTATGATATTACTGTAGCCTCGCTTATGCTCGTGCAGTACTTAAGGCCACACAAAACCACTCATTACAATCAACACTATTCCTAGTTTGGTATCTATGATATTACTGTAGCCTCGCTTATGCTGGTGCAGTACTTAAGGCCACACAAAACCACTCATTACAATCAACACTATTCCTAGTTTGGTATCTATGATATTACTGTGGCCCCGCTTATGCTGGTGCAGTGCCGAAGGCCACACAAAACCACTCATTACAATCAACACTATTCCTAGTTTGGTATCTATGATATTACTGTGGCCCCGCTTATGCTCGTGCAGTACTTAAGGCCACACAAAACCACTCATTACAATCAACACTATTCCTAGTTTGGTATCTATGATATTACTGTGGCCCCGCTTATGCTGGTGCAGTACTTAAGGCCACACAAAACCACTCATTACAATCAACACTATTCCTAGTTTGGTATCTATGATATTACTGTGGCCCCGCTTATGCTCATGCAGTACTTAAGGCCACACAAAACCACTCATTACAATCAACACTATTCCTAGTTTGGTATCTATGATATTACTGTGGCCCCGCTTATGCTCATGCAGTACTTAAGGCCACACAAAACCACTCATTACAATCAACACTATTCCTAGTTTGGTATCTATGATATTACTGTGGCCCCGCTTATGCTCATGCAGTACTTAAGGCCACACAAAACCACTCATTACAATCAACACTATTCCTAGTTTGGTATCTATGATATTACTGTAGCCTCGCTTATGCTGGTGCAGTACTTAAGGCCACACAAAACCACTCATTACAATCAACACTATTCCTAGTTTGGTATCTATGATATTACTGTAGCCTCGCTTATGCTCATGCAGTACTTAAGGCCACACAAAACCACTCATTACAATCAACACTATTCCTAGTTTGGTATCTATGATATTACTGTAGCCTCGCTTATGCTGGTGCAGTACTTAAGGCCACACAAAACCACTCATTACAATCAACACTATTCCTAGTTTGGTATCTATGATATAACTGTAGCCTCGCTTATGCTGGTGCAGTACTTAAGGCCACACAAAACCACTCATTACAATCAACACTATTCCTAGTTTGGTATCTATGATATTAGTGTGGCCTCGCTTATGCTCGTGCAGTACTTAAGGCCACACAAAACCACTCATTACAATCAACACTATTCCTAGTTTGGTATCTATGATATTACTGTGGCCTCGCTTATGCTGGTGCAGTACTTAAGGCCACACAAAACCACTCATTACAATCAACACTATTCCTAGTTTGGTATCTATGATATTAGTGTGGCCCCGCTTATGCCCGTGCAGTACTTAAGGCCACACAAAACCACTCATTACAATCAACACTATTCCTTAGTTTGGTATCTATGATATTACTGTAGCCTCGCTTATGCTGGTGCAGTACTTAAGGCCACACAAAACCACTCATTACAATCAACACTATTCCTAGTTTGGTATCTAGGATATTACTGTAGCCTCGCTTATGCCCGTGCAGTACTTAAGGCCACACAAAACCACTCATTACAATCAACACTATTCCTAGTTTGGTATCTAGGATATTACTGTAGCCTCGCTTATGCTGGTGCAGTACTTAAGGCCACACAAAACCACTCATTACAATCAACACTATTCCTAGTTTGGTATCTATGATATTACTGTGGCCCCGCTTATGCTGGTGCAGTACTTAAGGCCACACAAAACCACTCATTACAATCAACACTATTCCTAGTTTGGTATCTAGGATATTACTGTAGCCTCGCTTATGCTGGTGCAGTACTTAAGGCCACACAAAACCACTCATTACAATCAACACTATTCCTAGTTTGGTATCTATGATATTACTGTAGCCTCGCTTATGCCCGTGCAGTACTTAAGGCCACACAAAACCACTCATTACAATCAACACTATTCCTAGTTTGGTATCTATGATATTAGTGTGGCCCGCTTATGCTGGTGCAGTACTTAAGGCCACACAAAACCACTCATTACAATCAACACTATACTTAGTTTGGTATCTATGATATTACTGTAGCCTCGCTTATGCCCGTGCAGTACTTAAGGCCACACAAAACCACTCATTACAATCAACACTATTCCTAGTTTGGTATCTATGATATTAGTGTGGCCCCGCTTATGCTGGTGCAGTACTTAAGGCCACACAAAACCACTCATTACAATCAACACTATTCCTAGTTTGGTCTCTATGATATTACTGTGGCCCCGCTTATGCTGGTGCAGTGCCGAAGGCCACACAAAACCACTCATTATAATCAACACTATTCCTAGTTTGGTATCTATGATATTAGTGTGGCCCCGCTTATGCTGGTGCAGTACTTAAGGCCACACAAAACCACTCATTACAATCAACACTATTCCTAGTTTGGTATCTATGATATTACTGTGGCCCCGCTTATGCTGGTGCAGTGCCGAAGGCCACACAAAACCACTCATTATAATCAACACTATTCCTAGTTTGGTATCTATGATATTAGTGTGGCCCGCTTATGCCCGTGCAGTACTTAAGGCCACACAAAACCACTCATTACAATCAACACTATTCCTAGTTTGGTATCTATGATATTACTGTAGCCTCGCTTATGCTGGTGCAGTACTTAAGGCCACACAAAACCACTCATTACAATCAACACTATACCTAGTTTGGTATCTATGATATTACTGTGGCCCCGCTTATGCTCGTGCAGTACTAAAGGCCACACAAAACCACTCATTACAATCAACACTATTCCTAATTTGGTATCTATGATATTACTGTAGCCCAGTTTATGCTGGTGCTGACTATCGAAGGCCACACAAAACCACTCATTACAATCAACACTATTCCTAGTTTGGTATCAATGATATTACTTAGCCAGTAGTGTGGTAAGGTGTCCAGTAGCCCCGCTTATGCCAGTGCAGCAGCTAAGGCCACCACACAAAACCACTCATTACAATCAACACTAGTTTGGTATCTATGCTATTACAAGGGAGTCTGAGGCCAACAGGGTATACCAGCGTGCAACATAGGTTCCAAAACATTACTTGCCGAGCATGGCAAGCTGCCGCTTAAGTTTACTTGCCCCTCCGGCACTTCCACTTGCCTGCAACTCTTATTAAACAAAGGTGAATAACATTGCGAGGCCTCTCCCTAAAACATTACTTGCAGAGCCTCGGCAAGTTAGTGTCTTGTTCTGCTTGCCTGATTGCCGTTTTTTGCCAAATTCACTTCCAATGGTTCAAGCGGTTATGTTGCAAGCTGGCATGATTTAGACCCCAGCTAGGGTCATACAAAACCTCTCATTACAGTCAATGATATTTCTCCCTTTGCAACTATGACATTATATAGCAGGCAGGGTTACCCCAAGACCTCAGATGACAGGGTTGTAGGGCATCCTGTGGACTACTTATGCCTGCACTGAAGCTAAGGCCACACAAAACACCTTGATACACTCACAAATGTCAAACCACCAGATATGCAACTGGCAAGTCTCTCTCAACAACCTGCCTGCAGCTAATAGCCCAAAAGTTGCATTCTGCACATGTTGGTATGCAACTTTCTCTGTAATGTTAACAATACAAGAACCCTCATTGGTCTTTGTCTCCTAGTGACATCACACTGAGACGAGGTTTGGCGAGATTCGAGACCCCTAGGGATAGCCAGGTCTTCACTATAGCGCATGTGGTAATTGGTCTCTAGCTACCTACCCATTGTTTTAAATATTCATCTAAGATACAATCAACGATATCCCTATCTCACCATCTGACCTTGCAGTTTCTCTTACAGTATGGGGGTGGTTCAGGTAATACTACAGGTGTGCCTTTACAAAGAAATGATTAACTATGCGGTTGTGTTTTGTAGCCTTTTTTCAAGTAAATTGACATCTCCAAATGCAGTTTTCATAGACCCTATGAACAATACTCCTCATAAAAGCAACCCATGAAAAGTCAAGTGCCTCATTGACAACGGAAAAACCAGACACATTTTCACATCCTCTGTACATTACATAGGAAGGGTATCATGTCTGGTTTCATTGAATGATAAGGGTATTGCCCCTATAAGAGCAATCTAAAAGATCCAATGATCACAAGCAGAGCAATCAATGCCCGCATGCATACATACATGATGTGTTATATCCTCAATAGTAGGCAGTCAAAAAGCAACATCAGGGTGAAACTTAGGTTCCATTCTGCCCCTAAAGTTAACTTGCCCTGCCGGCACTTCCACTTGCCCCGCCCCTCTGTTAAATAAAGGTGTGATACATTGCGAAGACTCTGCCCAAAACATTACTTGCTGAGTGGGGCAAGTTAAGGTCTTGTTCTGCTTGCCCGATAGCTGCTTTTTGCCAAATTCACTTACAACTTGGAAGTGGGTATGTTGCACGCTGAACATACCAGTTAAACAAACTTTCTTAATAAAAGGGAATCACAATAAGTATTCTGTATTCAATAACCATTTAACAGACTTCCCAAATCATTGATCAAGTAACTATAACATGATAAAATAGTGGAGTAAAAGTTGGGTTAACCCATCAACATGTAGCCCAAAAAGCAACATACCAGTAAAACAAACTTTATGGGAGCTGCAATAAGTATTCTGTATTTAATAACCATTTGACAGACTTCCCAAATGATTGGTTCAGTAATATGGTGGATCATTTGAAAACTTGAATATTGAATATAACTCATCAATATTTGAAAAAAATTGAAGATGATCTTTTAAACCTAAAGCTAACAATTTTTTTACTGCATTGTGAGAGAGATTGAGATTGGTGTGTTCATTTTGTTCTGCATTGTGTATCTCAAGGCATGAATGGGTTAGACATACATACACACAGAAACAGTCACACACACACACACACAGAAGCACAAAGTGTGAGAGATTGGGATTGGTGTGTTAATTTTGTATTGCATTGTGTATCGCAAGGCATGAATGGACTAAAAAGTACACACAGATTCACACACACACACACACATACACATGCGCACACATAGAGAAGCACAAAGTGTAAGAAATTGGGATTGATGTGTTCATTTTGTATAGCATTGTGTATCGCAAGGCATTAATGGGCTAAAAAGTACACACAGACACAGTCACACACCCACACAGAAACACAAAGTGTGAGAGATTGGGATTGGTATGTTCATTTTGTACTGCATGGTGTGTTTTTATCTCGAGGCATGAATGGGTTATGAAAGTACACACTGTCACTCACACAGACACAGACACACACAGACACAGTCACACACACATACAGAAACACACACACACACACACACACACACAGAAACACAGACACACACACAGTGTGAGAGACTGTGATCAGTGTGTTTATTTCCCAGTAGTAGTAGGAGGAGGACATGTAGGCCGTGTGAGTGGCAGCACTCAGCTTGTCATCTCCTCTCTCTCCTCTGCCCCCGACATCCTCATCAGCCCCAAATGAGCTCATTAACTCACCGCCAGTAAGTACATTATGCTGTAAAACGCTACATTGTGTCAGTTCAGCAGCAAGTGGCCAAAGGTACCTTTCCTCTTGATTGGTTAATTTTCACGCCGCATTGTTGCGCCTTTTTGCCCCCGGAATATCAAGCAAATTAGGACGGGTGACTAAGGGGTCCAGCAAAGCTTTATTGGAGAAGATGGCCATGTTACGTTGAAGAGGCTGTTATACCAATATTTCCCTGCTCATGTCCACCCTATAATACTACAACAATACATGCTCATTAACCTTTATGGTGGTGGTGGCGAATTTGGCCAATACAAAATGATGCAAAAATACTGAAAAATGACTGAACTGCTGTCATATGGGTACTCAACTAAGAGTACTAGCTCAGAGAGAGCTATATCTGATGAATACCAACATGACAGGGTCTAGATGGTTTTCAAATCCTTGTGTTCTTGTCTGCATTGGAAGAAAGTAGCTGACAGCATTGGAAGGGTTTTGATAGTCTCTCAATGGTTTTTGCATTGATCTCCAGCAAAGACTCTTGTCAGTTAGTTACTAAACCATTCAGATTTGGAGCTCCATAGGAAAAGTGTTTCTGGACCAATGATACCTTTACCAAACATAACTGAGACTTCCTAGGAAATCCTAGGATCTTCCTAGGTCAATCCTAGGAATTCCTCTAGTGGTATTCCCAGGTATATCTGGTAAGGGTACCTAAAACAAAACCGTAAGAACAAAGTAAAGGATATGAACTTTTTGAAGGAGAGGTTTGTTTGATGGATATAATTAACATTTCTCCTCATAGATTTTCCATAGGAAACCTTTCTAGAAAGGCTATCACAATAACAATTAGGCCTTTTTTGCCTAATTTTTTTTTTACTTGGAAATGCTAGATATACATTTGGTACGATTGTACGGATTACTAAAGACTACAAATTCATTTTGAGTTCACATAATTAGACAAACTTTACTCTTTCCGCATTCGTAGACATGAAGATACCTGATAACATGTTTGAGTGCAAAAAAGGGCGAAAAACTCAGAATCCCGTAATTCCATTTGTGGCAAGGCGAGGTATCTATATCAGAGGTTGTGGTGCCAAATAAAGAGTGCCTCTGAAGTTTAAACGGCAATTATGAGAACAAGGAAGAATGAGAATAATGCGGTTATGCTTTTTGCTCATTGTGTGGCGATCATCATGTATTCAATTGGCGTAACCCAGCCGCACGCTTGATTGCAGCACTTCTTATTGAATTACAGAAATGAGAAAAGTCAAAACAATCAACGAACACATCTGTGATCTTTTTTGTCCGCACTGCACTTAACTCATTAGCTAGTTAACTGTCATACATGATGGATGGGCGTGCAATAGCAGCTATCCCACAATGCAATGTGTCAATGTCAACACCTTTTAGAAGGGGGTAAGCAATTAGCAGAGAAAACAAACGTTATCTCAAGAAACAAAGGGAATAGCTAAAGACTGGAGAAGGAATCATCAAAACTAGGAATGATCTGGCTGTCTGGCGATGCTGTAACCCTTATGCTGCTGGTGGTGGCTAATTTGGCCAATACAAAATGATTCAAAAAACCTGAAAAAATTATTGAAACCCTGGCACATGGGTACTCATCTGAGTTCTCAGCGAGAGCTATCCAATGAATACCAACATGACAGAGAATAAGTCCCAATTTTGTACCAATCATCTCGATATATTCATACAATTTAAATTTTCATCAAATCTATATCCCATTCGAAGAGATTTCCTTTATCTGAATTGCACTAATAGTATGTCCTTAATTTGATCCTGCTACATAAGGGTACATCTTGATCATAGCTTGTTCCAACCCAATAATGCTTCCTGTAGCCATGCAAAAGCAGCCTGACATTTTCAATGATATCTTAGAGGCATAAGTATGCTTAGGGAAATATTTGAAGGAGAAATGTTAATTAAAACATTACTAACAACTCTCCTTGAAATATCTTGTAAAATAATTGATTTCAAAGTTTATTGTCAAAAGTATCGTAGGTGCAGAAGACAATTGCTGGTGGAATGCCTTTCACAGCATTAATGGATTATAAAACCAACAGTGTCAAGAGCAGGTAGGCAGGTCCTATGTCAAGTCCTGACAGCCTGAAATCCTGACGCTATTCTCATAAGAAGGGAGGCACTCACAGTTGTGTTTAAAACACTAACATGGGAGATTTTGGAATAAAAATGTTTGTAAATGATGTGGCTACTTCCGTCCAAAGAACAAGGACACAAATATTTTTGAAAACCACATAACCCTGTCATTTTGGTATCCATTGGATCACTCTCGCTGAGTACTCTTAGATGAATATACATGTGCCAGGGTTTCAGTCATATTTTATGTTTTTTGCATCATTTAATAATGGCCAAATTAGCCACCAGAAGCATATTGGTTAATCATCAGTTTTCCTGTCATATTCAGGCTAATATTTAGTCCTGACTAGTCAGTTCTAAACGGTGAAAGCTGGAGTGTCTGTTGAAAACTAATGTCTAACCCCGATTCACTGACAACTTTCCCACATGCCTAAAGTACAATCAGAACCAGGGCAGTGGTAAGAGACAATGAGTAATTGACCACTTGGTTGTCGGGCCGGTCCCCTAACCTTTAAGTGATTAAAAGTAGCACCTGATACAGTGGCATAGAAGAGGTAGTTGCCTCAATTATCTACAATCCCTATATTACGTTACAAAATAATAAATTGTGAAATAACCAATCAAACCAGAAAAGCATTTGAGTGTTGAAGTATCAAAATGCTGAAAATTATTGAATAAATTCATTTTTGTATTTTTTGATCTGGTTATAACATATAACATAATATGATAAATGAAATTCCAAATCCAGGTATCATACATCACTAAAAATGTAAAACAAATCGTGCAAAAACCAAGTAATAGGTTTCGATTGATGATTCATGCGAACCATATAGTCTTTTTACATTTAGCATTAGAATTTTTAATACAGTAATATCATAAAGTAGTTATATGTGATTATGCGTAGAATGACTCAAGTATAAGTTGAACGAACGAGTGGATGATTTAATGAATAAATAAAAAAACTATTTAATAATAAAAAAGTTATGTCCAATTTGTGAAACTCCACAGAAATTACATCTTAAGGTTATACAGCTGAAAAACTTCAGTCGGGAGTTGTTCCCTTTGTGAAGTCGTCAGCGCAGCGAAAAAGACAGACTTTGATTAATGAAGCCATCTATCCCTAGCGAATGCAGCTTAGGAATTATGGTCAATAATGTCATTAAAGTGGAACGGCGTTATCTGGCTCAACAGATTCTACTTTTGACTTTCGCTCGTTTGGGTTCAGACCCAACCTGCCATTCTTCTACGCGCAGGATCTTTGTTCCTCAGAAATAAATCCGCTTTCCGGCTCTACACTCTCAAGCTGGGCATCCACAAAGAAAAGACTTAAAGTTTTAAATCCCTCGAACCCAGTAAAGAATCGTGTTCGTCAAGTTGTCACAATTCAATCAGAGGACAGACGTCTTATTAACCTAACAAACTTCTCATAGCGCTATCAACCAGCACACACATTGGACGTACGGATTACCAATCGTCGAAATAATCAGGCTGTCACTGCCTCACGATCAGACTCCAGCCAAGTGTGGAAACTTTATGAAAATCTCATTTCTCCTGCAAAGGAACGCATTCACTCTGGTTCTCCTATGGATTCATATCTCGATTAGAGCAGTACTTACAAGCGGACAGAGGAAGGTTTTCAATTCGATTCGCGTGGAACTTATCACGGGGCAGTCGCGGGCATGTGTTTATACCAAATTTGTGATCCCTTCATCAGCAGGTTGCATTATTGCGGCACACGCCGACTGGCAATCTCCCCCCGCCCGATGATGAATTTCATTTGGAATTATGACAATTTATCGTGCTAACAAAATAGAACTGCGCCCATGTCCCGGGTAAGATTGTTGTGTTCAATGCAGCCTTGCAAATAGCCTGAGCCCGCTAATGCCGCTGACCAGTCACCCATGAACTTGATATAAGTTTATTACAGACTTAAATGGAGCATGGCTTTATGAAATAACACAGGGATCCCCTCTAAGCAAACTTGACACAACTCAATGCGAAATGCGCGTCACGGCCCACCGTAAGGTAATGAGCGACTGCCCAAATTAGGAGTGAACTGGCTGAATATGTCAGAGAGAGAATGTCGGCTGATTCTTATTTTATTACGCGGCTTTTATTTTATTACCGTGTTTCTGCTGGCAATAAACTTGGAAGTTGTGCACAGTGGGGACTTGTAACAGCAGCCATGACAGAATTATGATCAGAGTTTTTATGCCATCTTCATTAGGGAGAATTCCTGGGGTTATTTTTACCCCATACCAGTGTCGAGCTCGCCACCACCATGGCTGACAGGGTGAAAAAGAGAGAAAAGATAATTCCACTGCACAGACGTACACCTCATATTCACTACTTAGGTCTTTCCAGCCAAAAAGCTCCCAAATTGCTTCATACTAACCAGCATTAACATGACTTTCTTTTCTTCTCATTTTAGAAAATGGTCCAGAATGCCTCCTCTCCTCATCAACAAATAAAGACAATTGCTCATTCATTTGACATATTCTTCTCATTTTTGAAAATGGTCCAAATGCCTCTTCTCCTAATTAACATATAAAGACAATGATTAATTTTTTTCCTAGAAACCATAGAAACTACAGATGACAAATGATCTAAAATAAACTAAAATAAAATTGTGAGCTCCTGCCCCAACATAAAGCTAGATTTTAGGATTTTGGATGAATTACCAGATTTCCAGTGAGAAAGAGTAACAAGACAGGAACCATAGATATAGGGTTTCACGGCGATAAGAAACATATGCCTTGGCCTTATAAATAAGGATTACAATGCCCTAGATAGATTGGCAATTGGATCAACCCCATGATAATAAAGTGATGATAATGATGATGATGATAACAATAATGATGATAACAATGATGATGCTGTTCACAACAGATGATAATGATGATGATGGTGACAATAAATATGATGATAATGATGGTATTGATTCCAATTAAAAAGATGATGATGATGATGACCATGACTAGTACAATTATATAAACTGGGTTGGTGGCCGTGTGCCATGTGTTTTGAGTTTCTGATTTCCGTTGTTCCTAGAGTCAGACCACAGCTGTGACACCATGCACTCTTTGTTGTTAGAAACAGATTGTAAGCTAGAAGATAATAGAAATATGCAACCTATTTTTTTTAACCAAATACATAAAAATATTAAGCAATACATTATGCCAGAACATGACATGGAGTAATAAGTGAGATTTAGACAGCGTATATTGCATGGAAGATTAAATAATATTTATACCCACATTAACTGAAACCTGCAATTTCCAAAGTATTTGGCATATAATTATACATTGGCTTAGGCCAAAAAAACACATATGTACTTGTATAGAGATGCCTGACACATTTTACTGGTCAGCAGTTTTACTGGTCAGCAGTTTTACTGGTACTGTAGTTTTTGCTTCAGTTCTGACCAACATTTCTCATTTCATCAATTTCCTTTTTGAAAGGTGCCATTGCTAGAAGGATAATACCAAAATAGGTGTAATTTGGGTGAGCACTACAGGCATGAATTGGTTGGGCTAAGCTAAAAATGTGACAAAACCACACCTTAATTATAGAGGGAACCCCTTGACCCCCTCTGTACCCTCAACTGATTTTACTAAATGCATTACCCAAGAATGGGATTTCCAGTTTTGGCTTAAATTTGTAAATTCTGCAGAGGGAATTTACAAATTAAAACAACAGACTATAGATTTCAATGATTGTTTACTTGCCATTTTAAATTGGGGTGATAATTGGCTCCCTGATTTCAAGATTATTCATTGTTCAGTTGTGGAGATGCATTGCTGTCTGAATAAATAGGCTCAAAATACTAGATAGATTTGTCATATATATGTGTGCATATATATATATACTAGAAAAGTACCCGTCCTGCGGACGGAAACCATGAAATTTCTTATAATGGCAAACATATAAGAGCGCCTGCCCCCTCTCTCTCTCTCTCTCTCTTGTCCCCTCTCCCTGCGCCCTCCCTCTTTCTCTCTCTACCCCCTCTCCCTCTCTTTTTCACCCCTCTCTCTGCCCCTCTCACCCTCTTTTGCCCCCTCTCTCTGCCTGATTATCTCTATTTTGCCCCCTCTCTTTCTCTCTCTCTCTCTCTCTCTCTCTCTCTCTCTCTCTCTCTCTCTCTCTCTCTCTCTCTCTCTCTCTCTCTCTCTCTCTCTCTCTCTCTCTGCGCCCTCTTTTTCTCTTTCTCTCTGCCAACTGGCTTGATATTTATAGTCTCAGGTGCGACCTCCCGGGGTGGTACAGTTGGCCTTTGTGCAAGTGGTCAGCTGTGCGGCTTTAAAGATCAGCATCAAAAGCACCTTTTTGTCTAATTTTTTATAAATTTCTTTACGATAACAACCATGTAGACACACTCGTTAACCAAACGACCAACTTAGAATTAGGGAAACAGGTGTGGCAACGGAGATTACCCGTTGCAAATGATAGCACCAAGATATTCCTGCGATAACACACTTATGTTTCAATAATTCAAGAGATTGGCTAACTGATATGCTATTGATAAATAAGATATCAAAATGTTGTTGTAATGTTTCTGTAATGAAAAGATGGGGGACGGGGTCCGTTTATCATATCACTCATGACTAATTCTAATCATTTCTACTCAAAACTATTTTCGTTTTGTAATATCCATATTTTCAAAATTAAAGTATGACATAGCGTATGTCATATATATATATATATATATATATATATATATATATATATATATATATATATATATATATATATATATATATATATATATTTATATTTATATATATATATATATATATATATATATATATATATATATATATATATATATATATATATATATATACATATATATATATACGTGTATATATGTATATATATATATATATATATATATATATATATATATATATATATATATATATATATATACATATATATATATATATATATATATACATATATATATATATATATATATATATATATATATATATATATATATATATATATATATATATATATATATATATATATATATATATATATATTCATTCTACTCATAAATTGTTTTCAAATGATCCTTTTATGTTGATATCCCCCCCCCAAAAAAAAGAATCGCGCTGCTATGTTAAGATTGTTAAGGAAAAACTATTTCAATAATTGTTGAAAGAAGAAATATTCCAAAGGATGCAAACTGTTTTGACTTCATAATAGATACATGTACGCACTCCATGCATGCCCAAAGTGCGGTATGGGCATGGGGTACTTCTATGTATTTAGACATTAAGTTCCATCAGTATGTAACTTATGTACTGGCTGGCTGTCTGGAAAATATTTTTTGGATTTACGGAAAATTAGAATTTTTCGTACGCTCAAATTGTTAACCATGTGCCACCGTAGTTCGCTTAATTGTCTGTTGTGTCAATACTCTCTGTCTAAGCGCACTACCTTTGTTTTGTGCATTACCCCCAAGGGATGTGTTCAGACGCTCTAACCGCCCATGCAGGCATTGTTCAGGGTCTCTATGCTGCCTAAACCCTTTCGGTACATGCCTTGCGTTTTTTTTTTAACATCCGGGCAGACCACTCTACTACTGTGTGCGTACTTCAGCAACCGTACAACCAACATGCAGTGCAACCCCACTGTGGAAGCAGAGGTTTGATATCGGTAGTACCATCTAACGCCGGGTGGCCAAACCAAACCAGGCCCGCAAGTGCGGATGAGAAATCAGCATCAAAAGCACATTTTTGCTAATCTTTCTGAAATTAGTTTACGTTAAGAACCATCTAGATACACTCGTCCACCAAACTGCCAACTCAGAATTAGGCAAACAGGCGCGGCAACGGAGATCATGCGTTGCAAAGGATTGGGCCTCCTCTCTTATAATATAGATATATATATATATATATATATATATATATATATATATATATATATATATATATATATATATATATATATATATATATATATACACACATACATATAGCTATAAATAGATAGATAGATAGGAAGAAAAATAGATGGATAGTTAGATAGATACAGAGATAGAAATAGATATTGAAAATGGTCCCTGCTAAGGATAACAAGCCAATACCAAAAAGTAACATATATCTATTTTTTGCGAAGCGTTGAGTGATTCTGGTTTAGTTGTGGGCAGCGACATCAGTAGTGGCAGTGCTGAAGGTGGCTCATGGACAATTTCTGCAGACTAGAACTAATTATTAGCCGCATGATAAATGATGGCAAGTGCTGCTTATGGCATCATCATAACCGCCCTCATCAGGAACATGCTCCCAGGCAGCATGCTTCCCTGCCTTCTGCCCCACTTGCTCCAATCAGCCACCCCCCCCCCCCCCCCACCCCAATAGACTAACTCCTAGGCTAGTTTTTTTTTTATAAATGAACCAGGGTCTTAGCCAGGATTTAGAGCCTGGGTGCTCAAATTCGGCAATTGTAAAATGTTGGGAGTTCTTTTTTTTCAAGGGAGGACACAATATATTGGGATTACAACCATAAACTTGTATTTACTCATTGAAATAAGGCATTTAGTCCTTACACGATTGTCATGGGAAATATATTGAGGTGGTAAAACCTCAATTTTATGCTTGAAATTGACATTATAAGAAGTTACTCTCCAATAGTGATTTTTGAGGGTTTGTGTGTCCAAAAGACACCCTAACGCCCTGCTGGCTAAGACTATGAAAAGAACGCTTTTTCCTGTTCTGGTGTCTATTGTTTACTTAATGTCTCGATTCCGGTTTCTTCAGGTGATCATAGATTGCACCGAATGTGGTCACCCTGATAGGCTAGAACCATAGGTCAGGAAATTGGAGAGATGTCCCCATGGCCACCTGGTGAGCAAGTTGAGAACTAAATCAGGGTAGACTCACTTTCAGGTTAGATATAAAAGAAGTAAAACATACTGCTTGGCCTGGGGTTAGGCTTCCCCTTTTATTGTGTTGTCTCTTCAGCTTGTCTATGACTTCTCTAAAGTCTGACCTCGATGCTGTCACTGCCAGGTATTCTATGAAACAGGAACATGGCACTGCCAGGTATTCTACGAAACAGGCAATATCATGGAGCTGACAGGTACAGGTGAACTTGGATATGACAGACTCAATGGGACCAGGAAAATTGGTCCGTCATACGCAAAATCCGTCGTATACATATGACGAATACTTGATATGCATCGGACTGGGACCAAGCATATCGTCCGTCATATGCAAAAATCAGTCGTACAGTGGTCCGTCATATCCAAGTTCACCTGTATTCTATGCAACAAGACCATGGAGCTGACAGGTATTTCATGCAACAGACCATGGTGCTGCCAGGTATTTTATGCAACAGACCATGGCACTGCCAGGTATTTTATGCAACAGACTATGGCACTACATGGTATTTTATGCAACAAGATCATGGCGCTGCCAGGTAATTCATGCAACAAGATCATGGCGCTGACAGGTATATTATATGCAACAAGATTATGACACTGCTAGGTATTTTATGCAACGATATTGAGCCCCTGACAGGTATTTTATGCAACAAGATCATGGCGCTGACAGGTATATTATATGCAACAAGATTATGACACTGCTAGGTATTTTATGCAACGATATTGAGCCCCTGACAGGTATTTTATGCAACAAGATCATGGCGCTGACAGGTATATTTTATGCAACAAGACCATGGCTGACATTTTTTATTTTTTTTGGTTGGAGTAAGATGACCTTGCCGGTCAGAGCGAGCCTGCTTGCTGTACCCTGTGAGTCATCAGCATCATAAGCGAGTTACAGTGATAAAGAATAGAACCCCCTGGTTCATTAAGAAAATAGCATTACACTCAATAAATTTCATCATACCTTCCCTTCCCCGAGCTAATATCCCCATGCACTTTCTCGAGGCAGCCACTCCGAGGTGCGTTACGGAGCTAGTTGGGAGAAACCGGGATTAAATGGTTGTGACTGGTCTGTTTACTCTGCCCTACCTAGCCTTATCAATTTACACACTCCTTCCATTGCTAATAATTTTTATTGGAGCGCTTCACTACGGGAGCCAGGCGAGAATTGCCGCAAATTATTTGGGCCGTGGTAACAAAGGATCAGTCTGGATGATCTTGCCAATATGGCGGAACTCCGAGCTGACCTCCGGGAATCCTCGCCTATGCAATTATGAAAGACTAAATTATTTAAAGTCGTTATGAACATGTAGAAGGGAGGAAGATGTATCAGTGGTGAGGTCAAGGTCACAGAGCTCGGAGTGAAGGATTTCTATTAACGCCAATTTCATCCCTATGCTGCTGGTGAAGTGCTTCAAAAACAACCATTGCCAAATGGAGCTCAGAATACTATGGAATTCCCAAGATTTTCCTAGAAGATTCCCAGGTGCTTCAAAAACAACCATTGCCAAATGAAGCTCAGAATACTATGGAATTCCCAAGATTTTCCTAGAAGATTCCCAGGTGCTTCAACAACAACCATAGCCAAATGAAGCTCAGAATAATAAGAAATTCCCAAGATTTTCCTAGAAGAATCCCAGGTGCTTCAAAAACAACCATTGCCAAATGAAGCTCAGAATACTACCGAATTCCCAAGATTTCCCTAGAAGAATCCAAGGTGCTTCAAAAACAACCATAGCCAAATGAAGCTCAGAATACTAAGGAATTCCCAAGATTTCCCTAGAAGAATCCAGGGTGCTTCAAAAACAACCATAGCCAAATGAAGCTCAGAATACTAAGGAATTCCCAAGATTTTCCTAGAAGAATCCCAGGTGCTTCAAAAACAACCATAGCCAAATGAAGCTCAGAATACTACCGAATTCCCAAGATTTCCCTAGAAGAATCCAAGGTGCTTCAAAAACAACCATTGCCAAATGAAGCTCAGAATACTAAGGAATTCCCAAGATTTTCCTAGAAGAATCCCAGTTGCTTCAAAAACAACCATAGCCAAATGAAGCTCAGAATACTAAGGAATTCCCAAGATTTTCCTAGAAGAATCCCAGGTGCTTCAAAAACAACCATTGCCAAATGAAGCTCAGAATACTACCGAATTCCCAAGATTTCCCTAGAAGAATCCAAGGTGCTTCAAAAACAACCATTGCCAAATGAAGCTCAGAATACTAAGGAATTCCCAAGATTTTCCTAGAAGAATCCCAGTTGCTTCAAAAACAACCATAGCCAAATGAAGCTCAGAATACTAAGGAATTCCCAAGATTTTCCTAGAAGAATCCCAGGTGCTTCAAAAACAACCATAGCCAAATGAAGCTCAGAATACTAAGGAATTCCCAAGATTTTCCTAGAAGAATCCCAGGTGCTTCAAAAACAACCATAGCCAAATGAAGCTCAGAATACTAAGGAATTCCCAAGATTTTCCTAGAAGAATCCCAGGAATTCCTTGGAAGTCTTGACTACATTTGGTATTAGGGAAGGGTTTTCATTGTTAGCTCAGCCAGGATGCAATGGTGCCATTCATATCTTTACAGATATTCAAGCAAAAATCATTCTAAGATATGTAAATCCGCCAGGACGCAATGGTGCCATACATATCTTCACAGATATTCAAGCAAAAATCATTCAAGATATATGTAAATCAAGACATGAAGATTTTCATATCACAAATAAAATGTATGTTTATTCAATAAAGGGTGTAAAATTTGGAATTTAGTTTGTTGTCCCCTTTTTTCTAGGTAGAGGCCAAAACATGACTGGCCATTCATAAAGGGTGAAGAAAACCAGAGTACCTAGGGAAAACCACCTTACATGCCCCAAATAGGATTTGAAAATAAGAACTGGCCCGTCCCAAACAGTGAAGGAGGCCAGAGTGCCCAGAGAAAACCACCACCTATAATCCCAAGTTACTGGCAACTTTCTCACATGCCCCAAATAGGATTCGAAAATATGAACTGGCCAGTGCTAAATGGTGAAGGAACCAGTGCCCAGGGAAAACCACCATCAAATCCTGAGTTACTGGCAACTTTCTCACATACCCCAAATAGGATTCGAAAATATGAACTGGCCAGTCCCAAACAGTGAAGGGGGCCAGAGAGCCCAGCGAAAACCATCACCTATAATCCCAAGTTACTGGCAACTTTCTCACTTACCCTCAAACTGGAGTCAAACTCATGACAGTGGTGACAGCCAGCAGCAGGCACTTAGTCAGAATTTTACAAAACTACTCCCCGAAATATTTGGGTGTCCTGGTGATTTTGGGGGGTTTGGGTGTCCAAATGCCACCCAGACGCCCTGCTGGCTAAGACTATGGCCAGCAGTCAGTGGTAAATATTTGACTACTCTGCTATCTGGGCTGGCCCTTATCTTCCAAATGCTAAATTTAAACAAAATCAGGTCCCTCAGAGGCATGCAATATCATTAAATATATTCCTAAGATATCCCATCATTAAGGAAATATCATTATTGATTTGTAACTTTAAATTCTTAAAGGTATAAATCCCCACTCGAGAGAGCAAGCATATATAGCACTCCCTGCCTTTCAGTGTTTTCACATAGCAGGAGCCATCAGGTATGTCTTAACATGTTTAGAAGAAAAGTTTGGGTTGGTTTCTTAATCAACATTTATGCTTGATATGTTTTCTGAAAATTGAGCTGGCCACATAGATATTAGCAAGTAAAGTTGGATTCTTCGAGCCATAGACATGCATGGGTTAGAAATATTTTATCTCAAAGCAAAATTATAAGATAACTTTATAGAATAGAGTGAAGATACCTGCAGCAAATATTTAAAATCATTATAAGTATATATATGTTTATATATATATATATATATATATATATATATATATATACATATATATATATATATATATATATATATATATATATATATATATATATATATATATATATATATATATATATATATATATATATATATATATATATATATATATATATATATATATATATATTCAATGGCTCAGTTTTAGATCACCAGCACTTTATCACGCATACTTCATAAATGCCAATTAAAATGAACTATGGGGAAACATAACTTAAAAGTTTAAAGCCAGCCCAAGTACCCAGCAACTAAAACATTTAAGCGATAAAGTAAGTTTGCACCCTTTTAGTATATGTATGTTTTTCCCTTTACATTTCTATTAAGAAATCAACTCCAGGTCTTGTCTTGCAGTGCAAGAAAATAGGGTCTATCCAAGTCAAACACGAGTGATAAATGTCACTTTCAATAAAGTCAGTTTACCCTTGCAATCCTCAAAATCCACATTCATGGGCCCATGCACAAACACAGTGTAAGCTGAACATGTATATTCAAAGTCCATAAAAAGAGCCCTGGGTGTCTGAATGGTTGAGTTGCCAGGCACCCCATGGGTGTTTTCATAAACCACAGTACACATGTACCCTTTGGCAACCTTCAAGCCCGATTAGGCAGCCACAGTCAACCTACAGCACTCACCAAGATATTAACATGCTGGGAGGTATGGAGGCGAAATCAACGAGCTCAAAAATTCTCGTGTCCCCCTACCAGCTCTTCCCATAGGACCGCTAGCCCAACGCTTTCTGTTGTTTTAATGTAAATGGCATAAGAGCATTAGGAGTTAAAACAAACTTTGCAGCGTAAAGAACATGTGTAAAAACCATGCACCCTCAGGCAAAGGGGGAAACCCCAATGATAAGGATCCCTGACGAGGATGCCCCTTTCACCTTAACCATTCCAATGCTAAGACTAGTTCCATCCAAAACACGCAGAAGCAAAGATTTTATTTTTGATAACCATCTAAAACCTGTCATGTTGGTATTCATTGGATAACTCTCTCTGAGTACTCTTAGATAAGTACCCATGTGCCAGGGTTTCAGTCAATCTTTAGGTTTTTTGCATCATATTGTATTGGCAAAATTAGCCACCACCAGCATAAGGGTTAATAAAACAGTGTAAACAGGTTTATGAAATATGCTATTTCTATGTATCTGATAGATGCATCGCCATGTCATAATCATAGGTGTTAACTGGTCTATGCAATGAATGGGATTTCAATGTAATTGACAGACATTTTTTTCATATCATGACCAAAGGTGTGTAGAGGTCTATAAAATGAATAGACGGTCAATGTAATTGACAAATATTTTGCCATATCATAATCAAAATATCTTAAACACAACGTATTAGTCCATGGTCCAGCTTTAATTGCTAACAACCTATTAGTCGCATGTTTCCATGAATGATTGTTACTACCCAGTCTGGAGTGTAACTTATGAATTCGCGATGGTAAGGGCCAGCTGAAATATTAGAGTCAGAGGTCACAGGGTCTTAGCCAGGATTTAGAAACTGGGTGCCCAAAATTGGCAATTGTAAAATTTTGGGGTGTCCAATTTTTCATTATAGACCACAATATACTCAGATTACAACCATATAACATATACATAAACATACATTTACTTATTGATATGTGGTGAAAAAACTTTTATATATCTATAACCATATGCTTGAAATTGTCAATTTAAGAAATTACTCACAAAAAGATTTGAGTGTCCAGACAGGTAATTTATGAGGTTTTGGGTGTTCAAATGACGCCTGGCCAAAATTATATTTGAGGACCTAGGAATAATGAATGTTCATTTTTCTTATAACACTACAGAAAACAGTCATATTTCATGCTTCAATATGGGTAGAACAACAACTTTTGATATGTTTCTAGATTGCCCTTCTTGCAATCTGATCTGAGAGAGGGATTGCCCTTTGATTATTCTGAGTGCTCCAGGGGCATCGACCTCTGCAAGCAACGTAAATGGCATGGGGCCTAAAAAAAAAGAAAAGTTGTTTGTTTCCTGTAACCCTACCCTAACAAGTTTTTATTCAAATAAATCCCTACCCTAAAGTTTTTTACGCCCTCCCCACTCCCATCAATGTAAAACATGCATACAACACACATTTTTGACCAAAAAAATAATGCAAATATTTTTTTATCGACCTACCTACCCTATTTTTTTTCGGATTGTTACAGGAAACAAACTTTTTTTTCTAGGCCTGGGTACTGTAGACTATTAGAAATATCATTGCATGATGAATATAAATAAAACATTTATTTTCAAATTTGTTGCAAGTTGTAAGTGAAGTGATATATTTTATTGTATTCATTGTCTCAGAAATGTAAGGTTGCAAACTGGGCAATCTACTGTTGAAGATCAGAGAAGACCACTCTTGTAACATTGCCCGTTATCATTACTCTCGTGCATTCTATCTTGTCACATGATGCAGCACCAGGATTACAATATTTACGGGGGATATATTAGAAACATCAGACAGATGATACCCATTTAAAACAAAAATAAAATGATCAACTGGCAGATTATCAAGTTTGTGCTAATGAAAAATATGTATTGGATTTGATATTTAATCAGTGCGATATATATACTGTCACAGTGCCTAGGCATAGGAAAGCAGGACTAATGATGAAAATCAAACCAGACTATGACTAGGAAGTGTCAGATTTATTCATAAAGCCTAAAAATTGTATGTTTCCTGTAACCCTACCCTAACAGGTTTTTACTGAAAAAAATCCATACCCTTATGTTTTTCCACCCTTTCAACTCCTAATCAACATAAAACATGCATGAAACACATATTTTTTGCAAAAAAATATAGTTGAAAAAAAACATTTTACCTACCTACCTTCCCTATTTTTTTTTTGGGGGGGGGGGGGGGCTGTTACAGGAAACAAACAATTTCACTAAATGCATTATCTTGATTGGAGATATCCATGACAAATGTTATCTTGATCTATGATACTTTTGATAATAATTTTGGAATAAAGTATACATTCACAAAATGTTGGAAGGAGATTTAAAGGGGTTATTAAAGACACTTCACTTGTAATCTTATTTCTCAAAAAAATGTTCTAATCAAACATATATCGGATAATCCTAATGGTAATCAGGATTTCTTTTGACACAATCATTTGTGAATAAAGCAAAACTTTGCTCACATTGTGAAGGAAATTGAAGTTGGAGTTCTAAAAGTGATACAATTAATGAAAATAACTTTGGAATAAAGCATAAATTAATAAAAAAAATCAAAAGGGAGTCAAGGGTTAGGTTCTGATCAACAGTCTCTCTTCATATACAAGTCAGAAAAGGCTCTGACCACAAAGATATTGCCAAAGTTGTCAGGGCATTTTCTGACCACTACAAACATGATTGTGTTACTGACATTAACCCATAAATACTCCCTTTGGCCAAAAAGCTGCCTCAAAATTTCTTTGAAATCTTTCAGACTAAAGCATTAATGGGAAAATATTTGGCGAAATGACAATCAGAACATAACTAACAACCCTACTTCAAATGTTTTGATAAATCATTCTTAATTGTCAAGTTATTGTCAAAAGTATTAAAGATCCAGACAACAATTTCAAGAGTTAAGCTCTTAAAAATTATGATTGTATAATATCACAAATTATTGCGGTTATTCTAACTTAGTATTATCACATGCCTCCTTATTTCAATTGTGAGTTGCCCACAACTATCTACGGTTGCCTCAGTCCATGGGGAAATCCTCCAATTCATACACTTATTTTGCTGACACAATCATGAAAATGTGAGAATGTCAAGTATTAAAAATCCAGACAACAATTTCAAGAGTAACTCTTTAAAATTATGATTGAATAATTTCAAAATTATTCCGGTTATATTTCAATTGTGGGATGCCCAAAAATATGTATGGTCGCCACAGGCTATTGGGCTATCATCTAATTCCTATACTGATGAAACAATCGTGACAATATTAAAGATACAGAAAACAATTTCAAGAGTAACTCTTAAAATTTATGATTGAATAATTTCGCAAATTATTACGGTTATTTTAACTTACCCTGATCACATGTCACCTTATTTCAATTGTGAATTACCCAAAGATATACACAGTCTTCTCAGGCAATCTGGCTATCATATAATTCCTACGCTGATTTTCATGAAACAATCATGGCAATATCAAAGATCCAGAAAATAATTTCAAAAATAACTCTTAAAATCTATGATTGAATAATTTTGCAAATTATTACGTTTTTTTAACTTACCCTTATCACGCGTCACCTTATTTCAATTGTTCGTTGCCCAAAAATATACACAGTCTCCTCGGGCAATCTGGCTATCATACAATTCCTACATTGATTTTCCTAACACAATCATGACAGTGAGAGGATGTCCAGTATTAACCCTTCCAATGCTGAGGCTACTTTTGTCCAAAGAACAAGGATGCAAAGATTTTTGAAAACCATCTAAAACCCTGTCATGTTGGTATTCATCAGATAGCTCTCAGGGAGTACTCTCAGATGATGATCAGTACCCATGTGCCAGGGTTTCAATCATTCTTCAGGATTTTTGAATCATTTTGTATTGGCCAAATTAGCCACCAGCAGCATTTAAGGCTTTAAGATCCAGACAACAATTTCTAGAGTAACTCTTAGAAATTAAGATAGAATAGTTTCACAAATTATTCTGGTAATATTACAATTGTGAGTTGCCCAAAAATATCTACAGTCGCCTTAGGCCATCAGGCTAACTTCTAATTCCTACACTGATTTTACCACCGCAATCATGACCGTGTGAGAATGTCAAGTATTAAAGATCGAGACAACCACTTCAAGAGTAACTCTTAAAAATTATGATTGAATAATTTCACAAATCATCCCGGTTATATTTCAATCGTGCATTGCCAAAAAATATCTACGGTCGCCTCAAGGCTCAAGCCACCTAATTCCTACAGTGATTTTACCGACACAATCGTGACAGTGTGAGGATGTCAATGGCTCCCATAGACAAAGTGCAGCCCTAAAAATTAGCCCAACTCCTGGGCCTTCCCCCAGGGTATTCCGCGGGTGGGTGAAAGGTTTCTAGGACTGAAGTCTGATAATGGCTTGCAGAACACTAGACTGTGGGTATCCATGTCTTAAACTGATTACACCCGTGACATCAGAAAGACACCGTCCTGGTCGCCATGGAAACCTTCGACAGAGCTCTGCCTGGCGATATCATCAATATTGTATTTGAGATAATGTTACATTATTACAGATGTGTTATGTATTATCACTTGTCTCTAATGTTCGTGCTATCACTGGAGGGAGATTTGAATTTCCTGGCACCTGTTCCTTATGGACAACCGGCCACAGCTTATGGTTCTCTCCATTCTCACCAGGGGGACGGCATTCCATGGCATTAGATGCCAGGAGGGAAACAGGTGTGATGTTTATGTGACTGTCAGGTGACTCAGTGATGGATCCAGGATTTCCGTGTAGGGGTTTTGTTCTGTATAAGGGGAGTTCATTCTACCAGAGAGGTAGATCTACCCCATTTTAACCCTTCCAATGCTAATGCTATTTTCGTCCAAAGAACACAGACGCAAATATTTTTGAAAACCATCTAAACCTTGTTACATTGGTACCCATCATCTCAGATGAGTACCAGGGTTTCAGTGATTTTTCAGGTTTTTTGCATCATTTTGTATTGGTCAAATTAGTTACCAGCAGCATAATGGTTAAGGTTTCATGCAAAACTAAAGAAGAGTGACAATTCTTAACAAGAGAATGAGCGAGGTCAGACTAGGTCTAGATCCATCTCCCCATTCAATCAATCCATTTATTATTGATGTCCTTGACAAAAATTGTCTGGTTCTATGATAATTTTGGAAATAATTGGGAATAGAGCAAAAACTTTTTGATCATCACTTGTTTATCAGATTTGGATAAACATTATAATTCCCTGACAAATATTTTCTTGGAAATGCTTTCATCACAAAAAGATAAAGAGACAGGACCACCCCATTTTTATCTACTGGCCAGAAATTTCAATGGTGAAATATTAGTAATATAATTAATTAATTCCTAGGCAGTATTGGAAGAGTAAAGTTTGCTCATTCTAAGTGCATGCTGTTTCCATCTGGTCACTTTCAGACATGATAGTTTCTTAACCCTTCCAATGCTGAGGCTACTTTCGTCCAAATCACAAGGATGCAAAGATTTTTGATGACCATCTTAACCCTGTCATGTTGGTATTCATTAGATAGCTCTCGCTGAGAACTCTCAGATGAGTACCCATGTGCCAGGGTTTCAGTCATTTTAATAGTTTTTTTTTTGCATCATTTTGTATTGGCAAAATATAGCCACCAGCAGCATAAGGGTTAAACACACAGTGACCTCTTAGACTCTTCATAACAATTATATCAGAATCTACATAAATAAAATAAACAGAATATTTCTCAACAAGGATTCCCCTGTAGGTTATTTTTCCTGTGTGAGGAGGGCTACGGATTAAGAGAAAGGTAGTAGACTTGGTTTTATGCAAAACTTTAAAAAGTGAAAAAATTCCGAGCAAGAAAATCAACAGTTTGAATTGTAAAGGGAGGGGAACCTTGATCCCCATTTGAGAGTCTGTGCTGAACAGACATTTCATAAAATTCCTATGGTATAACCCAGCCTTCATTAGTATAAAAGTAGTGTGGTTACGACTTTAACCCCTAGGTGTTATGAAATACCCCCCCCCCCCCCCTCTAGGGATAGTAATGAAGGAAATCTACAAGAGCAGAGTTTTGAGGAATGAGGCCTCACAGCAGTCCGAGATCGAGCAGGGTTTCCCCGCAATAGACTGTTTGATGCCGTGCCAACATCTGGGCAACACAAATCAGTGGACACACCAAATCATAGAGTGGCCAAGGATGTATCGGCAAATAAATAAGTAACCATAAATTTGCATGCTCCGTTCTGAACTGGTGCCCTTGACTGACGTTTGCCTGGGGTCCTTGGGTAATTATGACCTAATGATGACGGATCATAATGAATGCCATTTGGAGTAACAAAGTTCACTACGCAACTGAACAACAGCATGCGCTTCTCGCAGTGGCTTATTTAATTATCCATGTTCCCGTGTCGTAACCGAGAGCTGCGGGCCCCTAAACATAAACAGAGCAATTTCTGGTAGCCATCTTTATTGGATATTTTATTCCAGCAGGGAGGAAAATGAAACCGTGCCAGATATCAAAGTGCTGATTAATTTATGAGAGTAATTGGAATTTTTTCTGGCCCCACCGCTGTTGTGTCATAATCTCAGATGTAAAATAACGCTGTGTTTATATGTGCCACATACCTTTTCGATTATGCAAATGTGAAAGGCTGCGGATTGCTCAACATGTGACCACAGTTCACCTTGGAACCAGCGAGCCAAAATAAAACAAAAAGGAAAGATAATGGTTTGTATAAATAAATTCACAATTAACTAAACAAACATTCTATTCAGTTATCAGACAGAGGTTAGACGGAGTTGATTGTGTAGGCACAAGTCATGCCCAGTGTTGGCTCCTACATGAGTACTTGCCTGCTTGCCCTGGCAAGCGAATCTTTGAAAAAAAGGTCTTTCAGGCAAGTACATATTAATTTGCACTTGTCCGAATGGGTAGGCTGATTTTCTGAGTACTACATTTTTTCATATAGAAAATGGCACCAGTACCCCAAAATATCCAAAGAATACAACAAAATTAAAAAGATAATGTTTTTCAAATCATTGAATCCACGGTAAATAATAAAACATGCTAGTATAGCATATGTTATAACTTTTTTTTTTGGACAACCTAAAAATTATGTCGGGCAAAGAAAGATCACTAACTACTTGCCCCGTTTTAAATCCTATGTTGATGACGTTGTGCCTGCAGTGGATTAGATGCTACTTTTGTCCAAAGAACAAGGCACAATTATTTTTGAAAACCATCCAAACCCTATCATGTTGGTATTCATTGGATAGCTCCTGCTGAGCACTTTCAGATGAGTACCCATGTGCCAGAGTTTCAATCATTTCTGTTTTTTTGCCTCATTTAATATTGGGCACATTAGCTACCAACAGCATAAGGGTTAATCCCATATATACTACATTCATCATATCTCAATGAATTACTGAGCCAGCTTCCAAAATGCTAAAATTTCTTCCTCTTACTTGCACAATGTCAACCTTACCACAACCCATAAAAGATAACCTGGTCCAGTTCCACCTTTATTTTATATCGTTGGTAATGTTCATATCATTGGTATCCCCAGCACCTCATTTGAAATATAATAATAGCAAAACAATGATAATGAGAGTAATTCAATGTAATTCAATATTTACTAGTACAAATAGGTTTGATAATCAAAATAAGTTGTGCAGGAGACAGTTTTATACATTATATCCTTTTCAGGAAATCGTGATCATGATGTTTTAGTCAGATTTCAATTAGTGTTCACGAACTAAGGAGAGCACATGGCTAGCTACCTGTCAAGATTATATTATCTGATAACAATGCTCTTACGCATTTCAGTTGCATATTAAAAGGCTGATAATGTGCTAGACATGATAGGTAGAAATAAGATACTTGACAAAAATCAGCAGAAACAGAATCTTTAAATATGACTTATTCGCACATACAATGGGGAACGTGATGCACTTAGTATCAAGGAGGCATAGCGCCAAAAAACTACATATGGAACATAACCAAGAATATAAATACTTAGTGATGACTGTGACCATTTGCAGTTGAGTACAGTACAGTATAAAACAGTATAGAGAGCAGTACAAATTTGTATAGAACCGTACAATTTTATGTATAGATCAGAACCAAATCTGTGTACAGAACAAAAGAAAAAATGTATAGAGCAGTACAAATAAGTGTACAGTACAATACTAATTTATGTACAACACAGTACCAATTCATCATGTACAGAACAGTACAAATATGTGTATACAAAATAGTACCAATTAGTGTCCATTGCAATACAATTTCTGGCACAGAACAGCATCAATTGCGTAGAGAGCAATAACAATAAAGTATGTAAAGTATTTTTTCACTTGTTCTGATTCTCTAAAAATTTGTGGTGAAATGTAAAAGTGGAATTTTAGCAAATCATCATTAACCTATTGCAAAACATATTTATTGTTTGGTTCTCCCAAATAATTGCCATATAACATTTTTGTTTGCATTCTTGCTATCCAGTAGTGGCAAGATTTCCACTGTTACCTTGAATCACTGCATGCTCCCAATGACCAAAGTTTGCTGAGGTGCATAACGTTGCAGTAAACACTGAATGACAATAAAAAAATTCTAACCCATATACCAGAGCTGTATTGTACACACATTCTGACGCAGAAGAAAATATTTTGATAACAGAGCAACATTTTGAGATATTTTAGGCAGTTTCTGTTGCAATAATACTAATAAATACTTTAAAACATCAGTCTACTGGACGGGCTGAATCTAAAATTTCCAACCTGTATCTGTATTTCAAATGGTTTACAGAGGCTGCAAAAGAAAAACACAATCACCAATGGAAATATCTTAATAACTATGCCATATTTTGAGAAAATATCCAATTGAAAGTGGCTGTGGGGTTGAGCAATCCCTACTCAAATACTATTAAGCTATGATCTCCCTAAATGAGTTATATTCTTGGTTTTCAAACAATGCACCTCCTTCATGTGCAAGCAGTTAAAGGAAGCAGTTATAGAATTCAAGTCAATATAATTTTATCTAATTTTAGACTGCCAGATGATTTGAAGTAACCTGAGAGATAATGAGCATTTGGTCAAAATGCATAAAGGATGTATAACATAACCAAATCATCAGTAACGAATGTTGACCTTAATATGCCATATAATTGATAGTTTCAAATTTATATCAATATATATTTCTGAAAGCTATTTCAGTGTTGTTATAAATGAAGAAAGAATTTGGATATTTTGCAATGCACTTAAGTGATCAATGCTTAATCTATAATCAGTCCCACCACTAATTAAAGTAATAAATATTTCACAGCCTGAATTTTGTGAATCATCAATTTAATTTCCTTGAAATCCTAGTTTACTGTCATGCATGTGTATAATGCAGTAATGTGACACACTTCGTAAGACGCGCAGCAATCACCCTCACTGATGAAAAGTTATCTGGGCCAAGGGGCTAGAAACAAAACAATGAAGTGCTTGTCAATTTGCAAGATTAGTTGAGTGCGATATTCCCTAAGACTCCTAGCACATCACAGATACTGAAGATTATCTAATTGCAATTAATTGCTTTTTACAGCGCGGCTCCGCTTTGCGCTTGCTTGCGAAGATGCTGTTAGCAAGTTTTTGCCTGTCAGCACTAATACTGGGACTGTCATCACTACCTGTATTTTGGTATTGGCAATAGCAATTTCTTATATTGTTTCATCAAATGTAATGCATATAAAAGGTGACTAAGACTGTCATGTTTTCGTACTTTGGTATTGGTAAAAGGCATTGTCTTAGCCAGCAGGGCGTCTGGGACGTCACTTGGACACCCAAACCCTCAAAATTTCCCTTCAAGACACCCAAAATAAAATAAATTGTAAGGAATTTCTTTAAGTATCAATTTCAAGCATATTATAATTGATTTTTTTTCACCTCAATATAATTCCCATGGCATAGCATGTGGACATTATGCTTTATTTCATTAAGTAAATACATGTTATGGTGTAATCAGAGTATAGTGTGGTCTCCCTTGAAAAATAGGATACCCCCCCCCCCCAAAAAAAAAAAATGCTAATTTTAGCCATCCAGTTTCTAGATTCTGGCTAAAACCCTAGTTATAGGAGAACTTTTTTAAATGCATTTTTGGTAAAATCAAACTACCAATTTATATATGGCTAAAATCCATACCCATTATCACAATTTCTACAGATGCTCTACATGAGATGGAGAGGGAAAACAGACTTTCCTTGATCTAGACACAATCTAACACTCTCCCTATGCTTTTCTGGCAAGTGGCACTCTTTCCTGTTGATTCTAAACTTCTAACCAATACCTACTAGTGTAACCAATACCATAGGGAATGTAATGTAGTCAAAATGGGGGTTCCAAAGCAATATCATGGTGTAATGAATATACTCTAACTGGTATATAAAATCAAGACAGAAACTAGAAATAATGTGTATTTCTCAGTTGTTCATATATACCATCGCTAAATAGGACTAGACCATCAACCATATTAATTTAGTAAAACTTGGATTCATGATATGCCTATTTCTGTGGTAAAACCTAGCTCTACGCCTGAGTGTAAGTAGCTACTTTGCATTTATAAAAGCTGTACTTTTAAAGAAAATCAGGGACAGTTTTGTAATCTAATCTGCATCTATGCACTATACAAGCTATAGTACAGGTGAACTAGGATATGATGGACTCAATAGGATCAGGAAAATTGGTCCGTCATATGCAAAATCCGTTGTATACATATGACGAATACTTGATATGCATCGGACTGGGACCATGCATATCGTCCGTCATATGCAAAAATCTGTCGTACAGTGGTCCGTCATATCCAAGTTCACGTGTACACTCCGTCGAAGACAGTATTTAGGGTGGAGGGTGGACTCCTTGGAATAAGGCAAAATACAGAAAGGAATCACAGTTGGAATTCCACACTGATTTACTAATGTTTTAGTACATGAATATGTTGTTGAAAACAACTGAACCATAGACCTTAGAGATGTTTCAATTGTGGCAGAATGAACACACCTGCCTACAACACTAAAAACTATGAAAGAAAAATATCTGGTCATATCTTTTTATTGGTCCCATGTGATGTAAAACACTATTTCTTGTCTTAGACTAAATACATGAATGAGTTCACATAACTCAGCATGTCACAAACCTTTGACACTTTATATCAATTTTAGATGATTGGCTACTTTTTATACTTTAACATTCTTACTCTTTTAAGATATTATGTACCATAGTGTAGTTACAAAATATGAAAAATAATGAAACATTATTGATACAAATAGATACACCAGGAATCAAATGTTGCAACCATTATTTAGGGGATATATGTCGACAAAGACAAGGCAGATGGGTAATTATTTCATACCGAAGGCTTTCAAAAGGCTTAAATTGATTGTCTACAACACTCATTACTATTGTTATGGACAATTAAATTACATATTAAGTCTAACTCACTTTGGTGCAACCGGCCCTAGGGGCATAGAAGTTGAGTTCAGCCTGTCATTTAAATATTTGTAAAAAAACAAACAAATGATAACAAAATTGTCAAATCATGAATGTCATATTTATTCCAAAACATATCATTTTTGGAAGCTCAGTATATCTCCTCTGACATTCAAAACATTCAAAAGATTATTTTTCAAAACATTTTACTTTTATTTATTATTTTTCAGTTAGATATGATAAAAGTTACCACATTGTTGAAGATTCCCCTTAAAATAATGGGTGATGACACATCATGTAATCTCTTATCTATAGTGGTTAGCTTCAATTAAATGACCAAGAATAATTCAGAAAACACATCATTTACTTAAAATGCAGAAAAAAATGTTATTTTGCTAGCGAAACCTACTGTGTAGATAGTTCATTTAATTGGATGTGAGAAGGGCATCTAAACATAGAATTAGGTCACTGACTTTACCAGATAATAAGCTTTATTTATGTAAAAGAATCAAATGAAGATTGTGATTCTGTGTACTTCTAATACCCAACACTGTAAAATGTAGGAGTGTGACATCATTTTCTATAAATCAACACTGCAGAAAATATCAAGACACATCCCTTAATTTGCAAACTAATCCGTGAAATAATTGAATGTAAGTTATGCCAGCCTTCATAAAACCATGACATGCCTTGGGGAAACTTGCTATTTGTCTAATTAAATGCGATTAATTCTAAACAAAGTGGGATTGAAAATAGACAGTAATTTTGATGATAATAGAATCTGCTTTATCCTAACAAGGAATATTATGGAGATACCCATGCCTTATAGCAAAGAGATGGGTTAAGCCCTGGAAAAGCTTGAGGAGAATTTATTTTGACTTGCTTGATCAGGGGTTTTGCTCGTTAATGAGCTGTCAGCCCGGATGCTGATGTTGTTAATTAGAGAAATGTGGGCCATGGCAGACCTTTAAAATTACGCTAGGTTAGGGGCCCACAATGCTTGATCAATTCTATGACCTCCTGTATGCATATAACTAGTGGTATGGATTACATGGGGATGTTGTTTGTCGGTATGGTGTAGCAGCACCAAACATTTATTTGGAGTCTCCACAGTGGGTCTGCCAACAGACACAACCGTATTCCAACTGGGTGAGGTGTATCTGGAAAATATAATGTGGCTAGCAACCCGTCTGGCCTGCTGTGTTCTCCCCTAGAAACAGGCCAGTGCCAGCCATGGCTATGCCAAGCGCAGTAAGGGACGGGTTGCTCAACCAGAGGCCTGCTGTTTTACTAAATTGTTTTGGTTATGCTGACCTCCAACGCGTACGTGTGGCGTTGGAATACCTCGAGTTTACAGCTTGGACACTCTCCCGCCATTTCTCAAGGCCATGCTGGCTTGGATTGCAATTCCGATACCAATGACAACAAACCGGGATGAGCTTCGGCGATAGCACCCGCCTAAGCCGACACGAATGCAATCATGACACTGACATACGCTATATCCGGTTGGTCTACTCGCTCAGACTCTCGTAGTAAAACCCACTGCCGACGAAATCCATTCAAAAACACTTATTTATCACGAATACATGGACTACTACGTGCTGTCTGCACTCTCGAAGCGGTGAAGAGAGGCGAAAAAAAATATTGCAACAGCCGACATGTTTCATGCAAACACCTTATAAATGGTCTCAATATGATCACTGAAGTCTTCTACATCCCTAGCACTTATTCAAATTTGAGAAAATAAATAGATTCCTACCTTTTGCAGTCAAAACATTTCCTCAAATTGCAAGATTTGTCTCCTCGTAACGGTCGCCATTTTGGTATCCCACAATGCACCGCTCGCCAAACTAGTTAATTGAAGCATGCGCACCTCATTCCAATTAATTTTTGAATAATTAATTAGCACAATAAAAATATCCACTTTTCATTTTGTGTTATTTTTAGCCGCTCCGTTTCATAGTGCCTCAGACAAGATCTTGACCGGCCGACGAGGGAGAGGACTGTTGAGCGCGAACAGGGAAATCGGAGCGGCGTCGAGCGCGTGGAAGGCACACAAGTTGCCAGTCAAGTAAGTAGTTTTTGCAGAGGTTTTCTCGGGGAAAGTTTGAAGAGGCTGCAGCCATGGCTAAGGCTCGGGCAGGCTGCTAATTAACGGTACATCTGATTAGAAGCCCTGTGACTACCAAGCTCAGCACCTAAGCCGTGTGTGGGCCAGACGAGGTGGTTGACAGATAGAAAAGGGGGAGGGGGACTGTTATCGAGACTGGGCCGCGGTGTCAACACTTATGTCCGGTCGCGGTCAGGACCGTCTTTATCGGTGACCTGCCCCCTGTCACTCGCACAACTCCACTCCGCCGACCATCTTCCCACCCTGCATTACTAATTCGCCTCCTGTTAATCAGACTGTGCATTGTTTGTCAGGCATTTCCGAGCACACCACGGACTTGTACACACAGCAGTCCCTCTGTACGCGGCAGAGTTGGGAGGAAAATAGCCGACGAAGGTATGTTACCGGTACGGATTCACTCATCATCAGCGGGGAAACCGCCAGCCGTGCTATATGGGGAAATGGACGGCCAGCGGTGTCAGCGCTGGGATTACACCGCGCCATTGAAAAACAAACACCGGGTCTCGACAGTGGCAGGCTAGGCTTAACCTGTCCTTGCCTCAGCCGCTCTAGTTAGTCTAGTATCTACACGGGAGTGATTTTCTTGGGTCTTGTCAGGGGTTGGATTGAGGTATTTACGTTGTGTTTACATTTGGGGGGATTCCTTGTTGCGGAACATGTGATCGTGCAATGTGACTTATGGAAACTCGCCGTGGAGTGTAGTAGCGCGTGTTGGGATGTTTGTCTCCCGGCCACCCGCCCGTCTCGCGGCCGTCTAGACCCTGTCTGGACGGCGACCCGTTTTGTGTAACACATCGTAAATATTTCACACCTCCAACACGTCCAGCGGAGAATTTCCAATATCTATGATTGCTACATCGATTCTCTCACCCCATGCTATTCTGGGGTCTCTCTGTTCAATGTGCTTTACTGTATAGAGCAGGGTATACATGTTTATTGACGTTTGTGGCAACTAGTTCGCATGTAGGGGAATGTCAGTCCACTGGGAGGGTAGGGGGATATGATATGAAGTACATGTACCAACACTCAACATGTGCTTTACTGAACACCTTCCAAGATTGGGATCAGCGCTAATGGTATAACTGCCAGAAATTACTGATGAATATTTGATTATGAAATCATTTGTAGTCAATGTAGGAGTTAGACTGTATAATTCATGATATACACTAATTGCACTGGTTAATGCTGTTTTGGTGGTGCTAGTTGCAATACAGCAAAATTCTCTCATTATTCTCTCTTCCATTTTCTGGGTTCTGCATCCTCTGTGTTTGATTTGAATGTGGATCCTAGTAGTCTGACACAGAACAATATGTCAACATATGTTACATCTTTGTTAAAAGTACAAACAATAGGCTGGAGATAATATTTTATCTCTACCTAGTGCATTGTCTGCCAGCAATATCAAATAATAAAAAAAGTTTGCGACTATTGAAATAATTTAATTTTTTTTTCATTTAAATCATATTTCACCATTTCGGGAAGACTGAAAATATTAAATGTTATATCATCTTAGTTTATTGTAGTAGTAGATCAGCCCTATCAATTCTATGTGCATTACTTTAATATATTGGGATATTCTAATCTACAACTGTTATTGCATTCTCACTCTGCAGTATCAGGATACAAAGACATGAGAAGTTGAATAATTAACACTATGTTCAGGCGCATCTGGGACAGTGTAATTAATTTTATGAAATTATTGAAAAGATTATAAGCTTGCATGTAAATGACACAAAGGAGGGGATATTTGCAATTAAAATTATTATTTTCTCAGCTTAATTTATACAGTGGAGTGCAAATACAATAGGCGCTGCATCGGCAACAATCCAATTGATCATAACCAATATTGTACCTGAGCCTTATTGCTCCGTACTCCAACAAGTTTCAATAGCAACATTGATGATTGCTGTGAGCAGCAGTTAGGCGAATGACAAGTGGGGAAATTAGCAGTGCTCCATGATAAAATATCAGCTCAGCTTTTCACCTTATCGGTCTGGAACTGGTCACCAACAATCTTTATCTTATGTTTTAAAGGTTCATCATCTACATCTGGATCTACTAAGCGAGAGTGGTGGAGAAGGGCGGTCAGTACACTGGACCACAAGGGCGTGATCATAGTGATCGGAGCAGTGCAGTTGTTCCTATCTCCATTACAGTAAGTGCTGCTCGCTATTGAGCCGTTAATGCTTCCATTGTCTTTGGGATTAATATCGATCAGGCATGATTCGTATATGAATACTGTATGATCACAGCTTCCATTTTTAATTTGCACGACTAGAACCTGTATGCACTCTTTCAGTATCTAGGCCAGCCCGGAGTAATTATCACTCCTGCCCTCGACCAGGAAAAATACAGTCTCCTCGGCGATCAGATGCTGAACTCAGCTCTCGCTCAGCTCAGAAAGGCTGGGCGAGTGTTAGCAACTGGGAGGTGATAGGATTTCGGTTTTCATTAATTTGCTCAGTTGGTTGGCATTATCGCGGTCACTCTCTCGCTCTCGGCCTAGTGTTGACTGGGAAATGCATCTGTTGCTAATGACGAAAGGACTCATTAAGGGCTTCGTTAGAAAGACTCCCATCTGCAAGTTTTTCACTAATTAAGTAAACCTGTGCATTAGACAGGGAAAATAAGCACTAGGCTGGCTAAGTAGATTGCTAGGGAAGAAAAAGGCTTGATTATTATGATCCCTTGCCACTATTCTCCCATTCCCCGGCTTGCCAAGTTGCGCCGAACCATTTCATTTGATATCTGATTCATGATACAATTTCTAATAGGGTCTGATGGGCTCTGGGCTTTTAAGCCATGGTTGCAAACGTAGAATATGGCTAGAGGAAAACACTATGGAGGTTTAAGGAATGCTGATATGTAATATTATGGTTTTTGCATGTAGGGATATCAAAGGGCCATATAGGAATAGTGACATCAAACAATCCAATTAATGGTAATATTACTAAGTAAAGACACATTTCAGCACATTTTTTGTCGCTGAATTATCAAATCTCTCTCTCTCTCTCTCTCTCTCTCTCTCTCTCTCTCTCTCTCTCTCTCTCTCTCTCTCTCTCTCTCTCTCTCTCTCTCTCTCTCTCTCTCTCTCTCTCTCTCTCTCTCTCTCTCTCTCTCTCTCTCTCTATGTATATATATATATATATATATATGTGTATATATATATAACTGGAAATCTGACTTGATTGGTCAGCTGACTTATTCAGAAATTGATCGATACACTGACTTATCCAAGATTTGTTTGGTAAGCTGACCTATTTTAAAGGATGGTAAGCTGACTTGGAATTGGTTAGCTGGCTTTTCAGGCTTATACTGATAAGCTGACTTATCCACAATGTGATTGGTAAGCTGGTCTGCTTATCCAAGGCTTGATTGGTAAGCTGACTTACTCAAGATGTGATTGGTGAGCTGGTCTGCTTATCCAATGCTTGATTGGTAAGCTGACTTATCCACAATGTGATTGGTAAGCTGGTCTGCTTATCCAATGTTTGATTGGTAAGCTGACTTATCCAAGACTTGATTGGTAAGCTGACTTACTCAGGACTTGATTGGTAAGCTGACTTATTCAAGACTTGATTGGTAAGCTGGTCTGCTTATCCAAGGCTTGATTGGTAAGCTGACTTACTCAGGACTTGATTGGTAAGCTGGTCTGCTTATCCAATGCTTGATTGGTAAGCTGACTTACTCAGGACTTGATTGGTATGCTGACTTATTCAAGATGTCATTAATAAGCTTACTTGTCAAGGACTTGAATGATAAGGTGACTTATTCTGTTCTTGATTGATATAGATTCTTTTAACACACAGCAAAAAGGAATGATGTCCAGTATTCATTTAATTCCTTAGCTGTATGATTCGTCCAAAGTCCAAAACATGCTTCTTGGTATTTTGGAGTGCCTGAATCAGAAATTTTGTACAGTATACCATGAATGCTTAAATCTGTAATTTAGAAAATAATTGTGCTTAAGGTAGTTATGATTCTTTGTAATGTGTATACCAATATAATGAGGGTTTCTTACTGATATCTCACTTCTCCATTTAAAGAACAACAACATTTGCTGACCCATTGTCTTGGCACAAGAGGCTTACATGTGCCAAGTTGGACATGAACAATTAACCCATTCATACTTAAACGTTTCTATAGAAGTTCTTGTCTGGACTTTTGACACTTTTGACAATAACTTGGGATTCATCACTGATTTTACAAACTATTTGAAGGAAAGTTGTTGGTAGTGTCCTGATTAATATTTCTCCTTCAAATTCTTTTCCAATCATGCTTTTGCCTATGAGATTACACTGATATTGGCTGGCTGCTTATGCCGCTGTTGGCTAATTTGGCCCGTACAAAATTATGCAAAAAAACTGAAAAATGACTGAAACTCTGGCAAAGGGGTACTCATCTGAGAGTACTTGGCGAGAGCTATCCGATGAATACCAACATGACAGGGTTAGGATGATTTTCAAAAATCTTTGCATCCTTGTGCTTTGGACGAAGGTAGCCATAGCATTGGAAAGGTTAAGGTAAGAGTTTATATAGTTGAGGTGATGTCTTCTGCCTGTTGTGTTGGCTGTCTACTCCTGCTAGTCCATGGGCCAGCCCCCCACTGGCCATCTGAGAACTGACTACCATATATCTATATATAGCCCCTGGACATAACTGTGGCTGGGGTCTGGCTAAAATTAGCCTGTAGCCTCAGACCCATAGAGCACTCATACTGCACACTCAGATAATCGACAGCCAGGGAGCAGAAGCAAGCTATCTCAGTGCTGCGACTACACTGCACCATGTGGGTCCCATGATAGCTCCAGCATGGGATGTATACACGGGCCAACTTCAATATCCATGCTGCAAGATGCATGCTCACAAAGTGTGGCCCTGAACCTGTATAGTACAAGCCCAGGACCACATCTTGATATCCAAAAATCAACAAGCATTCTGTGAAGAAGCAGACAGATTCTGTTACAATGATAAGAGGCAGCCAGGTTTTTCGCTCGGGAAATTTCATTTTTGTAATCGACTTAAATCTGTTGGGATATTCTGTGTCTCTGGCCCCTTGATAACCTAGTTGAAGTGACAGCGACACTAGGCGAATGACAGCGATATGAAACTGAATCAATGTGATACTACGGTGACTCAAGCACACATTTCACCGCCCATCCTCTGTGCTATCCTACGCTCAACTGAGCAGAGAAATCCCGCAGGATTCGCAGAGGAAAAAGTCAAGTACTCAAACCTGCCTTCACATCATTATCAATTCCTATGACATATGAAATATGGTGGATTGGGGGAAGTCAAGGAACCGGCATCACCCGAGTCCTTTTGGTTTGTGACGATGTTACGAGGCCCTTATCAACAGCCATTGCCAGTAAATCACCCGTATTTAAATAAGGGTCTCCACAGGGCTAGTTGAATTGAAAGCTAAATTAGCATGGAGTTTGAAAATAATTTAATTGTGTGAATAATAAGGGAATCAACTGCTGCGCAGTGCCTTTGTTATATATAATGAATGGGCATGCTTAATATTGTGAAAGAACAATGCAGTATTGTGTTTATTTCAGTATTGTACCTGTGTGGTAACAGGTGTGACATAGGATGCTATAATATGCAGTTAAATGCGTTGCTGCATGGAATACCATGCTCAAAACCAGTGGCTAGAAAAATTAAAACAATGTTTCTCTTTCTCGTATGTAACTCAGACAAAGATCAAATAATATATATGCAACTTTCCAATAGTATTTAGCCTAGCTTACAAGCTGATGTTAGGGCTTGAAGTACGTGTCCAATGTATATTATGTTGTTAAAAACTGCTAATACATCTAAGCCAGAGGTATATAGACAATAAATTTTTTTAGATATATTTGTGTGTGTGTATCCTTAAGGTAACGATGATGATAGAATGATAGTGAAACAGAAGTTGAAAAAATATTTACGTTATTGATAACTTGAGCTCATGGTAACTTGTTATATAGTTAGAATTATAATTATGATTAAAATTATAATAATAATAATAATACTGATGATAATGATAATAATGATTGGAATAACGATAATGATGATAGTAATAATACTAATGATAATAATAATTATAACAATAATAATAATAATAATAATAATAATAACATAATGATTATTTATTTATATATATATATATAGTAATTGTGTTGATGATATTAACAATTGAAATAATGATGATAAAATGATTTTTACAACAATAATAGTAACAATAATGATGATAATAAAAATTATGGTAATGATTATTACAACAATGATAGTAACATTTATGATAGTAATAAGATACTGATGATAAAAATAATAGTTCTAATAATAATAATAATAATAATAATAATAATGAACATGGTATGATTATAGAATACTAAAATGAACACTAACATGAATCAAGTGTTGAATAATGTTTTAGAAATATCTGTTGATAGAAATAATCTGTTGAACAGTACATTACCAATATGTAGCGTGTGCAAAATTATACCTGATCCCTAGATTAACAGTTCTCTGAAACTTATTATGATAGCTAAGCAGAATTTTTAAATCTTTAATCCCCCCCCCCAATCCTTGGTATTGTATTATTCACTACATTGGACACCCATCTTAGGGTATCAATTTTTGATCTCGGATGATCTATGTTTTATGCTCCCACCTCAAGTACTTCATTTTGACCCCTGCTTTTGCATTGTATAGCAGAGTGAATGAACAGTCGAGTAGACCATGTGCTAGTGGTGTCAGGCCTTGTGTGCTATGGGGTACAGTCATATTGAGCCATTGTATTTGTTTCAAGTTATTGATTTCTTCTAAAGAATGCACAGAAACAATAGCTGAATGGCCACACCGAAGCACTAAGTGCAGCTGAATTAGGAAAAATGTACATTCCTGAGCATACGTGAATTGACTATTTCATGCCTATTAGGGCGCGAGCAAGTTATCAAAACAATGTGGTGCTGGGCCCGGGCACAATGGCGAAACATGCAGATAGTGATCATTAATTTATACAATTGCTATTGGAGAAATAGAAATATCCATATTTATTCCATAACTCGAGCCAGGTATGGTGGAGAAGGGGGAATGACCTAATTCAATGTAGAACCTTTTACAGGTGGCAGTCTGATGTCATCTATGTGGATATTCATACAGTTTATTATATACATACATGTGTATATATATATATATATATATATATATATATATATATATATATATATATATATATATATATATACATGTGTGTGTATAGGTGTCTTTTGGACATCCAAACCTTAAGAAGCACCCCTAAGGACACCCAAAATTCTTTGTGAGAAATTTCTTAAAATGTCAACCAAAAATTGTTTCATCTCCATATAATTCCCATGACATTTTATAAGAATATTATGCCTTTTATGATAAATTCATACATGTTTATGGTTGAAAACTGAGTATATTTTGGTCCCTCTTAAAAATTTAGACGCCCACACATTTTACAGTTGCCAATATTTGGCACCCAGTTTCTAAATCCTGGCTAAGACCCTGATAAAAACCTTGTGCATATGATCCATTATGCATATGTTTCATTAAGATTGCATTAAGACTTAGAAACATGGTGACCTGTGTATGACCCAACACATATTAACTTAAGTATGTTGCTTAATCACATGAAGTTCATGGGAATTATTTAGATTACAAGGTTTTATTTCATTTTACTTTGTATGTTTGGTATTCAAGTGTTGGAAATATAGGCTTCTTAGCTATGTTTCTTATGAACAGCACAAAAGGATTGGCATGTCTTAAGAGTTAAGTCGGCTTTACTTGCCACATTTAAGAATTAACAAATGAGATATTCACAGAAGTCTGCCATAGTAGTACGTCAGTAGTTGACTGAAGTTTTCGTACTCCTTTTGTGTGGTCACCACAAATTCACTGAAAATGCTAATCCATTAATGCTTTAAGTGCTACATTTAAGAATTAACAAGTGAAATCATAATCTGAGAAGTTTGCCATGTTATTACATCGTTGGTCCCCTGGAGGTTCTTTATGGTGTTTGTGTGGTTATTGTGAAATCGCCAAAAACCCAAATCCATTTCTAATTCTACCGGTCCTACCTACTCTCATGGGATAAGCAAAGGCATACTTTCCTAATATTCCTTTCATAGGCTCAAAACTCTTAACCCTTATGCTGCTGTTGGCTAATTTGGCCGATACAAAATGATGCAAAACCCCTGAAAAATACATGTAACCCTGGCAATTTGTGACTCATCTGAAGAAACTCAGCGAGAGCTTTCCAATGAATACCAACATGACAGGGTTTATATCGTTTTCAAAAATGTTTGTGTGAAGTAGCCTCAGCATTGGAAGGGTTAAGGCTTGATCCTGCGACCACATTGACTTGCAAGTTTGAGTGCATATTCTTGACTCATTTATTCTCATGGTTTATTGGGTCCCCATTCAAAAGTTTTACTTGGATCTATACTACTTGTGGAAATAATTTAGGAAAGAAGCATGCATAAATTTCTTACATATTTGAAATAAGGTTGTATTTCAGGTTATTAACAACATTTTCCTTTTAAAATTCAGAAAGATATCACCAAAATGATCTGACCTTTTTTACTGCATGAATGCCTGAAAAAAGTGTTATCTAGATGATTTATGGTACTTCTGAATAAAGAAAGAATTCATGACAGATTCGAATGGGAGTTGTTGGTTAGATTCTGATTAACAACAGGTTAGCACATTCACTAATATAGTGCCAAAACTGCAATACAGTTATAGTGATATCTCTCTGTCAAAGGCACATTTTAGAAAATGTTTGAAGAAGAAATGATGATAAGAAAAAACAACTGCCTTATTTTTTCTAATTCATGGTTAATCTTAAGTTATTTTCATGAGAATCATAGGGCCAGACAACTCCTGTCAAGGGGATCTTTAGAAGGTGTTAGTAACAATGGGAATGAGGATGTCATCCATTGTTTGTGTGTCTCCAAATCCAGCAATACATAATAACTCTTCTTCGAATATTTATTTCCAAATCATGATTAGTGAGAATCATAGGTTTAGCTGACTGTTATGTCAAGGAGATCTCTAGACATGAGGGGTTAGTAACAATGGGAATGAGGATGTCATCCATTGTTTGTGTGCGCAAACTTAGGCGTGTCTCAAAACCCAGCACGTAATTGCCGGTAAGCAGAATCCTGTGATGGGTATATTCTTGAAGGATTTGATGATGATAACGAGATATTCATACCTGCATGACAGGTGTTAGGTGACAATTAAAACACACTGCCTCTGGCCATCTTCTTCACAGAGGGAATCGCTGATTACTGGGTGTATTCTGAAGCCTTTTTCATGTGGGCTTCTACTGTTCATTACTGAAAACAAAGGGGTCAGATGTCTTTGTTATAGCAATCAAGGGCATCTGTTGAGAAAATGATACCACGATATGCACAATGTAAATCCTTAACATGTGTGTGGATTATCAGGAATTTTGATCATATTTTCTGGTTGATCATAACAATGGAAAGGGCTAAGATAAGAAAAGACATGTTTGTCATTAATATTTAGATAAGTCTCAAACACCCAAAATATCATGGGATTGATCTCATTGGCAGTATAATTCAGCCAGTGTTCTGGCCTTTCACTGGAGCAATAAACATCTGTGATCTATACTTATTGACCCAGGTGATAAATTGATTTTAATTGAAAATATGATTGAATGCTGGCAAATGTGAATAATACTTCTCTTCCCTGACAGCTAGTTATTTTAGCCCAGCAAACCAACCTGGTATATAGTATGCAAGAGAGAGAGAGAGAGAGAGAGAGAGAGAGAGAGAGAGAGAGAGAGAGAGAGAAAGAGAGAGAGAGAGAGAGAGAGTGAGAGAGAGAGTGAGAGAGAAAGAGAGATGGAGAGAGAGGGAAAGAGAGTGATGAGAGGATGAAAATGCGAGAGGGAGAGAGTGAAACTCAAAGCTGTAAGAGAGGGAGAGAGATAATGCACCCTTTCCTATAGCCTAGGAGCCCCTTTTATAGGCATATTCTCTTTGCATTCATTTTTATAGGTATGAATATGGCCATACCCTTTAGCTGCATGCATCTCACCTGGTAATGTTATCCTGTAGCTCGATACTTCAATAAACGCTGTAGTGTGGGCTTTCATTTATTAGCCCTGATATTGTAGAAAAAGTGACAATAAATGAATCCCCCCCCCCCCAAAAAAAAATAATAATAAATAATTGACAGTCACCCTCTTTTATATGGATGCACCATTTCAAGTGCCTCAAAATGCAGGAACATTGGCATTGCCCTATACTGATAGCGGCACCCTCTATTCTATAAGCCTTTCTGTTCCCCTCCTTCCGCCGCTCTCCCTGAAGACTATCTCTACAGATCATAAGCAGAAATCATAAAGAATGCAATATGGCCGACTGCCAGTGGCTGACTGCAGTAATTGCTCTCCTCCCATTAGTGGATTTCAGGGCCAGAAACACATGTCAAGGGTTCTTCCCAATCAGGTGACCCCAGCCGTGAACTCTAGCTAGTGGCCAGATATTTGCATATGGAGATAGGGCCGAGTATGTCTGGCCAAATGATTGGACTTTGATATGCAGATTTGTATTAATCAAGGCATGAATTAATTAGCTGTGTCGTGGAGAGTGTGGAGTGTTCTGTGCCTTATGGACCTGTGGTCTTAATACTACCCTCCACCTTGGTCCGTATTTGAGCTCAGAATTTGGATTTGGGTGAATTATTTCTAATGTGTAGACCTGTGGTGCTACCCTTCATCAACAAAAAGATGTCTTGAGACTTTTTTTGAGTCTGGTAATTTAGACCCTTTGTCTTATCCTCCACTAGGTTCCTTAAATTGCTAATGTTTTGAAGGCAATTTTAATATTGTCTTAAGAAATTATGGTCCTTTCCGCCCTTAACTGAATGATGTATTGTCTGATAAACCTTCCAATAGGATTCTAAAAGTCATATTTTGAAGGATTTTTTCTGCCTGTCCAAAAGCAAGGTTGGATGGGTCCTGACTGAGAGCCAAACTTTTGATGTTGCTGGTTGCACTGTTGAAACACACACGTCCCGTATGCCCTTCCCCACTAGGTCTAGAAGACATCCAGAGATAACAGGTTGAGAATTTGATCCATTTTCGCAACCACAGATACATAATACAATTTGCATATGTAAATTTCTGCAATTAAGCTCATTAATGGCAATGACAATAGAAATCGTCGGGTCTATTGAAAACACGATAAAGGCTCTCACGCTTGTTTCATAAGCTGGTTTGATCGCCTTCCATTAGCAGAAGAGAATGTGTGAAACGTAGGCTGGGAAGATGGAGTCGGAACAAATGAAAATTATCACCCTACATTGATTAGCTAATTGCAAATCTATATGCAAATTGCCAGGAAGGGAAGTGTGCATGCAAGTTATTAGGGGTGGGGTTGAGCGTGATTGAGGCACATATAGTACAATTATCTGGGAGGTGAATGCATTAAGAGATATTGCCCCACATCACATGATAAGGCAAAGATACCTGCGCGTACCTGTAATTACTAATTAGCTCCCTCTTTGATAAAGGAGGATTAATATCATGAAGGAAAATGAGTTGTGTTAAGTTCGGTGCAAGGTCCATTGCTCGTAGTACTGCGGTAGAGCTAGTGATATTAACGCATTCAAATCGTATCCCACAATTCCCGGCACAATTAGATTTTTTTCCAGCTTTTTTCTATTATATGAGGGGATGGCTAGATAGATGGGACAAGTGCGATCCCTAATACCAAGGCCGGATCTGGCTGCCATTGTTTGTAATGATTTTGTATCACAATCATCTCGGTCGGGTTGAGTCGTATAATCAATAAGATCATGACTGATGATTCTGCTGGGCGTGGGGAAGAGCTCGAATATCTTCCGCTGTCTTGTGTCATAGAGCGATGCAGTCATATGTGAAAAGTGATTTTGAGTCCGATGACGCAGGTCAATTAAGAAGCAAGAGGAGGAGGAGGAGTAGGAGGGGAAGGAGGGCAAATCAAGGAGGGTGGCGGATCTCGTGATCGTGTAAGGAGAGACAGTAGGGAGTGGCTGGGTGAAAGTGAGAACACTGATTATTCTGCACACATTTTTTTCTCACAGCAATAATTTTTTCGTCAAATTTTGTAATATGTCGCTTTCTGCCACTTTTGGCTAAATCATGACCAGTCAGTTGACACTGATGGAGAAAGGTGATGTAACTGGCAAAACCAACACCCATTCCCAAGTCACTGGTAACTATGTCACATTTCATGGGCTTTTATTCCAGGCATGAATAGGTTAAGAGAGTTGCTAAATCTGATTAACCTATTCATTTCGGGAGCAAACACAGGATCTGACACATATGGAGATTTCTTGTCAACAAAGCAATATATCAAAAAATATTTGGGTGTGACAATCCCCCTTCAAATATTTTTCATATTTTGATTTACTTTTTTTGATGAGTCTTGTTCAAAGGTGTCCGACCATGTGTGCACTCCAGATGTAAATGTAAGTGGATTGTTTTGACATGGCAACAGAAAATGATATCTTCTTTCTTTTAAACAAAACAGTATATTGAAAAATGGACATAATAACAGAAATTTCATTAAATTAGTTATTTCAAACCTTTTTTATCTATCATTTTTTTTTCAGAAATCGTGTATATTCATAATTTTCTGAACATGAGCTCATAGCAACCATGAGGTGGCTGTTTGCCCAGTCATGCCTAAAGGTGACTCCTTGCAAAGTGTTGTCTGCACTTATTATACTTTTGAAAATAACTTTTAAATTAATCATAAATTCACAAACTATTTGATGGAGAGTTTTTGGTTGGGATCTAATCAACATTTCTCTGTCAACTATTTTTAGAATATCGCACTGGTGATTAAGATTGCAGCGAAACTGGCAGGAGATTTTTGTTGGCTACAGGCATGAATAGGTTGAGGGTCCCTGATGAGCAAATGCCATCAGTGATCCTCTGCCTCCTCATCCCTGCAATATTTAGGTCAGAATCAAATTCACCAAGAATGCCCTGCTTTAACCCATTCACCCCAAGAGCCGAAATTGAAAAATGTCGTCTGGACTTAAGATACTTTTGAAGATATCTTTAGAACAAATTTTGAATTCACAAAATATTTGGAGGAGAGTTGTAGTTGAAGCTTTGACCAACATTACTCCTTGAAATGTTTTCCTAAAGAGGCTTTTGTCGGAAAGATATCGCCAAAACCGCCTGTTCTTTTTGGTTGCTACAGGCGTGAATGTGATAAATACTGAAAAGAAAAACCACTTGATCATTAATGCCTCTCAACGCCCTAATGCCAGAGTAATGCACTTCTTTTCATCGCTATAGAAATGCCCTAATGAGATGCAAAGTAGGTGTTAAGACCTTCAGAATGCCTGAAATAGTCGGATAAAGGGATCTGGTGGGGGTGGGGGGTGAGAGAGCGAGAGAAAAGTTGGGGTGATAATATGGAGGGCAGAAAAAGGGGCTTACAATGGCATTCAGTTGGCCGTACAAACCCTTATGCTGGTTGTGGTTAATTTGACCAAAACAAAACAGTGAAAAAACCCTGAAAAATGACTGAAAGCCTTGCACATGGGTACTCATCTGAGAGTACTCAGCGACATGGTCTTAGCCAGGATTTGGAAACAGGGTGTCCAAACGAAGGTTTCATAGACTTCTGGTTGTCCAAAGTGTGGTACTAAGTTCACACTACTAATGAAATAAACCATATATCTCTACAGATTTTGCTTTTTTAGTCCAGTAACTGCTTTGTTTGTATTAGGAGTGACACTACATGCACTATCTTGAGTATTTTCTAGGAATAGGCATCATCAGCAAATTCTGACCTAAACTTTTGGTTGTCCAAACTGTCAAAAAACAATGTTCTGGGTGTCCAAATGACAAGCTGGATGCATAGGTGGCTAAGCCCCTGCTCAGCGAGAACTATCTATGAATACAAACAGGACAAGGTTTAGATGTTTTTCAAAGATCTTTGTGTCCTTGTGCTTTGGATGAAAGATCAGCCTCAGCATTGGAAGGGCTAGACTAAGTTTCTAGTCCTATGACTTTTGTAAGCCCCTCCTCTGAGTTGATCAATCACTCTGAGCTGACCAACCAATGAAGTTCTCTCATTGGCCTATAGATGGCACCATGTAGTTTCTATCTCTAGTGGTCATATTCTGACAAGCTATTTTGTCACAACCAAGTGAGAAGACATATACAAATCTGAGCACCTGTGGTACCTGAAGTATGATGAAGGTAGAAATATATAGATGAAATAAGATGTATAAAAGCCTTGAATCTAGGTACAGTGGCCACACCAGTGCAGTGATCTCAATGGTTCTACAACACATTTGAAAACAACTTGGGCATAGATTTTTTGCATAATGTCAAAAAGAACTTTGATTGGGGGTCTGGATAACATTTTGATCTTTTATCAGAATAATACCACTGATGCTCAGACCTTTTCAGACAGTTATTGGAAGAACTTGGTTAGAAATATATAAAGGAATGATGTCCTTAAACAAGAAGGTATTCCTTTTCTACATTGCAACTTGTCAAAAAAAGCCTCCATATTTTTTTGAGTGAGGATATGGCATTACATATAGAATTTTTTTTACCCTTTTTTCTGAAGTGCTATATAATCAATAGCCATCTTATTAATAGAATGAAAGCTACATAAAAGGGGGGATTGGTTAAAAAAAGTAAGGGGAATGAGTACTTGAAGAAATAAATGAAAAGACATATAGAACAAGCAACTTTCTCTTTTTTTTTGCTTATACCTCAAGCCATGGCATCAGCTTATTACCATGGCGATGTGTCATCAGACCAATCACTAACAACTTGTGCAATATTCCTGTAATTTATTCTGATTATTCCTCCTGTTACACCCCCCTGATCTTATCCATAGGTCAGGGCCGCGGGAGGATGGCAGTGTCAGGAGGGCAGGGTATTCATCTGATTTCTCTATCTCTAATAGCGAGTGATGGGTAGAGAGAGGGAGGGGGCCATGGAATGTGATATATGGAAATTAATGTACAATATGATAGCCAGTGTTGTCTGGGCATGACACTAGAGAGGCAGAGAAACAGGGAGAGAGATGGAGATGGAGAGATGTTTTTTCACTTCCTTGATAAGGCCCCCTCTGGCAAATGCCAGCCATGCATTAGGCATAATGAAGTTCAATTAGAGTGGCCCCGGAGTGTGGATAATTGGCGAGAAGAGGAGGAGGGTTCACAATACCTGCAGCATAGGTTGGCCTGCTTGATTAAGGGTCATGCTCAAGGTTTGATCATCAGGGTGCATACATTACAGGTTAGAGAGCAGTGCCTGCCATCGCCACTAGGGCTAACGGCCACAGATAAAGGTTGCTGCTTAGTCTTAGTCAGGTCGTCATTTGGACACAAACCTTCCAAAATCACTTCTCTGGACACCCCCCCCCCCCAAAAAAAAAAAAAAAAAGAATTATGAGGAATTTCTTAAAATGTAAATTTCAAGCATATGATTGAATTTTTCACCTTTATGTGATTCCCATGACATTGTATAAGGATAGTATGCCTTATTTCAATTTAAGTAATTACATGTTTATGATTGCAATCTGAGAATATTGGGGTCTTCCTTGAAAAATAGGATGCCCAAAAAGTTCACAATTGCCAATTTTTGGCACCCAGTTTCTAAATCCTGGCTAAGACCCTTGGTTGCAGTCACCATGTATGGCTAGATGTACTGGTACTTTAAAAAGAGTACTGCCCATACCTGTTGCCAGCCCTTTAATCATCACCCCTACTACCTTTACCAAATGTAGCTCAGAAATCATAGGAAATCCTTGGCTTTTCTTATGATAATCTTAGGAATTCCTTGATAATTTCAACTTCATTTGGTTAGGCAATGTTGCTAAGTATTGCTGCTCCCTATAATATCCAAAAAAGTCATCAGGCCATCATGCGATGTTTGATTGTTAAAGTATTTTAGGCTTGTTTTTATAGTGTTGAGATTTTGAAAGGGGCCTTTAACAGGTGAGAAGAAATCTCAATCTTGGATGTGCTTTGCATGATTTTGTAGCTTCAAAACTAAAGAAAAAAAGATGCTGGTTATATCTGGTATTTGATTGTGATCATATCGGATTTTTTAGAAGACACTTAAAGCCACAAGAAGTCTTTTGATGATCTTGATCATCTGATCTTGATACTAAGAAATGTTTGCTTAAGTACCTTGGATTTCCTTAGAAATCCTAGGATTTTCCTAGGACAATCCTTGGAATTCTGTGATATTCCCAGCTACTTTTGAAAAGGGAATTGTGAACAATTATTTAAGCGGGTCTTTCAGTTCATTGTTCAAAAAGAGCTATAGAAATGTGTTGATTTCAGTCCAGTTAGTGCGATATGGTATATACCACATTCTTTGTTGATTTCAGTCCAGTCAGTGCGATATGGTATATACCACATTCTTTCTAAGCATCTTATTTACCCTGGAGGTATCAGATCACACCAGATACCCCGTTCGCCTGACTGCGATCACCCTGACTTCTTAACGATCCACCCATGAGTAAGAATGATGGTATTAGCTAACAGGCATGGGTTTTGTTTTTCCCCAGCCAACAGTGAGCTAGACAAAGTTCGACAGATAGCTATCGATTTTTCTTCCACGTGTCAAAGAATATTGAACCGGGATGGAAGCAAAAATTATGTTCGATCACATTTGTTTAACCCTGATTATCCTCCCTGCCTCGGGTTTTGGCATCGTATAATTTAATGTCGCATTTAGCCAATCGGGCGTGTGATTACACAAAGTATTTTAATTGTGAATTATCCAAGATGCCGTTGCAATATCGGGAGCTGCCGCCGCCGCATTGAACTCTGGGAGCGCTGGCAGATGCGTGCCAGAGACAGATAGATTGTCACAGGGTGCGGGATGTGATGTCATCCAAGTCAGGATATTAATATCAGCTTGGCTCTCTAAATGAAATCAAGCATGGTGAGATTTACACTGGCTCTGCACTGGCTCAGTCGTGTGTCTGTTTGAGAGAGGAGGGGGAGAGGAGGGAAAAGGGAGATGTTAGGGTGGAGGGGGTGTTGAGGAGAAGGAGAGGAAAGGGGGAGAGGAAGGAAAAGGGGGATTTAAGGGGGAGGAGGAGGAAGAACTGGGGGGGGGGGGTAGTTGAGGATGCAAGCAAGGTTAATTATAGGAAGAAGGTAGTGGAGGAGGAGTGGGAGAGGAGGAGGAGAACAGGGGAGGAAAAGGGGTAGAAAGTGTGGAGGAAATGGAGAGGTCCGAAAGGAGCATTTGAGAAATGGACTGAAGAGGGAGATAAAGAGTAAATATTAGGAGGGTGAGAGAAGGGGGTTTAGGAGGCAGAAAAATGTGAATTTAGTAGCAAAAATGTAAAGGAAGAGACAACAGAAGGCAGTGAACAGGTGGAATTTAGGAAGAAAGGTTTTCATGGAGCAATGGGAGAAAAATTGGAATTTAGATGGGAGAAAATGGGATTAAGGAGGTAGAGAATAGGATTTAGAAGGAAGACAATAGGATTTACAATATATAGCTATGGGGACCTAAGACACATATTTAGGAGATTTAGGAGGATAGAAGGAAGATGTAGGAAGAAAAGAAGGCCAGATTAATGTATAGGGAAAAGAATGCTTCGGTTATTTAATACTTGATAAAACATGGCAAAACATCAGTTTCTGATCTAAATCTGAAATAGGAAGGAGGATAGTTGGTGCTGTAGCGCTTAGGATTTAGGACCTTGGCACCTAGTCGTGCTGGATACTCCCACCCTAATAATGGGCAGTGGTTGATTTTGACTATTGGTATTGAGCTTTAGTAGTCGAGGTATTAGTTTTAGCCATCTGTCTGTCTAGATATTTGTACAGGAGCACAGGGGCCAGACCGATGGGTCAATATCTCTAAGCTGCATGTTTGAGATCCTGTTGAGTAGAAATCCATAATCTAGCATGTATTACCACCTCCACCAATTAATGCAATATTAAACAAATGAACAATTTAGTCTGCTCTCCTGTATGCTAGTGGTTGTCAGGTAGGACGACTGTCTAGCAGGTCAGACTAATTACAGGTACGTCTGTTATTACCTAGGATCCTCACAGTAGGTCTAGCTGGAAGCTGTGAGGATCTTCATAATAGTCATATTATATATAAATATATATATATATATATATATATATATATATATATATATATATATATTATATATATATATATATATATATATATATACATATTTATATATATATATAATAGTCATATTATATATATTATATATATATATACATATATATATATATATATATATATATATATATATATATATATATATATATATATATATATATATAAATATATATATATATATATATATATATATAAATATACATACATACACATACATAATAGACATATAGTATGCATAAGTATATATATATATATATATATATATATATATATATATATATATATATATATATATATATATATATATATATATAAGAATATAAAGTATGTTATTTATATTTTTTATTGCTACAGCAACCTATACTAAGGTGTGATTATTTTAGAAATGTCTCTCTCACAAAGGTATCATTTGATATCTTTTAAAGGAGGAAAGTTTAACCATGATTTCAAAGAGAGAAAGCTTTGTTTGCATATTTCTCATTAGTCTTGACTTATTCCTGATATATTCTGTTATTAGTGAGAATATACAGAAAGTATTTTCTGTTGTCTAGTATACTGAGGCAATGTGAGGTAAACTGTTTAATATAGAGGCAGCGTGGGCCATCAATCAAGCAGGCCGCCTCCCCCCCCCCCCCCCCCCCCCTACTGAGTGAAGCTGAAAAAACAAGGAATTCCTAGGTAGATCCTCGGAAAATCCAAGTATTTCTTAGAAAGTCTAAGTTACATTTGGTAAATGACCTAAGGTCTATGTATATTCCAATGGAATCTTTTTGTGAATAGAAGCTAGGAATTCTAATGCATTCCAATAGTAATTTTCCAAGTATTTCTTATGAGGTCTAAGCTACATTTGGTAAACGACCTAAGTCTATGTATATTCCAATGGAATTTCTTGTGAATAGAAGCTAGGAATTCTACTGCATTCCAATAGTAATTTATTTTCCAAGCTTTGTTCTTGTCTCCTCCATGAATTCTCCGCTACACTTCTCTTTCTACCCTCGCTGTGTTTGCTTGTCATATCATAAAATCTGACCACGAAGTCTGCTCACTAGATATACAGGGGGATGGCATCTATATTGCCTTAGTGCACCAGTGTTAATAGGGGTCATGTGATTTGTGTTGATTGCCATTTATTGCCCAAGAACCATTAGTGAAATTTGCTGCATTAGTCTAAATCAAAGTTAATGTAAATTTGGATTTATCAAATATTTTCATTTGGGATATTGTATAGCTCTATGTTGCAGGTATGTGGAATTGGCTGAGCCGATTTATTGCCAAAACACAGAATGTTGTCATCCTACCGTTAATTGCATGTGGTACACTCTATAGTAAGGCTGTCTCTTAGGTAGTAGCACATAGAATATCTACATGCATGAATCGGTTAACCAATTCATACATGTAGCATCCAAAAAACTGCCTGCCTGATAAATTTTTCAAAAAGGTATTTATCAGAAAATACTACTTTATGCTCAACCTACATCTCATTTTTGAATAACTTCAAAGTGTATGCTGTATTTTTTTTATTGAATATTGGGAATAAACTTTGCATATAAATTCCTAGGTAGATAGGGTTAATTTGAAAGATTTAATTCTTAACAATTTTCCATTGTAACAGGGTGTTTGCATCAGAGATTTTCTGTTATACCTAGGATCCATAGGATGCTATAGGTCTATAACCGTGCAGTGAAGAAAAAATATAGTAAACCCTACTATATAAAGACTAATGACTAGAGAAAATAACTGTGGTCTTAGGAGGCAGGTGGACTCTACCAATAGGCACAATATACTGCCTTTGTCTCCATTTTCTCTCTTGGTAGACCCTAGGAATGGTTGTTATAGGCAGGTGGTCATCTGGACAGGTGGTCACTTTTGTAGGAGTTTTCTAATTATGGACCATTTACAGACATCCTAGTACATGCTTTTCAAGATTTTAGATTTTAGATGAAAGGACACAACACTTAAAACTGATGAACTTGAAAACATTATGTATGTAAATGGAATTTTGGAATTTGGATTATTGTCACTTTCTCTGCCATATATAGGCTAAATTGTGAATAGCCAGTTGTAAGTGGTGGAGGAGACCCCTCTGACATTGATGGTTTAACCCTTCCGATGCTCAGGCTACTTTCGTCCAAAGCACAAGGATGCAAAGATTTCCTAAATCCATCTAAACCCTGTCATATTGGTATTCATGGAAAAGATCTCACTGAGAACTCAGATGAGTACCCACATGCCAGGGTTTCAGTCATCTTTTTCGGGTTTTTTTGCATTATTTTGTATTGGCCAAATTATCCACCAGCAGCATAAGGGTTAAATAAAAACCCTCTGCCTATGCTGAAGTGGAGTGCGTAGTAGTTTTCTCGATGACAACGTTGTGATGTAATCAGGTGAATTTATTTGCTTTGTGAGAGGAGTGTGAAGGTAGTACTTCCCTTATCAGCGCCCCCTGGGTCAGCCCCTATCCAACATCAGTCCGTGTCAAGTCGTACTTGAACGACACCGCTTGACTTTTGTCTCAACTTGGAAGATTTTGAGCTATTGCGAGTTCTAATAGGCTTGATCTGTGACTCAGAGATTTATTGAGATAGCGACTTAACTGCGAGTCCTCAACACTTGTTGTTGTGCGCAGTGTTTTCATACTAAGTATATTTCATGATCAACTGTCAATCAGAATATATTAATGCTTCCAATGCTGAGTCTGCTTTCATCCAAACACAAGGACATATACCATCTAAATCCTGTCATGTTGGTATTCAATTGGATAGCTCCCGCTGAGTAATTTCAGATGAATACCCATGTGCCAGGCTCTAAGCGTTTTCTTTTTCAGGTTTTTTGCATGATTTTGTATTGGCCAAATTAGCCATTAGTAGCATAAGGGTTATCCTATTGATGCCCGGAGATGGGTCGTCTGGAGGTCCTATTTTTTTCAAAACACCCTCGGAATCAAGCTTAAAATGGAAAATATATGAAAGAAAGTTCTAACATAGTTTCTGTCATTAACATTTTTCATTCCTGAAGGTATTTTCTCAAAATTGTGTTATCTGGGAACTCAACAGGATATCTCCAAACATGAAAGGGTTAAGGTATTGCTGATATTGTATAAGCACCAGCATTATTTTAAATCCTTCAATGATCAACGATGTGGAATTATAAAGGTAGGGTTTTATGATAGCTTTTTCATGCGGTGTACAGGCCTGGTGTAATATAATGAACAGACAAAAGGTGAAACCTAATCAGCTAATGAAGAGTTGGTGGAACTTAATTCAAGCCGTAAATCGTGAACGGAATGCGACAATAACGCAACAGCCCTTACTGCCTCCTTACAAATGTTAAAGAAACATTGGATGCCGGGCGCTGTTTACTTTTCACAACTTCTGTATTGAACCTTTTTGGCCCCGGGGCGAGCAATTGATCGAGACCCTGAGCAGGTACAGTTCCGTTTGTCTTTGCTAGCATTCCATGCGAGGCCGTCTATTATGCCCGCCATTGCATGTGATTGATGCACTATGTGGGAAACTTTAATCATGATTTGTGTCATTCGACGTTGTTGACATAGTCCTGATTCTTCTCACTCGAATGTGTTCACGAAAAAAGAATGTGCCGCCATTTGGCATTCCCCAAATACCCATACAATCTCACTCGCAATGTGATTATAAATGAATCCCTTTCTGCATATGGAAATCACCCTCTTAAGAGTGTATGCTGTCACGGTGGCTTAATATTAGTTCTGACTCATGTAAATTCAATATTTGCCATTCAGCCCGAAAAATGGATCTGCTTGCGTTGCCCAGTGTGTTTTTTCTTAAGCCCGTCGCTGCCCGTTGTGTATCTTGATGTAAAGAAAACTTCATTGGTTAGGTTTGTGCTTGTTGTCCTATTGTCAATAGTAATTCTGGCTGAAAGGCGCTCATGTGAAGGAGAAGAGACTTATATGTGTTAAGCAAACAAGGGTTAACCCTTTATATCTCTGAGGGCGGCCTGCCCGGATGGTTGAGTGGTCTAAGGCTCCCACTGAGTCCTTCCTGTCTCCCATTACTGCCCAGGTTGTAATCCCAGCTGAAGGCATGTGAGAAAGTTGTAGTGACTTGTAGTTAGATGGTGGTTTTTGAATGCTACTCTTCTTTTGAATCTATGATACTTTCGAAATTGCATACAATAAAAAGCGAAATCACAAATTATTTGAAGGGACGTTGTTGGTTGATTTTTCCTTACCATTTCTCTTTCAAATATCTTTTATCAATATGCTGTAGTCAGATATTGAAGTAGCAGGTTTTTTTTGGGACACTGCAGGCTTAATTAGGTTAAAGAATTAGGACATACCGTTTGTGTGGCCCAATAGAAAAAAATCAGCACTAATTATGAGAGAATGTAATTAATGATATCTTAATTATCTTATTTAGATTAGCATGGTTCATTTCACTGTGACAAGTAGGTGTGCTGTTCTAGCAGATCTATGCTGTTTATATTCTGCTACGGATTGCAGGGAAAGGGATCTACTATATCTAATTAGTACTGTTTCCAAAACAAGGAAACCCAATTAATTCAATGCTAAGGGGCAGAAGACTTAAGGCCAATCAAAGTTCAGGTGTATTTTTGGTGATTAGCTGAAAAGGAATTTACAGAAAAGGCCTGAGGGTCAATTTCTTAAAAGTTATGTTGTTGTTTTCAATCACCTTTAAAAAACTGTGGATATCCTACCGTGTACCAGCTAAATACCAGTTGTGGCTACTTAGGATAATAATATATATATATATATATATATATATATATATATATATATATATATATATATATATATATATATATATATATATATATATATATATATATATATATATATGTATATATATATATATATATATATTTATATATATATATATATACATGAATATATGTGTGTGTGTGTAATTATCAAAAAAAATATGGACATCATATTCTAGCTAAAATACCTGGTATGTGAGAAAGGGGTAAATTTCATTTTAACTTGAATGAATTCGATGGTGATCTAATTAACCTGAAATATGCCTCCTTTTTTGGCCGCGGAACTCATCAGCAGTCGTATATCTCACGCTGCTAATGTAGAGAACGACATCCGAGTGATCTGGAAAAACAATACAACTGTGCACTACTTGTGCCCTCCTAGACAGGTGCTTGTTGCTATAGCAACAAATGTGTTGGGGTTAATTGGTGTTTGATGAGTAAGGCCTAAGATTTGTTTAGAGGAACTTCATACCTGAAGGAGAAAATGGGGCGATGATTACTCACAGGTCTCCGCACACTCAGTGGTGCTAATAACACACACATGAGAGAAGGGGGGGGGGAGGGCAGTTGTGGATAACTGGGGGTTTGACGCGTATGACTTTATTATAATCCCCTTTCCAATTTTAAAATATTGATTCATATTCAGAATTGTCACTTTTCTCATATTTTCACCGAAATACACTAGGGTGAGTTTCTTTAAGACAAACATCCTACTTCTAAAACCCTGGATCACCCAAGGGGAGGGGAGGGTGTTAAGGTTCACATTAGCTAGCACACTATTCTACTGATGCTCAAATAAAGAGAGTGAGAAAGAGGGAGAGAGAGATTAGGAGAGAGAGAAGAAAAGAGGAGAGAGAGAGATTAGGAGAGAGAGAGAGGGAAAGAGAGAAGTAAAGAGGAGAGAGAAAGAAGGAGAGAGAGAGAAGAAAAGAGAGAGAGAGAGAGAGAGAGAGAGAGAGAGAGAGAGAGAGAGAGAGAGAGAGAGAGAGAGAGAGAGAGAGAGAGAGAGAGAGAGATCAGTAAAAGCCATCTGAATACAAGGCGAAATGAACCTCCAGTTAGCTACCATATGGGGGTATACTGATACCCTAACAATTGGACAGCACAGGGTGCCAGAAGGAGACGAGAGGTAGGGGGTAAATGAGGGTATGTTGACAAACCAGTCTTCTAATATATTCCATTAGGCAGAGGGTATATATAAACAACATCTTACCCAAATGATTAGACACATTAGAGGAGAGGTTGTATGGTGTCATCTAGGTCTTATTGTCAAATAATGAGTATATACATATGTAGAGTATACTAATAAACAGTGCTAACTACCCATTATAAAAATGCAACATTTAAAGTAGAGGTAAAGAATTTGAATGTAAGAATAGTGATTACCTAATAAGTGAAAGGGAGGTTGGGCACTGAGTCAAGCATATAGCCACATGTTACCAATGTTCAGGCGAGGGGGGGGGGGGGGGGGTAAAGAGATGGATGTTACATTGTCACAAGGTACTCTTATTTAATACACACATGTACTGATCGGAGGATAAAATGGTCTTGGGCAGGGGGGGGGGGGGGGGGATATAAATAGTTTTCATTAAGAATTGGGAACATGCAGTTTTACTACATGATAAGAACAAAAAAACAAAAAACGAGTTATCTATTTGTTGCAATATGGATAGATACATATCTTTTACTTGTCAGGATAAAGCAGTGTCTATTTGAGGAATGAAAAACAAAGTTTCTTTTAATGTATTTTAATACCAGAAAGCGATAAAAGCACATTGAATCAAGGTCTTCTTTTAAGCACCAGTCTAAGGATGAGTCTAATAGAGCTAATCTCTTAAACATTCCTCTCAATCTTCTAAAACTGCGAGCTGCTATTGAACCAATGCATAATAATGACATTGTCATAACCAGGGAATAATACTGCACCTGATTTGCTGGGCTATGATGAGCTACTCACAAAGTATTGGGAGTTGACATTCAAATTACCATCTGGTATTCCTGCTAAGGCGAGTTAATAATCGAAATCAATCATCCTTTAATGCGCAAAAACATCTGAAAATTTGAAATGTTGCAATTTGCATTCCGCTCGTCGTTTGGAGTAATAAGTTGCATTTGCTATTGCAGGTGATTATATGCCAGCCCGGCAGTTGGAGGGAGGAGTGGGGTCACATGATGCGATAACGGATGATGCCCTCTAGTGGCATGCTGGGGAATCGGGACGAAGAGGTTCGATACCGCCTACCCTACCTTGGCCACGATTCCTTGATCCAAAGGTAAGTTACCTCTAAAATGCCTTTTTGTCAACCATAAGAGACAACTATGTTAACCTATTTGCACTTGGAGTGCTAAGTTAATATGCCAATTTTGAAATATGTATGTTATACAGTGAAACCTCCCATTTTGAATACCCCAGAGATGTGGACACCTCTTAATGTGAACACAATTTACAATAGTATTTGCCAGTGAAAGGCTGTCTGAAGTCATCTATGCAGTCAAATCTTTTAATAAACTCATTAATTTGATAACTTTATAGTGGTCTTTTAAGACATGGTCACACGAGCAGCTGAAAAAAAGAGTATATTTATCTCCTTGTGACCAGTCTCTATAGACAGGTGGTCACTGTTAACAGGTTGTCCCTGCTAGACCGGTCTTTATGAAGAGGTAGTCACTGTTAACAGGTAGTCTCTTTTGCAGATTTGAGTATAGATTTGGCTATAAATGGGTTATCTAATGGGTTCTCCTTGTGAATCATACTACCAGAGTCTGTTGTCATGCAGTTGTGAGTGTATTTAGCAAAGAGAAAGACCCTTACTTGGGTTCAAGCTGTACCTGGGGTCGGTTGCTTTGGAATTTCCCCTCTCTCATCCGACATGATCAGCGTATGAAAGGCGCGCAAACGAAGGGCCCTCAATATGCCATTCATCTTTGCTCACATTCTGCGTATAAAATTCAAATTTGAATTGATGAGGTGGCCCACACCATTGCGGGGCAGGCGATGAAAAGATGCCCTATTTAAAATAATGCTGAGAAGATTATAGTCTTGGCTGCCGGCCTTTCAGCGCGGGCCTACCAAGCAGGCCCCATTGTGACGCAGTGAAATTTTAATTATTTTTAGAAAAACTCAGACAGGGCTTTATTGTGGCTAATAATGAAGAGGTCGCAGGGGTCAAATAATTAGTGAGGTCTGAAAGGAGGGTCTTAAGGCGCAGGTTGACTCTGAATGCAAGCGGGCAACTTCGGCAGATAATCATAGTTGTCGAGGAATTTAGGTCTCGAAAGATATTTTTCCTCCAGGAAGGAGGGGAGAATGGGTCGTCACTGAACCGTGCCCGTCGTGTTATGGAAGATTAGTTGCCCTCTTTTTAATCAGCCATCTTGAAGCAGTCAGGGGACATATCTGCTTCAGCATTGTTTCACACATAGGGAGAAGGGGTCCGGTTCCCTGACACCTGTATGGTTACCTGACCTCCTATACACCCCCCCCCCCCCTAAAACCCCCATCCATTATTTATACACAGGAAATGGACCATGACCTTTTTGCTGGACAGTAGTTACTAATAACCTATTCATGCCAAGTAGCTCTCAAAAAACCTGACCATTTAAATGATATTTTTTTGACCTTGAGTAATATTTCAGGGAATATTTGTTATTGTTGATTGCAACACGTCAAATAACTCTTCTTACATATTTTGTGAATTAATACTTTAAACAAAAGTGACTTTCTGATTAATTCTACACCTAGACTTGTTGTGGAGGCCTGTAGGCAGAAATAGGTTGATAATATATATGATATATTCATGTTGATTTATCAAGGGATGTGGTTGTATGTTAGGCAGACATTTGACACAAGCAAACCACCTGTCACATATCTACTTATGAATTTCAAAATAAATCTAACCCCAAACTACAAGGATTTCTGACAAAAGTGATATAATCACAGATCCCAATCAGGCTCAAGGCATGTGTGAAAGTTGCCAGTGACTTTGGGCTAGGGAGAGGTTCTCTCCTAGGTAGTCCGGTTTCCTCCACCAGTTGATCACAACTTTGCCTATTAATATATGGCACACAAAAGTAATGAAAAACACTATTTAAATCTTCATATATGGCAGCCTAAGTTCCAGGCTACATTATTGGTAATGTTTTGCTATATTTGGGCGTATCCTCGGGATGATATCTCTACTTGCCCTACTGTCTCCCATTGTCTCATTAGAGATGCATTTGCTGACTATCCTAGGATGACAATATTCCTGCTGAAAAATCAATTCCAACATAGATTTGCATTCATCTAGTTGTCTGAATTTGGGTAAATAAAAAGAATTGACTGTTTTTTTGTTCTCCAACGTAACATCTGTCGTGCACAGATGGACTCCGAGGCCTGTGGTCCAGCTCGAGATTTGCACTAATTTGTTAATTCATACATGCTTACAAGAAATTCGCCTCTGAATCTATGATATTTTTGTCAAAATAAATGACAAGCGATAATGGAGGATTTTACAAAATTATTTTACAATATATATAAAGAAGTTTTTTGGGTGGTGTTCTGATAATTGTTTATCTATTTATGTTGTCTATAACTATAATACTTTTGCCTGAAAGATTTCACTTAAATTGCCAGACAGTCATGAATTGGTTGATTGTTACATACATATAGCCACTGGATACTCCTTTAATAAAATCTTCTCAGCATTTTTTTTATTGAAGTATATATGCTTGGTGAGTTTAAAATCTGGGTATTGCCATGATATGCTTGCATGTTGTACCTGTTGTATCTAATTCAATATGAAAGAAGGCTCTAATGCAGATATTCATGGAAATTAGGTCTCTCCATGCTAGGATGAGACCAGGTTTAAGTCAGTCTGATATCAGTCTCATATCAGTCTCATATAAAGAAACTGTAGATAACTAATCGATGCCTGTTTTGCACTGCAGCCTATCAATTATGTATTTGGAATTTTGACTTTTGATTATTGTCACTTTTTCTGCCATATTCAGGGTAACTTGTAACCAGTCAGTGATGGTCTCCTGATAACACAGGTAAACCATTACCTAACACAAGTCACTGGTAACTCTCTCACATGCCAATCATGTGATAGATCAGCTGGTAGGGAAGTTGAGTAGAGTGCAATTTATCAATTTTTTTAGAATTGTTCTAGAAAACTGTTGCATTGTTTTTATAAGTAACTATTATCTCCATTTGTTGCATATATTTTATGTTATCATGTTTTTACATATTTTGATTTTTTTATGGAATTATCTCTTTCATTTATCTTAGAGAACAATATGCCGCATGTTATAGCATGATATTTACATGCTGTTATACAATCATATTGCCTTCCTCCAAAGTTTGCTTTGGGTTCAACCTGACCTAATAGCCATACCCAGGCCGTTATATAATAAATAAGCATGCTTAAATCCCTTTGATAACTCTTAAATACAGGTGTCAATTTGACATAGGTGAGGTATGCGGGGGGGGGGGGGGAGAGAGAGAGAGAGAGAGAGAGAGAGAGAGAGAGAGAGAGAGAGAGAGAGAGAGAGAGAGAGAGAGAGAGAGAGAGAGAGAGAGAGAGAGAGGAGAAAAAGAGAGAGAGAGTGAGACAATTCGGTAACTTCCATAACTTGATTCCTTCATGCCAAAGCAGTTCGGAATCTAGTATCTAAGTTAAGGAAGTTTATTAGGAGTAGGTATACTTCTAACCAGTAGAGCCAGTTATGAGTTAGTTTTACCCATGTGTCGGTATCTAATTAAAACCCTCAAATCCTTCTCTCCTAAATTGGCCCTCTACAGGTGGAGATATTTCATAGGTGTCCCTGCTTGTAATTGTACAGTATGGAATTATAAGTGCATACTGTATACCTAATCTATTCCACATTTTCGGGGAAACCATTAAAACAAAAATTGTGCCGCCTACCATGTACAAAAATATGTTGGTGACCTATGACCTTTCGCGAAAATTCTCACCCTCCAGCCTAATGCTCACATTGCATCAGGGTAGTGATTGGGCCCTGTAGTCACAGGGACAGACAAAAGCGAACCAGTGACGTAGAAAATAGCCCCCCCTTCATGTTACGGGGCGCTCATGGTGCAATTATACAGCATGCTTCAACATGTACTGTTCATCCTCACATCCATCAAATATGTGTCTATAGTGTTAGGTTTTCCTGACTGCATTTTCACAATGCGCCCGATTTGTTGTGCGGTAAAGATGCCCCGGACGCATTGGACGAATGCCTGTACAAACTCCGTCTGCGCCACTTTTGTATTCCCACCATTGGGATGACCTTGTGGAAATTAAAACGCAGAAGGTTTAATAATAGCTTGTTAAGCAGAAAGCCCAACATGCGTTAGAAGAATGGGGATAATTTTGGATTGAGTCTAATTGACTGAGCCTTTTGATTCCGGCTTCTGGCTTCGCCTTACCTAGGAAGTTTGCTGATTTCAAAGTGGGGCAGCAGCATGAAATGAAATTCATTGGCTTTTCAGGTGATTGTTTACCAGGTATCTTTTGTGAGCAATTTGAGGTGCATGCCTGACAGGGCCGTGTCACATGATAATCCGCGCTAACATCAGCAAATTATGCGACACCCTTTTTTTCTGAAAACGGGCATAGTTGGTGTTTATTCAAAAGAGGAAGGGACTCAGCAGAAAGGAATGGGACTTCAGCAAGATCATTAAGTTGAGCAAACTTGAAAAGTGATCAGTTTCAACGGTCTGGGTATACACTGGATCTTTGTT
>OZ012688.1:42582777-42606861 GCA_963942565.1 Maea johnstoni | reverse complement strand
CTTTGTTTCTTTTTCTTCATCATCATCGTCTTTTGTCTTTTTTCTTCGTTTTGCTTCTTCATCTTCTTCCTCTTCTACTCGTTCTTCTTATTCTCCTCCTCATTTTCTTTAACTTTGACTTGATATTATTTGAAAAGTATTCATTCAAGAATTAATTATGACTGAAACAACTCGTCTGCAAATATTTTGTGAGTTAATGAGGTATTTCTTATAAATTTCCTCTAATTACAAATCATCACAGATGATAACTTATTTTGAAATTCTCTGATAGAGCCTGAAAGGGGTCATCACTCACTGTAGGTAGATGCAGGTCCTGAGCACTGTAGAATGAGACCCAGATACTCCAGGCTGAGTAGAGTAGGTGGCAGCACCTGTCATGGTCAGCAGGAGGAACCTGCTTTAACTCATTCAGCCCTGAAAACTGTCCTGACTATTTTGGCGATAGCTTTTTAACTACAGCATTTCACATAAAATATTTGATGGAGAATTGTTGATCACAACCCAACCAACAACTCTCCTTCAAATATTTCATGAATTTATGCTGCAATTAAAAGGTATTTTCAAAAGTGTTGTAGATCCAGTAGACACATGTCAAGGAATTTTGGCATCAGTTGGTTAATGTGAGAGGAAGCCAACAGACACATTCCTACTTTATCTCTTAGTTGCACTGGCAGTTGATAATCGCAAATTACCATAGGCTTTAAGTTATAATTATAAATCCTGATCAAAATTGGTGAAGAAAAAGATTTTGTTGCAATCTTAGATGAAATGCAACTCAGTGTTAAATGCAAATATACATACTCAAACATACAAGTATTCTTAAGCATTTAATATCATATTTGTTAGGAATCAATGCTTGCTTTGAAGTGAATGACATTTTGAAATGGGCTGGGTTGGGATTCAATGGGGGCTTAGAAGAGATTTTTTAATTAGGGTAGGTCTCCCAGTCTTTTTCGATCTTAAGATTTCATTTTACCTTGAATTATATGTGATTCATTTGTAAGAAAGAAAAGGTTGGAATAAAGGGGTATTTATTGATGGGGTATACCCAAAGGTTGGAATTCCGGCCAAAGTATAACATTTATATTATACTCGCTACTGGCGGCTAACATGTAGGTTGCTAGCGACGACCCCTGCACATGACGTGTGGCTCGGTTATGGATATAGATAAATGTGATTGAGAATTAGGGATTTAATCTAGTGCTGAATGGAAAAGGCCGTATTAAAGATTAGTCGCAAAGAAATTGGTGTGTGGCCCAAAGGAGCATACAGGGGACTGCAGAAAACCGACAGAACATGCCCCCGAACTCTGGGTGAGAACCTCCGACACAATTCACTGGTGAATCACGGAAAACGAGCGGCCAACCCTCAGAGGGAACGCAAAAGCGACTTTACAAAATCATAAAATGGTGGGAAGTGATTGACTTATGGCTATTTTGTGCCACTGTAAAATTGCAAAATGTGTAGTTTTATGGAAAGGAATCCATGAAAGAATTTCCCTCGCCATAATGAGAACGCTTAAAGAAAATGAAAGTTGGAGATGGGGTAATTTGGTTGCCATTCTTCTTGAATCTTTACGAGTGTCGAAATTTGATAGAAAAATCGCACAAGTATGAAACTAAGTGACCATTGGGGGTTTATTAAAGTTAAGTAGTTTTTACATGATAATTTTCATGGAATTAAAAGCCAAGTTAGTTATGACTCTTGTATGACTTGATGATAAATCGTTATTAAATAAACCGTGGGGGAATTCCCACAAAGACGAGGAAATGACTTCTTAACATCGCCAGGCCCAAGTGTACAGCACTAAATCTACTCTCGATTACGATTGGTTGATTTTGATTCAAAAATGTATGGAGGCCAATTATGGCAAATCTAATGTTCATTTTGGAATAATGCCGTGAAGATCTGTGGCCTGGGTCTTTGAACCCGTAAGAGGTGTCCGGATGTCGGGACTTGAGAATATTATTATGTGCCGAACCTAATCAGCCCAAGAAGAGAAACTAGTCAGGGCCCTAATTGCTATGCACATATTGAGGATTTAAAGCAAGAAGGCTTGTTTGACACAGTTGTAATGCGAAAATTCTCCAACTTACAATTTAAATGGCTTTAGATACTTTATACATATACATATATATATATATATATATATATATATATATGTATATATATATATATATATATATATATATATATATATATATATATATATATATATATATATATATATATATATAAATATATATATATATATATGTATATGTGTACATACATATATACATATATAAATATATGACAGATAGAGAATATGCAACTGTTCCAATCTGTGTGGATGCTCCACAAGAGGTTGAATATTTAAAAAAGTTTCCTCATTTTTGGAGACATTAATTGTCATCTTTCTATGGGTGTCCCTGCAGGCATTGAGGACTACAACTTTATTCTGATCCCCCTGTCCATTGGATATTTCATAGTTGGATATTTCAATATCCTTCAGATGTTGAATATTGAAGAAAGTCTTCTCATTTAAGACATTGTCACCATTCTCTGTGATTGTCAGGACCCTGCATGGTTAGATATTCCATTAGATATTGAATATTCAAAAAATTGTGAATGAGATATTTAGATATTCCATTTTCTCATTGGTGGAGACATTGCTACCATTCTGTGATTGTCAGGACCCTGCATGGTTAGATATTCCATTAGATATTGAATATACCAGAAAGTTTTCTCATTTGTGAAGACATTGTTACCATTCTGCGATTGTCTGAACCCTGTTCATTAAGATATTCCATTAGATATTGCATATTCCAGAAAGTTTTATCATTTGCGAATGAGATATTAAGATATTCCATTTCCTCATTTATGAAGATATTGTCATCATTCTGATTGAAATGAGCAATTAACATTGAATCTATATCATAACACCCTGTACAGTTAGATATTCAATTAGATATTGAACACCAAGAAAGTTTTCTTATTTGTGAAGACATGGTCACCATTCTGTGATTGCCTGGACCATGTGCAGTTCAATATTCCATTAGATATTGCATATTCCGGAAGGTTTCCTCATTTGTGAAGACATTTGGACCCTGTCCTTACCATATGTAGTTAAACTATTCTAGGAAATTCTTGGATTTTCTTATGATAATCCTGGCAATTCCTTGGTATTGCCAGATCCTTTGTTAAGGTAGATATTCTATTAGATATTGAATATCAAGAAAGTTTCCTCATTTGTGAAGACATTGTCACATCCTGTGATTGTCTGGACCCTGTATAGTTAGATATTACATTAGATATTGAATATTGAAGAAAATTTTCTCGCATGTGAGGACAATGTCATTATTCTAATTGAAATGTGCAATTAACATCGATATTATATTATAATGCCCGGTACAGTTAGTATTCTATTAGAAATTAAATATCAAGAAAGTTTCCTCATTTGTGAAGACATTGTCACATGGTGTGATTGCCCTGGGCACTGAGCTGCAGTCTCAGGGCTCAGTTAGCATCTGTTTGTGGTGCTTTATGGGTCCTACAGATGCCATATATCACCTCTGTGTTGGATATGGTTCACAGAGTCCCTTGGAAACCCCTTCCACTTGATGAAGATGTTCAGAGTCCAACTTTATGTGGAGGTGCCTGTCTGGTACCGTCATAAATAAATCTGGACATTGGGCAGTAATTTTAGTTGGTATCCATGTTCTGGCTTTTATGGGATTTGCGTGTGGCCACGGAGTCAGCATAACTCAATAAAACAAGCCTCACAGGGTGATTAAATAAACCAGATGGATTGGATAAATTTCATATGACAGGGCTTGCAGATCTGATTATGTTAATTAGAAGTAAGTTATTAATGCGGTACCATAAAGGGAAGTTTGATGGTTGTATATTGGCGGCAGTGGTATCTAGTGCCGAGCCAGTTCCTGCTCATAAGACAGACCAGACAGACTCATCCCAGGCAGGACGGGTCAAACCTGTAATGAGAAACTGTGTTTGCTCTAACTTGTAGTAAGGACCAAGTAAGGATAAACCTATACTAAGAGACCGTGTCGAGTGGAACCTGTATTTAAAGACTCTGTCAGCTATAACCTGTAGTAAGAGACCATGTCTGCTCTGACCTGTAGTAAGAGACCATGTCTGCTATACCTATACTTACAGACCATATCTGCTAGATAAAGCATAAACCTAGAGCAAGAGACCATGTCAAGTGGAACCTGTAGTAAGAGACCATGTCTGCTCTGACCTGTAGTAAGAGACCATGTCTGCTATACCTATACTTACAGACCATATCTGCTAGATAAAGCATAAACCTAGAGCAAGAGACCATGTCAAGTGGAACCTGTAGTAAGAGACCATGTCTGCTCTGACCTGTAGTAAGAGACCATGTCTGCTCTAACCTGTAGTAAGAGACCATGTCTGCTGAAACCTATGTTCACAGACCATGTCTGCCGAAACCTGTACTAACAGACCAATTGTCTGCTCTAACCTGTAGTAAGAGACCATGTCTGCTCTAACCTGTAGTAAGAGACCATGTCTGCTCTAACCTGTAGTAAGAGACCATGTCTGCTCTAACCTGCAGTAAGAGACCATGTCTGCTCTAACTTGTGGTAAGAGACCATGTCTGCTCTAACCTGTAGTAAGAGACAATGTCTGCTAAAACCTGTAGTAAGAGACCATGTCTGCTAAAACCTGTAGTAAGAGACCATGTCTGCTCTAACCTGTGGTAAGAGACCATGTCTGTAACCTGTAGTAAGAGACCATGTCTGCTCTAACCTGCAGTAAGAGACCATGTCTGCTATAACCTGTAGTAAGAGACCATGTCTGCTATAACCTGTAGTAAGAGACCATGCCAGCTATAACCTGTAGTAAGAGACCAATATGTCTGCTGAAACTTGGGTCTCATTGTAAATTTGTCTTACAACTCAGAAGTTTTGAAACTTTTGACAATGCAAAACATTAAAGTAATTTATTAGGCAGAATTAACGTGAAACAGATTTCCTATAGCAATCAAGTGTGATGATCAGTGTTCCACCCAAACTTTCCTAATCCGTGAACCTATTCCTTAAGGAATTTGACAAAGAAATGATGATCAGAACCTAATATAACCTCTCCTTGAGATAAATTCAAACTTAGTGCTGCTGGTGGCTAATTTTGCCAATACAAAATTATACAAAAAAATGGAAAAATGGCTGAAACCCTGGCAAATGGGTACTCATCTGAAAGCAGTCAGCGAGAGCTTTTTAGTGAATACCAACATGACAGGGTTCAGATGGTTTTCAAAAATCTTTGCATCTTGTGCTTTGGATGAAAGTAGCCTCAGCATTGGAAGGGTTAATGACAAGATATTTGTATGAGTATCATAGATCCAGACAATATGTTATTTGGAGCTGTAAGGCATGAACTGGTTAGGAGGTGTGGCTGGGGCATGATAAGGTTTAGTTCTTCATTAATCCTACTAACTACCTGATTAACCTCGCACGCTTCCCTCGCCTAATGAAGCCTCTGTTTATTTTCACCTGCGATGGAGGGGCCTGAAGGTTTTATATCTAATGATAAACGAGTCGAGGTGTTTAGTGATTATCGGCCGTTGTTTGCGCGGATATTGGGATGGGTTGAGCGGCTTACTCATTATCACTCGCTTATTGCTTTTACACGTATTAATTAATCATGAACGTAGGTGTCTTACCCCCTGTTTGCCTCTTAACCATATTGCGTCAGGTGTGCACACACACGTTCTGACAACTTTGAATATAACTTTACAAATAGAGTAAAATAGTTGAAGAAAATTTGAAAGGGTGTTAAACCCAACATGAACAACATACTTCAGACAAATATTTATCAAAATTTTGCTTTGTTAATAAAGATATTTGTGGATGTGTCAGATCATGTGATTGTTTTGGCTGTGAACGGGTTCAGGAATGGGAGCCTCATCTTCGCAGCAGTCATTACATCTCACATCTTTTCCCTTTCTCACAGCCTTAACCCATTCATGATTGTCATCCCAAAATCTAACCTGTCGACTTTGGTGATTGTAGCGCAACTGAAACATATTTTGGAAAATATTTGGAGAAGAAATGTATATCAGAACTCATGCTACAACTCTCCTTTAAGTATTTTCCAAATCCTTGGATCATTACTTAAAGATATTTGAAAAGGATCATAGACCAGAGGAACACAATTAGGCACGCATAGGTGGTGGCTAATTTTGCAGATAGAAAATGATGCAAAATCCTTAAAAATGATGGAATCCTTGGCATATGGGTACTCATCTGAAAGTACTCAGCGAGAGCTATCCAATGAATACCAACATGACAGGGTTTAGATGGTTTTCAGAAAATTCTGTATCTTTGTGCTCTGGACGAAAGTAGCCTCAGCATTGGAAGGGTTAAGAAAAACAGCTGGCCAGCAAATGTGAGAAATTCATAAGCTACATCTTTCTATCAAATATTTTATGAATCCATTGGTCATTTCTAAGATATTTCGAAAAGTATTCAAGGACCAGACGACAGTTTCAAGAAGAACATTTCGGCATGAGTAGGTTAAAGAAAAACAACTGGCCGCCTGATGCGAGTTGGCCCAATCAGACACCGTCTCGGTGAAGGTATTCATTAGAACAGTTAATGACGAGTTGATAAGCGATAATTTTCAATCCTGCGCTCTCCGTGTTTTGAGTGGGCCCTGAATGGGACCTGTGACGGCCATTGTCTAAGCTGGCTGGGAGCTTTTGTGGCCACAATGGTGCATGTCAGTTATTTGTTCTGTATAATTCAAGTGTGGGAAAAGCTTCGGAACTGGGTTGCGTGAGTGAGGAGGGGAAGAAGGGGAGGGTCGAAACGAGACGACGGCGAAGAAATTGGGGGATAGAAGGAGATCAGCGTGGACTGTCAAAAGGTGTGGTGTCGACTACGACCGCTAGTTTTATCATTCCCTTGTTCTTCTCTCTCTCTCTCTCTCTCTCTCTCATAAGGAAGCCCACAGTGACAGGAGGCAGCGGGCTTAAGACAGGCATGTCATTTCTCTATTGACTCACGCATGCCCTAATCTCGCCCTGACCTACTTACATACCAAGGCATTGTAAGGCACCTCTTAAGTGGCAACTTGTTGCTTATCTTTTACCAGGTCTCTCCTGTGAGAGGTAGGACTCGACACCTGTTCTCCGAGGCTCGGCAAAACAAGTCTCCCTCAAAGTCCTCATCTCGGAATACCACCGTACCTGCCACACTCTCTTCATCAAGGTAACTTATTTCACTCATTTCTGGGTATTTCGGGTGCTGGGGTGCTGCGCTGGGGTGGCCAGATGGAGCATGAGGAGCGGTAGGGTTTGGGCGGGATTCGCGGCCACGGCGATCGACAGCGAGATTGGCTGATTGTTTTGTTGATGTTTTCTGGCTCATTGACATGCGGCAGTTTCTGGCCGAGTGACTGGAAAATCACATGGCGACCAAGCACGCAGCCATGTGCAGGACAGGTACACCTGACCTGTGACATCATCGCAGGTCAGAGGCGACACCACAATCAGTTTTTGGTCAAAACTCAACACCAACCTCTATTTAATATATAAACATCAAAAAAGAAAAAAAAAGAAAAAAACTTTTTTGATTCTTTTTTCAGCTATTTGAATTAATTAAATTTACTTCTACTTGTTATACCTAATAGTATGTTTTCAAAGGTATGAAATGCCTTGCATAAATGATGACAGATATGAATCTACCAAAAAAGTCATCAAATTCCAATAAACCACATTGACTGCCAAGTGTCGACCCCCTACATTGAAATCTTTTCATAATAACCAGTCAATGAATTCTCAGAAATAACTTTTTTCAAAAAAGAATCCCGGCAACAGTAAACAAGCTAAAAGTGGTGAGGAGCCCTTAGGAATTTTAGGAAATTCCTTATACAATTTGTCTAGTTGTTTCCGACATGGATTCCTTAAAGAAATGACTGTTGACAGGTTGAAAGGAACTTTTGTTTACTACTTCACACTTAAAGAAATGGGTATAAGCTTTAAGCTAGATCATCTGAAATTCTGAACTCAAGGTAGAACATTTCTCTTATTAACTATGATGGTTCAATAACCTTAGCAATAAGTAAAACAGATGTACATCACTTGATACATGGTATCAGGTATGTCATAATTAGTTACTCAATAAGTTACTTAATATTTTTGTTATGTAAATTTTATTTCTAACAGAGATTTTCCACGAATGAATTTAATCAAAGGATCTCTTTAGTGTTATCAAACATGACATCATCATCTTGCGGATATCATTACATTTTCCTAATTAATTACCATGTGGACATTGAGATCTGTGCTAATGGCATTAAACCTACAATAAATGATTAGCAGGTGGGTCGCATATGCATGAGGTATGAAATGAAACTTGTTTTTCTTTTCACACAAAGGATAGGTAATTAGTTTTGACAATGTGTTGTTGTCAGGCAGGTTTCTGAAGTGTCTGTTTATCACTTGAATTATCGAAACAAAAAGGAGGGAGCTTGCTATCCAGCAGCCTGTTGGTTGTCGTTGTCATCCCGTGTCGTAATTTATCCCGTGTGGCTGACTCACCTATTACAGGTGTTTCTGTGTACCTTCAAGCTAACGAGCAGGTGCGATCTTCAATAGACACACCTGAGGGGTCAAGATGTGCTCTGGTATGTGCGCCTGGGTATCTTGTCTTGGTTGGGGTTCAGGGGTGCTGCAGGTGCCCAGGGGTTTCTAGGGTGGTGGAAGACTTAGCGCCTAAAAGGCTCATTGAAGAATGTTTTGATTGCCATTGTCTGTTTCCTGCCTTGCGAGGTGCGCATTGCGTGTACCGTATGTGTGTGTCAGAGAGAGAGGCTCTGTCTCGGGGTGATTGTACTAGATATACACACATATAGTTCTAATACGAGACATGCTCCAGTATAGCCTACCTCCCAGGCCATATTTAGATATCATCCCTTGTGAAGAGATGGCACTGCGGTATACTGTAGTCTGTAGTGGGAAATAAGGCCAGTACAACCCCCTCGTGTGGCATTTGTGTCAACTCAATGGCCAACGGTGGTAGGTCACAAGCCCTTACGAAGTATATGCAGACATAAATTTAGAAATACTCAAGTAAACACAGCAATGCATAGTAGAAAGGCTAGGTCCAATAATGTTTAAATTTTCTTAATGATATATATATATATCTGGCTATTGGATGTGGGGGGGGGGAGGTAGATGAAAGCCTATTTTGGAAAAGATTTGAAGTGTATATATATATATATATTTATATATATATATATATATATATATATATATATATATATATATATATATATATATATATATATATATATATATATATATATATATATATATATATACACACACACACACACATGTATATCATATCAAATAACCAACAACTCCTCCAGCAAGAATGTATACAAATATGTGCTGTCAAAGAAAATTGATTAAAGATTGCATGGTAGGAAACATATTTCTACTGATGTTCATATCCTACTCCTGTCATCTTTATCTTTATACATCTATATTGTCTTTATTTAGTATGCACTGGTCAGGGTTCAATTGTTTCATCATTTTAACTATTGTATGTCAAAACTGCTATTGTTATTGACCATTGTTATGTGTCATCTTATGTCCATAGCACTCACTATCTTGTTGTATTATGTCCTATGTTCTACCGCATCTGATTTCCTATTGTGTCATCTTATGTCCATAGTTAGATGGTCATCTATTGTCCATACCACTATTGTGTGGTCAGATTTCTTATTTATATTGGGTTAAAACTAATATTCATAGTTTGATTCTGTAGTCATATGTCCATTAAGTCTTACTTTGTCATCTAATATGCATTAATCTATTGTGTTATCTTATGTCCATAGAATTATTGGTTTGTCTAAGATTCTTATTTCTATTTGGTTATATATTCTCCATAGGTTGATTGTGGCACCATATGTCCATAGTTATACTGTATGTCCATAGTTATACTGTATGTCCATAGTTATACTGTATGACCATAGTTATACTGTATGTTCATAGTTATACTGTAACATGTCATAGACATAGATCTATATTGGTATCTTGTGTCCATAGATTTATTGTGTGGTCTAATGTTCTTATTTCTATTAAGTTATCTAAATTCCATGGTTTGATAGTCACACTGTTGGTTCTTATTTCTAATGGGTCATTTAATATCCATAGTATTATATGGCACCATATGTCTATAGTTCTACTGTGTCACCTACAGTAATATACATAAATATATTGTGTTATCTTATGGCCCTTGTACTATTGTGTTGTCTTAGTTCTTATTTCCATCTAATATCCATATTCCTGCTGTGTCATCTTATGTCTATTGTCCTTTTCTGTCATCTAATGCCCATATGATTGTTTTGTCGTTTAGTATCCAAATTAGTGTTGTGTAATACTTATCCATCTAATACATATGATATTGTCATTCCGGCGTTGACATTTAACTCATGAATAAGTAAATCTTTCTAGAATAGGATATGTGTAGAGTAGCCCCTTAAGATGCAGACTGGGTTAAAAGGTTTCTTGGTCCCCACATTGTGTATAGTTTTTTATCATCAAAATGTCCCTTTTTGTATGTTCTCCTAAAAAACAACACTTTCTCTATGCAAATCAACCTTCAAACCTCAGACTCACTCTCAGTATCTGCCCCTGATTTTATAGATAATCACTGAACCTAGTTCGTTTATCCATTCATGCCTGTAATTACTGAAAGGTTCTGACTCCTTTGATAATAATATCATTATGAGTAAAACATATTTTTCCAAAATTATTCAAGGAGAAATGTTGATCATATGTTAATCCACAACTCTCCTTCATATGATTTGTGAATTTATGTTTTATTCATAAGTTATCATCAAAAGTATCATAGATCCAGACGACATTTGTCCATCAGAGCTTTAGAGATGAATGGGTTAATAACTTTTTCACCATGGTTAGGTGGATGTGGGTATGTGATGGATTTCTAAAGCAACTAGTGTCCAGACTCACAATGAAATAGCTAACTGCTTCGCTTGAGAGCACTGAGAATGTCCCGGACAGCGCGCAGATTCAGATTTTAATGAGAATTTTAATGAGCCTTTAATGAAAGTAGACACATAAATGTCTGTGGCCACAGTCGATCTATCAAGCACAAACAACAGGCAAAAATCGGGAAAATTGAAACATAGAGCGGTTCATATGAGATTTTCCATGATACTAAGCGCGTCCAGCGAAGGTATTCTAATAAATAAGGGTTTTAATTGTCCGGGGTGACAATACCCATAAAAGGGGGTGTCGGGGTTTGATGAGATTCCAGCCGCACTGGGCCACTAAGCTGTGAGAACGCTTTTTCGACTGAGAACACCCATTTGAGAGACAAAGGTTTTGCTTCACGAGTAACCATCAGGGATTTTCCGCCTGAGTGGTTCAGATTCTCCACCAAGTTTTATATTGGTCAGATTTTGAAGAGCTTTGGAGCTGACACCGGTGGCCACACAAAGGTTAGAGGTCAAACGCCGCTGACCATTGAACTCGACCGCCGCTCCAAAAAAGGGGGGGATGCAGGGACTGACAGCTTAAGAATGACGGAAAGAAACGGGGTAATTTAGGGAAGAAAAAGGGTAATTTATTAATGGGCAGGAACAGAGGGGTGGGAGCGGAATTAAGAATACCAGGGTTGGTGAGTGATGTTTTTCACATAGCTTTCTTAAGAGAATCGGTGGGAGACCATCTTTCGGCAAAGACCGCGTCTTCTTCACTTTTCACTGGCTTTCTCCCCCAGGGAACTTCCATAAAACTTAATTGCAGGCTGCACACAAAAAATGGTATTTGGAATGGAAATTAGGCCCAATTACGATAGCATGCTAAGCACTCACTCTCTATGTATGGAAGAGGCTGACTGTATAATCCTTCAGGCCCTTAATGTCGGGGAAAAACTACAGGCCCAAATTCACACTGACATGCCCCTTTGTGAAAAGAAAAGCTTTTAACCCATGCATTTCCACAACAGCTAAAAGTGTTCTGGCTATTTTGGTTAAAATTTCTTCAGATCATCTTCACGAAAATCAAGTTACAGGAGAAATGTTGGTAAAACCCACCTCTCTTCTTCAAATAATTTCCAAGTTAATTTGTTATTACCAGATTACCAGAGAAATCTTGAGGGCAACTTTAGGCATGAAAGGGTTAACCTATTTATGCCTGTAGCGCCCAAAACCACCTGATCTTTTTGGTGATATCTCTCTAAAACAGCAATTTACAGAAAATATTTAAAGGAGAATTGTTGATCAAAATCCAACACATAAATCACAGAAGTTACGTTATTAGACCAAAACAGCTGCCTGGATGTTTAAGCATTATTGGGTTATATTGGGGTCCATATGAACCTTGACCCTCATGCTGCTGTTGGCTAATTTGGCCTATACAAAATCATGCAAACCACCTGAAAATTACTGAAACCCTGGCACATGGGTACTCATCTGAGAGTACTAGGGGAGAACTATCCAATGAATACCTACCTGACAGGGTTTAGATGTTTTCCACAAATCTTTTCCTCCTTGTGTTTGGACGAAAGTAGCCTCAGCAATTGGAAAGGTTAAACCCACCCCTGGTATGCCATTTGCACCTGTCTTCCCCTTATCACTGAAAGGTGGATCATTAAAGTGTTATGAAGTAGATGCAATTAGTGAAGATCTAAGCATGCTCCTACAGTGTGGACAGGTATCAATGTACACCTCAAGCTTAATTAATCAAATGCAGATAAGGGACCCATAATCATGTCCACTGTTGGGAAATTCTGACCACCCAGATAAGGGAAGTTGCTGGACATATAAATCTACCTTCATCTGTTCAGCTCTTATCAGAACTTGAGCTGAGTATAAATTTGATATATGATAGATATCAGGTTATTTCATATTTTATTGTACTTGTAGCAGGTTCATGTAATATAAATCCTGTTTGATGTTGTTGACTGACTAGTAACCTGGTTGAGTGATAGAGTGCGATGACTGTTTTGGACTAGGTGGTCTTATCCAAGGGAATGCTGACCAAAGGTGTTAGATCACAACAGAACAGGTATGAAAAGGTGTAGTTTAGCTATAGGACAATCAAATCCTGCATATTTAGTATTCAAACTGCATTGCATACCAAATTGATGCTGGTGTAGCATGTATTCATAAAAGACTTAAAGGAAGGTTGTCGGATGTGTTCTGGTCAATGTATCTCCTTAACCCTTATATGCTGGTGGTGTCTAGTTTTGGTAGTACAAAATGATGCAAAAAATATGAAAAATGACTGAAACCCTGGCAAATGGGTACTCATCTGAGAGTACTCAGCAAGAGCTATCCAATGAATACCAATATGACAGGGTTTAGATGGTTTTCAAAAAATCTTAGCTTCCTTTTGCTTTGGACGAAAGTAGCCTCAGCATTGGAAGGGTTAACATCATCACAGGGGATTTTCCCCTGATCCCGACAGCTTAGTGGTCTAAGGTATTGCTACTGACTGCTTGCTGTCTGTCACTACTGTCTGAGGTCCTGGGTTTGTTTGCAAGGTTTCAGCCAGATTTTTGTCTGCAATTGTTTAAAAACAATAATTTATTTGGATTCTTTTTAAGGAATTAATTCATTGTTGTATTTGGAATATTTATTTATAATTAGCCATATCAACTTTCACTACCAAGAAACCCTTGAATAAAGTGTTCAGGTTTCATGCAGCTGAATTTCCTTTTCTTTAACCAAGCTTTCCGTGGACCACATAATTGCAGCACAGAGTTATGCACACCTCGTTTGCATTTCTCTCAGTTTCGAGCCATTGAGTCTGGAAAAAGTTCCGCAAATTGCTATTTTAATTCTGAAGAATAAGAAGGGCCTGTGCGCTAAACACATCCCTTCTCAAATGCTGGTTTGAAATCAGATCTTTAAATTACATGGTTGTGCTGAATTGCAGTCCAGACGGGAGGCCGGTTACATTGCTAATAATTTCTGGTGTATTGTCTGGTCGTCGTAATAGTGGCGTTAGGGTAATCCACCTTTCATTTTGTATTTGGTTGTTTGTTGGGGCTGCGTTAAGCTTATGCAATTCATAGGCACTGTTTAGTTCCCTGTCACCCTGGCTACCTTTATCCTGAACCCAGACTAGCTGCATTTACAAATTAGATTATGGAGCTTTTCTGCCTTTGTGAATACTGTACATAGGTTATGGTAATCTTTTGTTTAATATGTAGAGAGGTTTTGTGGCCACTTGGCAGTTCTTTATGCTTTTGCTGAGGGGAAAGGTAGGTTTTGAGCCATATGCTGGTTGAAATTAGGAAATGTCTCTTTCCTTTTGTGATTGTATGGGTATTATACATCAAGAATTGCCACACCTAGGATCTTCTTCCTCTCACTTTAAGTCTGACTCTTTAGCATTTCCATTGCTGAGGTTACTTTCGTCCAAAGCACAAGAACGCAAAGATTTTTGAAAACCATCTTAACCCTGCCATGTTGGTATTCATTGGAAAGCTCTTGCTCAGATGAGTATCCATGTGCCAGGGTTTCAGTCATCTTTCAGGTTTTTGCATCATTTTGTATTGGCCAAAGTAGCCACCACCAGCATAAGGGTTAAGGATTGCCAAACTTAGGAACCTCTTCCTCTCTCACTATAAGTCTGACTCTTTAAGCGTCTGTTGCATAATCATAAGTCTCAACGCAGAAAACCCATTGGAATCTAAACAGTGCCTATTAGGTAATACCATAATGCTATGGTCCAGGTATGCTACCAATTCTAGCTCTAGCAAGGTTCAGTTAGCAAGGGTTCCTATCATAGGGCAGTGGATGCAGGCTGCTAGGATTGTGCACTTGAAGGAGCCTATCTCTTGATGCTTGTGATCTCACTGTTGAATCATACAGCAGTGCTGTGGATGCTGAATGCAAATTCCTGCTGGGATTGTGCACTTGAAGAAGCCAATATCTTGATGTTGATGGTCTCACTGTTAAATCATTATACAGCAGTGCTGTGGATGATGACTGCAACATCATGCTGGGATTGCGAGTTTAAGGGAGCCAATCTCCTGATGTTGGTGGTCTCACTGTTGCAGTGCTGTGGTATCAGCTGTGTGGTATTGTTCTCTAACCTGTGATGTTGGTGGTATTGGTGTTGAAACACTATGAACCTTACTTATCTTTTAAGCACTTCACTACCAACAACTCTCTTTTAAATGTTCAATTATCAAGTTATTGTTAAAGGTTTTTTCTAATTGGCAAGCCAGTCGGTCTGGGAAATATTGGTCAGTCTCTGAACTACTACTTGTATTTGTCATAAAATAATATCATACTCAACACCTAATCTTTTTAAGAACTTTTGGTTTATTTGGATAGTTGGCTCTATTTGGGTGGTCAGCAAGTCGGTCAGTTCAGGGAAAATAGTGGTCAGTCTCTGACCTACTATTTGTGCTACTTGTGAAGTAATATCTTACTCTAGACTTTGTCCATTCTGTTATCTTACCCTCAATCCTGCTAATGACAGTTCTATGTGTATATTAACTAATGAAGTAGAATTAGATAGGAGCAGATCAATCAAAGATAGAGCTTGACCCATACAGGTGTGGTCATCTCAGTGGTCAGTGTGACACCTGTTGTTTTATGGCCAGCACTACTAACTATGTGTATATTAACTAATTAAGAGAACCATATAGGAGGCTATCAGTCTGAGGTAGAGCGAGACCTGAACAGGTGTGGTCATCTCAGTGGTCAGTATGACACCTATTGTCTTATGGCCAGCACTTCTTACTGTACGTATATTGACTAATTAAAGAGAACCATATAGGAGGCTATCAGTCTGAGATAGAGCTTGACCCATACAGGTGTGGTCATCTCAGTGGTCAGTATGACACCTGTTGTCTTATGGCTAGCACTACTAACTGTATGTATGTTAACTAATTAAAGAGAACCATATAGGAGGCTATCAGTCTGAGGTAGAGCTTGACCCATACAGGTGTGGTCATCTTAGTGGTCAGTGTGACACCTGTTGTTTTATGGCCAGCACTACTAACTGTATGTATGTTAACTAATTAAAGAGAACCATATAGGAGGCTATCAGTCTGAGGTAGAGCTTGACCCATACAGGTGTGGTCATCTCAGTGGTCAGTATGACACCTGTTGTCTTATTGCCAGCACTACTAACTATGTGTATATTAACTAATTAAAGAGAACCATATAGGAGGCTATCAGTCTGAGATAGAGCTTGACCCATACAGGTGTGGTCATCTCAGTGGTCAGTATGACACCTGTTGTCTTATGGCTAGCACTACTAACTGTATGTATGTTAACTAATTAAAGAGAACCATATAGGAGGCTATCAGTCTGAGGTAGAGCTTGACCCATACAGGTGTGGTCATCTCAGTGGTCAGTATGACACCTATTGTCTTATGGCCAGCACTTTTTACTGTATGTATATTGACTAATTAAAGAGAACCATATAGGAGGCTCTCAGTCTGAGATAGAGCTTGACCCATACAGGTGTGGTCATCTCAGTGGTCAGTATGACACCTGTTGTCTTATTGCCAGCACTACTAACTATGTGTATATTAACTAATTAAAGAGAACCATATAGGAGGCTATCAGTCTGAGGTAGAGCTTGACCGATACAGGTTTGGTCATCTTAGTGGTCAGTGTGACACCAGTTCTCTTATGGCTAGCACTACTAACTGTATGTGTATTGACTAATTAAAAGAGAACCATATAGGAGGAACCTGACATGGATATAGCGTGACCCATACAGGTGTGGTCATCTTAGTGGTCAGTATGACACCTGTTGTCTTATGGCCACAGCTTACAGCAGGGATTGACCACTTGGTTACTTAAGGGCAATTGTGATTTAAATGTGATCCTCTTCCGGCATTGTTGGTCAGTGATGTCAGAGTTTCTATCAACTCTATTGTTCAGGATTCTTTGGACTATTTCAGGGGGGGGGGGGGGGGGCATGAGGGCCTAGCAGTAGGTATGTCATGCTAGTTAGTACTGACAGACTGTATTTGTTGCTTGACCCCTTACGGCCCCTTCCCTCTACCCTGCATTCCCTTCCGGTGCTGAGGCTACTTTCATCCAAAGCACAAGAACGCATGTATTTTTGAAAACCATCAAAACCCTGTCATGTTGGTATTCATTAGAAAGCTCGCGCTGAGTACTCTCAGATGAGTACCCATGTGCCTGGGTTTCAATCATTTTTCAGGTTTTTTGCATCATTTTGTATTGACCAAATTTGCCACCAGCAGCATAAGGGTTAAGCCCTGCTTCCCCTTCTTGACCCAATCCTCAAAGCCGTCCCCACTAAAAGGGGTGTTGGCTTTGTAGTTATGCAAACGTCCATTGATCCCCTTGTTGGGTAGTTGCTTTAACACACAAGTGATTATTTGCTACTGATTCCGGAGTTTCTGTCTAGGTCAAATACAAGTTTTACAACCAAGCTACCACTTCCATATCTTTTTCTGGCTGGCCTAGAATGGCCAACATTGAAGAAAAATATTCTTAAGACGTACCTACCCCTGTCTGTCACAATCTCACCTGTCAGATCTCATTGGTCACTTGATCATGGCATTTGCAATTAAAGAGAAATTTGGCCCACTATTACTCTATGATTATTAAGTATCTGATGATAAATGTTTTACTTTGTAAAATCCACCAAGGGTGTCACTTGGTTAATTGCAAAGCGTAGCTATGTTGCTAGGTGAGCTAGAAAATATACAAAAAGTTCTTTAAAAATGAAAAAGAAAATTTTAAATTAAAATAAATATTATCCCCATTTACTGAGAATTTATGGTAGGGCATTTTAGGGGGCTGTCGGCATGGGACGAAAGGGTTAACTTGCCATCAGTCCAGGTAGCAATTTGCCCGAGCAGCCCCCATGTCTAATTAGGCCCTTGTTTATATAACCTTACCCTCCCCTGTCACCAAGTTCATGCCCCAGCTCAACACATTATATAATTCTTCTCTCTACTTGCCCAACCTGCTAGGACATGAACAGGTATGCAAATAGGCCCAGGTAAATGGCCTCTGAAGTCCTGTGATTGAGAAAAGTGAGTCTTGAAGCTGGGGAATGTTATCCATGCAGGATAGGTGTTAATTTATATATATATATATATATATATATATATATATATATATATATATATATATATATATATATATATACATGTATATACATAAATTGATGATGGGTCCTGGAAATCCCCAACTTCAAACTCTATTTTGAGGTTGTTACAATATCTTTTCAATAATACCATTAGCATAAATAACTTCAACTTTCATGATAGACCTTCCATTGCATATGTACGTTTGTGTTTACTTTGCTAGCTGTGTCACCAAGATGTATTGTGCGATCAGTTGAATTCCTGCCCAATTAAAAAAGGATTGGGCTAGATATGTCTGAGTGGGGGATTTTTTCTCCTTGAGAGGCTTGGTGTGTCATTATGAGCTATGTTTCCAAAACCTTCTTATGTTTAAGGGGTGCTGCCAGTGAGGGTATATAACACCCTTTAAGCCACTTGTACCCCTCAGAGTTGAAAAGGGTAGTGGGAGAGTGTTTTTGCTGCTGACGTAGTGGTATTATGTCTGAGTGTCTTAGCTGTCGGCTTTGTAGGTGAACTGTGTTTAGCCATCAGTGTGATCAGTGCTCCCATCGAAAGACACCTCATATAAGCCATCATCATGCTGCTAAATTGATCAGTGCTATTCAGCGGGGTTTTAGTGGGAACGCACTGGCCGTGAAGGGTGCTCTAGAGCACCTTTTGTTCGTCTCCGCCTCGGCAATGTTTTGGAAGCCGTACTAACTAAGCTTAGATGGTTGGTAACAGAGGTGCTATTCTTATGTACATTAGCTCCCCCCCCCCTCCACCCGTCTATGTCTATTTCTGATGAGATGATAACTGATAGGCTTGAATACTTCAACGTCGTCGTCATTTTCGTTTTCCTCGTCATCGTCGTTGTCATCATTGGGCACGATCATCAAGCGAGATGGTTACCGATGCAAAAGTTGTCTAGATTGTGCGCATGAAATTAGCCGGGCTCTTCCTTAGACAACAGGTAATAAGTTCACACCTGCGTGCTGCGCTATTGCGGGGCGTTCAGCAGGGGCTTGGGAACGCGGACGGGGTGCACTGTGATTTAAAGCACCTACGTAGAGCGCCCTTGGTCATTAAGGGTGAAACCCAGAATTAGCCCGGGCCGAAGGTACAGGTAGCTCAGCATTAATTGGTCTGAGGGTGTTTTCAGCGCTTGACCAACTCACATGATTCGGGCCAACAACTAAGAACAATCGTAGGGTCCATAACACCAACATACTAAGGCCATCTTAACATTGGGTGGTAATAACATGCGGCAGGTCCATGGCAATCTACTTCAAAGCCCAGAGAAAACAATGGCCGCTGCTGAAAACTAAAGTGGAGACGAAATAAACAATTAGGCCGCTGAGTCATTAGGAAACAAAACCCTAAGAAGATAGCATCCCCGCTTTTGTGTGCAAACAATGCTCCCACCAGACCAGTGCTCCCTTGCATGAAAAAAGGAAGCCCACAACTACTTAATTGCAGCCCGTTTTGACTGGCCACTTAAAGATGCAAATTAGCCCGGGAGTTAATTGTATGGAAAGGGGTTTGGCCAGGTATCTGAGGAGGCTTTGACAGGTTGGCAGACAAGGTGTAATTAAGGTTCTCCTGTTGGCGTGCCCGGATTACATGTGATTCGACGACGGGGACCTTTGCCGCACTGCCGTAGTACTGTGTCGACCTTTCCGAGGAGAACTTGTACACTTTTTCGGATTTATCTAGGATACTATTTCCTCGTTTAGTAGGAGACTTATTGAGACGTCAAATACTAGGTAGGTGCCTGTGTGACAGTGATGTTGTTGTGACGGACAGCCGCCCGTTATGTATGTGGCTTACTCAAGGTAGTAGTAGGCAGTGCGTGGTCAGTCTGCATGGAGAGGTCAAACACACCCTTTGACCACTGGCCATCATGGGCCGTGGCTGACATGACCCAAGCACCCCTCCACCCCCACCTGCAATGACCACTGGCTGATTGAAACAAAACATATGCTCCTGTACAAAAAGACAAGGTGCATGCAAACACTCAATCAAATGAAAAGAGTCTGCCCTACTGGGTTGATTAGTTCAATTCATAGTTCAATATGGGGAAAGCGGAGTTTTGGTCAGTTAATTACTGCTAAATTATTGCCTGAGTGAGACTTGACCAATGTTCCCCTACAAAAAAAAAACATGTACTGCTCTGTAGAAAAGAGTAATTTCAGAAGGCTGATTAGTATGATATTTTAGCTTGATTCTGGATTCAAGACAGAAATCATGGAAGCAGACGTCGAGTTAGTTGATATCCAATAACAAATTTCCAAGATTTGATATGTAACAAACATTCAGTTTACCTTTCTTTGGATAAAAGGGTTCTAAACCCTTATCAAATGTAGGTGAGCCTTCCTAGGAAATCCTCGAAATTCCTTGGTATTCTCATGTAAATCTTGTATAGGTTGCTTTTGCTTAGATAACAGAAAGTGTTACACTGAGAATAGTGATAGAAGGGAGATTCTCAATAGATTGTGGTACACTATGTGTCATAATTGTTTCAGACCTTGCAACAAAGTATCAGGGTAAAAAAGTTTTGGACAATGAACATTCCTGGGGAGTGAAAGTTTTTTTGCATTTCCGAGACCAGTTTAAAAGATTTCCTGATGGCTGGAGTATGAAGATGCTGATGTCTTAACCAGTTAAATCCTGAGCAGGATGCAGTAATCTACCTGTAGCAGGTAATAATCTTTATGGGAGATAGATCAATCAGTGCAAAGCAATTTTGTACTATCAGGTGTCTACAGGTGTAAGTTGAACCCTCTTAAACCTTCTAATGCTGCATATACTTTCGCACAAAGCAAAAAAATGCAAAGATTTCTGAAAACCATCTAAACCCTGTCATGTTGTTATTCATTTAATAGCTCTTGCTGAGTACTCTAAGATGGGTACCCATATGCCAGGGTTTCAGTATATTCTTTGCATCATCGCCTAATCCCTCGAACTTTCCCAGTATCCGCAACTATAGATAGGCAATATATCAGTGGCAAAAGTGACAATTCCTAGCAATAAAATCAACATTTTTAATCATTAATGTAGTTTCTCGAATCCTTTATCCACAACTGTTTTCTTGTTTTGAAGTTCTGCCTGACTGAGAGTGAGTCCTCTTTAACCTGCTTCCCTAATTGATGTGTTACTTAAGGAAGGGATGTCCTTGCGATTGCATAGTACTTATTGAATTCTTTTGGATAGAAATAACGATGGTTAGCCAGAACTTGGCTGGCCCTTGTGCTTGAAAGAGGAAGTTTATTGTAAAGAGAAGAATGCACAAATTAGGGGGGTTAGGTTTGTGTACAGTACCTAGGTGTGGGATCATGGAGGTAGGAAGAGGCCCTGGGGTGTATGTAGGGGTGGGGTGCTCCAGAATATCCATACATTGGGGGGGGGGGGGGGGGATCATATGATCATCCAAGTTCAGGTCATTTGTGGTCTATGGAAATTAACATGTTGAAAGGAGGATTCCTTTCCTAAACATAAATCTTGGAGATGGTTACCGATGCAAAACTTGCATGGAATTAGCCGGGCTCTGAGTCTTGGATATCCGTATGGATAATAGTGCTACAATAGGGGAAAGGAGATATAGGGTTGGTGTTTTCCAGTGATAATATAGTTCCTACAAAGGGCCCTTTGATAAGACTTGAGTAGGTGGTAATACAAGGACAAATTTTAGAGAAACAGGGAGCAAGAAAATAATTGTGGTAAGAAGCTGGATAGGAGGACCAAATTATTCAGCCTGAACTCATATTGTGTCATTGCGATGTTGATCTCACTGTCAGAGGATAAGGCAAAGATGATTACGTGGCCAGGATGTCTTCAGCTTATCTCACATGGCCTTTCTGTGACTTAAGGGACTGAGAGAGGGGGAGGGGAGAGAGAGAGAGAGAGAGAGAGAGAGAGAGAGAGAGAGAGAGAGAGAGAGAGAGAGAGAGAGAGAGAGAGGGAGAGAGAGAGGGCCTCATTTGGTGACAGACAGTGAGAAGTCAATGATAATGCCTTAGACCACTTGGCTATCAGGGCTGGCCCTCAGTGGTGATGGACAGGAGTTAGTCAATGACAATGCCTTACACCACTTCACTATATATGGGCTGGCCCTCAGTATTGACAGACAGTGAGTAGACCACTTGGCTATCAGGGCAGGCCCTCAGTGGTGACCGACAGGAGTTAGTCAATGACAATGCCTTACACCACTTCACTATATATATGGGCTGGCACTGCCCTGGACCATTAGTGCTTACAGACAGTAAGTAGACCACTCGGCTATAGGGGCAGATCCTCAGTGGTTACAGACAGACAGTGACTAGACCACTCAGCTATCGGGGCAGGCCCTCATGGTGCAGACAGTGACTAGACCACTCAGCCATTGGGGCAGGCCGCCGTTTGACAAACATGAGTCTGAACATAGAATGCTGTTGGTGGTGTTGTTTGCAGCCCTAATTGTAGCATGGCTCTATCTAATCAGGCTTAAGGATATCATGGAGTCCCATGTGGTATTAATCCCTTTGCTTGTTCTCCGTGCTGCACTCTTACACGATAAGCCTGTGATTGCCCGGACTCCCAACGGGCCCCTCAGGAGCCCCGCAAACCAGGCAGGGCGTCGTTCACTCAACCGAGGCTCATCTTATTACCAACAGAAATGAGCAGGAACAAGAAAAGTAGTTATGCTGTCTGTGTGGGTTTTTTTGCCGGGTGCTAATATTTCATCATTTTCGGAATTCAATTGAAGTGCAATTATGAATCAATCTGATTTTTGTTTGACCTGCTTTGCGGGAAGATCGATCGCTGATTGGATCGTTGAACTCTGAATGGGGTGCAGTTTCAGTTGAAATTACTGATATTTTGAGGTTGAAAAAGAAAAGAAGTGCAATAACCCTTGTGTTAGCTATCACATTGTGGGAATAGACATCGGTCTCTTAGGTGAGTCGTTCATTAGTGATTATCTCACCACCTTTTTATTCAATTAATATGCGTTGATACATGTATGGATGCATCTTGATTTTATGTTTTTTGGTTGAATTATGAATTAATATTTCTCAATGATTTTTTTTAGATTGTAACAAAAAGAGATTTTTATAGGGCTATTGTGATCTAAGAAATCAATAATCACTGTTAGCAACTGAAGTAACTTGTAACCTTGTGCTTTGGACAAAAGTAGCCTCAGCATTTGAAGGTTTAAGAACATATCTCTCCCCCTGATTGGTAGAGCAAAGAATCTGTAGGTTATCGTATAAAGACTTAAGTATCTTTACAATTGTCAAGGCGAGTGTCCAGATTTTCTAATTCCCCATTAAGACCCACCACTAGAAAGATAGCATCTAAATCCATCTCCACTTAGTCCCAGATACACTTGATGCTAATCTCGATATTACTGCTGGATTCTGAGGGTACCATCCCTATCACCTCCTCCCACCTACCAGTCATCAGACATCACATATACATGTTCTGCCTTGTACTGCAAATACTGTGGCCCTGGCAGCTGTATTGGTAAGCACAGGAGCTTAGGATCTAACCATAACTTAGTCGTAATTGCACCTTAGGGGCCCATTTCTCAAATTGGTCTAGGAGGCACATGGCCGTGTCACATGATCATGCAAGTTCAGGTCATGTGACATTATTGGTTATTGGAAATTAACGTGTAGGAAGGAGGATTCCTTTACAGTTTATGGATGTACAAATATTGGATATCCATGTGGATATCAGTGCTCGGCTGAATAAGAAAAGTGTAGTATGGATCTGTGACACTTCTGAAAATAACTTTTCAGAATAGATCACAGATTCAACAGCTATTTGGAGAAGATTTGTAGGTTAATTTCAGATTAACCATTTTCTTTAAAATGGTTTCCTTAAAATATAACTGTTACGAAGATACCCTTCCAAAATGTAGCTACTGTTTTGTAAGGGTATCTTCCTAATGTATCAAAAGATATCCTTGGAACTCCTTGGATTTTCCTAGGATAATCCTGGGAATTCCTTGGTAATGCCTACT
>OZ012688.1:42561345-42582577 GCA_963942565.1 Maea johnstoni | reverse complement strand
GATTAACATTTCTCCTTCAAATATTTCTGACCAAAGTGATTGATAGACTATACTTGATTGGAATTTGCTATTTAAAACCCTTCCTACAATGCTTCTTGAGATATGTTATGAATTCATGCTTACTTTCTAAGCTTTTGTCAAACGTGTCTTAGATCCAAGTGCTATTTAAAGGGTACTCCAAGCTTGCAAGGGTTGAAGGCAAAGGGGGTTATGATCAGTTAAAATCAAAGCCCCCCTTCTAGACCCCATTGCAGCCACAGCTGCCTGCCTGACGGGAGAGTCCCCTTCACAGAAATATCCCCTCAGACAGCTTATGGTTGTCTAGGACAAAAATAGAATCAGGTCTTCGATGACAATAAAAAACAATAATAATATAAATCGAACATGGTGTAGATGTCTTTGGCTATAAAAAAACAAAGGATGCTTTTTATACCAAATTCTGCTCACATTGATTGTGAAAAAAGAAACATTAGGAAGACGCCCTTCAACAGGTCCTTGTGAATACTAACAACCCATAAAATAATTACTCTATGTAAACCTTACCTTTTTAACCAATACATGCCTGGCTGATTCACACATTTCTTTCAGGCAAAACCATATCTGAGAGATATTCAAAAGAGAATTACCAATGAATTCCAAACCATTCACACATTGAAAACATGCCATTTACATAATAATACTACGTTTAGAAAAACATTTGAAGGAGAGTTGTTAATTAAGTACAAACCTCTGCCTTTCCTTGATTTCTTTCATTAGGAAGATATTCCTAAAATTATCAGACCTTTTTTAGATCACTTTCGGGAGAATAGGTTAACCCTTATGCTGCTGGTGGCTGATTTAGCTAAGTTATTTTTGAAAGTGTCACAAGCCCAGATGACCATAGCCAAGGGAAATATCCATGCATGAATGGGTTAAAGCTATCAAATTGCTCCTGATATCCACACCCTCTATGCATTCAGAATATGGAACAACACCGCCCCCTTGTGGTGTCTAAGGGAACTAGCGGAGAGAGGTATTTGGTAATGACCTGTCGGGACAAACTTGGTGGCAGGAACTGCAGGCAACTGCCTCCTCTTAGCTAATTAGTCATACGATATGCGCTACATATGAAGATAATGACCAGCAAAGGCCCAGCCCTTGATTGGATGGAGTAGGGAGGCTTTGACGTTACTGTGCGTTACGTAAGAGTGAATTACCTGAGATTTTCTGTAATGAAGAAAGGGGACACTCTTAGCATGCGGCCAATTCACTCACAGCAGCCACATTGTACCGGGCCATTGTCTTCCTTTTGATCATGCTCGGGTGTCACAATGCTGCCGCTAATTTCACATTTCCTTGCTCAACCCTTAACCCTTATGCTGCTGGTGGCTAATTTGGCCAATATCAATACAAAATGATGCAAAAAAACTAAAAAAATGACTGAAACCCTTGCAAATGGGTACTCATCTGAGAGTACTCACTGAGAGCAATCCAATGAATACCAACATGACAGTATTTAGATGGTTATCAAACAAATCTTTGCATCCTTGTGCTTTGGACGAAAGTAGCCTCAGCATTGGAAGGGTAAATGTTGTCTTCTCATCTTTGCAGAGCGCTAGGGTGGTAGTTCTGAATTATTTTCACACAAGTTAAGTAGTTTGTTTTAGTGAGTTTTAAGATACCTTTATATTGGTAGTTGATTTAAGATGGTTTCACATTTCCTTGCTTGACCCTCAATGCATTGTCATCTTCTCAGAGTGTGAAGGTGTATCAATGTGGCACTAATTTCTGACAGACCTGCTTGACCTGACTTTTCTCAGAACCCTTGGGTAGTGGTTCTGATGTGACATTTCTTCATACAAATGCATTTTTTTTTTCGTTTTTGAACTTTTTTTTTAGTAAACTACAAATCCTAAGGATTTCATGAATGCATGTTAAAAAATTGTATCATGGGTGTGCGGCCACTCCCCTTGTTCCTTCTAGACCTGTACGATTGGTGGATTAAGGCATCGATGGGAGGGAGAGGGGCAAAAGTCTCATTGTAAGTGTTGCACCAGCGCGATAACCTTTTCCTTTGATTTGCACACTTGAGCAAGGGTTCCTCCTTAATCTCGGGACCCCCCTTTTCCGGGGTCACTCAAATCCCGCGGGAGCAGCACCCTTCCCCGGCGGCGAGGAGTTATTGAACTTGTAGCTTATTAGCCACTGTTGCTAGGAGGTGCCGTCATCAGCAGTTGTCATTTCAACCAGCTCATTACCCGTCCAACGTGGCGGCTGCGGTGGAGAGCTGCAGCCCCGTTTTGTTTTCAGGCACAACATTAATATTTCCTGCCATGAGCTTTCATCCATATCAGATCTCTTTTTATCCATGCTGAAATATGAATATTGCTTTTTTGCAATCAGTGTCCAGGTTTCTACGGCGGTGCTTAATGAATGTGGCCCCGGGACCTGTGTACGGGCCGGAGATCAATGTGTAACCCATTAGAGCAGGCTGAAGACACCATTTATGAGCATTAATAAGCAAGTTAATTCAGAGGAGAGAGTTGCTCTGACAGCCACGCTCGATAGCCTTTGTTTTTGCTCTCTCTCTCTCATTCTCTCCCTACCACCCGTAATAACCTGCAGTGAGAGGGAGAAATGATAATAGTCCTTTTGTTCTCAGTATACCTATTGATACTGGCATGCCCCTCTGCATGACTGACAGCCCATCAGAGATACAGTCAGGTAAAAAAGCCACCAGGCTATGTATTAAAGGTTGTTCATGTTTAAGTTTAGAAGGATGACTTTTAACCCTTCCAATGCTCAGGCTATTTTCATCACAAAGCACAAGGATGCAAAAGATTTTGATAACCATCTAAACCCTGTCATGATGGTATTCATAAGATAGCTCTCGACTGAGTACTCTCATATGAGTACCCATTTGCCAGTGTTTTAGTCATTTTTTCAGGTTTTTTATTGTCCAATTTGAGCCACCAGCAGCATAAGGGATAAAAATGAAACTGACCTCTGTTATCGTCCAATGCCTTGTTCTTTGCCTTATTGCCTTCTTCTCTATATCAACCATTCATTAAAACATCTTGTCATCAAGACTTCCTCAGGGAAGTTTGAAGTTCGCATTTTGACCAGTAGGTGGCCAGATCAGTATGCTAACCTTATGCTAACCTTCTTCAGGTACATGCATCACCCAGGTAGAAGTGGTAGAATTGGTAGTGTGGATCTTTGCCAGCAGGTGGCCAAAGATGTCTACTCTGAGATCTCGTAGCTTAACCGATTAACACTTGCCAAGAGCCTGAAGCAGCCTGGCAACTTTTGGTGAAATCTCCCAGGCTAAAAGGTATCTGGAGGAGAAATATTCATTAGGTTGGCATGTTTTGGGGCATCACTGGCATAGGGTAAGATACCTTGAAAATGTACGCAATCTGAAATATACTTGATTGATGAGGAAAAATCATTCCTCAGAAAAGAAAAGCAAACCAGTGTTGATGTACTTTTACCAATTAGTGATTAAGAGTTCCTTTAGAAATTATCATCTGGATCTATGATACTTTTGATAATAACTTGGGAATTAAGGGAAGATTTTACAAAATATTTGAATAAGAGTTGTAGGTATTTTTCTGATGAACATTTTTTTCCAAACTAAGCTTTCACCTGAAAGATTTCCAAAGATTTATCAGACTGCTTTTGTCTCTACTCTGAGCATTAATGGGTTAAACACAAAATCTTATTTTTTGGTATATATTTTTTATTAAGTCTAGACCAACAGGGCTCCCAGGGCGTAGAGGAATGTATGTGTGGACAACCCCGACCCTGTTACCATGCGTTATAGGACACATTGTTCCCCCCACAGTTGAGACAAACACTTAGAGCTAGGTGCCATAATCCTCACACTGGACAGCTTGTGAAATCCCCGCATAGCAGTTGAGCTGTCTTATATAAGATCTGCTGAAAGGGGTGCTGGAAGCGCCCTGGGGCTAGGGTTTTTGGATTGCTAGGTTCAGCAGGGTAAGTCCATCGTGGCCAATTCAGACCTGTAGTGCCCAATAACGGCTTTCCAGACAAATGAAGAAATATAATCAATAAAATCAGAGTTCTATGGGTTAATGAATCAACCCCTCAATCTTTAGTGATTAATTTTCAAGGGTATCCTGCATCCATGACTTTTCACGCCTATCTATTATACATATCTACATATTACTTTATATGTACAATTATATATATATATTTATATTCATATATATCTGTGTGTGTATGTATATATATATATATATATATATATATATATATATATATATATATATATATATATATATATATATATATATATATATATATATATATATATATATATATGTATATACATATGTATATGTGTATATATATATATATATATATATATATATATATATATATATATATATATATATATATATATATATATATATATATATATATATATATATATATATACATACATGTGTATATACACACATACAGTGAAACTGAGATTTTGGAAAGATACATAGGGAGCAGGAGTTATTTGGAATCAATTAGGTGGCAGGGTGTTTTATTGGTAGTAATCAGTCACATATCCTGTTTTTAGCCACTGGATATTAGCAAATGGGCTGGAAGTTGCAGGCTCATAGTTATAATTAGTGTTAAACTAAGAGTTGACAGGCCTTCCGAGTCAGTGCTCTATACCAGACTCATATCCGGGTCTGCAGCACAGTAGTGTTTAGACTAATTACAGCAAAATCACCATTACAAAACTGATGAAGGATATCCATAGTTTTTGTATCAAATATGTGTGTTAATTACATGTGCTATTATATATTATATATATATTATATATAGGGAAGTGATCTTGATAGATGTATTCACTGATAATGAAAGTATCCTTTCGTTATATTGTATCTGTAGTTTCAGTATCACGTATGTGAGTTAATTACTTGTGGAATTTCACAGAGAAGTGATATTGATACTTTGCCTTTCACAAGGAGTTGCTTTAATGCCTAATCAGAACGTCCTATCTCCCTTGGGCGTCCTTTTATCCTATATATCCCATATATCTCGTATATCCTTTTATGTTATATTGTATCAAGTATATGAGTTAATTTCTAGTGGAATTACATGGGGAAGATGTATTTATACATGTATTCGCCTTTCATGAAAGTTGCCTTTCATGAAAGTTGCCTTTCACAAGGAGTCGCTTGTGCTCAATCAGAACGCCCTATCTCCCTTGGGCATCCTGATTGTTATGAAATGCTACAATTTAATTTGTCCCTGTCTCGTAAAGGCTGCCTCAAGTGTAAAAAATCACCCATTAATGAAAAGTTGGAATTTTAATATTTCAGACACAAGTGAGGTGAGCGCAGGCATGCTCAGATCGTAGCACCATTTGTATTTGTCGGAGATCGGCGCACTCCATATCAACTTGGATGTCAGAGGTTTTAATTGATGGTGCGACCGTAACTAGTGGAACTTGACATTATAATTAGTGACATTTGCATTTTGGTCATGTCTAGAGTCCCGGGGTACATGATTTGGGGAGAGGGGAGGGGACCGATTTATAGTTTCCATGGCAACCAATAACGAGCTCGCCCAGAGATTGTCTCAGTGGTGTAAATGAAGAGGATTGGTTTCGAAATTTGACAGGTCACAGTCGGAGATGAGCGGTCACCCTAACGAAGACCCGCCATGAAATCAAATCTGCGTCTGATTGGTAAACCATTGCGGCGGCCATATCCGACTGCTAAGTAGCGCCGTTAAGCAGTGAAACGTTCCTGCCTACGAGTCAGGGGAGGACAATGTTCTCTAATAATCGCCGCCGCTCGCTTTTCTTGGTCCGAGTGTGGATGGTTGTTATCTAATGATTGGTCACACGTCTTTCTTCGTGATTGACACTTGTGAAAATTTCTCTCTTGGCCAGCTGGGAAAATAAGCAGGGTTAGCTGCAGCTCAATCCCAGCTTGATGCCAAATTACAGCAGATCAGAGAGGTGGATAAAGAGAGCGGCAACAGACAGTGTTCTCTAACCCTACCTCCATAATCCTAGAAGCATGTCCAGTTGCATATACAGAGGGAGTTTGAGGGATTCAATGAAAGAATGAAGAATTCAAATTGTGGATTTTCTTGCTACAAACTCTCACTTTTCTTTATTAAGCTTAAAATCTATAAGGTAGATCTACTTCTGTGAAAAAGAATCCCCTCACACTGACCAAACCCCTTACACAGAAATCCTGGATCTGCATAAGGGGGGATAAGCAATCATTTTGTAGACACCACTGATCAAGATACAGAGAGTGGCAACAAGTTCTCTAATCCTTCTTTACTACTCCTAGAGCATTACCCATGAGGTGGGATGAGCACTTTGAAAAAGGGGGCGGGGCAGTGTAGTGGGATGTGAAATGCTTATATTATATTATATGATATTATATGATTATATTTCCACTTCCTGACATCCTACTCTCTGGTCAGATGAAGATTCGCGGTGAGGTGACTATGATCCTACAATGACCACTCACCTCTCTCTCAAGCTTTATTCTGTTTTAAAAAGGGGGCGGGGCAATGTTAAGGGGGATGTGATATGCTGGTGACTTTGTTTCCACTCCCCTTATCCTACTCTCTGAATAGATGAAGATCCACTGTGAATTAACTATGGTCCATCGTGATCACTCACTCTCGCTCTCTCTCAAGCTTGCTCTCATTAAATTTGAAAAGGGGGCGGGGCAGAGTATGGGGAAGGGGAATGTAGGGACTAATGGCCAGGGGTTGAGATTTTAAGAGCATACCCCAGGGTTGTACACATAAGCCGTATGAATATCATATGAACCCATAATTGGATATTGGCATCTATCGCAGTTCCTATTTTCAATGACTGCTTCACATTGTAACCCTTTGAATACCTTTACTCAACCCTGTACCCTTTTCTTCATGCCCACACCCCGTTTTCCGAATGCCCATGTACCACCCTGTACCTTTTCTTAATTGCAACACCCCTCTCTGTACCCCTTTCTCAATACTTGTACACTACCTTATACCTCTTTCTCAATGCCCCTAAACCACCCTTTACCCCTTTTCTTAATGCCCACACCCCACCTGAGTCCCTTTCTCAGTGCCTTTAAGCCACTCTTTATCCAATTCATAATTCTCAATCCCCACAGATCCTCTTCAAAAATCTCAATGACCTCTTGTTACCATGTACCCCATCATAATTCTTATCACCCCACCCTATAATGACCCTTAATTATTCTGAATACCCAAGATTATATATTGGTTTATAAATACCCAGGAGATGGCAAACACTTCTGTTAGCTTTACATAATCCACCCCTCTGGGGCTCATGATGAGGGTGTGAAACCCCGGGTAGCACCCTGGGTAGCCTGACCGCTGGGTGGGTGGGTGGGGTGCTCCAGTGCCCAGTCAGCAGGGTCAGGTCTGTGTGCTCTATGGGTCTGAGCCATGCCCCAGCCCACTTGTAATGAGGCGTGCCTAATGAGGTCCCAGTCTGATATGCAAATGCCGGGAGACTTAGTCAAGTTTGATATGCCTCTTAATAACATTTTAGCCACGCTTGATGATGGCTTCAGATGAGGAAGTGGAGGGCAAGTCCATTCCGCCGCCGCGGCCAGGGGGGGAGGGCTATCCAATTACCTGCTACCTCTCTTATCTAACACCAAAATACCCCCCATCACAGCAAGAGAATAGAAATGAATAAACCTTATGAAGAGATGAAGATGATGATGCATGTGTCTGAGCATTCTTGGGGTGTGTGGGTTATTTTTCACGGTGGACGGTAGCGCTGACCACCCCTAATGGAATTGCAGTGTCCTTAATTAGCAGAGTGTTTTATATCTCACTTGTGACCTGGCAGTCGGCTGAAGTTCATGCCAAGGAATTCTCCTCCTCACTGTCGCTGACTGTCGGAGCGCCCGCCCCTCTGTCGGAGCCGGAGCCGGAGCACCGCCGCCAGGCTAAGCAAAGCACAAGATAGCACTGGAGAAGTGGACCTTAGGCTTTATGTATATACTATAACACTACACCTCGTAACGGACACATAGAGTCAATACACCGAAGCAGGGGCTATGATCTCGCCAGTGCAGCGAGCGGGATGATGAAGATGATGATGATGACGTCGTCGGCTTCGGAATCTGTACCACTTGACTGCCGGCCTTCGAGGTAGGTAGCTGGTGTCTTACCTGGGCAGAGTTCATGAACTTAACAGTTGTAGTAGGTCATGTGACCATTCTGCCGATTGTCGGATTGTCGATCAGCGAGACGTATGACCATCGGTCTTGTGTGTTTAGGGTTGTAGGGAGGTATTTGTTTGTTTCAGGCCGGCTGGGCGTCGTACTGCGGACTGACCGGCCGCCGAGGGATTGTGGTTCAATCATAAGTCACCCCAGCAGGGGGATTAAGTTACAATTTCACCTCTTCCCCCGCACTGTCATGTCCGCAGTTGCCTCTCTGGTGATATATGAACCCCGGCACTAGTGGATGTGACCACATCGGGAATTGGCATGCCACAAAATAAGCATCGCGCAAAAACTACTATCGACCTTCCGTCCAAGCCCTGACAAGAGATGGAATAAATTGCCCCCTGAAAATGGCTAGAAATTCATAATTTCATGTACAATTCGCCCGGCGCATCTAGATAAATGATACATATCGGATGAGATAGCAATTTGGAGGCCGAGTTATCAATTCATAGAGTGGCCACTGCCTGGAATTGGGGATGAATTCAGATTGAGATGAGTTGGGATGCGCTATCTCTTTATCTAGTCAAGCTTGGCGTGTCTGTTGGGGAAGGCTGCCCACTCTGCTCAGCACTGACGGGTCAATCTTAGAACTTGCCGGGATTGCGCAGTTAGCAGAAAGATCGCTTATCTTCGGTCACTGCGAATCAAAGTTGCCTTAGCCAGAGCAGGGTGAAATAATCGGTCATATTCCTGAGGTCATTGCGATGCTTCACGGACCAGCAGATAGTATAATTGGCAGCGGGATCATTATGGATTTAATATTATTTTCAGGTAAACATCCAGCCATGGAAGCAAATTGTCTCCAATAGGCAATGGTCCCCTATCCTAGAAGCGTTATCCTAGATATTGAGATGACTTTAGGTGTGAATCCATTTTTTTGCGCAGTGTCTCATAGAAATAAGAAATGATTTTATATACTACGAATATCTATAACATAATAAAGGTGTCTAGGTATCTGTGTATCTTGTTTATATATATATATATATATATTATATATATATATATATATATATTTATATATATATATATATATATAAATATATATATATATATATATATATATATTATATATATATATATATATATATATATATTTATATATATATATATATATATATATATATATATATATATATATATATATATATATATATATATATATATATATATATATATACACACCCACATATATATATATATATATATATATATATATATATATATATATATATATATATATATATATATATATATATATATATATACAAAAATGCGTGTGTCTGTCAATGGATGAGATCTATACATATATTTAAACATTGTCTTTGGTACCTAGGGGATCTTAGAGAGTTAATTATGGATTGAGATCTGGAAATTTATTGAGATAAACATTGGTGGATAGGCGCACTAATAGCACACAATGCCAGTTATGCAAGTAGTCCACCTCTCACAGGACATGTAAATGACGATTTTCCCTTCTCCCAGACACCAGCTTTAATACATGCTTTACTACAAACCCTGGCATACTGGGTGTGAAATGTACGTGTAATGTTTGTGTACGCCAAAGTGCAACAACCTCCTCTGTTGATTTCACATTCCCCATTGTCTCTATTGTCTGCAGCCTGTTACAGGTGGAGATTACAGGTGCGACGACAGCGACAAGATACCTGCTTCCAACTACCCACCTGTGAGACGACGGAGACGGAGAGCGAGAGCGCATACACGTACACATTTTCTCACCCGCACGCCCGTCGCTCGCTCGCTCACTCTCTCTCTCTTGCGCAGGTGCATTCGAGTGCACATATTGACCTGTAATGTTACGTTGTGTCGTCATTGCCAGTGCGCCAAGGCTGACTCTGCTGATATCATCAAGCATGTGTGTCTTGTTTTGTCCTTTGCTGGTGGTGCTACTACGTACCTGCTTTATTAACCCTTCCAGTGCTTAGGCTACTTTTGTTCTAAGCACAAAAATGCAAAGATCTTTGAAAAACATCTAAACCCTGTCTTGTTGGTATTCATGTAATAGCTCTCACAGAGTGCTCTCAGATGAGTACCCATATTTCAGGGTTTCAGTCATTTTTTGTATTATTTTTTATTGGCAAAATCAGCCATCAACAGCAAAATTAACTCAACCCAGTCATACCTTTAGCACCGATTAATAGCTGTAAATGTTTGGATGTATTCACATTGCAGTCATCTTAAGGGAAATATTTAATGGAGAGATGTTGAGCAGAATCGAAATAATCGAAGTACCTCAAAGATTGATATCTTTAGAACTACCATCAAATGGTTTGTGAAGTCATTATATACTCCTGAGCAATTTTATTTCCAGGAATTTTTTCCAGGAAATTTCTTAATAAGCTTGAATAGGTTAAACCTGGCAAGGCTGGCAGCAGGTACGAAGAAGGGAGACTACTGCTTCTGCTGCTAGCACTACAATACATTTATGCAAATCTTCTAATATCATATGATGACAAAAGAGGATCAGGTGTTTAGTGTTATGTTGAGAGGAAAAGTGGGTGTGGCACTCTCATCTACATATCTCTATTATCTAGAGAAGTGTAATGTGAGTGGGCCTACATCTTCTATATCTCGAAGAAGCTGGTGCTGCTTTGGTTGTAGGACATGATACTGGTAGTGGAGGGGGGGGGGGGGGTAGATCGTAGGTAGGTCTGGTCATATTGGGGTACTGCAAACGGGGGGGGGGGGGGGGGGGGGGGGGGGGGTGGAACATGGCCTTACATGGTAAGGAAGGTCTGGTCATATTGGGGTAAGGACAACAGGAGTTTGGGGAAATATGGGAAATTTTCTTTACCCCCTTCCTTCCCCTGTTTATTCACCACAGGAAGAGGGAAATAGATTAAGAAGAGGTCCAATGTGGAAATTAACTAATCCCCTTCCCTCCCCCCACCCCTTTTTTTTTATTCATAACAGGAAATAACTGGGGCACCAATTAACATAGTTGTTAACTACACCCTTGTATATTTCTGTACTTTCGAATTGAAATCAAAATAGGGAATAGTATGATGATTTGAGATCACAAAAAAAGGAGCATAGAAAAGCTTTGTGCAACATCATTATTCCTGGATCTTTGAGTCTCCTTGTCTTCCATTTCTAGTTTTTTTTTCATGGATTAAAATCTGAGAGGAAATTTGGTATAGTGGGATTGTTTGACAAAATCAGAGAAAAAGCTTTGTGTGATATTGTAATTCTTGGATCTACTCCACCCTCCCTTCCCCTTGCCTCTTGCCCTCTTCCCTAAAGCAATCAGGCAGATTAAACCAGGGCTGTGAGAGAGGAGAAGGCATGAATATGAGGGAGAATACCTCCGTAACAAGTCAGATTTCTTTGTAATTCTCCCCCAGCGTTCCTTCTGATCCCTAGCACAGCAAGGTTACATATGGGCTGAGCCCCGAGCACGCTACTGTTTGAATTCATTACCACAATGTGCTCCATAGCAGAGGTCCTAATGATATATTTCTGGCTGTTCCTGCATTAATCCTCTTGCTCTTAATGAGATTCCGAGATGGAATATTAAATTCCCCAGAAATGGAATCAGCTCATGAGCCTGACTTGTTTTGGCCATTTCACTCGAGTGTCTCTGGGATCGCGAGTGGGGATTTTTTTCGCGCTCTCCACGGTTGCCCGGTGCATGGTTCGCGGACTGCGTGACCCTCCTCCTCAGCATCATCATCATCCACCTCTACTATACTATAGGTGACGAGGATTGCAACAACTCAGGGCCTGCAAGGTTGGTGTCTGGTATCAAGTATAGGGAGACAAGAGAAGGGGAAGAATAGAGCCATGCCATGGACACCAGCGCCTGATTGGTGAGGTGCAGGCTAAGTGTGTAGTGGACGACTGACCACTGCTTACACCAGCCAGCCAACGGGAAGACACTGACCAGTCTATTTTTGCCGCAAGCCTCCTCCGCTAGCAGCAGCGGTGATCTACTGACCACCGGTTCAGTCTCGTCTGGCCTGAGCCTGACCAGGGTAGCTTAAGGCCATGCTGTTATGACTGTCCTCATATTATGACCATTAGTGCGGCGTGGTGGACTGGGATTTTTCACTACCGGGGACACGGCAGGGCATGGAAGTGACCGCTGGCTAGCTAAGCGACAGAGCACACTGCCAATGGCCGTGCGTGTTTACGCTCGCGAGTCAGTCTCTGTTTTTGTAATCGGTCAAGTGTTACACGTCGAACTGTCTGGTGACCTAATTTCCCCACTGCAAAGCTGGATAATTAAGCAGGAATGTTAATCAGATTTCAGTAGTGGCAGCCTCTCGTGCTCCGACTCCGCTCTGATGGAGAGCTCGACATCGCGTGGGGCGTCAGGGCGTGAATAGCACCTCCACTCCAGTCATGTAAGTAGCAACCTTTCCTTCGCTTCCCCACCCCCCAACCACCGCAGGTAGTGCCCCCATCTCCACACAGCTCCCGGTCTCCGATCCCTCACGACCAAGTCATAGATGACCCAGATCAGTAGGCTCTGACCACAAGACGTTAAGCAAGCAGGCGGATGTCTTGTTGGGTCTAGTAGGCCAGGTCCCGGTGAACACACTCTTGCCCCTCGTTCACCGTGCCTTCATCGTGCCGGGCGAGAAGGTGGCATGGAGACCAGTGGGGCCTGACTATCGCTACGGGACCTGGGACCTGACCCTCGGTCCTCCGATGCTGGATGGGCAGATAATTAACACAGAATTTTAATCAGGGCCTAGCTAGCTGAAGGAGCAGCTGTGGAAGACTGTGTATGTGGAGACACAGGCAGGCAGCAGCAGCAATAGTAGTAGATAGCGGTGGCAGCGGCAGTAGTGTTGTTTTGCCGTGTAAATCATCAGCAACAAGAACTGTGCGAGGGAATACCTTACCTTCAGGTACCTTCGATGTTGCGATGAGGTAGTACACAGACACAGACACATGCACATGCACATGCACATACACAGACACAGGCACATACACATACACAGACACAGGCACATACACATGTACATGCACACACACACACACACACACACACACACACACACACACGCACACACATATACACACACACACATACACACACACACACACATACACACACACACATACACGCACATACACACATACATTCATACACATACATACATACATACACACTGTCACACACACTGTCACACACATACACACATACACACACATATACGCAATTTTAGTACACACGCATATGCTCATGCACACATATACACACACACACATACATACATACAACTAGATGTAGTATTTTCCTCCGAAGACAAAATAACTTCCATTTGTGTTTTTCCTAATGTAGTATTGTTTTCACATAGTTTTTGTGTCAGGTATATCCAGTGCTTTGTGCACCAAAGGAGGAAGGGGGCTTCCCAATAGCTGAGTGGTCTATGGACATTATCATCGACTGCTGTCTGTGTCTCACCACTGCCAGGGCCTGCCGCAATAATGAGTGGTCTATAACATTACCACTGACTGCTCTCTGTCTTTCACCACTGCCCAGGTGCCCCAGCATACAGGTACTTCACTGTACTTGTGCTTTGGGCAAAATTAGCCTAGGCATTGGAAGGGTTAAGAGCATAAAAGGTGATGATTAATGAAGGTCCAAATTCCAAACTTGATATGAAGTAGTGGTCAGCTAGATGGCCTATTGGTTCTAGAGCGGTCACTTGCCTTGGACACTGGTCAGCCTTGAGCCTCTAGCCCCTCAGTATGGGATCACAGCTGATGATACACAGACTTAACCGCACACCCCATACCCTCATCCCTATTTCTCATATCTCTCTTCGGAGACTTATGAATAACTAATATTGCTGGTGATCTATACAGGGTTTGTAAATAGTCAAGCTATAGTAATGCCAGGTACCATGTGTATGGGGATGTGTGTTATATTTGGTCTAGGGTCTCGTCTAGCCTGGTGATCCATCAGGGCTGTTTTGACTGGCTAATTAACACAAGTTCTTAATCACCAATGGCCAGTTTGGATGACTGGACCTGAGATTTGTGGGGTATTTTTGGCCGAATCTGTCAATGTTCTGCCTGCGTTAGTTAGCTCGGACGAGTGTCTGAGTGTTCTGTGTCTGTCTGACCGGTGCTCTTTGGCCACTGGAGTGTTGGATATGTCCTCCAAGTGGCCTTAACCCAGTCATTCCCTAAATCCTGGACAAGTGTCGTCTGGACCTCTTGTTCCTTTATGAATAACTTTGGAATTAAACATCGATTATCAAAATATTTGAAAGGGAGTTGTGTATTGTGTTCTTATTGACATTCAAAATTATGTCCAGAAAATGCACTGGTCTCAGAGATATCACCAAAAACAGTCAAAGTGTTATTTGCCACTACATTCATGAAGCATGAAGCGTGAAGTGGTTAAACACTTGTTGGTATCACATATGGCAGAGTACCTTTATATATACCTTCATAAGTGCTTCTAGTCCATCCTTATTTTATGGGTTTATCCCTCTGTCCTTCTTAATGCCTGGAGATCTCTTTGGAAAGCATCGTCTGAACCTATGATACTTATGAAGATTATTTTGAAATCGAGCATAAATACACAAGGAGATTTATAGATCAGGTTCTGATACACATCCCTCCTTCAAATATTTTTCATGAAAATACTCTGAACACATAGATATTATGACACATTCTGTCCACTTCTAGCCTCCAATAGTTCATCCCCTGTATATGAATGGCAATCTGCAGGGTAGGTTTTATAGAGGACCCTCAAATGCAACATGTTTGTTTTGGCCTAAGTAGGAAATGATGTTGTTGTGTTACAGTTAATGGGTTATTCCCAAATGACCTTGGCAGGGGTCGTTACTACAAGACAAGTATGGCTGAATTATCTTATATAAGTGATATATATATATATATTTAGTTAATTGTCAGCCTGCAGGGAGGGTCAGTTAGATGACCTGATGACCACTGGCATGGACATTACTGTAAGATCTATTAGACATATTAGACATAGTCTACTCTTGACCACTAATCAAATGAGCATACCTTCCAGTGCCACACTGACCTACCACTTACTCTTCAACTACAGCTCCCAAACAGAGGAGGGATTGGGGGGGGGGGGAATTCAGGGTAGAAGTTGAAGGTTCCTTACTATAGAAAATAATCCACTTATTAATTGGTTTGACTAAAAACAAAAAACAAGATAAATAGATTATTAGAGAGTATTTAAAGATTTTGATCAGGAACAAACCCAAAACTCTACTTTTTATTATATATTTTTTCCAATTTTTTCCTGGTACTTCAGTTATTTTCAAAAGTATCATAGATTCAGATGACGCATTCAAAAGAGATCTGATGTTTAAGCATGGCTGAGTAAAGCCGTATCTTAAGACTTACACTTTTCTCTCCACATCAAACGATTAGAGAAACACCAATAACATGTATTGAAGGGTGTGTGATTAGATTCTGGTTTATCATTTGAATTTTATCATCTCATGGGCGTCGCCGATTAGAGCTCTTCAGACTCTTCATTTAATCTGGGGGTCTGCGCTCAGACATCACTGGATGGACCAAGTGGTCAAGACTGACCTGTTGGTCCCGCTCAGACCAGTGGTCAGTTTGTTTACACGACAAACAGCAGGACACAGGCCCCTGCCCGGCCTGCTGTCTACCCAAATAACCCTCAAATAGCTTACAGATGTAGAGGAATCACAGACTGTAGAATAACAGGCAGATTTACTAAACCCTGAACACATACATGCTTGAGAGTTTCTCTTGAAATTGATGTCTGGATGTCAGATTCCTTTGGAAGTAATCTTGGCATGTCTGGTGATACCTTATATATCAATTCCTTAATTATTTCTGAACTCTGATATCTTTAAACTTGTGTATATCGATCAAACAGATGATTTATATTATGGTTAGTTTTGTACATAGGCAATATATATATACATATATATTATATATATATATATATATATATATATATATATATATATATATATATATATATATATAATATATATATATATATAATATATATATGTATATATATTGACTTCAACAGGATGGTCATGCCCTTCTTGTTCAATACTGCATGGCTGAACAGGCTAAGTAAAGAATTGTGTGAATTATTGATGACCAAAGTTGATATCCTTTTCCTTATAAATCTAGAGCCTGAATTTTGTAACCTAAACTTTGATATTTTTAACATAAACCCCCTAACAATGCCTGGAACATGGCTTATACAGGTCTTCAGACATTTCAGTATTTTCCAGCCATTGATCCTGGTCATTGATTGATTGATTGATTGGTTTATTGATTGATTAATTCATAATCAGTAGTTCCAAGGAGCATGGTAGCAGCATGCCTTGAGGCATCTCCATTGTTTCTCATTCATACATTTCATTAATGCCTGCCCCTTAATTCTGCAAGGCAGACAGACAGGAGCTCAAGTGATTGATTCTTATGATTAATGGATTGATTGATTAACAGTTATAATTGATTTTGGTATTGCTCTTGGTATTGGGAGTATGCTTTTAATTTCGTAGGTTGGGTTTTTATGTGAGTGTAGCTAATCTCTGCAGTTGACATGATGTATTCTGGTTTTGCTCCTTGGGGACCAGAATGCATTGATAGGGATCGCGAACCAATCAAATGATCCGGTTTTATCCTAATCTCCAGTTCACTCTCTTAAACTTGGGATCCCCCTCGGAGATCGCAGACCACGGCAAGAAATATGATCTTGGTGCAATATGGATCCCTGTGACCCAAATATTTGTTAGTGTCTGTTATTCTGTTTGGTCAAGTGCTACTGTCTGCTGACCTAATTTATCACACTTGGTTCCCTTAATTAACAGCCGCCTGTAATGACGACAGGCCTGCTGCCCGCGCTCTGGCCTTCTCCTCCTGCTCCTACTCCCGCTGCCTCGCTCCCTGCCTGCCCCAATGACGCCGAACAACGCCTGATCCTCGAAGCCATTCCAACAAACATGGCAACTCCTCGCTGCCCGCCCGCCGCGGTGCGCTCGCTAGATTAGTCGCCTGGCTTATCGGGCTTAGTTCAAACTAGATCTCGCAGCCCAAGGACCTGGGGAGTGGGGAGGGGAGACCTCAGAGTCACCCAAAAGATCTTAAATGGGAATGGGGTGTCTTTAGGGGGTACTGAAGGACCTGGGGTGGGGAGGGGAGTCCTCAGGGTCACCCCAAAAGATCTTAAATGGAATGGGGTGTCTTTAGGGGTACTGAAGGACCTAGGGTGGGGAGGGGGAGTCCTCAGGGTCACCCAATAAGATCTTAAGGGGGAATAGGGTGTCTTCAGGGCTACTAAGGGGACCAAAGGCTTGGGAGATGTATCCCATGAATTCCAATAGACCTTCAGTGCCTCTTTGTAATCCTCCTCCTCCTCATAATCCACATCATTATCATCATCGTTGTCATCATCATCATCATCATGCTGATCATTACTATCATCATACTCATTCACATCATCCTCAACTTCATTTTCTTTGCTATTGTTGATATTGTGATCTTCATCATCAAATCAAAGTATTTGTGTATTTCTTTGACACATTTAATTGAATTACCTGTAGCCACATTCTCTGGAAGGCAGTAATGTTAGGTACCTGGTCATCAAGACCTGGTACGGCACGCTATGGCCTGGCCTGAATGGAAGGTCACGAAAGGTCAAATTCCCAAACCCCCTGCATTAATTGAAAAGGCTGATTTTGATTCAAATGAGGGGGTGGTAGTGTGAACGCGTCAGAAGTCTGGTCGCAGGATTCCATTAGAGGCATAATCTCAGCCAGAAGGGCATCTGGGTGTCATTTGGACACCCAAACCCCTCAAAAAGGCACCCTTCAGGACACCCAAAATATTTTGTTAGGAGTTTCTTAAAATGTCAATTTCAAGCATATCATTGAATATTTTTGAACACCCAGTTTCTCAATCCTGGCTAAGACCCTGCATTTAGAGGTATCAGGGGGGATGAACTGGGGAGGGAGCATCTATTGTTCTTGGTCGACTCTGATTTTGTCAAGCATAGATGTCACTTGTCTTTGTGGAGGGGAGTATGGCAATTTACATGAATTCATGAATTCATAAATAGGTAATGCAAATAAGATGGTGCGCGTGTAATATAGAGTAATATAGTCTGGGCATCTCTGATCCGATAGTTGTCATGCGTTTGCGTCAGTGACCTTGAGGATGCGGGTATTGACCTTGGTGACACTAAGGGAGATGGATGGAGATTTCATTAGTGCGGCGAAGACATCTCTTGAAACTTTCATAAGGGCCACAAGAATATAACAAAATACGATGGAGAAAGGTGAAAATGAGGCTGGGTAGCACAATGGCGCCCCTGCCGGCTCACTTTTTGTCGCCCATTCTGACCCGCACTCGAAAATGATGACTTGGCACTCAAGTGGTAAAAATCATAGGAACTGTAATAGCCACATGTAATGGTTCTTCAAACAGTCAGATAAAGAAGCGAGATAATCCCGCAATTTTCCCTAATGCCCGCTATGATAAGACATGCATAGGAATTTCTTGACAGCAGTGGGGAGGCGGCCTGGGCCAAGCAGGCAATATCTCAGACATTAATGGCGGGCTTTAATTAACAACTCAAGGTCACGGGGAACGCAGGGCCAGGCAATCAGCGGGGATCTGCGATTTCTCATTTTTTGTGCATTAGAAGACATGAAAGTTTTATTATATGCTTGCCTGGTGTAAGATAAACACGATTCCCTCCAGATAGTGCTTACCACCAGTCACATATCACTCCTAACAAGCCCGGCCACCTCATCCTATCCACCCCTCCGGGGCCACAGCAACCCTTTTTCATTTCCTGAACATGGATATCATGCCACGGATAGGTCCACCCCCTTGCTTTTTTCCCATCGGGCGCTGGTAAGAGATCTTCCCAGCGCGTTTGGCCGCTGGAAAAAACTGGCATACATCACTAGTAAGTGTGGTGGTTAATCCCGCACATATGCATGTAATTAAAACCACGGCTAACCTCGTGCTGTTGACCCATTGCTTGGTGATTACTCAGAGCATTCTCGCTCTCTCTCCCGTCCCTCTTGACACTCGGCCGCCGCCGCGAGGGATGGTGGACTCCCGTCTAATGCACTAGATACACACCTCTCTCATTCCTCTCTCTCTCCTCTCTCTCTCTCTCTCTCTATTCTCTCTCTCTCCTCTCTCTCTCTCTCTTCTCTCCACTCACTCTCCCTCTCTCTCTCTCTCCCTCTCCCTCTCTCTCATCCTCTCTCTCTCCCTCTCACCTCCCTCTCTCTTCTCTCTCCATCTCTCTCTCTCTCTCTCCTCTCTTCTCCTCTCTCTCTCTCTCTCTCTCTCTCTCTCTCTCTCTCTCTCTCTCTCTCTCTTCTCTCTCTCTCCCCCTCCCCCTCTCGCTCTCTCTCTCTCTCTCTCTCTCTCTCTCTCTCTCTCTTCTCTTCTCTCATCTCTCTCTACTCTCTCTCTCTCTCCTCTATCTCTCTCTCTCTCTCTCTCTCTCTCTCTCACTCACTAGCTCGCTCTTTCTCTCTTCCCCCCCCCCCCCCTTCCCCTCTCTGCCTCTCTGACACTCAGTCGCCGCAAGGGGAGTTGGACTCCCGTCTAATGCACTAGATACCACACCCTCACAGATGAGGCGCAGCACAAGTAGCTCATCTCGTATATTTACCCATCAGATGTGTGTGTCTATTTGTTCTGCCTCTCAGGTGAGCCGGGGAGATCTTTTGTTTTCTTTGTTTTGCTTTCAGCATCCTTCATCTCTCGTCTTACACTTCTGCATTGTAGATTTGTGCGTCATCAACTGAGTAGAAGTCGTTTTAGTTTATATCTTATTGGCATATTGGTTGTCTCATCATAGCCCTACCTTAAAAAGTCATGTGAAGGATTTTACTGCATCAGTATTGTTAGCAGGTTCATTCCTAATTATTCTTACCTTCATCATTATCATTTCCCTCTTCATCATCATCATTTTCATTCTTATCCTCATCATCTTTAGCAACCACATTACATTCATCGCCATCATCATCGTTTCTCCCGGTTATTTTATTCTATCAACACTCATGTCACTTCCATTTTCTTCCTCATTACAACCATCAACATCATCACCACCATCATCATCATTGTCAATACCATCATCATTATCACCATCGTCATCATCATCACCATTGTCATCATCATCATCATCATCATCATCAACATCAGCATTATGATTAATGTTATATTTATTACCATCTTAATAATTAATTATAACAGTCATCTTCCACCTCCTCATCCTCATAGCTGTGTCTGGGTCTCTGTGTCTTCCTTTCCCCTCTTCCACCTATGCGAGAAGCAAAGGAGTCTGTGAAGAGAATTCAATTAGAAAAGCTACATTCCTGGGCTGGCTCCCCTGCATGATGGAGCCCCAATAAGCCGGGCTAAGTGGGTATTGTGATGCTAAGTCAGTGAAAGCCCTGCTAGTGAACACAGGTAAAAAGGGTTCTAACAATCCCCTCTGTCTCTGCGCTGTCTTGTTCAGTCATCAGCTTGTCAATGCCAGACACGCGGAGAGGTGGTCACTTCCTAAATTGCTCGACCAGGTGGGTGACCTTTCGACCTCTGGGGATGCTCTCAAGGGTCGGTCTATCCGCTGGACCCGTATTTACCCTGAGGAGATGGTACTACTGGACCCCTAGCTAGGTCCAGTCTGGGTTGGCGCGCTTTTTGGGCTAGCGAAGGCAGGAGTGGTATTACTAATTATGGTCTATCCATGCATTTTATACGGCTTGACCAAAAGGGGAAATTTTGATTTTCCTCCTAGCATTGTTTGACTGTGAATTTCAGCACGTAGGATTTTTGCTGTTATATTTTTAGAAAAATGAATGCATGCTTAATGTGTAACATTCCATTATTTTGGAAAATTTATGCTTGATTGCAAAATCACTCTTAAAACCAATCATTAGAGTTCCAGGCAACACTTCTAAGGGGAGAGGGATAATTTTAGTTGTGAATGGGTTAACTGGTTCAACAAGTGTTTC
>OZ012688.1:42513495-42561145 GCA_963942565.1 Maea johnstoni | reverse complement strand
TAACATCATTTGCTGAAAAAAATTTGGGGATTAAAAAGTTTGGTTAGAAATATTTTTACTGGAAGGAAAAAGGTGATATTTAAGTGATGCTCTAAGTCTGTGTGGTTTTAGGATAATAGGTAGCTGTGTTACATAGATAGGTCTTTACGGATAGAGAGAGACTGTGTAGTCACGAGGCCCAGCTGTGATATACATAGGAGAAGTAGAAGGTGGACTTGATGTTGAATTGAGTGAGTTAAATGTGTAGTACGTGGTGTGGGGGGTATTGTACTTGGGGACCAGTATTTACTATGGCAGTAGGAGCAGTCACTCGCCCATTCATTCCTAGTAGTTGTGCTGGGAGCTGGCATGAATGGGAAGGGAATGATGTCGTCGCCGCTGCGAGTAGTAGCAAGTGGGGTTTTGCCTCCCGTCAGCGTTTGTGATCAATGGGGCGAGCCAGTGCTATACTACGGGTCACGATCCTCGATCCCGGACGATCCAACCCTGCCAGCCACACAAATCCACCTTCTTAATGCTTACGCACCTTGTGACAAGGTTTTTTTACCTCCACCTTCCTAGTAGGAACTCTTCTGTGTTGTATCTACCTTCGCGGAATTTGGTTAACCAACAGATGATCGCGTGTGAAGAATACTGGATAACCATGATGCTGACTGTATGTGTATGTGTGTGTGTATGTATGCTCAAACGCACACACCATGCAGGCAGTGTGGCAAAAATAATGATGCGAAATTAACAGATAATTTCTCACATGCAGGTCTCCCATTTTAATCATCTTTTGTCTAGCTAAATGATTCATGGGTAATGTACTTGAATGATAACTATTTAGCTTGATTGCACATTAATTGTCAACGCAGTTCAAGTATTAATTCAAAGAATCCCAATGAGTCATTTCCTTCATGTGTGGGGTGCAAAATAATTAATATCTAGATAACAAATGGTGTGTGGTCTTATTCATTTTCAATACTTGGTTTATCATAGAAAGGGATATGAAATCATACACTCATCATACAAGGTAGGTGTGTACAGCAAGACAATTTTTAACTTCTTTATAATTCCCATGTGTCTGAGATACGGGATTATTTTCAATATTATTTTATACACTAACGAAAGAGAATTTAGTGGCACTCTCTAAACAAGAAGGGGATTTATCTATACCAGTTCCCCTCTCTTTCTGAAGAGTGCATGTATAAAAAGGCAGGTTTCAAGTGCCCTGTGCTACAGTGAGTGTGCTTTATAGGTTTTTTACTTGCCCATTAAAGAGGAGAAGAATAGATTATTGTATTTGGTCACCGTGTGGTGCTAATAACTCACCGGCTTGAGTGACAAGTTTTGATAAGTATTTGAGGGTACTTTCTGTTTGTGTTGTTGACTCCTCCACATCGACCAATGGTGAGGGAGAATGAATCTGCGAGATAGCTGTCTCGGCTGAGCCAGGCTATCTCATCCCAGGTAATAAAATACTAGTAGCTACCTGTAATTATTGATAATTACCATGGTGATGGGATATATTCTTACCTAAAAAGGAAATATAAAGCCAGTAGGGTAGTTATGAGCTGCCATAAAGTTTAACCATGCCAGCTAACTGGGAACCAGCGGTTCAGGTGTATGTATTTGCTCTAGACATATCTAGGTCAACACAGCCATGAAATATCGCACACTCTCTACAAATAACGGATATTTTAGAAAATCTCTGATCTGGGGGAAATGCCATCTTTATGATCAGTATATGCTAGGTATATACAATAGGAAACTAATGTTATGAAATTCAAATATTTCATGCATGTGGAACCATTGTTTTTGAAATATAGATGTTTCTTCTATTGCTATGTTAGATATTTATATATATATATATATATATATATATATATATATATATATATATATATATATATATATATATATATATATATATATATATATATATACATATATATATATATATATATATATATATATATATATATATATATATATATATATATATATATATATATATATATATATATATATATATATGTATGTATCCGTAGATTTAAAGCAGATTTTATTTCAATTAGAATGAATTTATGATTTATCAGTCATAGGTCTAACATGTTTTGTGTTGGATACTGACCCTAACTGACCGGTCATCTCAATGTTGAGGCTACGTACGTGATGTATGACTGGCATCACAGTCTGCCACTGGCCACGGCTGGGAGTCTGATCTGACTATGATTGGCAGGTACATGTCTAACTTACATTAAGATATTTATCATGAAATACTCTTAAAACCAGAAAACCATCTATAGTATACATTAAGATATTCATAAAAAATACTCTGATAGCCAGAAAACCATCTATAGTATATACATACATCTGACGAACTATGAAGATACTCTTCAGATAGGGTAATATTTGCTAAATGATGACAACACCTTTCAGTTCAATATTTCTAAAAATATTGATTTGTAGTCAATATATTTGCTTGTGAGCCAGACCATGTGTAAGGTCCTGAACTGAAGGGGCGAAGAGAGAGGGACGCTATTGTACTATTTTACATAGTGGCTAATCAAAGATCCAGTTATTTTTCTAACTTCATACTTATGTCACAAAACACATGCTTAATTATGGCATTTTTCTGTATGATGTTTTATACTTATGGTATGGTATTACTTGTGGTATTTTTTCGAGTATGGTCTCTGAGAATGGATATCAAACGAATAACCAAAACACACAGAAGCATTTTGATGATTATAGATAGTAGAATCACTCTGTATATACTATAGCATATAGAACCATTATGGCAACTTCATGGGTCGGCTGCTTTACTAATGCAGATATTTGGTTGATTTGATGTCTTAATGATTCCGGGAGTAATCCTAAAATTTTCCGTTTTGGTAGATCCTCTGTTTTCTAGCTGACCGCCCCAGGTATTTAGACCACCGACTAAATCAGTGTTGAGGTGTTGTATTTTTTCTTTGAGAGCATTGTGGGTCTGTTGCTCAAGGGTATGAGGGGAACCTGGAACAACCTTGCACTGCTCGGCTGGAATCGCATTTAGAACCCACACAATAAAAGCCGCTATGATTTTCCTCCATTATCTCCAGAATCTTATCATTTCTGGTAGAGCTGTGCCGGAGAATGGAGGAGTTTCGTGCGGGCAATTGGACGGAAAGCCTGGTTCCCCACCGCGTTCTTACACAATACCGCTGGGTGTACACCTGTTTTCCCTCGACAAGTGCACAGCATGTAACACTGGGCTAATACCTTTGGCGGCTTATGAGATAGTTCCATTGACACGGATGGAGATACACAATCGGAGAACTGCCGAACACAAGACATCCTCTGAATGGAGCCCTTGCAACGCATTGTGTCATCCCCTTAGTGTTATTTGAAATAATAAGATTTAATAAGGAATAAACCGATTCAGTGATCAGTGAATTCTCCTTTTTAATTCAACTGTAGGTTTTGTAACTCATGTTGCTTTCAAGTGATTCTGGAGGTAATGTATGTTTTGGCAATGTTCAAGCTAGATTAGAGGAGGTTGGATGGTCAGAATATTTCAACTCCAAAGAAAGAATGCTTTTCTTTTCGCGCAACTTTCGCTATTGTTCATCGGTAGTATTGTGATGCTTAATATATGTTTATGATAAGGGGTGGGCTCAGCCTGGGCTTAATACAGAAGAAACTTGATATTCAACCATTGTGTCTTGAAGGGCTCTAATGAGATATTACATTCTTCACAAGATTTGTTTTTTGGCCGATGAAAGAAAATCTTCAGTGGAGCATCATCAGTTTAATCAGCGAGAGAATAAAAATGCTTCATTTGTAATCGAACCAGGTCTACTGGATCTCTTTGTGTTCATTTGGTTGATTTAATGTTTTGACAAACTTAAACTAAACTAGCAAGCATGCAGTCTTTCCGTATACCATTGTGTTGTGGTATATGTGACTAAAGTGTAGTGAAAATGTTGTGATCATTTCTCGGTGTATTTGACCTGCCAATCAATACCTTTGAAAGCGGTATGTTTTCATATGGACAATAATGATTTTGGATATCAGGTTTCTCACTCTCTCCCTCTGTGCTGACAGCGAGATGTTGGCCCGATGTTTGCCCGTGCACCTTGGTTTAGGATAACACCCCCTTTTCAGGTCATTACTCCTCATCCTCCACTCACTATGATAAACCGTCACCGCCACCACTACTACGCTCCTGGTTGTTAGTTCTTAAGAGACACTGCAGGTGTCTCCCTGGTGCGTGCTCAGCTTGGCGAGCGAGCGAGCGAGAGATCGAGAGAGAGCATGTGTGAGTGCATGTGTGTGTTCAGCTGACCCGTACTCCCAGTGGCTGTGGCCGGGCGTTCTAGGGCGTTCTCGGGTTCACTCCGCAGGGCCGTGTGTGTCACACAGGACAATAGCACCCTGCAATGAAGCATACCACTCTGCGTTAGAGGTATTTCCCAATTTACCGTTGGATTTGATTCATATACACTCCTTATTCAATCTCAGATGCTCGCTAATTCGCAGGAATAGGAGGTAATGATCGAATCAGTGGCCGTCATCGTGCAGAGTTTGTTTCAGAAATTCACACCCGGAGAAAAGTTGCTAATGTGCCCATATAATTCCTCTAATTAAAGCGGAGCCTGGTGATTGTCTCTAGTTTGTGTGAGATACTGTGGACCGGATGGCCGTTGCTGGGTGTGAAAACTTAATTATTGGGGAGGAAGTTAGCGGGCTAAAAGGGTCAGATTCATTGCCACATTCATTACTGCCCATTCCTGCCTGTGATGAAATAAATTATCATTTTCATCCACAAGTTAAACCAAAGAATAGACGTCATTAGTCCTGTCTCATTATCGCCCTTATAGGACGGAGAATTTTATTTTCTCGCTAATTATTCGGTAATCAGAATCTGCGATATAGAGTTGTAGTCACATGATGGCCAGCGGAGGCGTAGTGTGCAGGGGTCGGTTATGTCAGGGGAACGGTGGCCAATGGAGGGCTATTTTCAGCCTGTGCAACGGCATCTAGGGCCGGGATATTACTAATAGGAGAACCAGCAAAATGAGGTAATGACCGTTTTGATCATACTTGTTCACTAATGCAATTCTCTCCCTAAGAACCTCGTGGTCACATCCCTGCAAGATGTAAGCCGTGTAACCATTGTGCTAGCTCCCTGTTATTCAATTTTGTTTCCTCATAAGATGGCTCACTAATGTCTGCACTTAATCCCATTGATATACACACATTGAAGTTTTGACATTATTGAAAACATTTTGGTGGCATGACAGGGTTTTGTTTTGAAGGTTTCTCTGTTGAAGCTTTCGGTTGCTGTTTCTAACACTAAAACTACAAATTCCTTGTACAAAATCTTTCTTCAATTTATAGCCAAAATGAGAAAACCTACCATACCTGAAATGGAAAGATTGAGTAAATACTCAATTGCATTCTTATGTTTTATTGTAAATATTCTTAAGGAGTTTCTTTATTGAGAATTACACTCAGCTGCACCCTATTATAGGTATTTTGTTATGCCCCAACATTGTAGTAGATATTAATTTATATATTTCAAAGATAATTAGGAAGAGTATCAAGCTCACATCATCATCAAATATTTGAAGGAGAGTTTTTGTTTGGTTTTGATGAACATTTATTACTAGAATAATTTTTTTAAATATTCTTATTTCTTTGAAATATATTACCCAAGTTTGTGGGCCTTTGTAGACAGCTTTTGAAATGTATAGCTTTTAATAGAAACATAACATCATGATGTAGTCGTCTCAGTCAGAGGTGGGTTTCACTCCCTGTAGGTCGCAGTATGTGCACTTGTGTCTTTTCTTCGTGTTGTCCCGTGTGGTGTGGTGCCCCGGAGGCCAGTGTTGTACCACCGTGGCGATATTGATGCCCTACCAGAGCCGCTAGGTGCATACAGTAGGATTAGCTGTATTTGTTCAAGTAAAGCCAGAAACGTCAATACAGTTGAACACTTCGCTCTGTGGATTTTAAGCATGGATTTACATTGCGCAGATGATTATGTTGACAAAAACTCTGCACAATCGTTAACTTATGACCTTGACACAATGATTGATTTCAAGAGGATTTAGAAAAAAAAATGTCCTAACTCTCAAACTTTAATACGAGGGATTACCATACAGAGGTTCCTGTTAGATGCCTCACAGTAGATATTTCAAAACTTTAAAAATTCTAAGGGAAAGGAATTTCTTTTCCTGTAATCTTACAGGAAATTCAATTCCAACAAATCGAAAAACAACAACAACTGCTTATTCGGAATCATCTAACTGCCTAAAGCATTCTTTAGAAAATATTTCGAGTAAAAGCATCAATCACAATGTAATGATATTTTGTGAATTCATGATTTGTTCCTACAATCTTTTCTGAAGTACCATAGATCCAATTGACATTTTGTGATTATTATTATTATTGTTATTATTATTATTATTATTATTATTATTATTATTATTATTATTATTATTATCATTATTATTATCATTATCATTATTATTATTAATATCATAATAATGATAATAATGATGATATTAATAATAATATTAATAATAATGATAATAATGATAATGTTAATTATAATATTAATAATTAAGATAATGATATTTTGGTAATATTTATTTGGCTAATTCATCTGTTGAAAAGAACTATTTTTGTAAGTTCAAGATATCCAAAAAAAAGTTGAACTCTAAGCAATTAATAACTGATTAACCTTTTCAACCTAGCTCTTTATCACAAGTGTCATCTATGATACCTTTGAAAATAACTTCGCAATCAAACATGATTTCACAGTTTATTTGAAGCAGAGCTATGGAATAGATTCACATCAACATTTCTTCATATATTTTCTATAAAACCCCCTGGCTACAACTATCTTAACTTAATAGCCTGGCATGAATAGGTTAAAAGGGTATTGGAGTGGGTTGGGGCGTTCATTGGCGGGCGACTGGGTGTCCGTCAGCACCCCGCCTCTGATGTGGGTCAGTAATAGATGTCTACCACCAAGCCACTGTGCAGGGTAAAAGCAAAACATGGTCGAGTTTCATCGGTGTGGCAGCGAGGCCAAGACATGAAGACAGGCCGAGAAAACTTGGCTATCAGCGCAGATAAGGAAATGGAGTGATGCTACCCAGGCAGTCCTCCACTCACTCCATCGCCGCCAACTCCAAATCTTCTTACAGCTTCTTCCGCTGGCCGCCGGTCTCCTCCGCTGCTCCGCCTGGTTGGCTAGCTCTCCTTGCTCTGTCCCACACCAGCCATGTTCCCATATAGCACACTGCCGTGCATTGGTGCTATATGGGCTTATGACCAGTCCCATTCACAGATATCACACTATCTAATATTGGGTTTAAGTCTGTCCGTCACAAGCCATGTTCCCATATAGCACTCTGCCATGCATTGGTGCTATATGGGCTTATGACCAGTCAATTCTGTATGGGCCACATCCTCATATAGCACACTATCCATGCCCTTGGTGCTATATGGGCTTATGTCTACCCCTAACCAGCCATATTCTCATATAGCACCCAATCCATGCCATTGGTGCTATATGGCCTAATGAACTGCCCCTAACTGGCCACAAATCCTTATGGCACACTTTCCAGGCCCTTGGTTCAATGTGGTTTATGCCTTTGACCAACCATACTCTTGTCCTTGATTTATGTGGGCTTCTGCCTGCCCCTAACCAGCAGCCACAGTCTCATTAAGTGTGCCATTCATAAGCATAAGAAATGCCCATCCCTGTCACCTAAGATCTGGAGATATCTCTAATAGATGCTCTGATATGCTAGAGTACTGACCAAATTTGGCAACCATGGTTGAATGGAAATCTTTAAAACCAAGATAACTAAAATTCTTGCCATCAACAAGAATAAAAGTGGTATTAGCAGATTACTAATTCATAAAAGCAAATTTCGCTCTCTTTATTATCTGATTTCTTTAAGAATCTTCACCATAATAATGGAGAATGTGGCCCTTGCAGCTTTCAGAGGGAATCTTTTTAACCGTGTGTATGTCTAAATGGAAACAATATATTGAATGTGATTAATCATATTGTTAGTCACTGGACAATTATATTGAAATGAGGGTTTGGAGAGTGGAGCCGTTGAAGTCATTTATTAACTTGCTGGCCACAGGGATGCCGAGATGGCCCGTTCTTTTCTAAAGTTGATGGGTTTGATGAGGGTAGTTTCTATTGTTGTATGCCAACCATGGTTACGGCGACTGTGGGTGGGCTTATTTTCTATTGAACCACTCGGCACACAAGAACAATCGAAATCATGCACCAATCATCTTCACCCTCTATCATTATACCCAATCAGGAGGAAAGAAATACAATAGCACCCCTCATTCACGGCCAAATATCGGCAAAAATCGCTGCCACACTCCCGCAAGTGCTCATGCAAAATCAAGTTAACAGGGAACATATTTGTTTGACGCGCATCATCTTGCGAGAGCGATGTTCTTATGTATACAGGCAAATCCTCGACAGCCTTCCTTGAGCGGCAAATAATGTTATCAGGGATAAAGTTGACAAAATTTTGTCACCCGTTAATCTGGTTATGCTTGGTAATTGCCTCAATCAAAGTGGTGTGGCAAAGGCGTGCTAATCATCGCAGCACTTTAATTTAATCTACTTCATTCCAGCTTTAATTAAAAAGTTATAAATTTTCTTCGCTGCAGCTCGCTAGCTGCTCAGTCGATGATGGCTTGGATCAGTGGAGTGACTGTCATTACAAAGTAACTGAAATTGTTAATTTAAGTACTTTTGTCAAATGTTATGTTTGTCACTATTTACATCTTACAAGTCATGTGCAGCATGTTCAGTTTTAAGCCTATTTATTTAGATGAGAGAGAGAGAGAGAGACAGAGAGAGAGAGAGACAGAGAGAGAGAGAGAGAGAGAGAGAGAGAGAGAGAGAGAGAGAGAGAGAGAGAGAGAGAGAGAGAGAGAGAGAGAGAGAGAGAGAGAGAGAAAAGAAGAGTCATAAATAGAAATTACTGTTGAATCTTCTTTGAATAAACACAAGCACTGTTTTCAGTGGCTGCTGTAGTTTATCTATCCTGGGGGCAAAAAAGCATTATGAAAATATTTGCTCTTAGAATTTCTGTCATCTTAATGTTTTCTTTGGAAGATGGAGTAAGCATGATGAACCAAAGAGACTGCGAATGTTAGAGATTTGCTGGCAGCCAATTAAACCCCCACCCAAGTAGTTTTGTGTCACTATACAGGTTCTGTTATACACTGGGTGAACCGTGGCCGGGTGACATGTATAAAGCGTGAAGTTAAGGTTCTTGAGGAAGTTATCATGAGCAGTAGCTGGTGAGTGTATCTCGCCAGGGTTGGGGGTGGCCAGCAGTAAATCTTGTTGGGGTATTAGATTCTTCTTTAACCCCAGTAATGGATAGACAGAAAAAAAAGAAGATCTGGAACACTTACATTATCCATATTCCTGATGTGTGTTGAGAAAGAAGGGCCCTGTGTAATGTATACTGGGCATCGGGGTGTGAGTTTTGGGAGGTTTTTTGTTTATTTAAAAAGCTTGGATGAAGATGTGGCCTATCATGCTGTCATCGGTTGCCTGATGAGGGTGTCATGAATACCCGGGTACAGGGTGCTGTCTTCTTGCTGGACTGGCGGGTTTTAGGGTTAGGTTTTTTTTAGAGAGAAACAAAGAAAGATTACTGGTATTTAAAATGGCACAGGAGGGGTAGTTCTGCCAAGTTTAATAGGGACGTAATGCACTTGTAGCATGCTGATGACGGGTGTTCTGCGAAGATAGGTAGAGGGCCTCAGGGAAGATCCATGCCATTGGACTGAGTAACCCTTTTTAATAAAGACGATTATTATTATTATCATTATCATTATTATTATTATTATTATTATTATTATAGTTATTTTCATTATTATCATTATTATCATTATCATTTTCATTATTATCATTATTATTATTATCATTATTATTATTATTATTTTTATCATTATTATCATTATTATTATTATTGATAGTATTATTATAAAACACTTCCTTTCATGTGAAAAATATATCGAACATATTATATTCAGTCTTAACACTACTTTCTTTAATTTAAGGATAAAACCAAGGTCCTCATCAAAAACAATTCTCCCAAATTCTTTATCAGTACCAGTTATTTCTTACTCCCATTCTCTTGGCCCTCAATTCTCTTTCTCCTCATCCTCCTGATTGTTTCCTCCTCTGGCTCCTTACGAGGCCCCGGTGGTAGGCTGATGTCAGATCCATCCCATCCCGCCAGTAGAATCTGCTCTCCGATCTTTGGAGTGCCAGAAATCATATCCCTTTCCCCGAAGCTTGGGCCGAGAAACATATGGTGAGTTTCATGTCCACGTCTTTCAGCGTATCTCCAACTGAGAGAGATATCCACGTTGTCTGGCTATACAACACTCACCGCTCCAGGGCACCACCGCAGCACCGCGCTGAGCCCGACCATACCATAATATCTGTTTTACACGCAACTCTGTCATTTTAGAGCTAGCAGGGTCTTTGAGGATAGTTCGCAAGATAAATGGCTCTTGGAGGGCATACGGTAGCAGGGATTTATTTTAATGAATATAAAAAACCCTCCTGCAGATCATCGTGGGCTGCTGCCAGTGTGGGTGTACTGTGAGTACAGAGAAGAAGAGGCAGACAAAACTTGGGGTCCAAACAGTCCTTTTTTATTAACCCTTCCAATGCTAAGGCTACTTTCTTACAAAGCTAAAGGATGCAAAGATTTTTGAAAACCATCTAAACCTTGCTATGTGGGTATTCATTGAGTAGCTCATGTTGAGTACTTCCAGATGAGTACCCATGTGCCAGGGTTTCTGTCATTTTTCAGGTCCATACAGCCTTTTAACTTTTGGCCCATCCTGCCCTTTTTCATTTATGGTCCAAAAGGGACTTCATAAGTATACAGATAGTTTCTTAGGTTTCGTTGATATGTGATATATGTTCTTTGATATATTTTTCCCTACTCTTTCTCTGACTTTGCACTAAGGTATGCTGCAAAATGATTAGTAGTTTGTCATTGTTGGCATTTTTGATAGATTTGGAGTTGCTTTTGGGCTGTAAATCTTTCTTATTGTCCATCTAATCTTCTCAAGTATGAGGTCAGGAATAAAAAATATATAGGGATGTTATTTGTTACCTTAATGTATTTCTGAGTCACTTTTAGCCAAAATTCACCCTTTTTTCTGCTCACTACATACTTTCTAAGTGATTTGCCTCTTGGGTGATGTATGGAAAATTGTGGTATCATTTGTTTCCATTATCCATTTTCCTGGAGTCACTTTTTTGCGGATATTCTTTTTCTTATTCTTGGACTGCATCGAGTATGGTATGTGGAATGCTGAGCCTTGAAGTGACGTGGCCACCCTGTGATATGTACATTTAATCGTCTCCCGGTTACCCTTCCATGAGGTCATCAGCGAGACCCGCTTGACCCTCGTCTGATGGCCGAAGGGGACAGAGCATCAAATGAGAAAATATGGCCGCCTGTTGTTCTATCGGGCTTGCCCCCGTCTCGACCCGACCTGCTTGCCGCTGCGCTGCCATGCCGCCCCGCCACGGCGAGCAGGTCATCATCATAATTATACATGCGGCAAAAATTACATCATGAATCCGTCATTGATTATTAGCAGTCAGAAAGGACAGGAAATCAGAGCTGCGCTCCCGCTAACAAGGTTGTTCCTAGGTTAGGCCTCTCATTAACAGAGGAGGATGTGAGAAATAGTTCTCCACCCATTAGCACGAAGGAGAAGGAAAACAGGGCCCAGGGTAGGAGAGGATTCACCAAATATTCATAAATATTAAGACCAGATAGAGGGAAGATAGGGTGAGCAGTCGCGGATACAGAGGGTGGTTTAAGGGGAATGATGAATCCCCCTTTACAAATCAAAATCTGACTTTCTTGCTAATGATAAGTGTTTTCCTTTAGATTTTGCTCAAAATCAGTGATATAGAAGTATCTCTCTTTTAATATGAACCCCCTTCATATAGAATGAACCTCCTACACAGAAATTCTGGAGAAAATATTCATTTTCATAAAATTCATGTAATGAAATCATGAGTCTTCAATGAGCACATGGTAAAAAAAGCACTTTTACTTGACTTCACTGAACACAAACCTCATTTGTAGATGCTAAAAACCTCCCTTGGTAATTCAGTCCTAATAATACTAATCTAAATAATGTACCACTTTATTGTTGATTGGGTCATGATGGACACTTCTCATTAGCATATTTTCAAAAAAGATACCAGTGTTTCAAAGAAAACCTCAAGATTTGTCTTTTTGGTATGATGTGGGCAGAAAGGGGTTAATTAATAGCAAGCTTTGGTAGTGGGAGTAGTGATTTCACCAGCAACATGTAATGTAGAACATTCCTTAAGTGTCACTGGCGAGTGGGGTAAGGCTACAGTCTAGGAGCTGCGGATTGTTAGCAGATTGTTTTACTAAATGCATCATGACATGGCAAAAGAATTCCTGAAAAAACAAGAAAGGAAAGAGAAGCCTTTGACTGAAAGACAAGATGGTTGAAATTGTTGGTTGTCAGGGCGACTGTCTCGGAATGAGGCTCGTTGACCTTGGGGTCAGAGGTCAAGCCAGGGAGGTCAGTGTCACCAGGAGGTGTTGTATGTCGTTAGTGAAATTCCTCCACCAGGTTTCACCGATTACATTGTCACCAGTCCCGAATCACTTCCATCTTATGACCGTAGACTTGCCTCACATTGATGCCTTGTGTCAATTCTCTCAAAATCCTTGTCATCTTTCTTAACAGAAATAGACTGAGCTCCTCTCCATATAATGTTCAAAGGTGAGCATTAGTTGTTAAACTTGTGATAATAGAAATGAGCGTCACAATGATCATTATACTTGACATTTTTGTGACACTTCACATCCAAGAATGATGTTGGTGATGATGTTAAATAGGATTATGATAATGGCGATGATGATAATGAAATAGATGATGATAATGATGATGAAGAGTTGAAGCATGATAAAAGAAATTCGTTTTCAGCCTTTTTGTGATTTTGATAATTTTAAGACAAAATCGCTTAAACCAACAAATTATATTAGTAACTATGACATATTTTCAAAAAGAAACTAAATTACTAGTTGAACCCTACTTGTATCAAATAACATTTTTATGGAGAGTTGCATACAAATTCAGGGGTACTCTGAATGTATTGGGTTAATCCATTACAGTATATTGAGCTAAGTGAGGTTGGTTTGTAGGAAGTCCATGTTTACAGTGATACCATATACCCCTGTCTGACCACCAGAGCTGGCCCCCCAGGGCTGAGATAACCCTGAGTGACCCACGTAGCCCTACACCCTACTCCTACATGACCTCCTCCTAACCAGAGGTCACAGTTCGGGCTACGAGGGCCTCCTATTTTGGGGGGACAGAAAGGACATCACCTTGAAGTTGGCTAATTGACAGTTAACCTATTTGTTCTTTTATTCCCATTTAGATGTTTGCCTAGATGCTACAGTACTTAGATTTATTTTGACCAATGGATAAAGCATAATAAATGTCCTGATGACTTCGATAATATTGTTATGACCAAAGTATTTTTCAGAAAAAAATAGAGAAATTTTGATCACAACTCAAATAAAAAAAAAACCTTCAAATAGTATGTTACTTTTTGCATGATTCCGAAGTTATTATAAAAAAGGTACCATTGGTTCATATATCACTTTTCATGGAGACCTGTCAGCATGAATGGGTTAGGGTTAACCCATTAATGCTTGAGAGTTCCTTACGAAATTGTCATCTGGATCTATAATACCTTTGACAATAACTTTAAAATTGAGATTGATTTTACAAAATATTTGAAGGAGAGTTGTTGGTAATGTCCCGATTAACATTTCTCCATCAAATATTTTCCCAACTTACTTTTTTCCTGCAAGATTTCATCAAAATTGTTAGTTTGATTTAGGCCGCTGTAAGCACGATTGAGTTAAACAACAGCCGGTATTAGGTCAGGTGAGTCCTGGGCTGGTTTTGGGTACGGGTACAAAGGGGTCTTAGTGAACTGGATTCATTCCAAGTTGTTAAGCTGGCTGGACAATATCCTTCTTAAAGATTTTCCTCATGACCCTCTTCCTATACTATATTTTAGCTTGCTCCTTAACCCACTCATCCCTGTAGCACCCAAAACTGCCTGACTATTTTGGTGATATCTCTTATACAAAAGCAATTTCGAAAAAATATTTGAAGGGGAAACCTTTATCGAAATCCAACTCACAACTCATATTTAAACATATGGTAATAGAATAAGTTTTTTTCAGTGATTCTTCTTCAAAAACCTTCCAAAATGTTTGTTTATCATTAAGACATTCTATAAAAATCCTTTTCTCATGTTATGGTCATGAGTGTATTAATAACGTGCATAAGATGTTTCAAGAAAAACACATACTTGATATGTTTAATTCAACTTTGGGAAACATGCATTTCAATAGCCAGCCAAATTATTAGGTGATCTGAAGCCAACAAAGAAATCTCCTTCAAATGTATTGCAAGTAAATTTATAATATCAAAGTTATTTTCAAAAGTATCATAGGTCCAGACGACATTTTCAAGGGGCTGTCACATGAGTGGGTTAATGTGTGCTGCCCCTGACTGTCCCGTCCTTTGGTTTAAAGCTCGACAGGGCCCCTACCCAATCTGGCATTCCTATTAATAGTCGGACAGACTTCTTCCGAGCCATATCACGGGAGGCAGGCAAGCATGTAATACCTTTTCATAACATTTTATTATTTCTGTTGGGTCGCTCATGAGGTCCGGGAGCGGACAGATAATCAAGGGCCATTGTTCGCACCATGGCCGCCGTCCTGCAGAGGAGGAGCGAGAGAGTGGAGGAGCCAGAAGCAATTAAGAGTTGCAGGGGGGGGGGGGGGGGGGGGTGGAGGGGGGATGGCAGTTAGAGAAAGCACAGAAATAAGAAGTTTGTAGATTATGCGATACTTCGGGTACTGGGGCAAGGGGGTTAAAGGAACAGGAAGAAGAAGGAAGAGGAGTATTAGGGTGGGGGGGGGGGGGGGGGGCAAGGGGGAATAAATGTAAGGAAGAATGTAGTAGGGAGGATAAGAAAAAAGAAGGAAGAGAAGTATTAGGGGCGAGGGGAAAGAGAAAAGTTGAAGAAGGCATGCAAAAAGGAAAAGAAGAAAGGATGGATAAGGAGATAAGAATAGTGTACTCATCATTACAAACTATGGGCAGCATACACAGACATATACATATTTCATATGCAAAAGCCACTTTAATTTTGTTTTTATTAAAATCTTTTCTCTTTGAAATTGAACTCTACATTGACTCCCCTCTTGGACCATCAGAATCTTTAGTCCATTGTCTGAAGAGTCAGCCTACAGCCATTGACACTTACGGGCCAGCTCGGGGGAGCTCCTCGAATTGCGATGTTTCTTCTTCTCCTCGACCAGATCAAGCAGTTGTTTCTGTAAGGCATCAAACTAAGTTGCGCCATGAATAATTCACTCGTGAATGTACTTTCTCTTGCTTCCTAGTAAGCACATTAATGAGCTGGCGTGAGATATGGACCCCGCGCTCACCAAGAAAGCCCCCTGAGTCCGAAAAAATGAAATCGCAAGTAACTAAATCCTGGCCAGTTATTATTTATGAACCCGTGACATATGATGCATGGGAAAGCTTAAATATTTCAGTTTGTGTGATAGTTTTGTTGGGGAAATGCGGCGATGGTAATTGGTCGGTGCTAGAGCCAGTTCTTGGTGACAAGCACCTGTAGGGCCGCGGTTTAATTAGTAGTGACAGAGAGGAATGGAGTCGTGGAAGAAACATGTCCCTACAACAGACGGGCCTCATCTCCTTCTTGCCTGCATGTGATGCTCGTGTCAAAAATGTGTGAAGTCATGATTTTTTAAATATGGCTGACGAGATAAACGGGGCAGGGGAAACAAGACACCCTAAGCCCCGCCGCACATAGCTGAGAACTGTTGATTAGGGGTTCTTTAGTTGCCATGGATACGGGAGAAGGGTGCCATTTTGTTTGTTGAAAGATAGCAGAAAGAATAAACTATGAAATGCATATGTGTGGGGAAAAGTCATCGGCTCCTGGCTGCAGACAGACGCTGGTAATGAGGAGGGTCTGTAATTGCAGCAAATCAGCGTAGGAGGTCTTTGATAATGGGCCTGGGCTACGCTCGCTCGCCAGCCCCGCTGCAAAATATTATCTCTGACTTTCACTTGAACTTGACACACCCAGATCAGGGTTGCTAAGGCTCGAGCCTGGCTGTCGGAGTGGTGGCACCACTGGTCGGTGAGTTGTAGAGGTGGGGGGGGGGGGGGGGGGGGGGAAGAGGGAAGGGAAGAGACTCATGGTGTCTGTGTGAAGGGAAGGAGGCTGAGGGAGTTGTGCGGGGGGGGAGGGGGGGGGGAATAAACTTGCGGTGTATTGTGGTCCTTATATGTATGAAGGTAGATAGATGCAGTAGGTGTGAGCTAAGTTTCAAAAACGTAGGTTTATGATATTGCCAGTAGAGAGTTCAAGACTGACATAGACAATTTGGTTTTGATGATGAGGGTGTGTATTGCAGCGATGCTATAAATGTTTATGAAGGTGAAGGCGATAATGATGATGATGTTGATTGTGATGATGTTGATGATGATGAGATTATGATGAGGATGACGATGATGATGTTGATTGTGATGATGTTGATGATGATAATATTATGATGAGGATGATAATGACGGTGATAATGATGTTGGTGATAAGATTATGATGATGAAGATGATGAAGAAAAAATGATAACAAAGATGATGATGATGATAATGTTGTGTGGATGATGACGACGACAACGATGATGATGATGATGATGATGATGATGATGATGATGGTGGTGGTGGTAATTGGAGTTAAGATGTGTAGAGCAGAAAAAACAGGTATATTGAATCAATCTTGAATGATGCATGTAATAAACACTTAGTAAAATTATAAGGAAACAAACATCTGAATTGGAGTAAACCTACTTGTTGATTATATTTGACTAAACTTGTTTGAGTTTCACCTAAGCTATTTGGGTTCCTTGAATATATGTATAGTTAGCATGGAAATTAAGCTGCCAACCTGGTAGAGGACTAAGGGCTAATCATGCTGAAACACCATTAACAAGAACACCCTTTAGTATGACTAATTGAGTCAGGTTATAGAGCGCAGACCCTTGTGGGATTGTTTGATTTACATTACCCAGGTTGATAATGATTAGGTAAGAACATATACTACAAACAAAAATTATCGACAGGAGAGAAAGTTTTTGAAACAGTACCAACTTTCGTATGTGCTCGCGATATGCCATAAATCCTTAAGGTGAACCTTCAAGGTGAACGCGAAAAACGTTAAACAATAAATGTTTGTCAGGCGGTAGGCGATAATGGACAAATGTATGTTTATGAATCGGGGAAATATTTGTTATGTTTTAGTCACGCTCGCTAGCCCCAAGGCTGTTGCTTTGTCTGTCGGCTTCCTCCCCAAGATTAGAAACCCATTAAGAAATTATGAAGGGAAGTAACCTGCTACTTCCCCCGACAAGTTGTTTACCACAAATACGACCTGCCTCATTTAATTACGCATTCAGGTGCAGTCGGGTGCCAGCTGAAAAATCAGCAATTAATTTGACAATGACAGTGATTTGTGAACGCTTTAAGAAAGGAGGAAGAAGTGGTGATACTCCTGCATACAAGTACAAATAAGCTTTAAATTCTTAAACCCCTCCACGCTCTGCTCTTGCCAAATAAAGAGGGGAATACCCAGGATTTCCTAGATATGCAAAGAAAAAGCTAGGATTTTCTTTAAAATCTCGGCTACATTTGAATGCCTGAATTCCCTCTGAGACCTTTACTTGGAAATGATGATACCCTGAGAAAGTCAAGGAATAAAACATTAATATACATAATGAATATAAGGAGGAATATTGTTTTTGAAGTAATTCAGGAATAAAACATGAATTCACAGAATGAATATACAACTTTAGGAATGTTGATGTTGAAATATTTTAAGAATGAAACATGATTTAACAGAATGACTAAAAGAAGGAATATTGTTGAAATGATTCAGGAACAAAACAGGAATTCACAAAATGAATATACGATGGAATATTGTTTGGGTCTGATTAGTATTTATATTTCAAATATCTCATTTCAAATATCATTTAATTTTTTTAAAAGGTACGTCTCCTCACGTTTTATTTGTGTTCCTTTTGGCCTTTAATAATCATCTGAATGACATAAGAAACTCTTAATGTAGGTGTATCCTGCAGTCTTGAATTTCCTATTAAACACCTGCGTCACCGGCGTTTACCTGAGAGAAAAGGTGTGGGAGTCTTACCTCTGATTAGTTTAATATGGGTGTGGTCTCGGTAGGCCGTATTACAGAAAAGCAATGAGAAAAGCCACTCTTTCATTGCCATTGGCTGCTTACACCTTGTGCGTGTAATTGACTTATGTTATGCAAGTTCTTGTGCATGTGGAATTGTTTAGTGGAACAATGATAGCATTTTGATTTGTTTTGTCATTTATCATTTGTCGTGATCTCACACACCCTTTATAGATCCTTATTAAATGTCTGACTTTGATGAGTGTTCAGGGTATATTGAACTTCTGAACCTTTCAGTCCTGTAATGACCAAAACCCTTTTTAACCACTTAAATTTATTGACCAGAGCAATATTCAAGAAGTATTTCAAGAAGAAATACTGATTATAACCTAACGAAAAATTAGTCTTTCAATAAGTCATGCATTATACTGAATTCCTATTCTGTTCAGATGCTTGATTTAGACAATCACCAGGAATTAATTACAAGGTTAAATTAAGTATTCTAAATTTTTTGTTATAATCAAAAAATTAGCACATGCAATAAGAGAGCCGGTCAGCTGTCTTGTGAAGGCATGGTCAGTGGTTATGCTGTGAGATTGTTGGTTGTCTAGACTTGGGAGATTCCTCTTAGGAATATTAGTACTGCTGTCCAGACAGAGTGTTATACCAGCTTATATAACATTACCTAATCCTTCTCCAGCTTCCCCATAATCCTCACCAGCCTACCTGTACATATACCCATACCAGGGCCACAGTTAATGTACAGTAAACTGTAACATGTATATCTTCTTATATTTGTTGCAATTGACCAGGGGAAGTTACCTGATGTATGGTATAGTCAGTGAAAGTGTAGTATATGTTGCATAGCTAAGAGTTTTCAAGTGGGTGTCATCACATGTAGAATCAATAGACACAGTCGTGATTTAGTGAAATGGAAACACAGAAATGACATAAGATGGTCAAATTTCATTACTTTCTTATGCAGTAAGTTTCCAGTAATATAATCACAGGTGTCTACTCAAATAGAAGCATTATGTATCTAATAGCAGGGACTTAAAACTAGGCATATACATCTCTACTAATAGCACTGTAATTCTTATATAGTAAGGAATACAGATGACTTAATAGTTTAGGTACTGCATATGATGGTTTCCAAGAAGTTGGTAGAATGATAATGGATAATGTATATATATATATATATATATATATATATATATATATATATATATATATATATATATATATATATATATATATATATATATATATATATATATATATATACATATATACATATATATATATACATATATATATATATATATATATATATATATATATATATATATATATATATATATATATATATATATATATATATATATATATATATATCCCCACTCCAGCCCATCTGCATTGCTAGTTTGACCATTATGCTGCTATTCTCTGTCCACACATCCCATCAAAGATGGGGTTACGTATAGTAGTGGGCTGATAGGTGCAGCTTGCCTCCACAGCAGCATCAATATAGGGCCCACTAGGTCTGGCCAGTTACTTCATCTGAATGCTCTTGTAATGCTATTAATGGCCAACGCAATTACAATCAGAGAGACAGATAGAAACTGCGGCGGCGGACTCCGGCCAGGCTGGCACAGAGGCGACTCCGGTTTCCGGAGCCCTAAAACCAAGTTGACAGTCGGTAATTGCTTTAGAAGCCTAGCACTAGCCAGAAGTGACAAGTCTTGATTACGTAGTTTGATGAAGGAAAATTAAAGGCAGCAGTAGGTCCGATTCTTTTGGAGGCGGACCAAAGAGGGATTTCATTATGCTTGAACCCTGTATGGCGTATTAGCAGGCGTTGGCTGCAGGGTGGAAATACAACAATATGACCACTGGCCAGAAATTAGTTTAATTGCTGCTTATTGGGGCTTACTGCATGGATGGTTCCATAATTCTAGTTATGATAATATCAAATATCATAACAGCATCAGATCTACAAATAGTCAGTAATTTCACCTCTCTTGTATTTGGAGTGGAAAGGTTGTCAAACATATATTTGTACATAAGATATCAAAAAAAAAAAAGATTTCAACATATTAGAGAGGGACTCTTTGATACATCAGGAACAATTAACTTTCTGTCAAATATTTCTTCAGATAGTTATCAAGATATTTTCATCAAAGTCAGGCTTTGCTTTCTTTTCTGATATAAAAGGGATGCGTTTATGTGTGAATATATCATTTTTTGTTTGCACTCCCTCTTTTTTCACTCTAACTTAAAATGCTCCGTTCTTCTTAAAAATGATTTCTATGCTCTCAAACTCTGCATGAATATTTGTAGGTCTTAATGCAAATTAAAGTACGTTTAAATTGTTATGCTATGAAACAGCAATGCATGGACTACTTATTCAATTGGTGAAAAGTTATGCTTTGTAAATTTCTTTTCTTAAGCTCTCAAGGCGGGTAAATAAAGGGAAACCCATGCAGATGGAATGCTTTTAATAGATTGAAATGTGTTATTAGAAGTGAATTGCACTCAAATTTATTTTTGTATTTGCGTGTTATTTATTTCTGTATTCTTTGTGTGTTGGCACACAGTAAAAGCTTAAAAGAATGTCTGCTAGTGACTTGACTGCCAGAAATATATAAGGAAAAGATCAAAAGTATAGACAGTATTTGAAACTTAATAGTGCTAGCTATCTATAGGATGAGAGAGCCTAACCTTTATATGAGCTTTTCTTCAACTTTTCAAGATACTTCACATAGAGGCAACTTTCATTTGCTAACTGGTTGAGTTTTTACCCTGGATATCAACTCAATATGCATATATATATATATATATATATATATATATATATATATATATATATATATATATATATATATATATATATATATATATATATATATATATATATATATATATATTTTCCAGCAATCTTGGGAGAGTCTCCAAGACAAGAATGGCAGCAGGCGTTACCCTCTTGAACTTATTCCTCAGGCATGTCATTCCATCAGCCAGCTGAATATGACGGCCCTCTATTTCCTACCCTACAAAGGCGACATTTTAAGACTAATCTTATAACCCTGTTATAACCCCGATTCTTGAGGCCCCTGCTCTCATTTGTCCATCTCCTAGGGGGCCGCACTTCAACTGTAATAACTTCATTTTAAAACTCATTAGGAAATGGGCCCAGATTATGAATCTAAATAGGCCACCGGCTCTAATAGACATTGTCACAATTGTTTCATTATTCATTTGAAAGCGTTCATATTTCGGCCTCAATAAAGATTTCATTAAGATTATGCAAATGAGGCCTGTCGCTAAGCCAGAGGTCAGATTGACCACTATGGGCAGTTATTGAATAAGGTATGCCTGCAGTTAGTCAGCTAAATATGAATTAAGAAGGCCATCTGGGATTGTGCAATTAGTGGCGTAAATGTATTACATACAATAGCTCATTAAAATAGCGGGGAAACTGGTACTCAACTCTAAATGTGCAAATCAAAGAAATGCTAGCCGAAAATCTCATCAGGCACAATCTGTTAATTGCTCACAGCAAAGTATGATATCAATGAAAATATCCAGAAAGTCAAAGAGATGTTTGACCAACACTTTCTTCTTCCTTTAACTTCACTTTGCAGCGTCACTCATACTTTGCACTTACAAGTTCCTTTTACTTTTCTTACAAATTCCTTTTTCTAGACAGTACATAGTCGTATGACTTGAACTGCACATCAAGTATCAGAATAAAAGAATTGAACTACTAAAGTTTCCTTGATATTCACATATTTAGATATAAGGATAACAATTTTTCATCTTTTTATGAATTAATACAAATAGCATTTTTTTACTGAAGGATTCTTAGCTATAAGAATAACTTTGGAAAAGAGTAAATTAATTCAAATGACAGTTTTTACTGGATAATTCTTAGCTATATGAATAACTTTGGAAAAGAGTATATTAATTCAAATGACAGTTTTTTTCTGGAGTATTCTTAGCTATAGGTATAACTTTGATGAACAGTGAATCATTTCAAATAATTCAAATAGCAACTTAAAAGAACAATATTGTTTTTAGGCTCTTTCACAATGGACTAAGGAATGCCAGAATTAACTAATCAGAGAAAAGATTGAGATGTCATTTGCGTCAGAATGAAATAGACATAAACTGGCATGGTTGATGTGATGGGAGACATTCCATTTGCGACTGTTATGTTGTCCAGGACTCTTTATTTACCCAGATGCGTATCTGTTCTGTGTTAGAGCTCCCTCCACCTACGCGACCCCCGCCGCCCGGAGTTTTCTTTGCTGCCAAGATTGGCGCTATGGAACGGGATGAATCATGCAGTTGAAGAAAGACAATACTCTTGAAATATACTAAACAAAGGCTAAAAAATAACAGCGTTCTCATATTTATTTTATTTCTATGTTTAGTTTGAGATGGTGTGGTCATGGGGTATCACTTGTGGATAGAGAGAAACATCCTATACTTTCATAGAACGTCTATTATTATGATGAAAATGCTGTCAATTTTGACCACTTCTGACATGATTATGTTACAATGTATGTTGAAGGCTGTTCACCACTCTCTCAAAGTGCATCCTTTCTGATACTTAAAATCTATATTTATATTATTTTATTTATCAAATTCATCATATCTTTAAGCATCGGATATATATTATCTGTTTAATTTTTTTTTCTTAATTTGTTATCATTACTTTTATTATTATTATTATTATCATTATTATTATTATTATTATCATTATTATTATCATAATTATTATTTTTGATAGTATCATCATTATAATCAGTATTATTAATATTATTAACATAATCATAAGTATTATTATTATTATTATTATTATTGTTATTGTCATTATTATTATTACAATTATTATTATCATTATAATTAATATTATTGTTACTATAACAATTATGATTATTATCATCATCTTTATTATCATCATCAATTTTATTTTCATCATTCTAATATCTATTTAAAGCCTGCATTTAGCCATTATCGCAACAGTGGTACATGGTACATTTGGCAAAGTCCTCCCCATGTGTTTTTTCCTCCACCGTGTGGATGTGGGTGCCGCACTCTGTGCAGCCTAATCTCGCCCTGCACCTGTGTTCAACTATTCCTCTCTTTATCTTCTCTCTATCTCTATGTCCATATTTAATTGTAGCCTCGGGCTATTTGGCTGCTGCTTGTCAGCCCAGCAGTCTGTTTCCACTAAGCGATGATGCCGCTTCAACATATGAAGATATATACCGGCATTTTCTGGCCGTACCGAACAGTGCCGAAATGTCAGAGTGGTTAAACATGTAGTCTGTGCCTTTACTACATGGTTTGGTATTGACCACTCACCGTATTGACCATTTCAGACCGACCACATGCACACCACAGTTGAATGACTGTACGGACTGGGGTAGGGTTAGGGTTGGAGGGTCAAGTGGATTTGTTAACCATTCAACTTCGGGTCAGTTTGAAACGTCTAATTCATTATTTAACATGGTAAAAGAAAATATTTTAGAAAATACATAGAAAGATTGAACTGGGTGGGAATGCATATCTTCTGGTTATAGAGAAGAGAAAAGATAGTTCAATTTGGGGTATCTTTAGAAATCGTCCATGTAGCAAATTGATAGTTGACACATGGCTTGTACAGTAGCCATATCAATGCATGACTCTCCTTTAATAATGGTATTTTGGTCATCCAATGTCCACTTTTGTATTGGCAAGCAGCCACCGTCATGTCATGGATTTGATGGACTGGAATTTATGCCCTACATCAAGTTTCTTAAGCCTATCATTTTCACCAATTCTTGCCTGCGGCGTCAAAAAATCCGTAGCTATTTAAGTGACATCTTTTTGAACAGAGGATTTTTTGAAAATTATTCAGAAATGAAATGTTCATCAGAATCCGACCATAAATATTCTCCGTTAAAAAGTTAGTGAACCTGATCATGAGAACTGAGGGTTTTTTTAAGTATCAAAGATCCAGACTACATTGCTTTTAGGAGATATCTAGGCATGATTGGGTTAAGACTGTTGTAAGTTTCTCAAGTTGCTGTTCACTGTAGCAAAATGTACTCAGGGCTCAACATTAAGAAAAAACTTTACAAGCCCAGCACGGCTAGTTACCGTAACGTTTACGTACTAGCCCTGAAATATTTTTGCTAGCCCTGATATTAATAATAACATATTTCAAATAGTGACCAACCCCATAGCCTCAGCTGATAACATGAAAAGAATGCAGTGTATGGTGTTGAAGTTTTATTATCATCCAGGTATCCAGAGCCAAAGGAGGGCTTCATACTTTTTTAAGCGCTGATATTCCATCTAGCCCCTTGGGGCTACTCACAGTTAGAATTTACTAGCCCTGACTCTCAACAACTAGCCCGGGGCTACAGGGCTAGCCTTAACGTCGAGCCCTGGTACTAGATGATTTCACTGAAATGGACATCGCTTGGTACTGGCTATTTTAGAATTGAATGGATAATTGTCACAGCTAGTCGCGTCATCTTTTTTGCAAACGGTACCTGATTCACTCAGCGCACTGTAATGGGCTAGAGAGCCACAAGTAATACAAAATGGGTTCTCAATCGTTGACAGGGATGTTATGAACACTGCATGTATTTGTCAGTAGGTATGACAACATTGACGCGTGAATGGAGAAGTGTTTTTTATCTCGCGTGATTATTTACTCACTTAGGTGTCTCCTTGTGTGTGTTTTGTCCTAAGATGCCTAACCTGGTTTAATTGATATACGCAGGCTGTAGCCGACACCCATTTTACCCCTCAGTCCCTGCCTGAGTATGTCGTTAAGTTGGTCTGATGATGGTGGAACTATCTGCCATATAGTACAGTTGGAACTTTTAGTTTATCATCACATCTTCTGCTATATTAAGCCTATTTCTTAAGAAATGAGTAGTTTATGGTAGGTTTGTAAAGATAACAAAGTAAGAACAATAGAAAACACTTAGTCAGTGGCAACTTTCTCACCTGTCTTTTTCACATTGCTTGATTATAACCAATGACCATTGACTGGAGAAAGTATCATTTATAGCGTAGGTTAGTGTTGTGTGTGGGGGTCTTGTCAGTTTGGGTAGTGATCGTCTGGCAAGGGTCTGTTTTGCATACTTCAGGTATCACATTAATGATATTTCAGCTATGAAGTACAATTTCCTTTTGTTAAAATGCATTTAATCACTCTACCCTTCTATGTTTTACTTATGACTGTTATAACACTGCAGGCCTTTATGGAAAGAACAAGCAGGGGTGGAATAGTATGTAGGGAATCACATTTGATCGACAAGGTATCGCAGTCTGAAAGGATAACTGTTTCCCACACACCTTCGTTCACATACTTAATACACTGACAGTTGAAAGGCTCCAGAAATAGACCTCGATAGATTTGACTCGCGGCAGCGTTGATTTTGTTTGTACAAATAGCGAATAGTTTCGCAAACATTAAAACATTCACTTAAGCTGAAATCCTCACACATCGCTCACTACACACTTGTTAGGCGAACACAGTTTACCTGCAGGGCGCACGAAAAAAAAGTTTAATGTTTTTTTTCTCTGGGCAGATTGAGATGCAGAAGACATTGTCAAGTCGGGCTTGACAAACGTCGCCGCCGAAGTTTTCAAATTAAAAAAGAAATGCAAATTAAAAGGTCTTTCAGTGTGATGTTCTCGCAGTCAGCCGGCTTAGTGTTTGCCAAGTCTTTTGTGAACGACTTATTTTTAGAACTGCGAAGGTGAAGCCTGCCATTGTTTAGGCTTCTGTGTTCTGGAATGCTTAACTAGCCATACAAAATTAGACTTAGTAATCGGCCAATACCGTTCAAGAGTGCTATGAACAAAAATAAAGGCTGCTCCGACTTAGCGCAAAGGTCATTAGCGAGAGAGCGGAGAGGGTCCCATCGGAAAATGAGACGCCATGACAGCTCAGAAGGGTGTGGGGTGTGTCAGCATGTCTACCGACGGATTTCTGCGCTGTAAGGTAAGGCAAGGGTGGACGGGCTTGACCGGAGGGAGACATGATGATTGTTACATGGAGTTGCTAAGGGTGATAGTGGTATTATTAGTTGTTAATGGTGGAAATAGTGAGGGGTCAGTCACAGGTGTCTCTTGGCCATCACCCACAGTGGCTCGAGTTCAAGGTCTGTGCAGTGGTCACCTGTGTTGGTCACTTGCTGTCCACCATATGCCTCAAGGCACTCACGATGACCGCGACCACACAGGGATGGGCAGTCTTAGGTCAAACAGCATATGGGATGATACAGAGAGGGAGTTCAACTTTTATATAGTTTATGTTTAGCTACTCTCTTCCATAGAGGCATCAAAATCTTAGGTCAAACTGCATAATTGATGATATAAAGATGATATAAAGATAGAGTTCAACATTTATATACAGAGAGAGAGAGAGAGAGAGAGAGAGAGAGAGAGAGAGAGAGAGAGAGAGAGAGAGAGAGAGAGAGAGAGAGAGAGAGAGAGAGAGAGAGAGAGAGGGGGAGGGAGGGAGGGAGAGAGAGAGAGAGATGTGTCTGTCTCTGTGTATGCATGTATCTGTGTATGCATGTATGTTGTATATATGACATATATATATGTCTGTCTGTGTGTTACCTGGCTGGCCCCGGGAGAGCCCCTGTGACAGAGATCTCTATCGAGCATTTCGAGCTGTACTTAGAAGCACATGCCGCCAATCAAGTTACTATTGATTCGACAAAGTGTTCATTGATAGTGCATAACGTTTGGCCACAGCTGGGAGGGGGGAACCTCTTTTTTCTTTCTCTCCCTGAGCTTTGTGTCATCCCCATGAATTTCGCTCTTCAAAGCTGGTAGCCATAGTGGAAACGATATGGCACTAGTCAACATGTGGCACAGAGCAGGTAATTCTAGATCAGGAAATACGATTGCAGGTCTCATCTAGGTCTGTGCGTAACTTCTGTGTGCTGACTACACCATACAATACGTGTATAGGAGCAGACACATGGAGACCAGTACACCTACACACAACATGTAACAGCACATAATGGGGCATGAGAAATGAGCTCAAGGGCTTTGAATAAATCTTTGCCTCTTTTAACACCCTTAGGAAGCATATCTTAATTACAGTTAAAAGTGGAGACCATGTTCTGCACAGAGAATTCTTATTTTACCTGTAAATACATAGGAGGTGGCAGATGCCTATTTTTTACTGTATACATGTTTTTGCAATATGAATCAATTAAGCAATACTGAACATGTGTATCATCCTAGTCACCCCCGAGTTGCCTGATGGGTATCACGGTAATGAAGTATTTTTTTTCATCTAGTTTATTAGTTGCTTTTCTGCTAGTTTATTAATTGTCCATCAGGTGTCACCACTGCATAGGAAGGAAGTGTTACCCCAAGTTACTTAGTATGTATCATGGTAATGATGTGATTTTTGTTCATCCTTACCTTCTGCTAGTTCACTGACTGTCCAGTAGGTGTCACCACTGCATAGGAAAAAAAGTGTTACCCCAAGTTATTTGATATGTATCACGATAATGAAGTGATTGTTTCATCCTTGCCTTTGACTAGTTTACTAGTTTACCAGTAGGTGTCAATACTGCATAGGAAAAAAGTGCTAAGATACCCATGGTTGCTAATACCACCAAAGCCTCTGTGTGTAAGTCTACTTACACATGGTTGTATGCAACAATTCACAACACTGTATGAATTGTTCTCAGCAGATGGACTGACTGAAAGACATATATTTATTCTGTCATTGCAGCATGCTTGCTCGGTGAGTCATAACCAAATCTACCCAGGTATCATAATTTTCGCCTAAACAGCAGGTCATCAGAGTTGTTCAGGTGTGATGAGAAGTCCGTTAAGAGTCAAACACAATCACTGTGAAACAGGGATTTGACCTTCTTTTTCGGTAGTTGGGAATAATTGGAAATGAATATTTCTGCTTCATGGCTGTCTGGGGGCCTCCGGATAGAGCTTTGGGTATACATGTTATGTTTCTGTTTTGATTTACTACTTGAGCAGGGATTTAATTGCTTTTCTGCATGGTTTGGTGATGTTATGGTTGTCTTAAAACCCTTTTAACAACTACAACTTGACATTTAGACTTGTAGGCATTTCATAGTAAAGGCACCAATAGTTAAACATTGAAGCCATTTGTGGATTCAGAGGGGGGTCAATGGGTTTGAAGACCCCCTGCCCCTTATATAAATCAGAATGTTGATTGTCTTACTCAGAACTGCCACCTTTCTTTAATTTTGCTTAAAACCATTGAGGTAGATATCTTTTTTACCTATCCATTAAAATTGTTTAATTGAACCCCCTTCATACAGAACAAATCCTGAATGTGCACTGAATCTAGTTCAACCTGTATTTTACCTGTATTTTACCTGTATTTTTACCTGTAGCTGCAGGTACTAATTGTCACACCTTTGCCAGCATTCCTAGCTACCTGTCAGGGGGAAGCGCAGCTCAGCCTGTAGAACTGGTTTACCACATTTACAGCATGATGGCATCTTAGATACTTTTTAAGATAACAAAAAATAACCAATCAAGTGCTTGTTTAATCACTTGGGTCCTCTTAACCTCAACATGTGTCTACTGTGGTTTCCCTTCAAATGAATCTGTGATATATCTGTATTTAACTCAAGAACAAATCATCAGAATGAATTATTGTGATAATCGCTACTTCTATCATAAATGCTACTATTGCTGCTGCTGCTACTCCTACTACTTCTTCAACTACAACAACTACTACTACAACAACTACTACTACAACTACTACTACTACTACTACTACTACTACTACTACTACTACTACTACTACTACTACTACAACTACTACTACTACTACTACTACTACTACTACTACGACTACGACTACGACTACTACTACTGCTACTGCTACTGCTACTACTACTACTACTACTACTACTACTACTACTACTTCTATTGATAACACTACTGTTTCTAATAAAAGTTACCTTGTGCATCGCCCATTACTACACTACCACTTAGTAACAGTGATAGATTGTAGGCCATTTCAATTACCAGCGAACAGGAAGTTTTTGAGGTACATACAATTACATACAGGTATTTTTTGCCTGTGTGAGGTTTGTGCTCAGAGGCGGGAGTTTCCTTGACTAAAACATTCTTTACCCTTAGTTATGCAATGTCCACACCACCAAATCACAACAGGATTAGTGGGAGGGGATTCGGTTATGCCTTCAGGTATTCATATTCATGGTATCAAATCTGCCAGGGTGTTGGGCTCTAAACCCTGAAGAATATGCACATTGTGGGGGATAAGGAGGTCTGTGCGGCTCTGCGGATGTAACAGGGATGCTGGGTATTAGCTGACCAACAAGTGGTCAACTGTAATGGACACAATGGTTTGGCTACTTACGAACGACCCAAATCAGTTCCCCAGATCTAGCATTGAGGCGCAAGATTAGCTAAAACGGGCCAAGATTGGGCCGGGATAGGGCAGCCCTCCTTGGAACAACGAGAAAATCACATGCTTCTCTGAACCTGCATGGCCTACATAGAACTTACCACATATCATGTCATCGCACACCTGTGGAGCACTTATACATGTTCCCGTCACTGTGGTATTTACCTGCGGCCCCAGACCTTGTGTTTTGTTTAGGCAAGAGATGACAGTTGTGGCCTATCGGCTTACAATGTGGCTCTCTTTCTAAAGGAAGGAGGCATTCGCCTGAATCTTTCCTGATCTGATGAATGCAGCCAGGCGGCGTTTTATGCGTTTTAGCATGGGAGATCACATATGATACCCGTTTATGATGAGGTCGGGTCAGACCGAGCTCAGGTGGCTAAAAAACCCTCCCTCTCTTCGCTACTAGTTTTGTGTCCTCGTTGACCGTAATAAAACTGGGTGGCTCATTGTATACCTGATGGCGAAACTCACTGGCTTTTATTTCCTTACCTAAGGTAGTAAAATACAAAACAGTAAATCACAAGTCTGTTTGGTGTTAATTTGTATATGTCTGGGGTGTTTTTATAGAATTTAACTCCAATGCCCTGGGGGCTATGAATTCCTGCTGCCCCCTACTGGTATGATTTGGAACTAATTAACTTTACCTGGTGCTCTTACAGTGTTTATGCAATGAAATCCTTCCATGTAGTATACCAAGGGCTTTTGATGGTATACAGTATAATAGATTCTGAATCTTGACAGATTTTCACACAATTCTTACTCCTAGTGGTAGAAAAAGTTTGAACTGACCAATCCCACCTGAATTTTGTGATAAATCAGCATAACAAATTGTTCAATTGAAGCATTATTGATTCGTAGTTGAAAAAGAGGAACTTTATACCAGTTAGGTTTTCACCCGAAATAAGAGGAAATTACAATTGGAAATACTAAGAATTTGAACCCTTCAATCATGTTAGGTTTCCCAACCAGTGATGGAGTATATTTTCTTGGTCTCTCACATTATGAGTCCTTGAAATAATTCAGTGTTGAAAAGATAGGAATTTTAGAAATTCCAATCTTTTCTGCACTGAATTTTTACTGCGTTTTGGTATGCCAGAAATCAAATCTTTTTACTATTGAAATATCAAGAATTTAAACCATGGAAAGCCCTGTACATAGTCCACCTATGTAGGTGGGTTTTCCATGGCTTGCTTGGTTGGGAGTGATGGAATTTAGAAAAGATTATTATGATAATGATAATGTATTGCATGTGAAGAGGGCATCGTAAATATTCCTTGCCGGACAATATTGATGATCCATACGCAGCTGATTATTAATTATGTAATCACAATCGATGCCAACACAAGAAAACAGGCTTTCCTTTTTACACGGCTCATCAATGTGAAGAAACCTACTCCTCTTATTATTATTATAAATCTATTCACACTAGAAAAACTTGCCATCAATATTCTTACGTTTTCTCCAAATCTTTCCTCTTCAAATTTATTTATTTGGTTGACTCTAAGAGACAATTTCAGTCCTAACCATTTGTAGTAAACCAGTAAACCAGGCCAATTTTTATTAAAATCTTAAGAAGTTTCCCCTCTTTATCTTGGTACATAATGATATGCTATTTTATTGCTGTTGTTTCATTTCCGTAATTCTAATAGTTCTCTCATTGTCTTCCAGGTGGAGCTGATGAATGCTGTCCAGTATGATTACTCATTAGCCTATCAGGACACACTCGCTTAAAAAGATGGAGTTCGAGACAGCCACCACGAACAACAATGTTGTGCCAGGAAGCATGGCAGGCGACGGCTTGAAATCCTTGAGCAACGCAGTGCCCTCTTTTAACCTGAAGGCGGCCAGCTCTGTGCAGGCCGCCCTGGACCAGGTTCTCACTCACGAGTCGGTTCGAATGGAGAACCACGGAATTATTAGCGGCGTAACGCCAACACATAGTCCAAAACCACTCTTAGGAGATAACAACAATGAAACCAGTAGCCTAGCTGATATAGGCTTTGGAGATATGATGGATACCAATGATAGTTTTGATCTTCCATTAGTAAACACAGACATTAGTAAAGAGACGGTTGAAACGCCCCCTATTGAGGAGGAGGAGAAGGAGGAGGTCTTGAAAAAGGAGGTTGAGGAGGAGGAAGATGAAGAGGCTGGGGAACAGTTCACCTGTGGTGAGTGTTCACAAAATTTTACGGACATGAAAACTTACATCGATCACAACTGTTCTCTGACAGTTGTGAAAAACGATAAGAAAGAAGAGAATGATGACCTGAGCGATGTTGAAAGCTTCGAGGGTCGAATCGTCTACAACCCCGACGGTTCGGCCTACATCATTGAGGGAGAAACGGACATCAGTGATAGCGAATCATTAGTCGATTTACCACAACAGGAGGGTAGTATTATTGAACATGGTGATAAAGTCATGATAAAACCCCCCAACAATATCCAACCAATCGCTGCGTCTCGCGCCATCGTCTACCCCCAGATCGCAAATGCATTTTACATCCATAGAAACCCCGCAGCTTTTTATAACTATTTGTCAATGTTCCCTGAGCAGAAGCGCTATCCGGAGGCCCCCATCATGCATAGCTACAGGGTATATGATTTACGGGACAAGATAGGAGTTGGCGAGGAGGCCAAAAAGGACAATGATGAGGAGGTGGAGAAGGAGAAGGAAATGGACACTAAGTGCGCTCCTCCTAAGTCTCCTCCTAAGCTTCCAATAGCTGACGTACCAACTGTCCCGACTAAACCAATTCTTATGTGCTTCATCTGCAAGCTTTCCTTCGGCTACGCCAAGTCCTTCGTTGCTCACGCTATTGGGGAGCACGGCATGAGCTTGAATGAGGAAGAGCGCAATATAATGGCGCAAAAGAACGCCTCGGCTATTATACAGTGTATCGGTAAAGATAAAGAACCCTTGATGTCGTTTCTAGAACCAAATCCAGTCGCGCAACCGGAAGCGACAGAACCCGAGCAGCAGCCATTACCACGCCCTTTCTACCCTCCCAATTTATATAATGTGAATAGTATAGAAGGGTCTAACACTAGCGCTAGTTACATGTACCCGGCCGCCAAGGCCGCACTCGAGACGAAAACCACTACTGCTGCTCACACCGCACGGTCATCTAATGACCCTAGCATTAGCGCTGACGCTAAGGGATCAGATCCCAACAATGCTCAAGACTTGACCAATCAGGGTGCTAACAACAAAGATCACGGCAGTAGTGTCTTGGACGCCACTGCCGCCACGGAGAAACAGAAACTGTCAGAAACAAAACTTTCGGCCGAGCCGAAGAAGGTTTCGAGCCCTGTGAAGGAGAACGGTAGCGGCGAGGGGCTGGAAGAAAGGGCAAATACTCAGGAGCACAGTAGGGGCACAAGGAGTCCGGATGGAAAGGCTTACGCTGGCTTGGACTCCCGGGAAGGGTCGCCCAACTCGGAATCGAGTAGACCCAATTCTGCCAAGTCGCCCATCTCGGCATACTCGCCAATGATGCACGGCTCAGTGGCGCCATCTGGGATGATGCTTACCGGCTGTGATGAACACCCCATGGGCAACCTATCGGGAGTGGAGTGCCCAAAATGTGATATGGTGCTCGGCTCATCCAAGTCGCTAGGGGGCCACATGACCATGATGCATTCGCGCAACTCGTGCAAGACACTCAAATGTCCAAAGTGTAACTGGCATTACAAATACCAAGAGACTCTGGAGATTCACATGAAGGAGAAGCACCCGGAGAACGAATCCCAGTGTATCTACTGCATAACCAATCAGCCGCACCCTCGTCTCGCGCGCGGGGAGATCTACACCTGTGGGTACAAACCCTACCGCTGTGACGTCTGCAACTACTCCACCACCACCAAGGGTAACCTCAGCATCCACATGCAGTCCGATAAGCACATAAACAATATGCAGGAGTTGCAGCAGGTCCAGCAGAACGGAACTGCCGAAATCAAAATGCCTCCGCCTTCGCCCACGCCTCCAGCGATCGCCACCTCCACTGCTGATCCCAAGAAGGCCGCGAAACCCAAACCAACATGGCGCTGCGACGTGTGCAACTACGAAACCAACGTCGCGCGCAACCTGCGGATTCACATGACCAGCGAGAAGCACACCCACAACATGATGGTCCTGCAACAGAACGTGAACCATATGCAACGGGACATGCAACTGCATATGAACCAGATGGCCATGTTCGGCCCCAAAGATTCAGCATTACTCGGTCTGCCGTCACCTCTCACCCCTTCGGGCATGCACCAGTTTTCCTTTGACCCTTCCATGCTCATGCCTCCCCTTCCAAACCTCGAAGTCCCGGTGGACCTGACCAAAGAGCACGAGGGCTCCAACGGTGCCGAGGGCATGCACGAACTGGAGAACTCGGACCCCAACAAGATTTTCCAGTGCTCAGTTTGTAATGCATTTTCCGCCAACCATGTCGAAGAGCTTCATCAGCACACGCAAATCGACCGCACAAAAAACCGAGGCGAAGGGGAGAGCATTATCGTGGCCGCGGGGAGCTACCTGTGCAACCTGTGCACCTACAAAACCAACCTCAAAGCCAACTTCCAGTTGCACTGCAAAACCGATAAGCATCTCCAGCGGCTGCAGTTGGTCAACCATATCCGCGAGGGAGGACCCGGAAACGAGTGGCGTCTAAAGTACATGAATCTTAGTAACCCTATTCAGCTGAAATGTAACGCATGTGACTACTACACCAATAGTATTCATAAGCTTCAGTTGCACGCCACCAACCCGCGGCACGAGACCAACGCCAAGCTCTTCCACCACCTGCAGCGGAGCGAATCTTCCATCAAGTCCGATTCCAAGTATTATCATTGCTCATTGTGTAACTATTCAACCAAAGCCAAGCTGAACCTGATCCAGCACGTGCGCTCCATGAAGCACCTGAGAAACGAGAGTCTGCGGCAGATGCAGTACAAGGAACATGGCCATAATCTGGAGGACGAGATCAACGAAATATTCTCCGTCAAAGAGTACAATGAGACCGACGCCATAAACTTCGACGAAGCAGGTGAGACAATTATTTTATGATATATTAACAGTTATGTCTTTTTCTGGCATGATTGGTGATGGTGGTTGTTCTAAATGCTTGCACTGCCTATCCCCAGGTCACTGGCAACTTTCTCACATGCCCCTGCCAGGAATCACTGGGGCAGTGGTGTAAGACAGCGTGCAGTCAGTGTGACTACTAAGACTACTCGGCCATCAGGGCAAATGCATGGTCAGATCATTTTCAGGGAAAATATTTGGAAAAAACACTAATCAAATGCCTCCCCAACTACTGTCCTTCAAAGGAACAGATAATTATGAAGCTTAATTTCGGAAAGTGTTCTAAATTGAAATATATTAAGCGTAACCTTGTTTGTCATCAAAAAATTTATAAAATGTGATTTTGTGAAAAAAATGTGTTGTGAACTATGAATATGTACGATTTCACTTGTGTTCCTCTGAAGCCCCCACTGCTGAGGTCTTTTTTCTACTTCTTCATTGTGATTCCACATATGGCCACCAGGGGGAGTTTAATGACATTCCTCATTGAAATTGACACCTCCCATTGTGTGGGGCATTACTAATCCTGCACTACTGAGGCTGCTGAATATTGATTGGCTGAAATATGCTTAACAATGCACCCCCTTACCCTGCCAAGAAACACATTGAGAAATATCACTCCAAAAAATACTTTAGACTTAAATTTCAGTTTTTTAACTGAATTAGAATCAGTTCGTCGAAAAGTTGTTTTTCGTTAAGTGTCTGTTCATCCCAGGTGCGCCAATGGCAGTTAGGATACTACTGCATGGCCAAGTTAGTATCGCGCACACCTCAAACAACATGATGCAATTAGACGCGAAAAAACAGGAGGTAGAGAGAGAGGCGAGAATGAGCTCTCCTGCTCTCCCGACTCCTCTCGGCTAGGCGGCCTCAGAGTAATGTAATCAGAGAGGAAAACACTAGGGAAATTTCTGGCTCCATTCACGGGCCCACATCTACCTCACACTTGCACTTCATGTTTCTACTGTCCTATCCCAGGTTAATCAACTGCACCATATGCAAGGCTTGCTGGGCGTAATATCCCGACCTTTGACCTCGACCTTGGTCACACTGTCATGATGGCGTAGTCATGAGGATTCCCCACATGCTCCCGTATTGCTTATTATATGCCAACAACCCCGTCACCTTAGCGACCGGGATCAAATTAGCACGAACAAGTTGCTAATTTTCATCCTAACAGAATTGCGCAAATAGGATTTTTGTCTTGCAAATTGCATTTGTGGCATTTTGGAATTTCTCAAGTTTAAGAAAACAATTTTGTGTGAGCATCTTTATTGTGTCTTTTATTGCGCTATTTCTGCCGCAGGCAATGATAAGATATTGCAATTACTAATTATGGGCAGATTTCTATTGAGAAAAATGTAATCAAAATATCAATAAAAAAATATTGCTTTCGTCCTTTGTCGGTAAAAATTCAAATTTTGGAAAGAGGTGCTCTTTGATGTATACACAGAGGTTTACGGGATTTACGATCGCTGGGATTGTTTGAACATGTGTGCAGGGAAACTCGTTCGTTTCTTAACGGAGTTTCGTTAACTTGTAGTAGTGGTTAAAGCGGAGGACGCGGCAGTATCCAATATGGTGGACTATCAGCCGGGGCATCCTCCTCCTCATCCCGTGCAGTCCTTGCACCATCGCCATCGCCGCGGAGGGCGGGGTCGACGGGTGTGGCCCGCCGTGGCCGCACCGCCCCCTCCTCCGCCACTTACGGCACCGCCACCGCACTCAGACCCTTCCTGGTTGACCGAACACCCTATGCTCTTGACCTACCTGGGTATGGTCCCAAGTAAGCAACTTCCTCTAGCAAAAACGCAACCCTGTGAGAATAATACCAAACCAGCGTCGCAATCATATCTCGCCTATAGAATTATTTTCGTATTTGTTTAGAATGATTTGGTAAGTTTTCTGTGCAAATTTCAAAAAACAAAAAAGCAAAACATTAGGCCCTTCGCAATTTCTCTCATAGGAAATCCATTAAATTTCAATGAATGTCACCTATATATATTTGAAATCTGTCTTCCAAAAAGTCAGAAAAAAAAATCCTCAATTTTTGGTTCACTAAATTTGAGTTTCCATTTATCTGAATTCATCAGTGCCAAGTCTTGAATTATTGAAAATTTATATTGTATTGATAAAATTTTGATAAGTCATTTCCTCTGAAAAACCCTAATAAGATTTATTCCAATTAAAGGAAGGCTAGGAATTTGCCTTCTGCATTTCTTGTTTTAATAGAATTGAAACTTCACATACTTGGTTCTCAAAACATATCTTCTCAAAGCATATACTCACAGGGTAGCCGAATGCACTTCTTCTAGATAAGCAACTCCCTTTCTTTTCTCCTTTTCCCCCTTTCTTCCCCCTGTCTTCCCCCCTCTCTAACCCCTCTCTTGCCCCTTCCTTGCATGCACCATCAGTAAGCACCCACATCATCCACCCCTGCCCCTTCTCCAGCCCCTTATAGTTGCCCCCTTTTTCACCAAGCATGACCTTTCACCCCGGTATTGTTGTGGTTGCCCCCAGTGTATAGGTAATGTGCCCTTTAGTCAGTTAAGGTTCTTTTTCAGTCAGCAAGGGATTTTGCGCGGAACACAGGGACATCAGTTCCAATATGGTCTTATATTCCCATGTTTATGTCATGTGTACTATATTGAATTAACCTTTTCATGCTGAAAGTATTCCTTGAAAAATGACGTCTGCATCAATGATAATTTTAGTAATAACTTAAAAAGAAAGAATTGATTTGTGAAATATTTGAATGGGAGTTGTGGGTTTGGTTCTGATCAAACTTTCTCCTTCAGATATTTTTCTCAGAGATGTTCTGATCTCAAAAATATTATCGATATAGACTCTTTTGGCTGCTACAGCATGAAAGGGTTAAGGTTCTTTTTTCAGCCACCACAGTATTCCACTGACCTCTGTATGGATATATTTCAATTGATTTCATGTTGGGTTTGGCACTATTGTATTTTATCCTGCTATTTTAGGTGTCATCTAATACAGTATGATGACTGAAACTTATAGTTGCTGTAAGCATTTTTTGACTTTAAATAGTTATAGATCAAAGTGAACATTCGATTATAAATATATCAATGTAGTTACATTGAGGGGGGGGGGGGGATTATTGAACCCTAAACCCTGTATCAGCATATGTAGGTTTATTTTTCTATACCTGTTTTTGTAATGTGCACATACTAATATAAATTTAATATGTTTCACGTCTGAGGAACTGATAACTAGGTTAATATCCATAAAATGGAAATATTAAACCTAATCTTTATTACTTCCATGAATTCAGAAAAGATTTTAAGCTTTTTAGGTTCTACTGCAATGCTAGATGGCTTAACCCATTCATGCCTGAATCACCCAAAAATTGGCTGACAAATTTTGTGATAACTCTCTGACAAAACCAACATTTTGAAAATATTTGAATGAGAAATCTTCATCAGGACACAACCAGCAACTCCCCTTCAAATATTTTCTAAATTTCTGTTTAATTCCAAAATCATTTTCAAAAGTATTATAAGTCCTGACGACAATCGCCCAGAAAATCTCTCTCCAGGCATGAATGGGTTAAGCTTCATTGTAGTAGCGTAGTACCCTAGTTCTATCGCTCTTGCTCCACAGAATGAAGTTGAACGAGCACCAGTTTAGCTTCCTGAGGCAGTCCACAATAAATATCAATGATCTGCAAGTCTGTGTGAGGAATTATCTCACCGTCTGAGGCCGATAAGAAACGGGAAAGCGCCAGAACCTGTTGAGTCCAAATACAGTGGTTCTTGCAAAAGAATGCCCCTCTTCCAAGTGGTCATAAGTTAAATTCATCAAGTTTTCTGTCATTAAACCTTACAATGCTAAGGCTACTTTCGTCCAAAACTCAAGGATGCAAAGATTTTTGTTAATCATCTAAACAAAGTCATGTTGGTATTCATTAGATAGCCCTTAGTGAGTTCTCTCAGATGAGTACCCATATGCCAGGCTTTCAGTCATTTTTCAGTGTTTTTGCATCATTTTGTATTTGCAAAATTAGCCACCAGCAGCATAAGGTTTAAAAAGTGTTATTTTCTAGCATCATTTAACAAATCTTTGAATTGTTATTATGATATAAGTTGTAAGATTTGTGGATATTCGAAAGTAGCTTCCTCTGTATTAAGGACACTGTTACTTTATAAGATTTTCTGAATCCTATGATTTATCTTGTATGAACTAAGACTGCTATGACGTTCATTCCTACAGCAGCACAAAGTCGACCTAATGGTATTTGTAATGTCTTTTTGACAAAAGCATTTTCTTAAGAATACTTAGTGGAGAAATGATATTTACTCCAGCATCAGCTTTCAGTAAAATGTTCTGGGGGTGTTATGTTTTATTAGCAGATTTTGTTCAGATTCGCATAGGGTCTGACTGACCATTCATAAGGGTACCCTTTGACTAAATTAATGAAAGGAATGAAACCTGGTCTGTTTAGTAGACTGTTAAAGTAGGCTGAAATAAGGGATTAAATCGCAGCTTTTCATATTTCATAAGCTGCATGCAGGAACAAAAAATTTTTAAAAGCTAATCCGCTAATCCATCTTAACTGCTAGTCCACTCTCATAACCGTGGACGCAAGTTCAAGTGTAAAAACAACAGCCCTGAAATCCAGTGCATTTATTTTTCCAAAATGGCGTGAACATATGGATCATATCTTGGATTTCAATCTGTCAAGAATCTGATGATAGTGCTGATTGTTTTAATTTGTCTTAAATTGCAAATATGAGGTAAGTTACTTCTTTGATCCAGTAAATTAAAAAGTTACTGGTAATAGAAAATTTTTATAAGACACTTTCGTCAATTTTGTTGCAAAATATTTTATGTATAGTAGGGCACTCATGCGAAAAGAATATTCATAGATGTAGGCAAATATGTGTTTTATACACATACACTATGGAATGACTAAAAAGTGGACTGCAATTGTAATATGGTTTTGCAGATGATTTTGATGGAAATCTTTTCTCAAACCATTATTTGAGTGGTGCTAACAAGTCATATGTACAGCATACTACAATTGAAGTATGGTTTTGTGGTAGATTTTGATGGAAAAAATTTCTTCAATCTTTATTTGTATGGTGGTATAAAGTTGTATGTACAGCGGACTACACATTAAATATGGTTTTGCGGTTGATTTTGATGGAAATATTTTCTTCAACCTTTATTTGAGTGGTGGAATATTTATCTTTGTGAGGTCGTCATGTGACCTTGGCATTTGCCGCGACAACCCCTGGCCCTTCCTTAATTAGCCCCAAGGGGGTAGGGGCTGGCAATAATATCAAAATAATAACCACAACACACATAATTACGATCGCTGGGGGAGACCTAATGTGTTTGCCTGACACAAGTGTATGCGGCATAAGGCTTGTGCTTGACTTTCAGTATCACAAATTAAGCCATCTCTCTCTTATAACAGACCTTGCATGACTATGTTATTAATTGAGGAGAGTTACATTTATCCTTAGTTCTAAGATATTTTAAGAATAGCTCTTGGTCTGATGCTAAGAAACTTTTCTATTAGAAATATTTTCCAAAAAGATGCTCTAGTAAAAAAAAAAGTATAACAAGACATTATTTTAGTATTTGAAGGAGTTTTCTGTTGACTTAGAACATTTTCCAAAATATGCTTTCATAAGAATGTCATAGATATATTTCCTATTTAAAAGAAATCATTAAGATTAAGTTTTTATTGTAACATCTTTTAGCAGGAAGATTCTCTGCCATAGAAACCCTACATGGAACATAATTCTGAGTTCTTCAGATTACGCTTTTGCTTATGAAGATATTTAGAATAAAATATTATTCCATTTTCATTTAGATTGAGCATTGATTTAACAACTTATAGCATAAACTCTTCCCTCATCTTCTCGGGAACATTCTATGCCTTAGAAACCTTTCACGGAACATGATTATGTGTTTTTCAGATTACGCTTCTGCTTATGAAGATATTTCGAATAAAAATATGATTCCATTTTATTTATTTTTTTGCTGGAAGGCGAGGAGGAGGAGCGGCGGGTGTGTTTTGGAGCGTGCCTCGGCCCTGCACTCTGCGCTTAACCAATTTATTGGCCCTGACTCAGTATTGCAGAAAATGGAGGCAGTAGACAATGATATTAGAGGCCTGGCTCTGCGGCGATGATCTGCGCTGATTGGGTCACATTCAATAACACCGATCACTTGGCTTGCATTTCTCATTGGCGTTTATAAGGCACCACTGCATAAGTTGATGACGGGGTCGCGCGGGGAGAGAGCGGGGTCAGCCGGAGCCTCAATATGACAAAGAGGTTATGCTACGAAATAGGCACTGCGCAATATTGCTGAGGCAGAGACAGGGATGGGGAGAGAGTCATGAATTTTTCACAAAGGGCTGGGGGATTTGAAGAGCTGTCACTTTGCCGCGGACGGACGGGGGAGCTGGGAGGAATCCGTCCACAGCGGTATAATGCAGCACCCATAATGCACCCTGTTGATGGAGAGAAAATTAATGGCGGCCATGATGTTTGAATGATATCAAGATGCATCTCGCCAAAAGGTCACAGCCCCGCCTTAAGCTGTATGCATTAATGCCGGGTAAAAAAGGTCTTAGGAACGATGACACAGACATGACTAAAAGGCACGGTTCAGCTCTGATAATGAAGCTATATGCTGTCAAGGCCATTAGCACAGCATTGAAATCTTTCATGGGGCTTTTGATAGTAGGAACCTGTGATAAAAGGATTGACCAATGGGCTAGCGCCCGGTGGAATGCACGAAGGGACTCAGGTTCTCGAGCAAGGTTATTCCAGGCCTTATTCATTATAAAATAGAGGAGGAGTGGTGAAGGCTGAGATTGATGATGATGATGATGATGATGATGATGGAGATGACAGTGATGATGATGATGATGATGATGATGATGATGAAAGTGATGATGATGATAATAATGAATATTATTCTAGAAATGATTATGATGATAGTGATGGATTTAGGTGGATATTGTGATGAGGAGTTGCTGATGATGATGATGATGATGTTAGGAGATGATGATGATGATGATGGAGATGAGAGTAATGGTGATAATAATGATGAGAATGATCATGGACATGAAAATGATAACTGTTTCAATATTTGATGATTAGTAATAATGACTTTATAGATGATGATGATTGTTGAACTTTCTTGAATACGCTTATACAGAGAGTTGGATGTGATAATCTATCAGTGAATGGAAGAATACATTTTTAGAAAGCTCTTCATAAGGGACCGCATATTATTCACGGAAAGTTACCTGAGGCCCAGGCTCTAAGTAATACATGAATATGCCATTCCTTATAGTACCTAACTATCCATAAATTTTTGTCAGCCCTCTTTTTAAGAAGCCAGCTTCAACACAGGTTTGCCATTACTGCTTATGAAGATTGAGGGATAGTCTTTGTTGGAAGATGTATTAGATATTGTGTAATCACCAGCTTGACATGGATTAATGGTTTGTAGTTTACCAGACTCTACTTCCTCAGATTCTCGCTAGAATTAAGAGAAAATCAGGATGGGAGACTAGCATTAACTATCAGGACAAGAGACAAATGGCCGGATTAAATAAAATGGCATGTAGCCGGAGGAATTTGATGGTATAATTCAAATGCTGCATCTGATGCCAATCCAAATTACACTGCCTGTTAGATTGTGCCCATAATCAGGATTTATTTGTCAGTTTTCAACTTTTCGCTCCCGAGGCTCATTTTAGCTGAATGCATTACTGTGTGTAATAATGAGATCTTTCCATACTTCCATATGCTAGACAGCAGCCTTTTAGGGAACAATGCCATTATCTAATGCCAAAAGAATCAATGATTTCAGTATTAAGATTTCTAAGAAATAATATCATTTTATAGCAATTTTTTTGAGAATATTTTATGTGAGAATTATACTTTATGATTTCAGTAATTAGATTTTTAAAAAATGTTGTTTTTTTTTTTGTTTTTTTTATAGGGACTTCTTTTAGAATATTAAATGTGAGAATAATACTTTAAGGCATGGAAATGTGTTCCTTATTTATTTGGTTGTACTCATTTTGCTTATTTCCAAAATTATCGGGACTTCTTTTGGCATTACAGCCATGAATGGGTTTGTGTTTGAAGTCTCTCATGCTTTGTCCACTATGTGTATTCTCCAGTGATGCCCTAGACCTCTTCCGGAGATACTAGGATTTTATCCCCTCTATGGTAATAATGGCATCACAGGTCATTATGGCTTCTCATGCCTCGGAAATCCCGCTATACTTTTGTGTAGTGGCTAATTATTTTATATTAATGCACAACCTTATGCTGCTATTAAACTGTGTGCACATTTGACTTAATTGGGAGAGATATCGGAGAAGGGTGTGACATTTTCCCTCAGAAACCAAGCGATATTAATGGCTAAAAATACCTCCTGTTATTGACAGTGGCGGGCCACATCCCGCTAATGAGACGCTAGATGCTAATTATTGCCACCGAGAAAAACATAAGTCCCGCAGAAAGAATGATCTGGGAAAACATTAGACATTTCTCCATTTGCTGGCCATCTTGGCACAATTAGGAGCGCTCTGAGTGTGACTCATTGGTGGTGAAAGTCATCACGCCGTCACCTGTATCGCTGTAACTCCTTAACTGCAACACTAGAGAAGAGAAGGCAGGGCCAGAGACAGGGCACTGGTCCAGCGGCTTAGTTTTTTATGGAGATGGGTTCGCTTTCAAGAACCGTTAAATCGTTAAAGGAAAGTGATTTAGGATTTAAAGTTGGTCTTTTACGCAGACATTACGATATAGTGAGAAAATCCTTTTTATTTTATTTTTGTTTATATCTCATATATTGAAGTCTATAAATCGCCTATTTATTGCATAGACTCTCTTCAAAAGAGAATAGTCTGGATCAATGATACTCTAAACTTGGGAATAAAGCATTGTTTCATGCAATGCTTTATTCAGGGAATGTTAGGCTTTAAATGAACAGTATGTCATGAAATGCTTTTCAAAATAGTCTTTCATCTGAGAGATGTCACCAAAATAGTCTTGCCTTTTTTGGCCTCTACTGGTATGAATGGGTTAAAGAATTATATACAATCAATAATTTTGTATCTATATGTAGCATGTACTATTGGTTAGAAGATACAATGTTGCATTACAATTAATAAATATGTATTTAAAAGTCCCATGTACTATTGGTTAGAAGATACAATGTTGCTATGGTATTTTCACAAAGTAGCATTTTTCTCAGGAATTGGCAAAGTTGTAGTGGTGACACCACTAAATATATTCCTGATCAATTCAGTTCAAGTTGCAAGTTCAAGTTGGATGAAGGCACTCCATCTACAGCAGGTTCTGTTTTGGCTATAAAGCACTTGATAAAGTCAGAAATTCAATTACGTTTTTGCCATTATACAATTGGAGATAATTCTATTAGCGCCATTAGAAGATAATGCTGCCGGTCGGGTCTGTTTTTCTTCCGTCTCTAAGTTTGCGACGTTGCCAAGAAGAATCTATCCGATACCTCGCACTGGCTTTTTAATGAGAATCTTGAGAAGCAGGTAATTTTAGCGGTTTGACGTTCGGCCGCACCCTGCTTAGTTTTCTCATCAAGCATCATTAGAATCAATTCATGCTGATCTAATTTCAGCGACTGACAATATCACATTATAATATCCCCCTACAAAGGAGAAGCACTCCCTTGAAAATCTGATTGCTGCCGAGATCAGATTAAAAATATCCACATTAAGCTTGCTCTCTGTGTCTTATCTCAAAGCTTGCTAATTAGATTGATCTAGACGAAACACAAGACATCTTTGCGCACTCTTCCGCCGTCTTGGTATGCAGACGGCAGGCCTAGCATCGCCCCCGGCTCGATTTGCCCCGGCTCTCAGCTTATCCCTGTTAAACCAACAACGGGGGATTTCTAGCGAGAATTAGTGGATCATTATGGCGCTATTTCTCGCAAGTTCATTACTTGAAATTGTTCTTGGTGTCAAGGCGTGATCGGTTGCTCTCATCTTGTCTCCTGACAGAGTTTCTCTCGATGAAAAATACCAGGGAGAATTATTATAGTTACTAGGCCTTATCTGGTGCCTTATCTCATTTTATTGCCATTGGAAGGTCCTGGTTATCACAGGTTTATTGCCCTGGTGGAAAATTGGGGAAGTGAAGGTGAGGCAAGGTCACTTGTACAATTGCACAAATGTCACTCAGAGGGTTTTCCCCAGATAGCCAGTTCCCATTGCTGCTCGCGGCTTTTCTAATTATCACCACTCCTTATCTACTCATCATAGAGTTTCTTTCAATCTAGCACAACTTTGGAGAACTTTCCAATCTCATTCTGGTCCCTAGTGACTGGCGATTAAACTCTTAATGATTTTGATATTATTTTGTATGATAGCGAGTTACAATGTTTAGTCTTTTCTTTTCTCGTCTGGTTGAGAATATACTTGTCCTGAAAGAAAGTTTGTGAATCTAGTCATTTTACCTCATACATGATGCTGGCCCCCTATTGGCAGGAGTGTGAACTAAGTGTGAAGAGGCCACTATAACTTGGTGTCATTGGCACTGTATGGGGATTGTGCAACAAAATAGAGTTGAAATGGTAAATTTCTCATAAAGACACAAGTAAAACAATTAAAAAGTTTAATTTATATTGATTGTAATCTTTGTATGTTCTAACCAATTCGTTATAGACTTGAACTATTGGAAAACTGCAATGTGCTATATTCTCTAAGTATTGATTGCTACTCATACTAAAGGTAGACTTTGCTGGCCATCAGTGAATGTAGGTGTTTTTCTTCTTTTTTTTCTGGGGGGGGGGGGGGGTTCGAGGTAGGGGTTCGGAGCCGAGATTTTTGTGCAGTTTCTCCTGTTGAAGACTACTCATAAATCAGCCAGACTGTGATCAGGCCCCTGCAATGAATGTAGTTAGAGAGGCGGAGGGGAGAGTGGGGGCCAGGTTGGGGGGGGGGGGGGGGGGGGGGCGTTGGTGTCCAGAGTTTATCCCGTTGATGTCGGTAGTGAATAGCTCGGTAATTGTGCCATGAATAAGCAGCTAATAAGGTTAAGGTCTCACTAGGCACCAGGGGTAGCAATTAACAGTCCGCCAATTAAATCAGCCAAACTCAGAATTGAGTAAGCGGGTTTGGCCAAAGATGGGTTACGCAATTCTTAAGGGTAACTTAGGGGGCTGTTGTGTAAGATTGGCGACAACCTTGATGGTATTGTAGTCTGTTTGGTATACGAATAGAGCCGCGGTCACTTCACTGGGAAACAGAGTCAAGGCATATTAGGGACTAGCCTTGATGCTTACTATTAGTGAGTATTATTATTGATATTAATGATATTATTATCATTATCATTATTATTGTTATTATTATTATTATTATTATTATTATTATTATTATTACTATTATTATTATTATTGTTTTCATTATTATTATTATTATTATTATTATTATTATTATTATTATTATTGTTATTATATTCATTATCATCATCATCATCATCATACTAAAGATAATACTCAAACCCACTAAGTAAATCAGAACACTATCAACAACTCACCAACTCAAATATTTTATAAATCATTTTCAATTTCAAAGGTATTGGGAAAATTATCATAGGTACAATCAAACATTTTTGGAGGAACCCTTACATGTATGTAAGCATGAGTAGGTTAAGGCCAGTACTGTGGGCATTCTTGCCTTTTCTTCCCCTCAATATATCATGGGAGCACAACTGTCAGATTAGTGAAATGGCATTATAACTGCATTTTAGCATCGGCGGTCGAGGCTCATGTGCTTGGGCTGAGTGATAGCCCGGCAACCTCGCCGGGCTTACTGTCAATATCGGGAGCGCGGGCATTATCCCGGACCGCTCTCCTGGAACAATAAGATAAAGAGAAGCGCGGGGGCCACAATTAGACTTGGTCAGTGTCGAAAAATAATCAGACTCTGCGCTGCTGCAGCGTCTCTCCAGCGAGTTCACGCGAAGTGCAGCAGCGTTAAGAAACAAACGCAAATGAACAGGTCCAATGTATGACTAATTCCTCGGCTCAATAATAAGCCGCAATCAACAGTAAGTGTAGATGGAGAGAGGGGGAGGGGTGATTAATGCAAAGGCATTTTCTCGATAAATGTTACCTACAGCTCAAACTCACCGCCACGGTGGTACAATTAAATCCCTTTCCCCCCCCCTCCCTCCTCCCATCCAAAAAGAGCTAATTTGCCCCAGGCCTATGTAATTGTTGGCAGGCTATTGGGCTGGTGTTTTGTTTTCACAGCGTGCTGCGGCTCTCGTAAATGACTTACAACAGAATCCCATCAAGAGAGTAAAGGGACAGTTTTCATTCAGGCAGCCCTGGCAATTAATGTTTTGCACTGCTTTCAAGAAAATGGTGCAATCGGGCTCGGTGCGAGCTTGAATCCGTTCTAATTAGTGCGGGGACAGTTGATTATTCTCGCTGATGAATGGCCGGTCATTCGTCACTGTGTAATGGCACATATTGTTGTATTGAGAAGGATAAAATCCAACTTGGCCAAAGCTGCTAATGATGGTTTACGTTATGGCTATGTCATTCTTTGGCTTTGAATTGGTTTTGATGCGCCCACTCGCAATACGCCGTCGTGGCATCCACAATCTTGTGCTGAACTGCGATTAAGACTGGGCCTACACCGTGTTAATTATGTTCAGAAATCGCCTAAAGATTTCATGTGCTG
>OZ012688.1:42460995-42505995 GCA_963942565.1 Maea johnstoni | reverse complement strand
TTTCTCACCAGGGGGCCTTATCAGTCTTCTCAATATGGCCAGACACAGTCCCCATAACTCACAGCAAGGTTGGTTCCTTGTTAGTTCTCAAATCTCCCACCAGGGGCCAACACTAGTCTCTCCTCATGGGAATAACCCAAGCAAAGGCGCACATACAGCAGAAGGGGACCGCTGAAAAGCTGACCTTATATAGTAATGTATCCAACACAAATGAAAATATATTTATGGATTAAAGAAATATTTTAAGAAATATTTGACTCTTCAAATGTGTTTCAAAGATTTATGTATGAAATGATTTTGGACAAAGACCTTGTGTTCTCACCCTGATACAAATGGTTTAAAAGCCATTGATGCTTTAGTAGGGGAATGAGATGCATTGATCTTGATATAGATAATCACTAAATCAAACAATCGATCTACGACAAGAAAAATATTTCAGTCTCGAATCCCAATTCTCATAAAAATGGCCGATTCTGCTTCTGCGACTGCTAAATAATCTTCGCGCAGGATCAGGGTCAGGGCTGACGTACGTCCGGAGCGAGGACCCCCTGCAGGGGAAAGTCGCTGATCTCCAGACGGCATTTGCATATCGCACTAATTATCTGAGCTCATTTGGCCGGGATTGAAGCAATGTTTTTCATCATTACCCTGCCAGCCAGCCCTTAATTGACTTTTTTCAAACCTAACGATCAATTAGATATGGTATTCTGTGGCGCTTGCCCTAGGATTTCCTCGCCGTGTCAGAAGCTAGGGTCTGATGATGGAGGGCCCACGGACACAAGCCTCTAAACGCTAATTACCATCTGAGATGGTGTTCCGCGAAGGCAGGGGCTCAGCCAATCGGCCGCCTTGTGCCATGAACAGCACCCGCTAAGACCCACAACTGTGGCATGACCCTTTTACATATGACTTCATATGTCCATTAACCCATTCAGGCCGGTAACAGCCAAAACCGCCTGATAATTTTGGTGATATCTATCTTAGAAAACAAATATTTTTGGATTTTATGCTTCGTTCCAATAATATGACAGGTCCACACGACACTGGTCAAGTTGATCTCTAGGCATGAATGGGCTTAGAATATTTGCAGGAGAGTTAGTTAGATTCTGATCAACATTTATCCTTCAAATATTTTCTTTAAAAAATACTATTATATGAGAGATATCACCAAAATAATCAGGCAGTTTTGGACAAATGCAAATTACTTAAGAACTATGTTTAAAGAAGATATACAGGGTTTGAGTAAAGGTGTTTGCTTAGTAATTAACAAGATGTGGTTTTGCGTTCTGCTGAAATTTAAGATAGGTGCCATTGAGTCTGTAATGATGTCTATTACTATATTACCTTTAGATATGTATGATTGTTTGTTTGGCACCCATTGCATTTGCCTACGCACTTATGCACACTTAAATAAATAGTACCTCTTAGCAAGCGAAGCTGGGAATACCAAAGAATTCCGAGGTTTAACCTAGAAAATCACAGGATTTCCCTGGAAGTCTGAGCGACATTAGGTAAAGGAAGTTCAACCAACCACAGTTTGTGTTCACCACTAGAGACAGATTAGAATTTCCTTCCATTTTAAGTAGCTTCCTTCTTCCTGTTTGTCAAGACAATGCATTCGGCCATTATCTACTTACCCATTATACAGCTTAGACAATAAACAATGGAACCATTAGTCCGTACCTTAAAATGTCTTCTCTACTTTAATGGCAGGGTACACAGGTAGACTTAATTCCTTGAACCAGTATTTGCGATTTGAGTGCAAGCATCTGGTCTGGTCTGACAATTACAAATATAACTCATCAAGTAGAGTGAAATTCAATAGATATTTGAAAAGGGATTGTTAATCTGAACACGAACAACTACTTTCAGTCAAAGTTTTCTGAAAATATGTCCATTATATCAAGTTATTTGGATACATGTTGGAATATATACAAGCTCCTGCTTTGATCGGATTAAACTATTAAAGCTGATAAGACCCTAATAGGCCTTACTACTTCGATGATGTCTTTCTAACCAAAGCATCTTTACAAAAACTTGACTCTCCATCAAATATTTGGTGATGTTATAATAATAATAATAATAATTGATATTTGATATAGCGCCCTTTCCACCTATAATGTTCAAAAGCGCTTTAGAGTCATTGGACAGTTGTCATGGTCCATATAGTCAATTAAACTCCTTTCGAAATAGCAATGTTTTCAGCTGTTTCTTGAAGTTTTGCACACTATCAGCTGCCTTGATGTTGTCAGGGAGCTCATTCCAAAGGCGTGGTGCATAGGCACAGAATGCTCTGTCACCAAACCTTTTCAGATTAGTGAGTGGTATCTGTAATAAGTTCTTGGTGTTTAATCTTAGAGTCCTTGTATTGGCTTGTTTGACTAACAGTTCCCTCAAGTATAGAGGGGCACATCCTTGCATGCATTTGAAAGTCAAAAGCAGACTACTCTATTCTCAAGTTAAATTCAAAGGTAAGATGAATCTAAATGGGACTTTTCAAGATGAATTTTAGCAGGAATCGGTTGGTTACTGCCTTGATGAATATTTTTAGCTCAAAGGGAATACTGGGCAAGTTGCCAAATATCATTGCTGTTTTTGGGTCAAATGGGCCACTTCTATCTGTATTGATGTCTGGTGGAACTCTTAGGATTTTCAGTCCAGGAAAAATAGGAGAATGCCCCAAGATGATGATAGGGTATAAGGGTTCTGTGAATCCTTATTTCACTAACAAAAAAGTACTGAAAGAGTATTATTTTCATTTCTTTTGCTCACAGTGAGCTTCCATTATTACTATTATTGTTATTATTATTATTATTTTTATTATTATTATTATTATTATTATTATTATTATTATTATTATTATTATTATTATTATTATAACTATTATCATTATTATTTAATTATTATATTTGATTTTTATTAGCTATGTTTGGCTGCTAATATTAGATGAAGGTTCATAATCTAACATTACTGAGTATGATTTTTGTTGATTTCAGTTAAAATTGAACCGGGCGGTGAGCAGATCCACGTGTGTCCGTACTGTAACTACAGCAGCGTGAGCGAGATGCGCATGCGCGCCCACGTGGTGTCCCAGCACACCCAGCACCCGCGCGAATTCCTCTGCCCGCTGTGCCAGGAGAACTTCACCGAGAAGGGCAAGCTGGAGAAGCACCTGGTCTCGATCCACAACGTCACGGCCGAGGGTCTGCAGCGCCTCCTATTGATGGTCGACCAACCACAATGGCCGCCATCTCCAGCCCCGGCCGCAGCCAAGACTCCGACATCATCCTCAGCTCCGAGTCAGCCGATCGTTTCTGCAGCACCAACGCCGACACCGGCACCAGCAGCGCCATCTACACCGACCACACAGATGGTGTCGCCCCCTACTGCCACAACTGTCGGGGAGGAGATGGACAACAGATCTGACTTCGATCAGGCGGAAATGCTGAAGGCACTGGCTGAAGAAGGTAAGAAGTTATACTGATTTGCAAATATTGGGATGATGATGATATAAAGATGATGATAATAATGATAATAGTAATAATGGTTATAGTTATAATGATTATGATGATGATGATAATAATAATGATGATGATGATTATAATAATGATGATTATAATGATGATAAATATAATACTTATGAAATTATGATATTAATCCATTCATGGCTATAGTGGCCAACAACATTATGACTCAGCTTACCATTTTAATTTTTTATGCAAAGGTGTTTCCAAATGTGACAGATCATGTGTTTTTTCCAAACGTGACTTGGTTAATACAATTTACTGAAGTTGATATATTAATATTATATTTTATTCAATTTGTCATATAATTTGTTTTCTACGTTTCCTTCAGATGCTATCGATACTGCAGCCTTGAAAGCTGACATGTGGGAGGAATATCGCTGCCAGACGTGCGCCAAAACCTTCATCAACATCGACGCCCTCTACCAGCATCAGAATGAACTAGGCCACCTTGAGCTGAAGCAGACACCCCGTGGCCCCGGCTACCTCTGCTGGAAGAAGGGCTGCAACCAGTACTTCCGCACGGCCTCCGCTCTGCAGATTCATTTCCGAGAGATCCACGCCAAGCGTCAGCAGCTGGCCGTGTCCGAGAGACACATCTACAAGTATCGCTGCAACCAGTGCAGTTTGGCGTTCAAGACACTCGAGAAGCTCCAGCTGCATTCGCAGTACCATGCTATTCGTGCTGCCACCAGGTGTACGATCTGCGGCCGCAGCTTCCGATCCATCTCGGCCATGCGTAAGCACATCGAATCGACCCACTTGGACACCATGACAGAAGCAGAGCTCGAGCAGTATCGTTCGACCCTCGCTGCGGCGTCGCTTGGCCTGCTCGGCAGTGCCAGCGCCGAAGGTATGACGGACATCAAGCGCGAAGTCACGTCTCCACCAAAACCAGAAGTGTCGAGATCGGAGTTCGCACCCTCTGAGGAGATGTCGAAAGCCAGCACTCCCAAGGACTATGGTGACCAGGCTGAGAGCGGGTCCAACAGCAACACAGGAAGTCAAGATGGCGAGGCGACTCAAGACTCCATCGCCGAGTCTGAGACCACAGACGGCGAGCATGGAGATGGCAGTGGCTACAAGGAACAGCAGTTCATGGAGGATTACATCAACAGCCAGGCCATCGCTGAAGACAGCTACAACGATCCCAGCAGGAAATACAAATGCCATCGCTGCAAGGTGGCCTTCACTAAACAGAGCTACCTGACGGCGCATAACAAGACCCTTCTGCACCGCAAAGGCGACAAACTCAGCTACCCAATGGAGAAGTACCTGGACCCCAATCGACCATACAAATGTGACGTCTGCAAGGAGTCTTTCACACAGAAGAACATCCTTCTAGTTCACTACAACTCAGTCTCCCATCTGCATAAGCTTAAGCAGGCCTCCATGCAGACCCAGACGACCGGAAGCTTGAGCTCTGCATCATCGGTCACAGCCACAGTGACGTCCCCACCGTCGGTCACCTCCAGCCCTCTGACTAGCCCTACATCTGCACCAAGTGTAGACCAGAAGCCCTACAAGTGCAACATCTGCAAGGTCTCCTACAGTCAGGGCTCCACCCTGGATATTCACATGCGCTCCGTTCTGCATCAGACTCGGGCGTCAAAGATTCAGGAGCTTGCGATGACCGGACAGGTGGATATGTCCCTACCTCTGATTGAGCAGCCAGAGATGGCAAGTCCGAAGGGACAGGGCCAGCAGCAGCAACAGCTACAGCAGCAGCTTCAGCAGCAACAGCAGCAGCATAAGAAGATTCTAGCCGAGATGCTTCAGCAAAAGCATGCAGCACCTCCACCCCTCATTTCCCCCTCTATGACGCACGCATCCATGATGTTCCCGTCTCCCGTGGTGTCCACGAGCGCCCCAATGACGCCCACCACCCCTCAGCTACCCTCGCCCCAGGTCAGCACGGCGTCCCCGCCTCCCGCATCCTCATCCGAGACCAACGGAAAGTCAAGCACACCCGCAACATCATCATCATCATCTGCAGCGAAACCGCAATCTCAAGCGGCAGTTCAGAACATGTTCACGTGTCAGAAATGCAACTCCATCTTCAACACTCAACAAGACATGGTGCAGCATCAGCAGATGTACTGCTACTTCCAGCAGGGTGGTGCGAGCGGCAACCGCCTTCGCTTCCCCGGCCCACGCGGCTACAAGTACCAACTGCATAAAAATCTCCTGGCCAACTTTGGCTTTGAGTGTGTCATGCAGTACAACGAGTACAACCAGAGGATCAGAAATCCCAACCCATCACCGCCACCTAGTGACGAAAAAGTGAAGGAGGAGAAGAAGGAGGATGAGGCCAAGCCTGTGAAAGAGGAAGAAGTAAAGAAGGAGGAGGAGGTCAAGAAGGAGGTTAAGGAAGAGCCCAAGAACGATCTCCCAGAGGTGAACAAGAGTAGATGTGGCATGTGCAACAAGGAGTTCTCCAGCATCTGGGTCCTGAAGGCGCATCAAGAGGAGGTCCACCAGAACATGGTGCCGCTAGATATGGTCGAGAGAGCGGCCAGTGATTTCCGGGAAGACTACGATAAGCAGCAGGCTGTAGAAGCCGCCGCTGCTCAAGCCGCTCAGGAGCAGGCTGCCCAACAAGCAGCGCAACAAGCCGCACAGCAAGCCCTCGCTCTGCAGGTCAAGGTCACGGAACCGGAGGTCACTTCCCCTCTGGAGCACCTTCCGCCGCCGTCACCCATGGACGCGGTGGCCATGATGCAGATGCCCCTCTTCATGCACATGCCCATGCCGATGTCGCTTCCGGTGGCCATGAACCTTCATCCTCCACTGATGACCATGATGATGCCGCCCGGCGCTGAGGGCAACTACGGCCCGCATGGATTACAACAGGTCATGGACAACAACATGGCCGCCGCGCAGAAGCAACAGCAGGCGCTTCTGGCGCAGCAGCAGAAACGAGCGCGCACTCGCATCAATGACGAGCAGTTGAAGATTCTTCGGCAAAACTTCGACATCAATAACTCGCCCACAGAGGAGCAGATCATCGGAATGTCGGAGAAATCCGGTCTACCTCAGAAGGTCATCAAGCACTGGTTCCGAAACACGCTCTTCAAGGAGAGACAGCGCAACAAGGACTCACCCTATAACTTCAACAATCCTCCCTCGACATCTCTGAATCTGGAAGAGTACGAGAAGACTGGAAAGATCTCAGAAGTGGAGGAGGAGAAGAAAGATGTCAAAGAAGCTCTGGTCGTGGACGTCAAGGAGCCTAAGGAGAAGGACAACCAGGACGCCGACTCCATCACTTCTTCTTGCGCCGATAGTCTGAACAGCTCTGCACCAGCAACTCCAGTGCCGATTACCCCAACCACCTCAGTTGGCGATTTCTCTCTCGCAGCAGCCCTCAATACTCCTCCCGAGTACAAACATGATTTGATCTCCCCTAGACATGGCTTCCATCCACACCAAAACCATATCCATCACCAGTACCCGACAGACACCTACCACAACCCTCACGGATCCGGCGGCAAGCGCGCCAACCGAACCCGCTTTACCGATTACCAGATTAAGGTCCTCCAGGAGTTCTTCGACCAGAATGCCTACCCGAAAGATGACGATCTGGACCACTTGTCGAAAATGCTCAATCTCAGCCCGAGGGTGATAGTGGTCTGGTTTCAGAATGCACGTCAGAAAGCACGAAAAGTCTACGAGAATCAGCCTCCAATTGACATGTCCGATAGCGACGGAGGGCGCTTCCAACGCACTCCAGGTCTGAATTATCAATGCAAGAAGTGTCTCACAGTATTCCAGCGTTACTACGAACTCATTAAACACCAAAAGAAACATTGCTTTAGAGAGGACGAGAGCTCTGTCAACACATCCTTGAATGACGACGAATCTAGCAACTCCGCTTCAATTGGTGGTGAAACCACTCCAAGTGAAACAAACGAAAATAAATCTGTAGAAAAGACCTCACCCCCGAGCGAGGAGAGCAAATTTAAATGCGACAAGTGTAATCTCATGTTTCCCAGATTCGACCTTTGGCGAGAGCATCAGAATGTGCACTTGATGAACCCAAACCTCTTTCCCAGCTACCCTGAAAACAGCGCCTTCGCGATGTTGCAGTCGGTTGCGCACAACCAACAACAGCAACAGCAAATGCAGGATGATAAATCGCCAACCAAGCGAAAGATGTCTGAATGCGGGGACGATGACGACCGTGACCTAGACCAGCCAAGAGACAAACGGTTACGCACAACCATTCTCCCGGAGCAGTTGGATTATCTGTACCAGAAATATCAGGTCGATTGCAACCCCAGCCGCAAGCAGCTTGAAGCGATCTCGACTGAGGTGGGACTCAAGAAGAGGGTTGTCCAGGTATGGTTTCAGAACACTCGTGCCCGCGAACGCAAAGGCCAGTATCGGGCACACCAGCAACTCATCCACAAGCGCTGTCCAATCTGCCGAGCACTCTTCCGCGCAAAATCCGCTCTTGAATCTCACCTCGCTACCAAACATCCTGAGGAGATGGCCAAGGGAGATATGAACATAGACAACATCCCAGATGCGTCTATGGACAGCCTGCTTCCGGGCGAGCAGTTCATGGGGGGTCAAGGCGGCGAGGGGACGATGGCACTAGATATGGCAAAACTGCTGGCGCCACCTTTTGGAATTCCTCCATTTGGGATGCCCTTCGTTCCGCCTACCAGTCTGGCTAGTAGCCTAGGTATTCCTACATCTAACGACCCAGTGCAGTTGAGCATGAAGAGGTTCTACGAGGATTCCCTGAAGAAGTACTTAGATGAGCTGAGCGGTGCGAGAGACTTTCCCCCGATGCCTCATCCTGACATATCGCCCATCGGAGTCCACTCCGCTGCTGATCTCAGACCCAATATCAAACCCACAGCCACCGTCTCAAAGGCTGAGGATAATGATGCTCCCCTCGACCTGAGCAAGCCTGTCAAGAACCAGGTGGAAAACCGCAGCCGTGAGTCGATCCATCCAGTCTTAACCGAAAAAAGCTTAGAAGAACACACAAACCGAAGACTCAGCTACGACGACTCCATTTCCGAGACTCACTCAGAGTCGACAGATAACAACGAGGATAACAGCTACCAGGAGAGCAACCCGTGTTCGCCCTCCACCTCCAATCACAGTGGAGCTGGCCCGCATCGTCCCGGACCCAAGCGCTATCGCACACAAATGTCCAATACTCAGATCAAGGTCATGAAGAGTCTCTTCGTCGAATACAAGACGCCGACGATGTCAGAATGCGAGATGCTCGGCCGCGAAATCGGCTTACCGAAAAGGGTCATCCAAGTTTGGTTCCAGAACGCGAGAGCCAAGGAGAAGAAGTCGAAGCTGGCTTTTGCGAAAACGTTCGGAACGGACGTGGACTTCAACCGGCCACCGGAGGAGTGCAAGCTCTGCAACTTCAAGTACTCGCACAAGTACACCATTCAAGATCATATCTTCACCCACAAGCACCTGGATAACCTGAGGAAGTTCATCAGCAGTCAGAGCGAGACGGGACAGGACTACCTGCCGCCCTCCACCATGAACCAGATGCAGCACCAGCAGCAGCAGCAGGACGACATGGACCAGGCCAGGAAAGCGTGGGAGGCCAATGAGGCCACGCTGGCAGGACACCCACACCTAGCACAGCTGCACGCCATGGGACTCCAGGCCATGGGCATGCCCGGACCATTATCAGGTAAATACAAGATACTCCATGCTTTTCTACAATTGGTCACCATCTTTTGACAAAATTAATCATGCCTCGAAATGTCTGACTCTTTTGACATTATCTTTATGACCATAGTCCGAGGTAAATTTGAACTATCAGATTATGAACTATTGGTCCCCTTATATTATTTTGTGAATTGATTTTTTAATTTTTAAATCATTTATATTCAGTTGCATATGAAAACAAAAACAATACAGACAGTCTGAATTAGTGAATTGATGCTTTATTGCTAGGATATCTTCAAAAAAAGGTTTTCATGGCTACATTTTAAAAATGGAATGGGTCAAATGAAACCCTCTTTCCCGAAAGACTGCACCTCATTTCATACTTAATTACAAATTTCATACTATCATTCTCTAAAGCTATTGATTACAAACAATGTATTTAACATTTTGGTTTTTAGAACCTTGCGCATATACTTATTGTAATATCTTGATTCAAACCATCCTGTCAGTGCTAGTAATAAAAAAAACTAACTTTCATATCAAGTTACTGGAGTACCAGCAAGTAAAATATCTTTATCTGATATCTTTAATTTATGATTTCATATTTCATATTTTACATTTTCAGGTTTAAGTGGTGGGTCAGTCAGCCCAGGAAATGTTTTTCCAGAACCGAAGGTTGTCCCAAAGAAAGAGGTGAAAGAAGAGAAGCCTGCAGCGCCACCTGCTGTCAAACGGGAACGTGAACGGGAACGTGAACGGGAACCTAAACCAGAAAAGACCAGCACTCCTGGTGAGAACTCTTTCTCTTTCTCTCTCCCTCTCTCACAGTCTCTCTTTCTCTCTCCCTCTCTCACAGTCTCTCTCACAGTCTCTCTCTCTCTCTCTCTCTCTCTCTCTCTCTCTCTCTCTCTCTCTCTCTCTCTCTCTCTCTCTCTCTCTCTCTCTCTCTCTCTCTCTCTCTCTCTCTCTCTCTCTCTCTCTCTCTCTCTCTCTCTCTCTCTCTCTCTCTCTCTCTCTCTCTCTCTCTCTCTCTCTCTCTCTCTCTCTCTCTTTCTATCTATCTATCTATCTCCCCTCCTCTCTTATTCTCTTTCTCCACCATGTTAACATTGTTCATAGCTTTATAAATGATTTATACAAAAATGAATGTATATACATCTATGTGTTTAAAAAGATAGATTGTAGATATAAAGAAAAATAAAGACATGTATATGGGTGTAAAGATTAACAGACGAATGCATGGATACATAGGTAAGGTAGCTAAACTAATTGGTTAGTAATATTATTTCCTAGAGAAGTCAGTGACCAGAACACCTCAATCTTTTAGGTTTAAGGTGTAATATAAGGAAGGTGTGTTATTGCAACTGAGATTTGTTCCTAGATTATTCGGGACCCGTAGACGGAGGGTTAATATCACCCTCTTCAGGCGAGACCTCTCAGATGGTGGCAATAGCATCCACTTTATCATTAAGGATGCAAATCGAGCACATTCATCCATGTATAATTAACAAGGTTCGGCGCTAGGATGAGGGTCAGTGGCAAGAAAAAACAGATCAGGGCCATATGTGGCAGTCGTTCATTCGGCCCTTAATTGACAATGCTTTTAGATGCTGCGTCGGAATCAAATTAATAGCGGTGACCTGGGCGAGCGAGTGGTTTCAGCGAGGGCTGATGGGTCTCTTGATGGCCGTCAGCCCTCATACACTCATTGTCTGATGTATCTACTCCCAGACTTCTGGCTGCGGGGCGGAGAGGTGAGAATAGCACAAGGACAAACGCTGAACATCTTAGCAGGCAGGCAGACTGAGGGACGGCTATCTTATAGTCATAGCCACGTAGTCAGGGACCAGATTGCTAGTAGAGAGGTATTCTTAGCAAGATAGTTAGTAAGGAGTAACCTGTAGCCAGATAGTTAGTAAGGAGATAACCTGTAGCCAGATAGTTAGTAAGGAGATAACCTGTAGCCAGATAGTTAGTAAGGAGATAACCTGTAGCCAGATAGTTAGTAAGGAGATAACCTGTAGCCAGATAGTTAGTAAGGAGTAACCTGTAGCCAGATAGTTAGTAAGGAGATAACCTGTAGCAAGATAGTTAGTAAGGAGTAACCTGTAGCCAGATAGTTAGTAAGGAGATAACCTGTAGCCAGATAGTTAGTAAGGAGATAACCTGTAGCCAGATAGTTAGTAAGGAGATAACCTGTAGCCAGATAGTTAGTAAGGAGATAACCTGTAGCCAGATAGTTAGTAAGGAGATAACCTGTAGCCAGATAGTTAGTAAGGAGATAACCTGTAGCCAGATAGTTAGTAAGGAGATAACCTGTAGCCAGATAGTTAGTAAGGAGATAACCTGTAGCCAGATAGTTAGTAAGGAGTAACCTGTAGCCAGATAGTTAGTAAGGAGTAACCTGTAGCCAGATAGTTAGTAAGGAGATAACCTGTAGCCAGATAGTTAGTAAGGAGATAACCTGTAGCCAGATAGTTAGTAAGGAGATAACCTGTAGCCAGATAGTTAGTAAGGAGATAACCTGTAGCCAGATAGTTAGTAAGGAGTAACCTGTAGCCAGATAGTTAGTAAGGAGTAACCTGTAGCCAGATAGTTAGTAAGGAGATAACCTGTAGCCAGATAGTTAGTAAGGAGATAACCTGTAGCCAGATAGTTAGTAAGGAGATAACCTGTAGCCAGATATTTGGTAGAAAGATAGTCTGTAGCCAGACAGCCAGATACGGATAGTCAGTAGCCAAACAGTTAGTAGAAAGTTAGTGTAGAGAGAAAGTGGAATGATAGTCAGTAACCAAATAGTTGATAGAAAGATGGTCTGTAGCCCAGTAGTTGGTAGAAAGATAGTCTGTCACCAGATAGTTGTTTGCTGAATAGTCATTAGGCAGATAGCTAGTAGAGAGTGGAAAGATAGTCATTAGTCAGATAGTAGAAAAACTCAAAACAACAAACAGAAGAATATCAACAAACATGATATTAATATATTCATATTTATGGTAATTTACATGATGTTTGTATTTGTTGTTTCAGTGAAGAAGAAGGAGTCGAGCCATCCGGTTCCTGAGAACATGATGGGTCACCAGATGCTCTCGCCACTAGGTGGCTTCCTGCCCGGAATGGAGATGGGTGGCGGACTCTTCCCCTACCTGTACCCAGGTATGGGTGGCCTCTACCCGGGTATGCCCATGCACATGGCCATGCCAGGATTATTCCCAGGTATGCACATAAATCAAATTAAATTGATTGAGAAGATATTTTTAATAGTTCTGGGTATTCAAAGATGATTTTGTCAGATTTTGATATTTCCTTTGAAATATATTTTGACAGGTCTGAAAAAATACAAAACTAAGTATATACAGGCAAATCTATGATGCAAATCTTTCAGTAATTTTTAACTGAACTTTGATGCATATCTAGACATAGGTATATAGTGTAACTTACCATTTTGCAGATACCAACATATGTTTATTCGTCAACAGTAACCTTCTTATGTATCAAAATCTGAGATGAGTAGACCGGGATCGGGCACTGTGCATGCATCGCTGCCTCCCATCTCCTTGGCCACTATCTGACCTAGAAAGGATGCTGCATGCTAATTGCACAGATCAGATCACGTGACCAAGGCTACACCGCGTAACCCGAGGCGCACATACCCTAGGTGCTAGCATGCTGTGCCTATGGCGTTGCAGTTCAAGGGGATGTATTTCTCTGATCAAAATGCTGGCTGAAACTGTAAATGGTACCATCTTATAAATCAAACCATTTATTTATACTGTAACTCTTACTCTTTTCAGGTCCAGAGGCCATGTTTGCCTATGACCCTGCCACGTTCGGTACACCACTCTCACTACTCCAGATCCCTCAACAAGCGATCCGGGATATAACCTCCAAGGTGAACGAACCGAATTGTCCACTGGCTCAATACACTCAGGATTGTAAGGCTCTGTCGGAGCTGAAGACAATGGTCAGCGCGAAAGACTACTCGGTAGCCCGCGAGTCCACGGTGGACGTGGGGCTGGTGTGCAAAAAATGTCACATGGTCTATCCTCAGAAAGAGGCTTGCATGGCACATCAGCAGTCGCTGTGCTTCGTCGGGAAAAGTATCGGTGACGGAAAATCCATGTGTAAGTTAGAACAGGTGCAGTACAAGTGTCGATGCTGCCACGAAAACTTCTCCACGCTGCAGGAGTTCAAAGTTCACTGTGATCAGGATGTTCACAAATCGAAAAGGGAAAAGTATTTCACTAACTCTGCCTCGCATAAAGCGCGGTCCGAAGAAACAAGGGAGTCCGCTGCCCCTCCACAGTGGAAGAAACCCGAGAAAGAAACAGCGCCAATAGACTCCTTGTCGTCTCCGTCTCCGAAACGCCGGGACGCTCAGGAGAAAACCGACCAATCAGGAAACAGTAGCACATTGGATGTATCCAAGGACAGTAGTTCCGAGGAACCTGTGGCCAAAGCGCCAAAACTAGAATGAAAATAGCACAACTTACATGATACCTTGCAGAACTAGGAAATTGACTGGCTTGCAGGCATCTGTGTTATGAATGTAGACTAGGAAATTGACAGGAGAGGAAGAGAGAGGAGGAGGAGGAGACAGTATAGACTGATTTTTACACATTTCTTGTGTACATGTATGGTGCCGGTTTCTTATCTAATAGAAGCATTGAATTGAAATAATTGGTAGTTAGACGCTCTTTTCAAACACATGTTAACAAAGCACTGACGCTAGCTAATAAACAACTTACAAAAGTGTTATATATATATATATATATATATATATATATATATATGTATATATATATATATATACATATATATATACAACGCAACACAAGCATGACCCTAGAATGGAGATTGTATTAAGATTGTGACTGAAATTTGCAGTGTGTATTCCCCAGTGCTAGAAAAGGGTAGGAATGGGGACTGCCCAAAATATCAGAGTAGTTATTACATATACATATATATATATCTATAAATATAAAATATATACCCGCACCTCAGGTATGAGGGATATGTTATGGAATTGTAGATTTTTATTGCGACTTGGTATTCAAACCTACCGCTTTGTTGGTATACTGCTAGGTGGCGTTGTGTTGCGTTCCGTGGTTCTGGCACGAGTGTTTTATGTGTACGGTTGACTGATGAATCTATGTCTTAGCTCTAGATTTGTGTAAGTAATATGGTTGTACTTAATTCTACGTATTGTTTTTCGAGTCCTGCAAAAAAATTCTTGTTGGCGTTGATGTCAAGCACTTGCGAGATTGGTGGTTTTTTGTATAGTTAAAAGTTTGTGAAAAGGCTAGGTAACTCATGGTATATATGTCTAGTAAAGGGGGGTGGGCTAGAGGAATGCATGCTGTGTAATTAAAGGGTTGACCACTAGGGGTGCTGCTACTGCTGTATAGACCAAGCCTTTCTGCTGATGTTTCTTGTATATGTAAAGTCTAATGCTTGTGGCACTGCCGGTCTCGTTGATTCAGTACAGTAGACCTACGTAGCTAACATTTTGGGTATATTGCTCTACTGCCCTAACAGTTATATATCTTATAGACTAATACCCTTTGAAGCCCACTACACTAATATCCATAATACCTCATAAAGTCATGGAGCTAGCGGGCAATTTTTGTCAACTCTAACCTCATGAATATTCATAAGACAACAGGGTCTAACTCCACCTGGTGGACTAAGTGGTTAGACATACGTTCTCTGAATATGCCGGGATGTTATCATTCAAGGGATGGGTAGTTCCTCATTTAATCAGATTTGCCTGCTCGATCACATGATCTGCAGTAATTGCTGATGTCATCAAGTATAACTATATAACCTACACACATACTGATGACATCACTGTTGTTTTCACATTTTTGTGAACCCATGTGACTATTGTATGACTTTATCTGTCATATCGCCAATCTCAATGTATAGTTAAATGAAGATAGACTGTAACTTGCATATTACTATTTAAAATGGCAGAATTGTGTGGCATACCTGATTCGATGAGGTGGTCTCGCCATGCTGTAGTGAATTTGGTTTGTTGATAGTTTGTTGGTGTTCTATGTTGACTTAAAGTCATTATCAAAAGGGAATATATTATACTAGGAATTTTGGATACTTAGTCTATCCAGCATGCTTATTTGTTTACTTAAGCAAACTATGTTGCCAAAAAAAATACATTGCTCGTTTTCCCAATGCGGCAAAATGTGCGGGACCTTCAGCTTGAGCAGGCTAGGACCTGAACAGGGGAAGTTGATTTTATATTTGTGAAGTAGTAGATTTGGTAACACCTTCCATCGGAGAAGAAAAACTTTTTTGTTTGTATTAATGTGGAACTATTAATGTTGGAAATATTGCTAAGCAATAATAGAAGCAGATCAACTGCATTTTTGCCCGTGGCTTTATCAATTAACAACTCTCCTGACCAAGCATTATCTTTAAAAGTGGCTGCTTTTGCGTCCCTTCTTGAAACCTATACTTTATCCTATACCTATATATGAGTTTTACTTGTTGGCGCAACATTTTTGTTAATACTTTTTACCTGGTTTTATGCTATCGGATACAAAGAGCTGCATGTCTTTCTGTGCAGTAATCTCTTCAACTTACAACTCCGGTTTTTGCAGAAACATATGCATATCTAACAATGTATTTTAGAAAAATCTGACGCCTCTTTATTTTTTATTTTCTACTGGTCACTGATAGTTTTATTATTATGATTTGAAAAGCTTGTAGATTTCATCCATACAGACCTGGTAATTTATTTCCTGAAAAGTGATGTACATATCTTTACTAGGTGACAGTAATCTGTAAGTCTAGTTCTAGACATGATTAATAATAATAATAATGATAATAATAATAATAATACAGTGGAGACAAAAAACCTACTAGTAGCATGCCTTTTGTAGTGTTGGAATTGGAGTGTGTCGTCTACATTTCGTGTTGTACAGGGTCCCTACTCATGCTCCTTAGCATCCACAAAAACCTGAGCAAGGACTCAGTTGGCATTACATAGAATATTATGCTGATCAAATCAGATTAATAGAATATTTTTATGAAATAAGTACTGTGGATCATCACCAGCCTTCTATGGGTAAAATAGGGTAATGGAAGGGTGGTAGGCAGGGTGTGTGCCCTTTCTCAACCCCAACCCATCTGGCAGAAGGAACCCGGGGTTCTGGTTTAGGGTTGTGGAAGGGAAGGGGTGCCTCTTTGGGCGTGGTATGTTTAAACTAACTTACCTGATGTAAGTGTTTTAAGGGGAAGAAAGTGATTAGCATGAAGGAAACAAATGAAAGAACCTCTAAAATGATGGTTACTATGGGTGGCTGTGTTTCTGTGAAGTGTCTCCAATATTTTGAAGACCACAAGAAACCAAATGAAATGGATTTATTATTATCAATTAACCTCTAAGTGCTAAGGTCAGATGACTTTTAGATCATTACATTGACTACTTAACAGGTAGCTTTTCTTGCTGTAAGAAAAGATTGGTGTGTGACATTATACTAATACCAACACCATTCTTTTTAGGAATAATTTTAACTTGAAAATATATCAAATAACGATAATGTTTTAAAAATGGTCTGACCGCAGCACTGCTAGGAAGAACATTAAGCAATCCGTATAAAGTAGCCTCCATGTTTTTATCATGTGACCACGGTCTTCCCCTTAGTGCACTTGGGTCGATCTTTCACGCATACCGTGATTTTCCATGGCATGGTGTACCGCAATCACACACCTGGCAGAAGTGAAACACCCTTTCAGGATAATACTGGTTTTATTTTAAGTTGAGATTTGATTAACGCAAACTCTTAATTAGGCTAGAGCATACTGGTATCTTACTATCTCCTCCCATTTTTGGTATTGTTTGAGTTTAACTAGGTTTTTCATACAAGTACCTGTAGATGCTTTTGCTCCTAATAAAACGACTGAGTACTGATGGACACATTGTTTCTTGTTATGATTCATATTCGCACAAATTTTCACATGTACACTTAGCATCGCACCAAGTTTCACACATTTTCCAGAAAATACATATATTACAGGCTAGATAAAAACTTAGTATAGATGGAAATATTGTTTCTCTGTATTATTCTAATACACACAGAAACTCTACATCCTACAAATGGCTTTGAAATTTCAAACACTGAACTTTATAAAACAACACTTCAAGGTGAACTCAACAAATGCAGCATTTGGCTGTGCAATTTGAACATCCTTATAAAATATTACATACCGTAATCTTAGATGAAGAAAGTTTTTATTTATCCAAGCTGTAATGAACTTAACAAATGCAGCATTTGACTTTGGAATTTGAACACTTATAAAACAACATGCGTGATGAATTTAACAAATGAAGCATTTGCCTTTGTAATTTGAACATCCCTATAAAACAAGGTTAACTTTACAAATGCAGCATTTGGCTTTGTAATTTGAACATCCTTGTAAAACATAACATGGTAAACAATTAAATGGCTCTGTAATTTTGAATTTTTTTAGAAGACAACATTAGTACATGTACGTGTGGGCATATATATAAGATGTAAGATGTATATATATAATTAGGAACTCCCTGTAATTAGAAACTACCTGATATACATGTACGTAAACTCAACAAATGCAGTATATTTGGCTTTGCAATTTTAAACATATTTATGAAACAACATTAGCATATGTACATGTAGATGAACTCAAATGCAGCATTTGGCTTTGCAATGATAAACATCTTTATAAAACGACACCACTACATGTAGACTTGGACCAATGTGGTTGCTCATCTAAGATGTAGATTAACTCAACAAATGCAGCATTTGGCTCTAGTTGCAAATACCTTTATAAAACAACATCACTACACTCAACAAATGCAGCATTTGGCTCTAGTTGCAAACATCTTTTTAAAAACAACTTTAGTACATGTAGGTGAATGCAACAAATGCAGCATTTGGTTGTCTAATTTAAACATCTTTATAAAACAAAAGTGCACACTGATGTACTCAACAAATGTAGCATTTGACTTTGCAATGTTAACATCTTTAGTAACCCTTCCAATGCTAAGGCTACTTTCGTCCAAAGCACCAGAAAGAAAAGATTTTTGAAAATCATTTAAACCCTGTCATGTTGGTATTCATTGGATAGCTCTCACTGAGGACTCTCAGATGAGTACCCATGTGGCAGGGTTTCAGTAATTTTTCAGCTTTTTTGCATTATTTGTATTGGCCAAATTAGCCACCAGCAGCGGCATAAGGGTTAACAACATTAGTAGGAGAACTCAGCAAATGCTGCGCTTTAGAAAAGTAAATGCTTACAATATGCTGAGAGAAGTAGACATGTATTTCTCTGCAATATGTAAGCATTTATGTTTACACTATGAGAGCAGGAGCCTGTGGAGGGAGGATCATACCTGTACAAGTACCCCACCTATCGGATTTTATGTGAAGCTCGAATAAATTACCCCATCTATTGTACATTTTCTAAATTAAAATGAGATGCAGCGGGTGCGATGTGATGTCGCGTCAGGGCGGACCGGAGATATACCAGAAACTTGAAAGTTCGGTATTCAGACTTAAGGCTTTCAATTTCCGACAGCTGGTGATTAATAAAATGAAAACATTACGAAGTTGACATTCTAATTAGATATCTCCAAAAATGTAATAAATTCAGAAAACACTTGTTCCTTTTCTTTAGTTGTGCAAGTATTAATCTACCTAAGGTGATTCAAGTTTGCTTTGTAGATTTTCATTCTATCTTGTTTGTATTTTAGATTTGGACTAGTAAGCCATACTCATCTATTTCCACTATTAATCAATCAGGTCTACTAGATCTAGTGAGAGCCGTGTATGAATGGGTTTAAGGTACATTGTGTACTAGCTATCATGGAATAAATTTCTTTGACTCATTTTCCCTCTCTACCTTGCTTCTTGGATGAAGAATAGAATGGATATGTAGCGAGAGACCAATTACTGTATGCCCTATAGTGAGATGCTGGACTCATGCCAGGAGTACAAGCTTTGGCATCAGCACGAGGTCACATGGGAACAAGGACCAATCAGGGCTCTCGTATCGATTGCATTACAGAGAAACCTTATCTCCACCGCCAGCTTGGGGTGCCCAGAGCACCTATTAGCCGCTATTAGTTGACACTGGTTGAGGCTAGCATGTTCAGGTTGACCGGCTGGTTTCGAATCCACTTGTGTTTGGTCATCTAAGCTTGCTTCCATATCATATTTTAGTCTATACAAAGTATATTACCTATGATGAGAAATACATTAAACCAGATGAATACATCTGTCTACTTCTTTTAGATTAAACATAATAAAAACCGCCCTAGACAGGGAGTAAGATTTTGTAGAAATAACTGAAAAACAAAACACGCATAGTGTTTTCAAACCTTGGATTTAAAATTAGTGGTTGTTCATCTAAGTTTCAAACGGACATTGGATGAATTATCGCCAACCTTCTAAATCCCAGATTTGTTGTTGGGCCAAGTGCTATACCAGGTGTGACCACTGAAATTATGGTATTTTTGTAAACCAGTGACATGTAATTAAGGGTGTTGATTTATTATTTGTGTTTGTGTCTTAAAGCCAGCCAAAGGAGGTCCGGTCACTCAGAACTAGAAGATTATTTTTTCCGTAGGTCACCAGGGGCGGATCCAGCCCTAAATTTGACAGGTGCCCAAACTGAAAATGTCCAGGGAAAGGCTGGCACTGGGCACCGTAGGTGCTCGGCATTAGCGGCCGGGGGTCTGGGGGCCGCTCAAGGCCCCCAGAAGCCCAAGGGGTTTCGATGCTCTGAGATGCATTCTCAGCCATTCCTGGCAATCAAAATCATAAATTCTAATGACTTACTTTTCAAGAAATTTCATTTTATCTCTAGTATTATTTTATCAATTAGTACTCAATACTGATCTTTGCAATGGATTTCATAATAAAAGGGTCGGAAAAAGGAAGCTCCCCTTTATAAATAAACCTGCGGTTCTGATGCATTGGCTGCAAAGCATTATAGTTAATGGTTACCAGGTAAGAATGACCTAAATTATCCCTTAACTAAAGAATTTGGAATTACGTTTTCATCACTTTTTCTGCAATATTGCTGCTAAGTCATGACTAGCCAGTGGTAAGTCGTGGTGGAAACCATAGTACTTAGCGAAAGCTCAATCCAAACCCTAGTCACTTTTTTATAATATTCACCTGGTGGGATAATTGGGAACTAACCTGCCAAGATGAAATGATTAAGGCAAAAATTCATTAATATATAACCAGATGTTTAACCCTAATTGGTTAGGGTTGAATACATGACTATATGCTTTACCCTAACCCTAGTCACCAAACCATTAAATCTGCTATAGCCGTGACTGCCGTGAGCTTAAACCTTACCCAGCTGATAATGTCACCTGGTGACCTAATTAGGAACTATCGTGACCATTGACCACTCTTGACTACTTTTTACTAGTTTTATTAGTTTGTTGAGCATAAATGATAACAATCATAATGATAAATTGATAAACAAATTAATTCATTTAAATAACCCTAACTAGGATTAGGGTTACATATGTGACTGCATGCTTAACTCTAGTCACTTAAATAAGAGATTCACCTGGGGTATAATTTATTAGGAACTAACCTGACCAGTGCCCATCTGTCACTGATTTTCAGTAGTTTAATTTCTCTGTCAAGCTTAATAATGATAATAATTATTATCATTATTATTATTATTATTATTACTATATCTCTTACAGACGATGTTGTCCTATTAGTCTGTCCTTGTCATGTTTCTGAATAGATTCACCTGGCTGGTGAGATAAAAGTGAACTACCGCGTCCAGTGACTAATTAGGGTCATGACTAAGATGACTTCACTTGTGCGGCCGGCCTTTGAATGACCTCCTTCACATGCTACTTAAAGCTTATTTAAATATACTCAGCGCTCCTAGCGCGAGTAAAATCGTGGAGACGGCTAATTACCTGCCAGACTTCCTGGTTGGCGTGAATGAGCATGCATTGTTTACAAGTGGGCGGGGAATGATAGTAAACTCCAGGAAGTATACTATCTCTCCCGGCACCTATCTATCCTTATCAATTCCCTGTGGAGTGCTGGCGTGACCAACTGGGTCAGACGGCCCGCCACAATGTGGTCCCGGCAGCAGGAAGCACACGGTCTCTGGTGAGTTGACAGTCTTAGTAAGAGTAAGTTACTCTTCCTAAATTCCCAAATCCATCCGTCCCAGACGAATTTGACCGGTGCCAAACATCCAGTTTTTTAAATGAGCGGTGACTTGTCACCGGAACCACCCGTGTGGATCCGCCGGTGGTCACTAGGATCCAGAAGGGGGGTCACTGAGAACTGTTATACCGGCTCCTATCCACAGTTACGGATTAGGGACCTTCAAATTTAACAAATGTGTAGGAAAAATAGATACGGAGGATGAGTATCACACATTTTCTTTTTTTACTCCGCTCAAATTGTATAATCGTTTATTCCGGCATTCTTGTTTAAAGAGGAGTGTACATTGAGTTTTATATATATCTTTTAAAAGTGAGAAAAACGTGCATTTTCAACTTTCAGGTTCAATCATTGTTAAACAAAATCAAATTTGGAAGAATGTGACACCTGTACTTCTGAAATACTCTCAGCTATAAATATGCCAAATTTCAAGCAGTGTATTAAAAGTTGATATCTATAGTAGTGCACCTTTGAAGCGGTTCGATTGTGACGGAGGAAAGGGGTGTAGGCTTATATATATATATATATATATATATATATATATATATATATATATATATATATATATATATATATATATATATATATATATATATATACATGTATATATATATATATATATATATATATATATATATATATATATATATATATATATATATATATATATATATATATATATATATATATATATATATATATATATATATATGTCGTGGTAGAAACTGCGATCCGGTAGGATCGCCGATCCTACCAGTAGAAACTGCGATCGCAGTTTCTACCGGTAGATACCGCGATCACAGTTTCTACCAGGATTATGCTGGTAGGAACTGCGATCGCAGTTTCTACCGGTAGAAACTGCGATCCACTTTTATCACTATTTAAGGGTTTGAATGAGCAGCTCCATGGCAGATGAGTTGTTAAATACTACAGGCATTCATTCAAACCATTCATTTCTGGAGTGTGTGCATGGTCTTTTAACTTTTAACAAATCTCATTTTAATTCAATATAGTTTGAAAAATATTTGAAGACGGATTGTAAAACCAAACAAGACCACCAACTTTCAGTGAAATATTTCTCAAAATGTTGCTTAAAATCAAAATTTTTACACATTAAGGAATTGAGTATTTAATTGAGATGATTTATTGCTCTGTGATAAGACAGTTTCAGGTTAATTGGCTGACTTACAATCTCAACCAACATTTTGGGTGTGGTTTATTGCAATTAATTTGAAGCTGTGTTTGTCAATTGTATTAGGTTGATTTGGAAACAGTTTAAAATCCTAGGAAACTTCTCCCCTAAATCAGTCTGGTATGACCAGTAGCGAGTTCATGATGGGTAGACAATTGTTATTATAGAAATTATGGGCTTGGTTCAATTGCGCTTAATAGTTACTTATGTAATTATATTGAAATTAAGGTTACAATGTAGATGTCCAAGTATTAATTGTTGGGTATATGTAATTGAGTGGTCATTTGCTAATGTGAAGCTGATAGTTATCAAATGTTTTTTTCAATCTGACTTTTCTAAAATTGAAGATGAATATCAAATCAATATCTTAAGTTTCTTAAGGGGGCTCGGGACCTTCGTTCTTTAATTGAGACTTCCATGTAAAGATTGACCAATATCTTGGTCATTGTACAAGAAAACCCCAATAAACTATATATTTAATGAAAGCAGAGAATCTGGAGAGGTCAAATATCCTAAACATGTTTTATGATACCATCACAGTTCCCTGGGGGTGGGGCCTAAAGACAGTGGTGCGGATTTCTAATACATATGTTTTTGCAAAGTACCTCCTGGCTTCAATAAAGGTTTAACACAGTTGATATTTATATATTATATAGAAAACATCCTTGAGCAAATTCTACATTTTCATTTTTTTTCATTTTTGTTCCTAAAGGAATTTACAGCATGTTAAAGTTGTGATCAATATTTTTTTGTTGAATCTTACCTTTCTTCATTTTTGAAGTTGAATTAAGAAACAACTAGAGCAGATATAAAAAAAATGAAAAACTAGAATCTGCCCAAGGATGTGTTTGGTCATGTGTTAAAATCTCAGCATTCTAAGATCAATATTGAATGAATGGGGGCCTTTTAAAAATGAGAAGTATAGTGATTTCAGAAAGCCTTCAAACCAGCTGTTAAAGCCAGCCCTGCATATCCTACAGCCTATTATGATGTTCTGCCCCCTTCTGAAACTTTTAGGGATAATTTGGAATAAGAATACGATTTGCATGTATTGGTAGAATAGTTAGAATGTTTGATAGTTCACTTGGTACCTCAATTACTGGAATAAAAAGGGATTTTTAGCAAAGATTTGGAGGTTTCTACTGGTTGAGGCTGGACCCCCTAGTGAGCACTCCTCCCCCCAGCTGATAAGGAAAGATAAGAGACTATTACTGACTGCTAATTGCAAACTGGCTGTCTGGCGATGACTCCACTCCATTACAAGTACTCTAAAGTAGAATTGTAAGGTTTTCTATAATAATTTTATATATGGAATAGATACATCATGCTTCTTGAAACTTTTGAGGGTAAGTGGAGGAGGCAGATCCATAGCTGCACTGAACTATTGAAGAGCACTATATCCATTTCCACAGAGGCATCCTGCTAGAACTGATTGTCTGTTTATATCATAAACTTGTCCTTTTTTTAAACTACTAAGAAAGTCTGCTCGCTTTCCATCACAATCTTCATTTGAACATCTCCAATATAGGGCTGACCAATGGTCTTGTCGCATTCTACTGTCTTGCCATAGTTCTAACTTCCAATCAAAGCAGTCATGATCAGTGTCCCTTTCCTCAGAGTTTCGCAACTTCAATTGCTATGCCACTGTCATCTGAACTAGTACTCAGCAGTCTAAGTTTTCTATAACTGGCACTCTGAATGTTTAGTGAATTCTCAGATTCCTCGTCCTTTTATATATCCAAATTTTCTGGCACAGAAGATATTGCACTCCATTCAAACTCCCTCTTTCTCTTCCTTCTGAAGCTACTTCCCATTGTAAGGATACATCCAGACTCTGCACTGTCCAGGGGTCAGCATCTAAATACTCTCCTAACCCTAACTCTCAAATACAGGAAACCCTGTTCACCTTTGTAAGATAAACCCTGAACATCCTGGCTGACCCACACAAACCAGAATATTTCTGGAGCATTTGATTGGTTTTACCTGAACTGTCTGACCTATACCTGTAAAGCAAGAGAGCAAAAATCACACCTTTCATTCAATACCCTTATTGCAATGCAATTACTCATAACTGCTCAATGCCAGCTTCCTGGGTAACAGGAAACTTCTAATACACATTTGAATACACATTCTGGGGCCTGCCAGTGGAGCTTACCTCCCAGGGGGATCTGATAAGGAAAGACTATTATGATCTTAGATAAACATCACAGCTGGGTACCTAACCTGCCTACTCTTTTAGAAGCCATATTTTTCAAAAAGTACTTTTTATGTCATTTGTTGTTCTAGTTGAGAGTTCTAGGTTGAAGGAATGTGTAGCTTACCTTTTCAGCTTTCACATATCAAAAAATCAAAAAAACACCCTATTCAAAGGTGCGAAGGTCCCGAGCCCCCTTAACCCATTTACACTCAGAGCGGCCAAAACAGGCCTGACAATGTTGGAAATATTTTACTTACAAACATTTTTCTGAAAAACATTTGATTGAGATATGTTGATCAGATGACATACACCAACTCTCCTTCAAATATTTTGTGAACTTTTGCCAAGTTATTTTCAAAAATATGAGAGTAGCAGACTATACTTTCTAGAAGAACTCGGAGTGTCAATGGGTTAAAGAACAACTGAATGAAGAAATGAACATTTGGAGACTAAGTTTTATTCAATACTTTGCATATCAAAGTAAATAGATATAGTATCTTCATAATACTGTGTAAAGCAGTTATACTATTGTGTGACTGTGTCAAAGAAATTTGAAGCCTTCTCATGATGTCACATATTGTACCAGTATCTGTTGGGAGTTAATTAGTATAAATAGTAAGATATAACTGTTAAATGATAGGTGATTATGTTGAAAGATTGCATGAAAGATTGCATAAAAGAGATTTGGAGACTTCATGAAGTAATATTGTGCCAGAATATGTTGCATGTTCATTAAATTTAAATGGTGCTATTCAAATCAAAGGTGAACGAATAAGTTATCCATTGTAAGTGTCTTGATGAAGAAAGAAAGGTGCTTTGTGCTTTGAAATTCTCACAAAAAAACTTTTTAGCCTACTACTGCAACTATGGGTTACCATAAATTGCTAAACATGTCAATACTATCACAGCCTTAACTGAATCGCAGTTTCTACCAAGGCATGGTATGATTGTTCTGGTAGGATCGGCGATCCTACCGGTAGAAACTGCGATCGCAGTTCCTACCAGCATAATCCTGGTAGGAACCGCGATCGCAGTTTCTACCGGTAGAAACTGCGATCGCAGTTTCTACTGGTAGGATCGGCGATCCTACCGGATCGCAGTTTCTACCACGACATATATATATATATATATATATATATATATATATATATATATATATATATATATATATATATATATATATATATATATATATATATATATATATGTATTCATAAAGAAACCCCATAACTAATCTAAAGACGGTTATATTTGTGTTCGGGTCGTCTCAGGTTTTATCTATTCCTATAGACTATGCGTTGGGCAAATTCAATTAAAAAGATGCGGAAGCGTTTCTGGTAGCCACAATATGAGATAATGTACATGTATATTTTTGCTCTCCCGGTCAGTAACAGTGTTAAATGAATATCCGCATGTACATGTAGCTATCTGCTTCAGTTCAATGTGCAATTAATCTTCATTGTAAGGGATGCTAGCATATTGTTCTGAATGATTTCGATTCTGGTACCTGATCTGAATTGTGCGGAAGACTGGAACATGGATGTACCAGAAGTGTCCTCTTCTGACCAAACTAGTAATTTCCAATATCTCAGAAACAATCATGATTTTGGTAAGGCGATTGTACCCGTATCTTAATTTCAGATCGGCCGCTACATTACGCGAGTCCGCTGATCATTGTGGTTTATTTCATGCCGGACCTGCTAAAGTTTGTTCTTTTAGATGTATTTCTGTAAGTTTCGAATGTATAAATTCCGGCCAAGCCGACTATTAGTTTCAATTGAATTAAGTGAGAAGAAGAGACCCCATATTCCACTGCTCTTAGTCGCGATCTGAACTGCACCTATTAACTTGGTCTTCTAAGCTATTAATTGCAATTTTATTGTTTGCATTTATCAGCATTTGCTTATTCATGTACTAATTTGTAATAATTCGAAGAAAAGGTTTTATCATAAATCGTTAAGGTGAAAATTTATCTATAAACTGCACATGCATTTCTATTGTATTGTATTGTACTTTATTGACTTGTTCAGAAAACAAAAAGGGTGTTTGAAAGACAATTCTTAATATATATATATATATATATATATATATATATATATATATATATATATATATATATATATATATATATATATATATATATATATATATATATACAGAGCATTATGGGAGCTTTCTTGCATATCTATTTTTCAAAATTCTATTTCTGAGTCTATTATGGGTTCATTGCATTGGATTGGATCATTTACAGTCAACAACAAACAAGATATCATTTTAGGGACATATTTATTTTTGTACATTTATACAATTTTTCAGGATGAATGTGTCGTTACCATAGCAACAGGCTTAGAATAGAATCCTGGCCCTAAGGCATTGTATGGAATCCCAGCCCAGGCCTTCTTTTACTTGTCATATTCAAAATATAATGTAGTGTCAATGTCATGTCAAAACATATTAATATATATTTTATATGTATATATATTATATATAAATATAAATATATATATATATATATATATATATATATATATATATATATATATATATATATATATATATATATATATATATATATATATATATATATATATACACACATTAACCCTGTCAGATCATAGCTGACCCAAAGGTCTCATCAAACTACTTGACTTTGACTCGTGGCTTGGCTTCACACCTCGCCCCCCCCCCCCCCCCCCCCACCCACCCATGACAGGTTAGACAACAAAGCCATGATCTATTCCTGCATCAGAAGCCAATTTATAAACTCCTCAAGCAGGTGATTTGCAGATCAGAAAAATTGGATTTCACTTCAATAAGTTACACTACTACTTACAGAGCTGTTTTTGACTTTTCTCATGACTTTAATTGACTGTAAAATGTGCCAAATCATAGAAATAAATCATGGGCTGGCACAATGGGTTGTGCAACCTATAATGGTTATATGCAAAATGGTCTGTGCCCCCATACATAGTTATGTATTAAAAATACACAGGAATAAATTCACAGGTGAATGGTATCCCAGGCCAGATTCAGCAAACTTTGCGCTCAGCTTTACATAGGGGCCGGATCTCTGAGTTTGTACGTGCCCGAAAATTTGGACCATTTGCGGGTGCAGAAATTTCAACCCCTGCGTCAGTTGATGGTGGGTACGACCATAAATTTCAAACTTTCGGGCTTGTATGAGCCCGAAAACTTTCTGGCCCTGGAGTATAGATGAACACAAAGTTCGACAGTTTGGCACTGGCCAGGGCTCATACGGGCCAGGAAAATATTCAGGGCTTGTATGAGCCTGTGAATGTTTTCCTGTGTACATCATTTTTGGATAGGTCAATGTATTCTCGGTATGTACGCACTATGTGCCTGGAAATGAGGACATGTAGAGCATTTTTCTCACTTAACCTGATTTCAACGACTAATATATTCAATATTCTGATTTTATTGTATCAAACATATGCTGAGATGGCTGTATAGTAAAGGATGGCCTGCTTTTCTCAGAGTATTTTTTTTACAATTTGGTATTTTTCTAGAAATCCTATAGATCAATGTCACATCTGTCTGAGTGGCTGTAGTCCTAGTAGTCGCATTCCACTAGCCAGGACAGTCCTTGCACTGTTATACATGACAAGCCGAGGCTGAAATACAATAGAAAACAATACATTTGAATAAATCCATTGTTATTTAACACAAGAAGTCTTTGACCTTAGATATAGTTCAGTACCTACATATATCAGTAAATATATAGGTTTCTTGATGAAAGAAATGAAGAACAAAATCTATGCGACGTTACATTACAGATAATAAACCTCAAAAGTAAAACCTGTAGCTTCACAAAAGATTGTGTAGAGTAAAGTTTGTGAATTTACGGAAAATCGATTTTTGCGTTTTTTTAAAACTTTGCGAACATGGAGTGCCAGCTATACACTTAAAGTGGCAGCACTAATCATTGTGAATTTTAATTTTGCGTCTGAGGCTAAATGCAAAAAAAACGCAAAAATTAAACGCAACCTTTTCCGAATTTACAGTAGCCAGTCTGACCTCTATTTGTGTCCCACTTGGCTCCTGCTAGTAGGATACAGCTGACTCAGGGTGGATGTCAGGCTGTTTCCCACTTTCAAACAGGATGTAAGCTAAAATATCTAGGGATAGGTATCGGTACTCAATACAATACCAAATAATGATAATAAATGGCAAAAAGCAGGTATCGAAAAAGTTGAGTATTGTGTTATATCGTTTAAGATTTTGAATATTCATAAAATTTACTTTATTGGTAACTAGAAGTGTCCGCACAAAGACATTCCGCTATTTATTAGTGAAATGTCTGATGCTGATCGTGCTATTAAAATCTAACAAAATCAGATCTCTGGGATACAGGAACCATCATCATAAATATCATTAAGGTCTTACAATACTCTATACCGGTGACACCTATTGGGTATATGATAAACTAAAATAATTTATTACAATTTACCTGACGCAACTGGAAAAATTGAAAAGAAATTGATTTTTATTGAATATATACCAATTATGATTATATCTGCCTACTATAAATAGTATCCTAAGAGTTTTTTGTTTTTGGCTACTGTGATTTTCATATTCATTGAATTTGATGTTTTAACACGTTTTCAGACATAATATGTGATAATTCATGTGTATACAATGGGGTTCCCTTGCTCAACAATATCTTATATAAGGATGGGCATATATGGTAACAAATGAGTAACTCTTTTCTAACATTTTCATGAAAACTTGCCCCAAAAAAGTCCTATTTCACAAACTTTGACCATATGTGGTTTGAAAACTAACACGACGACCTGTCATTTTCTTTATGTCTTCTTATTAGGAGCATTGTGTAGATAGTGTAGACAAAATTTGGTGAAAATTTAACCCGGCAATTCTGAATTATGCCAATTTTGGGTTAAAAACTTGTTTCTCAAATTCCTTGATTTTGCCCAATAATTCCTATATAACAGCAAAAAAACAATTCCAACATTGCAGAACAGTATTTCAGGCAGTGCCTGTATCTCTGAAAGGATAAATACAGCAAAGAAAGAAACCTGTTTTGGAGAATGAGATGTTTGTGACATAAATTGCATCAATTTTTCAAAAATCTGAGATGACCCCATGATTTTAAGTTGTTTTGAAGATCACTCTGCTATGTTCTTTCCTCATGCAAAGTTTCAGGAAAACTAAACTAAGATTTCTAAAAGTAAGACCTTAAGTCTAAGTACCATATCTCAGTACAAATTCAGGTGCCAATCCCTAATAATCTCACACATTTGATATAAATGTGCAATACCTTACCATTGCTTCATCCCGAGGCTTTCCTTTGACATAATGTTCCTTTAACGCTGACCCTGTGAAATTGCTGAAATCAAGAGAACAAAGGAGACTTTCAAACAAAGCATGAGACTGCTGAGTCTTAGCTGGCAGGGTGTCTGGGTGTCGTTTGGAACAAACCCTCAAAATCACACATCAGGACATACAAACGTTTCAATTTATCAAAATGTTGATAAAAAATCAATCAATAAGTGCATGCCTCCAGAGTTAAGAGACAAGGTTGAGTATGTAGATAGAATGCAATTGATACTTTTATGAACTAACCTTTGTACAATGCATTCGTGCATTGATTTTATGCAGTAAACAACCCAGCTATTTTTGGCCTCTAGTCAGTGTGACTGGCAGATACGCACCATAGTCTTAGCTAGCAGGGCATCTGGGCGTCATTTGGACACCCAAACCCTAAAAAATCATCCCTTAGGACACCCAAATATTTTTGTGAGCAATTTTTCAAAATGTCAATTTCAAACATATTGAATTTCTTTCACCCCAATATAATTCCCATGATATTGCATACGGATAGCATACCTTATCTTAATACATGTTTATGGTTTTAATATGATTATAATGGGGTCTCCCTAGAAAAAATAGGACACCCCATGAGTTAATAATTGCCAATTTCGGGCACCCAGTTTCTAAATCCTGGCTAACAACCTGATACTCACCCTAAACTAAACAGGTACTGTACAAGAATATATGGCTCCAGAGATGTAAAGCTTTCATTCACTACTTCATCATATCTGAAAGGAAAAAGAAACATTTACGTTGCAAACATTCATGGCCCATCACTAGCCTCAACATTTACTTTCAAAGTCCATCCAAGGAACATCTTTAAATTGTTTTAATTTTGGTGAAAGTATTCTGAATTCCCAAGTTACTGTCAAAAGCATTATAGATCCAGAGACCAATTTCCAGGCATTCATGGGCTAAGATACTGCAATTTGTATCAGAAAGTGCGTACACCTCAAATGCGATTTATTTCAAAGGATGGACATGCATGTAGCCACGTGCTTGCTTGCTGGTATTCAATTGCACGCCCTTTCACATAGTCTATTTCAAGCATTTAGATCAATTAACTCATTCATGCCTGGAGATCTCTTTGACAGACGCCTGCAGTGTAACTTGTACTGGTTTTTCTGGTCCTCACCTAGCTAGATGCTGTACCAGTTGAGACGCCCTGGCTTCATTCAGTACGGAATAGTCACAGTCTGCAGCATTGGCATCCATACCAGCCTGCTTTTCCAAACTGCAAATTGAAGAGATTACTACAGATGACCCTCACAAAAACAGTGAAATTTTGGTATTGTTGCATGTTCTCGAACAATGGGACTTATATCTTATAATTTATAATAGTGAACAAACACAACATACCATATCTATCCGAATAATACACATGCTAGTTAGGAAAAGAATCGTTAGAATGGGTATTGGCAATCTTTTGTTTAGCGGCACAACACGCACAGTGCCGATCATGGCAATAATCCCTGGCTGCTACAAGCTTGAACACTTGTTGTAAAAATCATTCTAAATTCTAAAGTTATTGTCAAAAGAATTTTAGGTCAAGACACTCTTTAGAGTGCTTCATTGAGAGCCTGAACCCTGATGGCTAATTTGGCCAATACAAAGCGATGCAAAAAACCCTGTAAAATGACTGAAACCCTGGCACATGGGTACTCATCTGAGAGTACTCAGCGAAAGCTATCCTATGAATACCAACATGACAGGGTTTATATTGTTTTCAAAAATCTTTCCATCCTTGTTCTTTGGACGAAAGTAGCCTCAGCATTGGAAGGGTTAAGCTTACCTGCACAGTCTCGCATGTGTGTACTGGAGAAAGACTCCCGTCTGACCCTCAAATCTCAGGATCTTGTTCCAGTCAAACCTGTAGTTCTTCAGTCTCTTCTCCTTCACATCCTGGATGATCACGGCACTCTTTCCTAAAACATCGGCAACCTCTTCCAACTCCCCCTCGTCTGTTATCCTTGTGGCTGAATAAGTGATACATACAAATGAACAGTAATGGTAATAATAATGATGATGATGATGCATGAAAATGGCATTTTAAAGAAATTCAGAATAATTGGGTTTCCTGGTGAGTAACTTTTAGGGCTTCGGTTGTCAGGATGAAACCCAGAAATCATGGAGGGTGCATAAATCCTTGCTGCGGATTGGTGCTGTGAAATGTTTAGTGACACAGTATATGATTACTATTACACTTACAATACAAAATCTTTAACATTTTTAACAATACTTTTTGCTTTCAAAGTGGCCTAATTTTGCTAGAATTAGTTCTATCAAAATTTTGGGTTTCAACACTTTTTCTGCCATATTATGGTTAAGTCATGACTAGCCAGTTGTAAGTAGTGGAGGAAACTGGAGTAAGCAGCAAAAACCAACACCTAACCCAAAATCACTGGGAACTTCCTCACTTGCCCCGGCTGGGATTCGCACCCGGGCAGAGGTGGGAGACAGCTATCAGTCAGAGGCAATGCCTTAGACTAACTTAGGCAGGCCAGAAGTAATGAAGAAATGGAGCATGAGTTCACAAATCATTTGAAGGAGAGTTGTTAATTGAATTCTCACCAATATTTTCCTTAAAAAGTTTTTGAAAGATGCCTTTGTGAAAGAGATATCACCAAAATAGGTAGGAATGGATTAATGATAGAGAACTTTTCCCCATTTGATAAAAGTTTTTTATATTGTACCAAGTACCGGTACAATGACCCAAACAAGGTGGCATTTCTTGGAAGTTTTCTCCTACTTACTCTCTTTTTCTCTCATGACGTCCATCATGCGATGCTTGGCTTCGTCTAAGATGTCCTTGAGGAACACCACCTCACCTTTGCGCGTACTCATGCCTTCCACAAGGCCAAACTTCACATGGAAATCTCCCAGGGGTCTGGTAACAAAAACAGAATTGTACTGAAAACAGCAGATGCCAGGCCAAACTTCACATGGAAATCTCCTGCTCACAATAAGACAAATGCTATTCAAGAAAACATACAAAATGGCAGGCCAAACTTTGACTGGAAAACTCCTAGAGGTCTGGTCATTAAAACTGATATACTGCTGTAAAACCCATTATTATCGCGCTCCTTTTAATTTCACGCATTTCGCGCTAGGTGATGATAACGCGTATATTACTGGCGCTGATATACGTTCAGAATAGCATAACAATGCCCCATCTAGCGGTGATACAGTTGATGCGTGTAATTAAATGGCCGCGATCAGATTCAGACGGCAGTTGCGTGAATAAAAAGGGGCGTGTTTATAAAGGGTTTTACAGTATTAAAGAAAAACCATCAGATGCCTGGTCAAATTTCAAATGGAAATATCCAAAAGGTCTGTCATTAAAACAGATAAACTATTAAAGAAAACACATCAGATGCCAGGCAACTTTAGAACTAAAAACTCATTCACAGTATATTTGAAGAAGAGTTAAAGATTGTGTTGCAAAAAATTACCTGTCTATTTTGCAAAATATGCCTAAGGAAGGCAGGCTTACTATAGTCAAGCATTAATGAGATGAGGCACTAAAGGAATAAATGTGTGAACAAGTTTAACAATAACTATTATATTTTTCCAGCGGTGAATGCAGAGGTTGAATGTATTCAAGAAGGTGAGCAGATCCTACGGCCAAGAAAAAAATATTGTTTGTTTCCTGTAACGGTCTGAAAAAAAATAAGGTAGGTAGGTCGGTAAAAAGACTTTTTTTGCATTATTTATTTGGGCAAATATGTGTGTTTTATGCATGTTTTACGATGATTGGGAGTTGGAAGGGTGGAAAAAACTTAAGGATAGGGATTTTTTAAAATAAAAACTTGTTAGGGTAGGGTTACAGAAAACAAACAACTTTTTTTTAGGCCTAATTGACTCTTACCTGTCAGCCCAACTGTAGCCCATTTTCTGAAGAACTCCAATCAGTCGCTTGAAGTGTTGATGCTGGCCATTCTCTACCTGGAAAAATAAATATATTAATAGGTAAGCTCTCTTTATGGTCTTAGTCAGGATTTCAAAAATGCCTGTCCAAAACAGCAATTACAAAATCTCTTCCCTACCAGATTTAGATACTAATCTACTTCAGTTCCTTATACTAACTACATTTAATAGTCTATTGTGCAAAAAAGGTCAATTAACACTTCAGCTCTGTTTGAGAAGATGGTTTGTAAGTCAAAAATTTGGTTATTACCCAAAAATATATTTGGTTATTACCCCAAAAAATTCTTCATAGAATTTTTTGCCTGTCTAAAAAGGAGCTCTTCAGGAAACTGCCTGTCCAAAAGACATGCAGGATGGGTCCTGGCTAAGGTCCCTGGCTCTCCCCCTTGCACACACTCACTCTCTTTTTCACTGTGCATCCTCCCTAATTTCTACCTTTTTCACTTTTTCTCCCTGTCTGCTGTACTTTTTCTTTCATTTCTCTCTCTCTCTCTCTCTCTCTCTCTTTCTCTCTCTCGCTCTCTCTCCTGTCAAGACTAACATAAAGACTAACATAGTAACACATGATTAAACCTTATACTTATTTCTAACTACCCTATTTTTTTTTTTTTTTGTTTTGTTTTATTTTTGCAAGCCTAAAAAAAGGTTTTACCCTATTTGTTGCATTTGGAGAAAGCTTGCTCATACTTACCACATAGATGAGTCTATCGAACTGGTATTTCTCATGGCGCTCTATTGCAGCAGCGAGGTCCCTGCAATAAAATTGGATTTCATATTTTAACTTTTGAATCAAATGCTGCCATCTGCACTTACTTTGTGTGCTTTATGCAAATTATTCCAAAAAAGACAATATAATCAGAAACAAAAAGTATAATCCAAAATAGGCATTAAATACACAAACAGAACATTTATTAAATTATTATTATTATCATTATTATTATCATTATTAATAATATTGTTGTTATTATTATCATCATCATCACCTTCACAATCATTACTATTATTGTTATTATTATCATTATCATTATTATCGTTATTACTATTACTATTATTATTATTATTATTATTATTATTTTTACTATTATTATTATTATTATTATCATCATCATCATCGTCATCATCATTTTCAATATTTGTTATTGCGTGATTGGTTTTATGCGTAGAGTACCTTGTGAGATAGAGTGTAGTACTGTTACTCTTCAGCAGCTTGGCCTGGAGAGGGTTCTTCCCCGACTCACTGAGGTCAACATAACCTAGACCTTCCCTGCAAGAAAATTCACATATTATTGACAATTACATTTTATATAGAGATTATAACGGAAACCATGGATAAAACTCAGATTGTTGTAAGATGCTGCTGGTACCAATACTGTATACTGTGTTAACATTTCCTGCAGGAAAATTCAAATCCTGTTGACAATTACATTTTATATAGAGATTATAATGAAAACCACAAATAAAACTCAGATTGGTGTAGACAAGCCTGCCTTTCATTTTTGGAGGAACTTCAACCTATAGGAACTCACATATAGAGTAAACTTAAAACTAACCCTATTTACATAGAATAAAGATATACATGCAGTATATTTTTCTTATCCCCAACCACATTTATGGTACTTACTGATCATATTGGAGAAGGTTCATGTTTTTTAAGTTGTCGATGATCCGATGAGATTTTTGCTGATAATCCGCCTCGCCATGGTATTCATCAAACTCCACCCCTAGCCTCTGTTAAAACAGTGAATTAAAAAATAATTCATCAGAGAATACATGTATCGAAGGCAAACTCACAAATATCTCATAACTTCAGAAACCAATACCCATTCTGACACTTTTTTAGTTTCTTTGTGATTTTCTTGGATATGAAAAGACTACTTTAACCCTTCAAATGCTGAGGCAACTTTCAAATTAGCTACCAAACATAAGGGTTAATACTGTAGAACACACATATGACGCATGTCCCAAATATAGCGAATTGGGGATTTTCCGCATCATAGCGTATCTTTATGTTAGCGACGGTAGCCGCCGCTGACAGCGCCAGTACAGTAAGAAATAAGTACAGCTTTTTTATATATAGCGAAGCGGAACCACACGCTATGTACACTATATATAAACAGACACGTACATTGTGTGTTCTACATTAATAAAATAAATATATTTTTTGCTGAAATTTTTTTCTTAGTTTGTTAAAGAGGTAGATTTACCTCTTCTCCGCAGAAATGAACAGACCTCATAGAAGTCCCCTTCAAATAAATCCTGGATCAGACTTGCTACCTTTTTACCTTATAGATTTGTGTGTATTCCTCTATACTGTAGTCTTTACACAGCTGCCATAGAGACAATGTCTCTGGGTCACCAGCCTCCATTCTCCTGAAGAATTCCATGCCTTCCCGATGAACAGGGTTGTCCATGTTGTTTTCTCCATAACTGGATTTTTTGTCAGCAGTCGAAGCATCTTGGTTTATTTTAACATAGACCTAAATATTTTGGAAAAATCATAAAATTTCATAGAAACTTCCTAAACTCTCATTTTTCTGAGCAAAAGTTGTTTTAAAACATATCTAGTATGTAATGTCTTATCTAATATCTAATATACTTCTGATATTTTTCTAGATTGCCCTCCAGATAATCAGACAAACAAGACAAAAGCTTAAAATACTTGTGGGAGAAATGTTCATCAGACTTTTTAATAAATCTATGAATTCAAGGTTTCACAGAGTAAGATAACACTTTGCACCTCCAAGAGGTACTCAAAGCAGACATCAGGTAAATAGCATCCTATAAAACAAAAACATGATTGACATGTATCATAAAACTGCCTGAGATCAATTTCTTAGTTAGAGAACACTGATACCACCTGTCTAATTGTCAATTTGGAAAATAAAATGTATACAGACTTAAATTGATTCTTACGGAAAAGAAAATTTCAGAGTAGAATATTGGAAAGGTTTTTTGAAACCATACTCACCTCAAATAAATGTTCCATGGCATTCTTTTTCAGCTTTTCTATAGACCCATATTTTTGAAACCCAACTCCCAGCAAGCCTTAAATTAAAACAATATAGTCATACATGAATGCTTTCCCTACAATACTTCTTTTAAGCAGTTGTGTGACTTCTCTAAATGTGCATCACACAAGTGAAAATTTCCGTCTATTCATACATATTTTCATATAAAACTTTGACAATATGAATTTCAATCTTTTATAACAGCTAGTCTACCCATGATATTTTCCAACAAAATCATGAAGAAATGAAACAAAATACTCATCATCATCGTCAACATCATCATCATCACATTAAACAGCACTGAGTCGACATGTGCATTATTTGTTTGATACAAAGTTGCTCATCATCACCACCCTCATCATCATCATCATCATCATCATCATCACATTAAAACTGCTCCAGCATGTGCATTATTTGCTTGATACAAAATTGATCTAAGTTTTGGTAAAAAAATTGACTTCAAGCTTAACTGATGTGATCTAGAAAGTGTTAATTGCCAAGACTAACTCACCAAACTGAGTTCCCCAGTCGCCTAGGTAATTGATTCTCGTCACCTGGTGACCGAGGGCCGAGTGAATATTGGCAATAAAGTTGCCCAGAATGGTGGACCTCAAGTGACCTGCATGAAAAGGCTTGGCAATATTTGGAGAACTGCAAAGAAAAAAGAGGAAAATCAAATTAGTTTTACACTTATAAATACTTTAACCCATTAATGCTTAAGAGTTCAGTTGTCATCAGTTTTAATCAATATTTCTTCTTCAAATATTTTTCACACTATGCTTTCAGCGGTAAGATTTCATTAAAATTGTCAGGCTGCTTTTGGCCTCTGTGAGCATAACCCCTTATGCTGTTGGTGGCCAATTTGACCATTACAAAATGATGCAAAAAAAATGAAAATGACTGGAACCCTGGCACATGGGTACTCATCTGAGAGTACTACTGTAAAACCCATTATTATCGCGCTCCTTTTAATTTCACGCATTTCGCGCTAGGTGATGATAACGCGTATATTACTGGCGCTGATACACGTTCAAAATAGCATAACAATGCACCATCTAGTGTTGATACAGTAAATGCGTGTAATTAAATGGCCGCGATCAGATTCAGACGGCAGTTGCGTGAATAAAAAGGGGCGTGGTTATAAAGGGTTTTACAGTAAGTGAAACCTATCCTATTAATACCGACATGACAGGCTTTAGATGGATTTCAAAAATCTTTGCATCCTTTTGTTTAGATGAAAGTAGTCTCAACATTGTAAGGATTAATGGGTTAATACTGCTCAGCCCATTCAGGCTGGAAAACGCGAAAAAAATATCTCCTTGAGACAAAGGAGCTTTAAGAGAATATGTCAGGAGTAATGTGCACCAGCCAACCTGAATCATTCCTTTAAATATTTTGTGAATTCCTATATATATATATATATATATATATATATATATATATATATATATATATATATATATATATATATATATATATATATATATATATATAAATATATATATATATATATATATATATATATATATATATATATACATATATATATATACACATATATATATATATATATATATATATATATATATATATATATATATATATATATATATATATATATATATATATATATATATATATATATATATATATATATATATATATATTCATTCATCATGGATCCTGACATGAATGGGTTAAAGAACTTACGCAATTTAATAAATATGCTAATATGTTAATGGCCATTACCTGAATAGTCTTTTTTGAAACTGAAACATAGGAAAACAATTTTTTTAATGATCGCTTATTTTGGACAAACAGTTTGAACCCATTTATGCATGTGGCAGCCAAAACCGCCTGATTATTTTGGTGATATCCCTCTAAAAACGATATTGAGAAAATAGTTGAAGGAGAGTTTTTCATCAGAACTCTATCTACAACTCCTTCAGATATTTTGTGAAATTATGCTTCATTTCGAAGTTATTCTTAATGAAGTGTGATAGGTCCAGATATCACTGGTCAAGTAGATCTCCAGGAATCAGTGGGTTGAAATCCTTGATGAGGGTCAGAGTCTGACTGTGATTTTGTACCTGTATTCCACCAGAACTCTCTGTGCTTGACCTGTGACGCTGGCGTCCTTCAAGCCGTACCCCCCTCCTTCATCCACGACATTCTGGAGAACATGCTGGAATATACAAGGAAACAATAACAGCAAATTGAATTATTGCCTTTCAAAATATTCAAAAACAGTCCAAATGACAAATTGCTTTACTGCTATACCGTATTGAAACAAGGTGATTCTATAAATAAATGTAAGATAATAAAAGATTCACTGTTACATTTTTCAAATGATTTGTTTAATTTCTAAATGGGCAAAAGAGGCATAAAGGGCAAAGTAGATGACTCCATAGGAGCATATAATTAGCAAATATGGCATCTTGTTAATGTTAAATACCCGCTTTTTCACAGGGTAGTCGATTTGTAAGTGCATCCCCCCCCCCCCTTTTATTGAAAAGTTTTGTAAGAGGCAAGCCAGCTGACATTAATTTCTGGCCTTCTGAACCTCCCAACCTGTTATCCGCACATAACAGAAGAATATGGTAACTCAAGCATATGCAGTTAAATTTACAAACCTTGCTGAACTTGACCGGGTTGTACCTGATAATAAACTGTGTTTTTCTTGGTTGGACTTCAAGGAGGGCATCATCACAAGATACCTACAGTGAAAACATGAGAGTTGAAAGTTTCAAACAGAATTTAGCCCTAGCAATTGGCACCTCTAGAATTTTTGGGATACAATGAAATATCAATATTTACTTAATGATACAATATCTTACCAAAATTCTTAATGATACTTCCTGACTCCCTGAGACTTAATTTTGTTAGATTTTGCACTGTCGACTTCAATTGTATTGCTAATGAATAGCAGACTGCCTTCATGTGTAGATGTCCTGACAGCAGTTTTATATTCTTAAGCAGTATCTGTATAACAGATCTTAAACTATACTGTACTTTTTCACATTTGATAATGATATTTGGTATTGTATTGAGTACCGGTACCAATCCCTATTGAGCTCTCCAGTGAGCTTCCAGAATCACAAATAAGCTCCTCTATGAATCTCCAGACTTCTGGGCAAATATAGTACGGTACGTTCCTCTGTGTTTTTTATGTTTGTTAAATCATCAAAATCTAGTATTTGATAAAACGATAATAAAGCATATTAGTTACAACTTGTTTTTCAACTCATGCACCAATGTGCACGGTGTGCTCAGAACCTCCTGAGGGAAAGTGAATTCTATAGTGATTTTCATTTTCAGTTACTACCTAATGATACATTGATTTATCACTAAGATGAAACAGTGATAAATCAAGCCATGGTTTGCCTTTTGGGGGCAAGTGATAGTTTTAGCCAGCTGGGCGTCTTGGCATCATTAGGACATGAAAACCCTCAAAAATCACTCCCAGAACACCCAAGATGTTGGGGGAGTAATTTAGTAAAATGTCATTCTCAAAAATAAAATTGAATTTATTTCACACAAATATAAATCCCACAACATTGTATAAGAAAAATATGCCTTCTTTCAATAGATAAATACATGTTTATGGTTGTAATCCTTTGAAACATAGGCTTCCCAGAAATTTTAGGATTGACAATTGTGGGCACCCAGTTTTTTAATCCTGGCTCAGACCTTATGGTAAGTCCTAGCAGTGCTCACCTTGGCAGCAATTTGATCCCATAATTCTGTCTGTTTAGCGCCATCACTGTTGGACATCCCTAGCCTGTGCAGATTGGAATACCGAAGACAAAACTGAGGTGCAGCATCTCTGCAAACAAACAAAATCAGCTAATGAAAATCATGCAACAATACAAGGTAACAATGGGAGTTCATGCATTGTTGGATACAAGGAGTGCAAATAACCATTCATATCTGGAACGTACACATGGACTGATGGTCTGACATATAAAGTAATACGTTTATAATAAACCAATTTATTTTAGAAATATTTGACTAAAAACTGTTTAACAATTCCTCTTCAAGTATATTTCAAATATTGCCTTTGCTTTATTCAAAAGTTATCTTTGATTTAGTATCATTGATCCAAACGACACTAGTCAAGGAAAACTTTCTAGATACACACGTGGTTTGGCAGTAGTTTCTGACTTACCCTGCTGCCTTCCATGCTGGTAAGACGCCCACACTTCTGACCAACAGCTCAGAGTCACATCCTACATTAGCATTAACACCAACCCTATGGGCAGCTTCAAGAACCTGAAAATAATATCATGGCATAGTCAGTTAGTCACATCACATCAAGTCCTAAACAAATGAAGGAGGTGATTTTTCTATAATATCCAAATTCAAATAAATATAGACATCTACCCAACACACAAAACATTCAAATTGATATGAACTGTTGGTCTGTGATGTTTTGGTGGCCATCTTGGTTCAGAAAGACCGGCAGCTCAGGAAAAACTGTTTTGAGTTGGGAGGAATGGTCAAAAGGTTGAACCTCTTTATAAATCGAGGCCCTTACGGTATCAAAAATATGCAGAAAAACTAAGCCTGAACATAAGTTCAGACTGCAATCATTTCAAGTTATTTAGCCATACTACTGTTATATTAATACTGTTTACTTACTGATGGGCAGCATTTCATTACATTCACATTCATATGATTTTCATTAGTACCTAAAAATTTGGTTCAGATCATGTCTTATATCATACAGACTGATAACTATATGGTTGCAACCAGTCATCGAGGCCTGTATGATATTTTGGTGTATTTCTATTTTTGTAAAGTTCATGTTGGGAAGTCATCAGTATTTCAACTCACCTTAGTTGCAACATGCTTGCGAAGTTGGTTCAACATATCCCAGCCTGAAAAAAAAAAAAAATGAATAAATACATCATTGATTCATTTAAAAATAAACTATTTATTCATTCATTCAGTAATTGCCACATGATTGATTGTTTTCGAACTGCTGGACTCTTTATTCCATGGACCATTTGTAGAAGACATCATTCAAATGAGTAAGATGATGTGTCCATATATCTGGAAAATGACCTGCATCTCAAACGACAAACAGCACAATCCATTGACAGTTCTCTATACTTCCTCACATCGAGCATATTTGCATTCCTAAGAATATATATCTAGGGCATTGTAGAAAATATCCAAAGTTGCACTTGCTTACTGGTTATGCCAGTATCATAATTAGTGCAAGAAGGCCTACCCTAAAAGAACATTTTAATGTTTCTACCCAGAAGGCCTACCCTAAAAGAACATTTTAATGTTTCTACCCTGATGGTAGACAGGAACCTAACATCACACCAGAGATTCAGGTTCCTGTAGGAAATGGACTAAATATATTGGATTATGGCAGAATCTAAAATTCCATTCACTAAAAATATAAGAAATATGATGGACATGATGTTGCTGTAATATCAAATCAAATGCCACATGAATTGACTTTCCAAAAGGTTTTAGCATTTGATGATAGCTGAGAGTAGTAGACAGGGAGTGGGCACTGGGCATGCATCATCAAATTTCGCTGCCTCTCACTATGAGTCATAGCGAGCGAAGCTCGGAAAGGCCGCAGGCCTTTCGCGAAGCCTCGCAGTCAGTCAATTGAGCGTGAGTGTATATGACGTCACTATAAGAAATACATACACAGACCCAGAAAGTTGTCACCGTCCAACAATATCGTCCAACGTGCGGGACAACAATATTGTCCAACGTGCGGGACAACGTGCGGACGACTTCCGTTCTGGAGGATTTCTTTAGTAGGTTAAGTAACGACCGCTTTCATTGGTCGACAATGACGTAATGTGCAGTACAATAATACCAAACACTTACATTTCATCCCATTGGATGAAATGTACGAATGCACGTGCGTGAATGAAAGTGGCCGCTACTACATGTATATCCACGTTAAAACTTAATTTCTCGCCCGTCCGTGGCTCAATTCTAATGCAGTTTAGAACCGCCAGAATTCATTCTACTGACCATTGATTTCACTTTAAATTCGGCTCGCTTCCTGGCCATACCACGCCGTGGCCCCTACTTTATCCAAGTTAAAACTGAATTTCTCGCCTGTCCGTGGGGAAATTTTAATGCGGTTTAGATCGACAGAACCGCCAGAATTCATTGTACTGGCCATTGAATTCTCTTCAAAATCAGTTGCGAAATATGAATGAAAGTGGCCGCTACTACATGTATATCCACGTTAAAACTGAATTTCTCGCCCGTCCGTGGCTCAATTCTCGGCTCGCTTCCTGGCCATACCACGCCGTGGCCGCTACTATATCCAAGTTAAAACTGAATTTCTCGCCTGTCCGTGGGTCAATTTTAATGCGGTTTAGATCGATAGAACCGCCAGAATTCATTCTACTGGCCATTGAATTCTCGTCAAAATCAGTTGTGAAATATAAATTCTAAGACAGTTTAAAATCGTAATGTTTTGTATGCCATTAATTTACGTTCAATCAATGCTGTATTTTGGTCAGAAGTAAAAAAAAAATGATCATCCAAAGCTTCGCTCGCTTCCTGGCCATGCCAGCGTCATATTATATAACCTGTGTACCCCAGCCTGGCTGCCTGCTGACCCCATCTCCTTGGCAACCTATCTGACCTAGATAGGATGACATCCCCCAGCCAGCCAGTCAGCCAGCCAGTCTCTCTGCTGCATGCTTACTGCACAGATCACATGACCAATACAACCCCAGGCTACACCACATAACCCGAGGCGCAGATGCTAGCATGCAGTACCTATGGGGTTGCGGATCAAGATTATGTATTTCTCTGATGATACTTGATAGTTTCTTCAGAAAAAAATTAATAACAATTGTCATCATTCATTTTTTTTTTATATAAAAACAAGATCGAGATCGGTGGTGGACATGATGTTCACATGTTGACAATAATGATAACATCCACCCATACGGTACAAGACAACTGTCACTAGTGTCAGTGGTTATTGCCAACATAACACTGGACTTGTCATCCATTCAATGTCATTGAGCGATAATTGAGAATAATAAGGGTATGATAAAAAACAAAACGTGTGCTGTCAAAAATTCGGCACTATATTTTACCACTGACCTCTCTAAATGATACTGATAAGTAATTCCTCAAATCCACATTATCGTTATAGTTTATTTGCCTTGCATAACATCAATTTCTAGGAGGATATTGTCATCGTCCTTCTGCTGCCCCCGTTTAGCCAGTTATAAATACACCCCTACACACGCAACACGCACCGCGGGTTCTAAGAGACGGTGCGAGTCACTACATCCGTGTAAGACACACCGTGGCACCCTCAATAGAACCGTTGCACCTCTACCACTGTACCACTTCCTGTAGCACCTGTTGATCCCTATTAAATAGTGCTGGTGGGAAAGCGGGCAATTTTTATTATTTTCTAGGGTTAACTGGGGAGCTGACAATACTAGTCAATGACAAATTAGGTGTATTTAACACCTGGTTTAGTGGTGAACCGGTCGGAACTCGCACTTGTACTCTTCGCTGAACTCCATACTCGATACCATGTGACCATATATCACGTGTCCAGGTATGTCAGCGTACGTCAGTATGCAGGGTGCTAAGGTGTCAAGGTGCTAAGGTGCCGAGGGTATATGGTTGGTACAGATGTGTATGGCAAGAAATATTCACTTATACATTCATTTCTTATACTGTAGAGCACACAATGTACGCGTCTGTTTATATATAGCGTACAAAGCGTGTGGTTCTGCTTTGTCTATATCTATTTATCTATCTTTATATATATATATATATATATATATATATATATATATATATATATATATATATATATATATATACATATATATATATATATATATATATATATATATATATATATATATATATATATATATATATATATATATATATATATATATATATATATATA
>OZ012688.1:42412992-42460795 GCA_963942565.1 Maea johnstoni | reverse complement strand
CACAATATGAGATAATGTCACGGTATATCTTTACTCTCCCAGTCAGCTACTGTGTTAAATGAATATCCGCATGCAGCTATCTGCTTCAATGTGCAATTAATCTTCATTGTAAGGTATGCTAGCATATTGTTCTCAATGATCTCGATTCTAGTACAAAATGTACCTGATCTGAATTGTGCGGAAGACTGGAACATGGATGTACCAGAAGTGTCCTCTTCTGACAAAACTAGTAATTTCCAATATGTTAGAAACAATTTTGGTAAGGTGATTGTACCCGTATCGTAATTGCAAATCGGCCGCTACATTACGCGAGTCCGCTGATAATTGTGGTTTATTTGATACCGGACTGCTTAAGTTTTTTCTGTAAGTTGTGAATGTATAAATTCCGGCCAAACCCGACTATCAGTTTCAATTGAATTAGGTGAGAAGAAGGGACTCCATTTTCCACTGCTCTTGGTCGCGATCTGAACTGTATGTACCTACTAATTGCAATTTTGTTTGCATTTATCAGCATTTCCTTAATCATCTAATAATTTTTTTAAATTGGAAGAGAACATTTATCATAAATCGTAAAGGTGAAAATTTATCTATAAACTGCATGTGAAGGACAATTCTAAAAGTGACTTTAATCCATTGTTTTAATTTCTTCATAAGATTATATATATATATATATATATATATATATATATATATATATATATATTTATATATATATACACAATGTGTATATACATATATATATATATATATATATATATATATATATATATATATATATATATACACACACACATATAAATATATATATATATATATATATATATATATATATATATAAATATATATATATATATATATATATATATATATATATGCAGAGCATAATGGGAGCTTTTTTGCATATCTATTTTTCAAAATTCTATTTCTGAGTCTATTATGGGATCATTGCATGGATCATTTATAGTAAACAACAAACAATACATCATTTTAGGGACATATTTATTCTTATACATTTATACAATTTTTCAGGATGAATGTTTCGTTACCATAGCAACACGCTTTGAGTAGAATCCTGGCCCTAAGGCATTGTATGGAATCCCGGCCCAGGCCTTCTTTTACTTGGCATATTCAAAATATAATGTACTGTCAATGTCATGTCAAAATATATACATATATATATATATATATATATATATATATATATATATATATATATATATATATATATATATATATATATATATATATATATATATATATATATATATATATATATATATATATATATATATATATAAATATATATATATGTATATATATATATATATATATATATATATATATATACATATATGTATATATATATACATGTATATATATATATATATATATATATATATATATATATATATATATATATATATATATATATATATATATATATATATATATATATATATATATATATATATATATGTATATATATATATATACATGTATATATATATATACATATATATATATATATATATATATATATATATATATATATATATATATATATATATATATATATATATGTATATATTTATATATTTAAATATATATATATATATATATATATATATATATATATATACATATATATATATATATATATATATATATATATATATATATATATATATACATATATACACATATATATATATATATATATATATATATATATATATATACATATATATACATATATACATATATGATGGGTTGTGCAACCAATAATGAACCCATGGCATGATGGGTTGTGCAACCCATAACGGTTATATGCAGAACGGTCTGTGCCCCCATACACAGTTATGTATTAAAAATACACAGGAATAAATTCACAGGTGAATGGTATCCCGGGCCACCGGGGCCAGATTCAGCAAACTTTGCGCTCGGCTTTACTTCGCGGCCGGATCTCTGAGTTTGTACAATTTCAACTTTCGGGCTTGTATGAGCCCGAAATCTTTCTAGCCCTGGAGTATAGGTCAACACAAAGTTTGATGGTTCGGCACTGGCCAGGGCTAATACGGGCCAGGAAAATATTCAGGGCTTGTATGAGCCTGTGAATGTTTTCCTGTGTACATCATTTTTGGATAGGTCAATATTCTCTCGGTATTTACGCACTATGTGCCTGGCAATGAGGACATGTAGAGCATTTTTCTCACTAAACCTGATAACAACAACTAATCTAATATTCTGATTTTATTGTATCAAACATATGCTGAGATGGCTGTATAGTAAAGGATGGCCTGCTTTTCTCATAGTATTTTTTTACAACTTGGTATTTTTCTAGAAATCCTATAGATCAATGTCACATCTGTCTGAGTGGCTGTAGTCCTAGTAGTCGCATTCCACTAGCCAGGACAGTCCGCGCACTGTTATACATGACAAGCCGAGGCTGAAATACAATAGAAAACAATACATTTGAATAAATCCATTGTTATTTAACACAAGAAGTCTTTGACCTTAGATATAGTTCAGTACCTAGCTTCAGTCAACAAGTGACCAAAATATTCTTGCAAATATATAGGTTTCTTGATGAAAGAAATGAAGAACAAAATCTATGCGACGTTACATTACAGATAATCAACCTCAAAAGTAAAACCTGTAGATTCACAAAAAATTGTGTAGAGTAAAGTTTGCGAATTTACAGAAAATCGTTTTTTGCATTTTTTTTTTACTTTGTGAACATGGAGTGCCAGCTATACACTTAAAGTGGTAGCACTAATCATTGCGAATTTTAATTTTGCATCTGAGGCTAAATGCAAAAAAACGCAAAAATTAAACGCGATCTTTTCCGAATTTACATATCCAGTCTGACCTCTATTGGTGTCCCACTTGGCTCTGGCTAGTAGGATACAGACGACTCAGGGTGGATACCAGGCTGTATCGACCTTTCAAACAGGATGTAAGCAAAAATATCTAGGGATAGGTATCGGTACTCAATACAATACCAAATACCGATAATGAATGGCAAAAAGTACCGTATCGAAAAAGTTGAGTATTGTGTTATATCGTTTAAGATTTTACATAAATATAAAATTTACTTCATTGCTAACTAGAAGTGTCCGCACAAAGGCATTCCACTATTTATTAGTGAAATGTCTGATGCTGACTGTGCTATTAAAATCTAACAAAATCTCTGGGATACAGGAACTATCATCATAAATATCATTAAGTTTAAGTACCATATCTCGAAAAAATCTAAAAGGTGCCAATCCCTAATAATCTCACACATTTGATATAAATTTGCAATATCTTACCATTGCTTCATCCCGAGGCTTTCCTTTGACATAATGTTCCTTTAACGCTGACCCTGTGAAATTGCTGAAATCAAGAGAACAAAGGAGACTTTCAAACAAAGCATGAGAGTGCAGGATCTTAGCCGGCAGGGCGTCTGGGTGTCGTTTGGACACCCAAACCATCAAATTCACACATCAGGACATACAAACGTTTCAATTTATCAAAAAGTTGATAAAAAATCGATATGTTACTGTACACTGCCTTAATATTCCGTGCTTAAATAGTACGGATCTCTTAAAATAAAAAAAGTCCGGTGTTTAAATAGTCCGGATTCGATCCCCTCATGCAGCGACATCTTCCGATCATGATGTAAACTATTTTTTGTCAAGTGAACCGTCGCGGCGGCCACGTGACCACGCTCGAACTTGTCTGCATTTGATCATTAGATTACATCAGGGAGCTTCCATACGATAGAAGCTCTCTGATTGCAGTCAAAATGTTCAAGCTGCCTGCCACATCAGGTGAGAACAACTCACCTAGTTGCCATTAGCAACCAGGTAAGACAAAGGAATGAATGTCACAAACATTCATGATGGCTTCATATTCAGGAAGCACTAAAACAAATGAATGGGTTAAAATGGCCAAAAAAGAGCTGAAATATTTCATTTAATTATATTAGCAAAGTTAAAGGGTTAAAAAAAGGCATTAGAGAGATGATTTGATAATTAGAGAGTTAATTCTGCATATATGACGCCTGTGAAGATGATAGTGGCGCATCCTATTGTCTGACAGTGAAACTAACGGACAGAGGGACGAGCGTAGCTCCCCTTCTATTTTTCTTTACATTACATTTTTGTCCGTTTTTAAACATTCCGGATTCTTCCAAACGGAAAAATCCGGAATGTTTTTACACACGGACTATTAAGGCAGTGTACAGTAGTCAAATCTAAGAAGTGCATGCCTTCAGAGTTAAGAGGCAAGGTTAAGTAAGTAGATAGAATACTTACTCAATACTTACTTGATACTTTTATGTTCGAGTAACCTTTGTGTAATGCATTTGTGCACTGATTTTATGCAGTAAACAACCGACCTATTTTTGGCCTCTTGTCTGTGTAACTGGCAGATACGCACCCTAGTCTTAGCTAGCAGGGCATCTGGGCGTCATTTGGACACCCAAACCCTAAAAAATCATCCCTTAGGACACCCAAATATTTTTGGGAGCAATTTTTCAAAATGTCAATTTCAAACATAAAATTGAATTTCTTTCACCCCAATATAATTGCCATGATATTGTATAAGGATAGTATGCCTTATCTTAATACATGTTTATGGTTTTAATATGATTATAATGGGGTCTACCTTGAAAAATAGGATACCCCAAGAGTTAACAATTGCCAATTTCGGGCACCCAGTTTCTGATACTCACCCTAAACTAAACAGGTACTGTACAAGAATATATGGCTCCAGAGATGTAAAGCTTTCATTCACTACTTCATCATATCTGAAAGGAAAAAGAAACATTTAAGTTGCAAACATTCATGTCCCATCACTACCCTCAACATTTACATTCCAAGTCCATCCAAGGAAAATCTTTAAATTGTTTTAATTTTGGTATAAGTATTCTGAATTCCCAAGTTACTGTCAAAAGCATTATATATCCAGTGACCAAATTCCAGGCATTCATGGGCTAAGATACTGCAATATGTATCAGACAGTGCGTACACCTCAGATGCGATTTATTTCAAAGGATGGACATGCCTGTAGCATAGTCACATAGTCTATTTCAAGCATTTAGATCAATTAACTCATTCATGCCTGGAGATCTCTTTGACAGATGCCGAACAAATTTTTGATACTTTTGAAATCAATCATAGATTCACAAAATATTTGAAAGTGAATTGTGAGTTGGGTCCTGATGAACTTTAACCCTTCAAATATTTTACATAAAATGCTCTAGTCACAACAAATTTTACCAATATCGTCAGGGCGTTTTTTGGCTGCTACAGTTACGAATAGGTTAACCCTTATGCTGCTGGTGGCTAATTTGGCCAATACAAAATGATATGAAAAACTTAAAAAAAATGATTGAAACCCTGGCAAATGGGTGCTCATCTGAGAGTACTCAGTGAGAGCTATCCAATGAATACCAACATGACAGGGTTTAGATGGTTTTCAAAAAGCTTTGTGTCCTTGTGCTTTGAACGAAAGTAGCCTCAGTACTAGAAGGGCTAAATTAGTCCCTACCATTTAGAGTGCAGCACAACACCTAAGCAACACAAGTCTGCCTCGCCTGCAATGTAATTTGTACTGGTTTATCTGGTCCTCACCTAGCTAGATGCTGTACCAGTTGAGATGCCCTGGCTTCATTTAGTATGGAATAGTCACAATCTTCAGCATTGACCTCCATCCCAGCCTGCTTCTCCAAACTGTAAATTGAAGAGATTAGTACAGATCACGCTCACAAAAACAGTCATACTTTGGTATTGCTGCACTTTCTTCATTGGGACTTTCTTTGTAATTTATAACAGCGAACCAACACAATATACCATATTCATCCATAAGCGCATAAACACATGATAGGAAAAAAATCGTTAGAATGGGTATTGGCAATCTTCTGTTTAGCCGCACGGTGCCGATCATGGCAACAATCCCTGGCTGCTACAAGCTTGAACACTTGTTGTAAAAATCATTCTAAATTCTATTATTGTCAAATTAATTTTAGGTCCAGACAACAATTTGTGGATGAACTCTTTAGGGTGATTCATTGAGAGCCTGAACTTAAAGCTTACCTGCACAGTCTCGCATGTGTGTACTGAAGAAAGACTCCTGTCTGACCCTCAAATCGCAGGATCTTGTTCCAGTCAAACCTGTAGTTCTTCAGTCTCTTCTCCTTTACATCCTGGATGATTACGGCACTTTTTCCTAAAACATCGGCAACCTCTTCCAACTCCCTCTCGTCCGTTATCCTCGTGGCTGAATCAGTGATACATACAAATGAATAGTAATGGTAATAACAATGATGATGATGATGATGCTTGAAAATGACACTTTAAAGAAATTCAGAATAATTGGGTTTCCTCATGAGATTAGATGACCAAACACAAGTGGATTCAAAACCAGCCGATCAACCTGAACAGGCTAGCCTCAACCAGTGTCAACTAATAGCCCAAATTTGGTGCTCTGCGAATCCCCAGTTGATGCTGGCGATAAGGTTTCTCTGTAATGTAATCAATACAAGAGCCCTGATTGGTCCTTGCTCCCACATGACCTCGCGCTGATGCCAGATCAGTGACTCCTGGCATGAGTCCATCCTTTCACTATAGCGCATATAGTAATTGGTCCCTCGCTACATATCCATTCTTTTCTTCATATAAGCTGATGAGTGACTTTTAGGGGTTCCGTTGTCAGGATGAAGCCCAGAAATTATGCAGGCTACATAAAGCCTTGCTGGGGATTGGTGCTGTGAAATGTTTAGTGACACAGTATATTGTTACTAATACAATTACAATACAAAATTTTAACATTTTAGCAATACGTTCTGCCTTCAAGGTAAACTTATTTTGCTAGAATTAGTTCTATCAAAATTTTGGTTTTCAACACTTTTTCTGCCATATTGCGGTTAAGTCATGACTAACCAGTTGTAAGTGGTGGAGGAAACTGGAGTAACCAGCAAAAACCAACACCTAACCCCAAATCACTGGGCACTTCCTCCCTTGCCCCGGCTGGGATTCGCACCTGGGCAGAGGTGGGAGACAGCTATCAGTCAGAGGCAATACCTTAGACTAACTTAGGCAGGCCAGAAGTAATGAAGAAATGGAGCATGAGTTCAAAAATCATTTGAAGGAGAGTTGTTAATTGAATTCTCACCAATATTTTCCTTCAAATTTTTTTGAAAGATGCCTTTGAGAAAGAGATATCACCAAAATAAGTATGAATGGATTAATGATAGAGTACTTTTCCCCATTTGATATAAGTGTTTTATATTGTACCAAGTACCGGTACAATGACACAAACGAGGTGGCATTTCTTGGAAGTTTTCTCCTACTTACTCTCTTTTTCTCTCATGACGTCCATCATGCGATGCTTGGCTTCGTCTAATATGTCCTTGAGGAACACCACCTCACCTTTGCGCGTACTCATGCCTTCCACAAGGCCAAACTTCACATGGAAATCTCCCAGGGGCCTGGTAACAAAAACAGAATTGTAATGAAAACATCAGATGCTAGATCAAACTTCAAATGGAAATATCCAAAAAGCCTGGTCATTATAACAGATACACTATCTAAGAAAATACATCAGATGGCTGGCCAAACCCCAAATGGAATTATCCAAAAGGTCTGTCATTAAAACAGATATACTATCTAAGAAAATACATCAGATGCTAGATCAAACTTCAAAAGGAAATATTCAAAGGGTCTGTCTTAAAACAGATACACTATTAAAGAAAACACACCAGATACCAGGCAACTTTGGAACTAAGAATTCATTCACAGTATATTTGAAGAAGAGTTAAAGATTGTGTTGCAAAAAATCACCTGTCTAGGATTTTTTTGCAGAATATGCTTAAGGAAGACAGGCTTACTATAGTCAAGCATTCATGAGATGAGGCACTAGAGGAATAAATGTGTTAACAAGTTTAACAGTAACTATTCTATTTATCCAACAGTGAATGCAGAGGTTGAATGTGTTCATGAAGGTGAGCAGATCCTTGATCCTTACCTGTCAGCCCAACTGTAGCCCATTTTCTGGAGAACTCCAATCAGTCGCTTGAAGTGTTGATGCTGACCATTCTCTACCTGAAAAAATATATTAATAGGTAAGCTCTCTTTAGGGTCATAGTCAGGATTTCAAAAATGCCTGTCCAAAACAGCAATTACAAAATCTCTTCCCTACCAGATTTAGATACTAATCTACTTCAGTTCCTTATACTAACTACATTTAATAGTCTATTGTACAAAAAAGGTCAATTAACACTTCAGCTCTGTTTGAGAAGATGATTGGTAAGTCAAATATTTGGTTATTACCCAAAAATATATTTGGTTATTACCCCAAAAAATTCTTCATAGAATTTTTTGCCTGTCTAAAAAGGAGCTCTTCAGGAAACTGCCTGTCCAAAAGACATGCAGGATGGGTCCTGGCTAAGGTCCCTGGCTCTCTCCCTTGCACACACTCACTCTCTTTTTCACTGTGCATCCTCCCTAATTTCTACCTTTTTCACTTCTTCTCCCTGTCTGCTGTACTTTTTCTTTCATTTCTCTCTCTCTCTCTCTCTCTCTTTCTCTCTCTCCTCTCTCTCTCTCTCTCTCTCTCTCTCTCTCTCTCTCTCTCTCTCTCTCTCTCTCTCTCTCTCGCTCTCTGTCTCTCTCTCTTTTGCTCTCTCTCTCTTTTGCTCTCTCTCCTGTCAAGACTAACATAAAGACTAACATAGTAACACATGATTAAACCTTATACTTATTTCTAACTACCCTATTTGTTGCATTTGGAGAAAGCTTGCTCATACTTACCACATAGATGAGTCTATCAAACTGGTATTTCTCATGGCGCTCTATTGCAGCAGCCAGGTCCCTGCAATAAAATTTGAATTCATATTTTAACTCAGGTTGAATCAAATGCTGCCATCTGCACTTACTTTGTGTGCCTTATGCAAATTATTCCAAAAAAGTCAATATGAAAAGTATAATCCAAAATAGGCATTGATACAAACAGAACATTATCAAATTATTATTATTATTATTATTATTATTATTATTATTATTATTATTATTATTATTATTATCATCATTATTAATAATGTTATTATTATTATCATCATCATCACCTTCACAATCATTACTATTATTGTTATTATTATCATTATTATCATTATTACTATTACTATTATTATTATTATTTTTACTATTATTATTATTATTATTATTATTATTATCATCATCATCATCATTTTCAATATTTGTTATTGCGTGATTTGTTTCATAAGTAGAGTACCTTGTGAGATAGAGTGTAGTGTTGTTACTCTTCAGCAGCTTGGCCTGGAGAGGGGTCTTCCCCGACTCACTGAGGTCAACATAACCCAGACCTTCCCTGCAAGAAAATTCACATATTATTGACAAATACATTTTATAGAGAGATTATAACGGAAACCATGCGCCATTGGTGTGGCCTGATTGTTTTGGCCTTAGTATGCTGAGTGATGTGACTTGTGGTGTTGGTGTTATAAATAGCCTGGGCAACGGCTAGTTCTCTGTGTGCTGTATAGGTGAGGTTGTTCTCTGCTTGGCTTTGGGCAGGTGTGCACATGTAACAGAGAGCTCTAATAAAGCTACAAGTTTTCCTCAGGAATAACTGGAGTTCAGTTGTCAATTATTACTCTGACGATGGATAAATCTCAGATTGGTGTAGACCAGAGAGATGGATCCCCTTGATCCGCAACACCATAGGCACAGCATGCTAGTACCTAGAGTGTCTGCGCCTCGAGTTACGCGGTAAAGACTGGGGAAGCAGGGGGAGTATTGGTGACGTGCATTTTTTCAGAAAGAGGCTGGCAGGATGTTCGCTGGTATCCAGGCATGCGCAACTGGTTTCGCGGAAATTTCAGTCTGACCCAGAGCCTGTGAAGCCATGTCAACATCCAAATTGGCGAGTGCTTTTCTAGCTATTTTTTAAACATTCTTTTGTCCATGACCAAAACGGAAGCACTCAGAATTGGGAGCCATATCTTCTAGGCCACGTACATGCTTATCAGCTTTGTTTTTCATCCAAAACATAGATCTAAGTCGAGTGCTTCCTGTACTTGAACGAGTCTGTATTTCTTTGGTCTCATTGTTTCGTCGGCGCGTTTTCGATCGCGGCGCACTATCCCTTTGTCATACAATGAAAATAATGGTATGTCTGTAATCCTTAGAAATTCAGCTTTCAGAATATCTAAATTTTATTGCCGTAACCCGAGCGGTTCCCGAATTACAGCAGGTTGAAGTTGTCAGGTCAGATAGGTTGCCAAGGAGATCTTCGCAGCAGGCAGCCAATCCACATGTTATCTATGACTCATAGAGAGGCAGCGATATTTGATGATGCTTGCACAGTACCCACTCCCTGCCTACTACTCCCAGGTGTAGACAAACCTGCTTTTTTGGAGGAATTTTAATCTAGAGGAACTCATATAGAGAGTAAACTTAAAAGTAACCCTATTTAACCTTCCAATGCTGAGATTACTTCTCTCTAAAGCACAAGGACGCAAACATTTTGAAAAACACCCAGACCTTGTGATGTTGGTATTCATTGGATAGCACTCGCTGAGTACTCTCTGATGAGTACCCATGTGCTTGGGTTTCAGTCATTTTTAGTTTTTTTGCATCATTTTCTATTGACCAAAATAGCCACCAGCAGCATAAGGCTTAAAAAGAATAAAGATACTGCAGTATATTTTCCTTACATCCAACCACATTTATGGTACTTACTGATCATATTGGAGAAGGTTCATGTTTTTCAAGTTGTCAATGATGCGATGAGATTTCTGGTGATAATCCGCCTCGCCATGATATTCATCAAACTCCACCCCTAGCCTCTGTTAAAATAGTGAATCAGAAAATAATTCATCAGATAAGGTACAATTACAAATATATCAAAGGTGAACTTCCAAATATCTCACAACTTCAGAAACTAATACTCATGCTAACCCTTTTTTAGTTTCTTCTTCATGACTTTCTTGGATATGAAGAGGCTACTTTAATAAGACAACCCCTTTAACCCTTATCCTGCTAACCACAACAATTGTTGTGGTGTGCAGCAGTGCTTATAGGTTTCACAGCAGGATAAGGGTTAACCCTTCCAATGCTAAGGCTGCTTTCATCCAAATAACAAGGATGCAAAGATTCTTGAAAAACATCTTAACTATGACATATTGGTACTATTTGGGTATCTCTCACTGAGTACACTCGGATGAGTACCTATGTGCCAGGGTTTCAATCATTTCTAAGGTTTTTTGTGTCATTTTGTTGCAGCCAAATTAGCCACCAACCATAAGGGTTAATAATAAATATATATATAATATTTTTTGCTGAGAATTGTCACTTTTTGTTAGTTTATTAAAGAGGTAGATTTACCACTTCTCTGCTGAAATGAACAGACCTCATAGAGAACAAGTCCCCTACAAATAAATCCTGGATCAGACTCGCCACTTTTTTACCTTATATATCTGTGTGTATTCCTCAATACTGTAATCTTTACACAGCTGCCATAGAGACAATGTCTCTGGGTCACCAGCCTCCATTCTCCTGAAGAACTCCATGCCTTCCCGATGAACGGGGTTGTCCATGTTGTTTTCTCCGTAACTGGATTTTTTGTCCGCAGTCGAAGCATCTTGGTTTATTTTAACATAGACCTAAACATTTTAGAAAAATCATGAAATTTATAGAAACTTCCTAAACTCTCATTTTTCTGAGCAAAAGTTGTTTTTAAACATATCTAGTATGTAATGTCTTATCTAATATTTAATATACTTCTGATATTTTTCTAGATTGCCCTCCAGATAATCAGACAAACAAGAGAAAAGCTTAAAATACTTGTGGGAGAAATGTTCATCAGACTTTTTAATACATCTAGGAATTCAAGGTTTCACAGAGTAAGATAACACTTTGCACCTCCAAGAGGTACTCAAAGCAGGGATCAGGTAAATAGCATCCTATAAAACAAAAACAAGATTGACATGTATCATACAACTGCCTGAGATCAATTTCTTAGTTAGAGAACACTGATACCACCTGTCTAATTGTCAATTTGGAAAACAAAATGTATACAAACTTAAATAGATTCCTATGGACAAGAAAATTTCAGAGTAGAATATTGGAAAGGTTTTTTGAAACCATACTCACCTCAAATAAATGTTCCATGGCATTCTTTTTCAGCTTTTCTATAGACCCATATTTTTGAAACCCAACTCCCAGCAAGCCTTAAATTAAAACAATAAAGTCATACATGAATGCTTTCCCTGCAATACTTCTTTTAAGCAGTTGTTTGACTTCTCTAAATGTGCACCACACAAGTCACTTCCTGGTCTGGTATATGTAAATCTTCTAAACTACTATTTCCTAATTTATGTTCAACAATTTCAGTCTATTCATACATATTTTCATATAAAACTTTGACAATATGAATTTCAATCTTTTATAACAGCTAGTCTACCCATGATATTTTCCAACAAAATCATGAAGAAATGAAACAAAATACTCGTCATCATCGTCAACATCATCATCATCACATTAAAAACAGCACTGAGGCGACATGTGCATTATTTGTTTGATACAAAGTTGCTCATCATCACCACCATTATCATCATCATCATCATCATCATCATTATCATCATCATCATCATCACATTAAAACTGCTCCAACATGTGCATTATTTGCTTGATACAAAGTTGATCTTACTAAGTTTTGGTAAGAAAATTGACTTCAAGCTTAACTGATGTGATCTAGAAAGGGTTAATTGCCAAGACTTACTCACCAAACTGAGTTCCCCAGTCGCCTAGGTAATTGATTCTCGTCACCTGGTGACCGAGGGCCGTGTGAATATTGGCAATAAAGTTGCCCAGAATGGTGGACCTCAAGTGCCCTGCATGAAAAGGCTTGGCAATATTTGGAGAACTGCAAAGAAAAAAGATGAAAATCAAATTAGTTTTACGCTTATAAATACTTTAACCCATTAATGCTTAAGAGTTCATAAAGAAATTGTCATCAGTTTTAATCAATATATCTTCTTCAAATATGTTTCACACTATGCCTTCAGCGTTAAGATTTCATTAAAACTGTCAGGCTGCTTTTGGCCTCTGTGAGCATTACCCCTTATACTGCTGGTGGCCAATTTGGCCATTACAAAATGATGCAAAATAACTGAAAATGACTAGAACCCTGGCACATGGGTACTCATCTGAGAGTACTAAGTGAAACCTATCCAATTAATACCAACATGACAGGGTTTAGATGGATTTCAAAAATCTTTGCATCCTTTATTTTAGATGAAAGTAGTCTCAACATTGGAAGGATTAATGGGTAAATACTGCTCAGCCCATTCAACCTGGAAAAGGCAAAAAAAAATCTCTTTGAGACAAAGGAGCTTTAGGAGAATATGTCAGGAGTAATGTGAATAAGCCAACCTGAATCATTCCTTTAAATATTTTTGTGAATTCATGTAAATTCAAAATCATTATGGATCCTGACATGAATGGGTTTAAGAACTTATGCAATTTAATAAATATGCAAATATGTTTATGGCCATTATCTGAATAGTCTCCTTTGTAACTGAAACAAAGGAAAACATTTTTTAAATTTTATGATCGCTTATTTTGGATGAATAGTTCGAACCCCTTAATTCCTGTGGCAGCCAAAAACGCCTGATCATTTTGGTGATATCCCTCTAAAAAACAATATTGAGAAATAGTTGAAGGAGAGTTTTTCATCAGAAATTTATGTACAACTCCTTCAGATATTTTGTGAATTTATGCTTCATTTTGAAGTTATTTTCAATAAAGTATAAAGTATATAATATAATGATAGGTCCAGATGACACTGGTCAAGTAGATCTCCAGGAATCAGTGGGTTGAAATCCTTGATAAGGGTCAGAAACTGACAGTGATTTTGTACCTATATTCCACCAGAACTCTCTGTGCTTGACCCGTGACGCTGGCGTCCTCCAAGCCATACATTCCTCCCTCATCCACTACATTCTGGAGAACATGCTGGAATAAACAAGGAAACAATAACAGCAAATTAAATAATTGCTTTACGAAATTTTCTAAACAGCCCAAATGACAAATTGCTACATCGAAACAACGTGATTTTACAAATAAATGTAAGATAACAAAATGTAAATTGATAAGTTTTGTCTATGCTAAATATGTTTAGTTTATTTTCTATAAGGGCAAAAGAGGCACCAAGTAGCTGTAACCATAGGGAAACTGGACTTCTAATCAGCAATTATGGCATCTTGTTAATGTTCAATACATGCTTTTTAGCAGGGTAGCCAATTTGTGTTGGACTTCTCTATTCTTTAAAGGAAATATCAAGCACTAAAATGAAACACTCAAACTACTATTATAGTGATGTGCTGTTACCATACTGTTATGAAATGTATCACTTGCAACGTCATATATGTTTGCTCAGATCTGAATATAAAGGATATAATCTTAATTTCTTAACTTAACATTTCATTGAAGTATTTATTCCTGTTTTTCCGATCGTTTCTCACATAGATTAAATTCAAGCGAAAGCAGTTTATTTACAAACCTTGCTGAACTTGACCGGGTTGTACCTGATAATAAACTGAGTTTTTCTTGGTTGGACTTCAAGGAGGGCATCATCGCAAGATACCTACAGTGAAAACATGATAGTTGAAAGTTTCAAACAGGATTGAGCTACAAGGATTTGTCACCTTTAATCTTTTTTCGGTATGTCACAATACCAATATTTTCTTAACAATACAATATCTTAACAATATCCTTAATGATACTTCCTGCCTCCCTGAGACTTAATTTTGTTAGAATTGCACTGTCGACTTCGATTATACTGCTTATGAATAGCAAATTGCCTTTATGTGGAGATGTCCGGGTAGCAGTTAGTATTATCAATTTTATATTGTTAAGCAGTATCGGTATAACAGACCTTAAACGATACTGTAATTTTTCATATTCAAAATCGATATTTGGTATTGTCTTGAGTACCGGTTCCAATCCCTATTGAGTTCTCTAGTGAGCTTCCAAAATCACAAATAAACTCCTCTATTGAATCTCCAGGCTGCTTGGCTAATAGAGTACAGTACGTTCCTCTGTGTTTTTTATGTTTGTTAAACCATCAAAATCTAGTATTTGATAAAACAATAATAAAGCATATTAGTTACAATTTGTTTTTCAACTCATGCACCAATGTGCACGGTGTGCTCAGAACTTCCTAAGGGAAATTCCCAGGAATAGAGTGATGTCTATAGTGAGGTTCATTTTCAGTTACTACCTAATGATACATTGACGTATTGCTCAGAAGAAACCAATAAATCAAGCCATACATTTGGGGGCAAGTCTTAGCCCTTATGCTGCTGGAGGCTAAATTGGTCAATACAAAATGGTGAAAAAAAACCTGAAAAATGATTGAAACCCTGGAACATAGGTACTAATCTGAGAGTACTCAGTTAGAGCTATCCAATGAATACCAACACATCAGGGTTTAGATGATTTTCAAAAAATTTGCATTCATGTGCTTTTGAAGAAAGTAGCCTTAGCATTGGAAGGGATAGCACTACTTACCTTGGCAGCAATTTGATCCCATAATTCTGTCTGTTTAGCACCATCACTGCTGGACATCCCTAGCCTGTGCAGATTGGAATACCTCACACAAAACTGAGGTGCAGCATCTCTGCAACCAAACAAAATCAGCCAATGAAAAATCATATAACAATAGAAGGTAACAATGGTAGTTTATGCATTGTTGTATACAATTGTTGCATACCTGCAACCAAACAAAATCAGCCAAGGAAATTATGCAACAATACAAGGTAACAATAGGAGTTTCTGCATTGTTGTATACAAGATAAAACTGAGGAGCAGCTTCTCTGCAACCAAACAAAATCAGCCAATGAAAATCATACAACAGTAGAAGGTAACAATGGGATTTTCTGCATTGTTGGATACAAGATACAATGCAAAGTTTTATTTTCGATATTTGTTTGGCCAGTCCAGCAGACTAGCTGCTTCCTTTGGCGACCTGCTAAAATAATTCAAAATTTGGCACCCCCCCCCCCCCCTTCTCAACCAAAATTTCAGAATTTGCGGGGGAATAATTCAGAATTCAACCCCTCCCCACTGAAAAAATCTTTGACTTACCCTAAATTAAAAATAATATGACTTACCCTGCTGCCTTCCATGCTGGTAAGATGCCCACACTTCTGACCAACAGCTCAGAGTCACATCCTACATTAGCATTAACACCAACCCTATGGGCAGCTTCAAGAACCTGAAAATAATATCATGGCATAGTCACATCACATCAAGTCCTCAACAAATGAAGGAGGTGATTTTTCTAAAATATCCAAACTCAACTATTAAAGTCTTGGTGAAATAGAAATCTACCAAACACATAAAAAATCAAATTGATATGAACTGGTGGTCTGTGATATTTTGGTAGCAATCTTGGTTCAGAAAGACAGGCAGCTCATGAAAAACTGTTTTGAGTTAGGAATGGTCAACAAGTTGGACCTCTTTATAAATCACGGATAACAAAATAAGCAGAAAAACTAAGCCTGAACATAAGTTCAGACTGCAATCATTTCAAGTTAAGCCATACTACTGAACACTATATTAATTAATACTGTTTACTTACTGCTGGGCAGCATTTCATTACATTCACAGTCATATGATTTTCATTAGTACCTGAAAATTTGGTTCAGATCATGTCTTATATCATACAGACTGAAAAATATATATGGTTGCAACCAGTCATCGAGGCCTGTATGATATTTTGGTAATTCTTATTTCTGTTTTAAAGTATTTTAACTCACCTTTGTTGCAACATGCTTGCGCAGTTGGTTCAACATATCCCAGCCTGAAAATATATAAATGAATTAAATAAGATAAATAAATACCTCATTCAATTAAAAATAAACTATTTATTTATTTATTCAGTTATTGCAACATGATTGATCGTTTTCCAACTGCTGGACTCTCTTTATTAGTGCAAGTAGGCCTACCCTAAATGAACATTTTAATAGCGAGCGAAGCTCGAAAGGCCGTAGGCCTTTCGCGAAGCCTCGCAGCCAGTCAATTGAGCGTGAGTGTATATGAGTGTATATGACGTCACTATAAGAAATACATACAGGGACCCAGAAAGTTGTCACCGTCCAACAATATCACTCAACGTGCGGGACAACGTGCGGACGACTTCCGTTCTGGAGGATTTCTTTAGTAGGTTAGGTAACGACCGATTTCATTGGTCGACAATGACGTAATGTGCAGTACAATAACAAACACGCCCTCCCATTGGATGAAATGTACGAATGCACGTGCGTGAATGAAAGTGGCCGCTACTACATGTATATCCACTTAATTTCTCGCCCGTCCGTGGCTCAATTCTAATGCAGTTTAGAACCGCCAGAATTCATTCTACTGACCATTGATTTCACTTTAAAATCGGCTCGCTTCCTGGCCATACCACGCCGTGGCCGCTACTTTATCCAAGTTAAAACTGAATTTCTCGCCTGTCCGTGGGTCAATTTTAATGCGGTTTAGATCGATAGAACCGCCAGAATTCATTGTACTGGCCATTGAATTCTCGTCAAAATTAGTTGCGAAATATGAATGAAAGTGGCAGCTACTACATGTATATCCACGTTAAACTGAATTTCTCGCCCGTCCGTGGCTCATCTCGGCTCGCTTCCTGGCCATACCACGCCGTGGCCGCTACTATATCCACGTTAAAACTCAATTTCTCGCCTGTCCGTGGGTCAATTTTAATGCGGTTTAGATCGATAAACCGCCAGAATTCATTCTACTGGCCATTGAATTCTCGTCAAAATCAGTTGCGAAATATAAATTTTAAGACAGTTTAAAATCGTAATGTTTTGTATGCCATTAATTTACGGTCAATCAATGCTGTATTTTGGTCAGAAGTAAAAAAAAAATGATCATCCAAAGCTTCGCTCGCTTCCTGGCCATGCCAGCGTCATATTATCAAATCAAATGACACATGAATCGACTTTCCAAAAGGTTTTAGCATTTGATGATAGTTTCTTCAGAAAAAAATAAATAACAATTGTCATCATTCATTTTATTTTTATATAAAAACAAGATCGAGATCGGTGGTGGACATAATGTTCACATGTTGACAATAATGATAACATCCACCCATATGGTACAAGACAACTGTCACTAGTGTCAGTGGTTAATGCCAACATTACACTGTCGTGCCTGGACCTGTCATCCATTCAATGTCATTGAGCGATAATTGAGAATAATAAGGGTATGATAAAAAACAAAACGTGTGCTGTCAAAAACTCGGCACCAAATTTTACCACTAACCTCTCTAAATGATACTGATCAGTAATTCCTCAAATCCACATTATCGTTATAGTTTATTTGGCTTGCATAACATCAGTTTCTAGGAGGATATCATCGTCGTCCTTCTGCTGCCCAGTTTAGCAGTTTGAATGCTGCTTGTGGAAATACTTGAGGGTGGACGATTTAATCTCGTTTGTCAGTGTTGATGGTCTTCCTCTATATATTTCATCATTATCTTTTATTCTTTTACATATCTTTTTACCTATTCATTATTTATTTATAATTTATGCATCAATTCGTCCACGCATATATTTCTCTATCTTTGTTTATTTATTTTATATTTACTATTATTTGTTATTATTATTATTTATTATTATTATTATTATTATTATTATTATTATTTTTATCATTATTATTATTATTATCATCATTATTGTTATTATTATTATTATTATTATCATTATCATTACTATTATTATAATTATCATTATTATTAGTAGTAGTAGTAGTAGTACTATTGTTATTGTTATTAATATTATTATTATCATTATTATTATTATTATCATTATTATCATCATCATTATTACTATCATTATGATAGTTATAGTAGTAGTAGTAGTAGTAGTAGTATCATTGTTATTTTTATTATCATTATCATTATTATTATTATTATTATCATTATTATTATTATCATTACTATTATTATTATCATTATTATTATTATTATAAGTAGTAGTAGTAGTAGTAGTAGTAGTAGTAGTAGTAGTAGTAGTAGTAGTAGTAGTAGTAGTATCATCACCATCATCAGTAGTAGTAGTAGTAGTAGTAGTAGTAGTAGTAGTAGTAGTAGTAGTAGTAGTAGTAGTAGTAGTAGTAGTAGTTTTATTAGTATCATTAATGATAACATTATCATTATTTCGAGAGTTAGCTCAATCCCCACTCTGATCTGAATTCTGATTTATTACTTATTAACTTTTTCTGGGGGATGGGGGTGGGGGTTGGGTCAACCATGACAGACAGACTAACTTGGTAAAATTAAGGGTGAGAGTTTCTTAATAAATTCAAAATCCTTCTCTCCAGATGGTCATTAGCAAAATACCTAATTTTCTCTTTTCAGAAAATATTAGATATCAATTTCCAGGATTTCTTTCATTAGGAATTTTTTTTATCAGGAATAAGATTCCTGTTCTTTTTTGACAAATTTGAGAAAGTATCATGTTGTAATTTAGAAATCAATTAAGACTCAAACAGCAAGAATGCTCAAAATTCAGGTAAAATGCTCCGCAATCAGGTGGGTGGAGGGGGGGGGGGGATCTTGATCAATTTTGCTCTGAAAAGAAATGTCTAATTGGCTAATATGAAAGATACATTTAATGTATTCAATAGTAACATTTCTTTGACAATGAGAAAAGTTGGAATCAATTCACCTTTCAAACGTACTAAACGTTCCAGATTGGTTAGGTGTATATTCAAAACAAGTCAATGGCAAACATAATTATATATTTCTGGTCCCAGATATTGCTCACATGAATTCAAATAAACAAGAATTAATTTTCATTCATATAGGAATTTTTTTTTTTCTTTTAGCCATTGTTTCTAAATGAATTATCAATATAGGCACCTTGTTCTTTAATATTCAAATACTGTAGATTTGCCATGTCTGAAATTTGGCGACCTAACCTTTTTTAGAATTTTCCTATTCTTAGTTAGCTCTTTTCATGTTGGCACAATTTCGGTACACCCAGGAGGATAGAGCGGCACATCTCCTCTGATCTCAATTACAGTCTCATGTAATTAGAGGGGCTTGAAACGGGGCTAGGGAGGATGGATTGAAATTAATATTGATAAGCCGGGAGAGTCGAGTGTTATGCGCTAGTCAGTGTCTGCCCTCTTCTCAGCTTTTGATGAGTGAAGAAGATGACCAGGCACCAATGATGATATCAACAATTACAATTTACCCTCGCATATTCTTGTTCAGAATGTTATAAATGAGTACCGTTTATTTTTCCTAGACAACCTCCCCACAGTTTTCTCAAATATGTCCTAAATTTGTTTATCTGCAGCTTTACAGAATTTTAGTTCATCGACCAGATGTGATCGGTAAATATTGGCAAATTAAAAACATTGGTAAATTAACAGGATTTACAGAGGCTGAATTTAATTTAACGCATGCCCTACACAGGTTGGAGGTAAAACCAAAACAAAGTCTAACATTAACATAAGGATATTTTATTCCTAATCCCAGATATTGTACACAATTTCAAATGAAATAAGAATCAGTTTTAATGCAAATAGTAAATCATATCATTTAGCTTAAACCACTGTTTATGATGCATTGTCAATATAAGTACTTAGAACAAAAATTCTTTAATCTTGAAAATTGAAGTAAGGCAGAACCTGATACCGGTACACCTAATTCTTAACATTGGTTATACGCATATACAAAAGAAATTATGGTAAATATCAAAATAATCTATTCCCTGTTCCAAATAATACAGATTTCAAATGAACAATAATCACTTTTTTTCAGAAACACCAGACAATGATAAATACACCATACACTGTTCTGTAACAATTCCTCACTTCTTAACATTTGTTTTGTGTTTGCAATAAAATTGCCTTTGAGGTAGACATCTTAGTAGCTTCTTACGGCTACTCTGATGTAAGGTTCACAAAACAAGCAAAAATGTAAAATAAATGTAAATGTGGTAAATGTAGCCATCTAGATCTAGTCAAGCAAAATCAATCAAAGGTAACTTCTAGAAATGGGTAAATCTAACGTCAAGTTGTCTTGATGGGCAAACAAATGGGCAAACAATTTTCCTTGACATAATGATTTTTTACCTGCCTGAGTCTTATATTTGCTCTGATAGGCATAAAATGTTCCACCCAGTTTTCCATGACTAAAAACCTTACGGGATGTGCTAGTGGTTAACCTGGAAATCAACCCTAATGTTAATAGATGTCTTTATTTTGATTGATTTGATTTGGTCTAGTAAGATGTATACTACACAGCATTTGGCATATAAAGAATCATATATAAAGGTGACTAGATGGAGAGTCATTAACTGCTATGCAATAGAATTCTAACCAGACACAGGATATATACACAGGATATATACAGGAGAACTTGGATATGACAGACTCAATGGGACCAGGAAAATTGGTCCGACATATGCAAAATCCGTCGTATACATATGACGAATATTTGATATGCATTGGACTGGGACCAAGCATATAGTCCGTCATATGCAAAAATCCGTCGTACAGTGGTCCGTCATATCCAAGTTCACCTATATATTGGACTAGGAATATGCACTTTATTTGTACCTATCCTGTTAAAAACAATAATCACTTTTTTTTCAGAAACACCAGACAATGATAAATACACCATACACTGTTCTGTAACAATTCCTCACTTCTTAACGTTTGTTTTGTGTATGCAATAAAATTGCGTTTGAGGTAGACATCTTAGTAGCTTCTTATAGCTACTGGATGTAAGGTTCACAAAACAAGCAAAAATGTAAAAAAAATGTAAATGTGGTAAATGTAGCCATCTAGATCTAGTCAAGCAAAATCAATCAAAGGTAACTACTGTAGAACACACAATGTACGCGTGTCCCAAATATAGTGAATTGGGGAGTTTTCGCATCATATCTTAATGTTAGCGACGGTAGCCGCCGCTGACAGCGCCAAAGTACAGAAAAAAAGTACAGCGTTTTTATATATAGCGAAACGGAACCACACGTTATGTACGCTATATATAAACAGACGCGTACATTGTGTTCTACAGTATTAGAAATGGGTAAACCTAACGTCAAGTTGCCTTGAGGGGTAAATGGGAAAACAATTTTCCTTGCCATAATGATTTTTTACCTGCCTTAGTCTTATATTTGCTCTGATAGGCCTCAAATATTCCACCCAGTTTTCCATGACTAAAAACCTTACTGGATGTGCTAGTAGTTCACCTGGAAATCAACCCTAATGTTAATAAACGTCTTTGTTTTGATTGATTTGATTTTATTTGGTCTAGTTAGATGTATATTACACAGCAATTGGCACATAAAGAATCATATATAAAGGCGACCAGATGGAGAGACATTAACTGCTATGCAATATAATTCTAACCAGACACAGGATATATACAAAGGATATATAGATTGGACTAAGAGTATGCACTTTATTTGTACCTATCCTGTTAAAAATAATTTGAATCAATCAACTTGATTTTGCACATTTCACCTGCCCAAAAGTGATCATACCTGCTTAGGACAGGTACGCAAGTTTTCCCACCTGATACAATATTGTTTGAGTTGGTTTGATATACACATGTTTACAAGTTGTAAGTTCTGATTTGAATAGATCAAACAATTTGAAGGAATGTTGGCGAGTTTTTAAAACACAGAAGTATTCAATAAATAATTGTATTTTTCTCAAAAGGGAAACTTTTATAAAACTGAGTTTTATAGTCTGTTTTGAGCTATAGCACTGTTGAGAGGTACCCTGTTATCGAATCATTCCAATGCACTGCAAAGAAAACACAATTATACTAAAAGCATTAGCACTAGGACTAGATAGTTGAAAAAATAAACTAAGTGCACCATCAGCGATAAACATCAAGGTTTTGGAACAAGTTGTCCTTTTGAACAATGGAATGAAAAATACAGGTGTCCAACCTAAACAATGACTAGGAATTGGCACCTTTAAAATACAATGTAATATCTGATGTGTTTATCAGAACCTACCCATCAAATCTACCTCAATTATTGTATATTGTGTTAATTTTGTGCATATTAAGTACTGCGTGGCAGCCAGCTGCATTTGACGCAGACTGAGAGTTTAACGTTTGCGTACAGGGTATGAATGACAAGCCATCATTTCTGAGTGTTGTACGATACTAGCATAGGGATTAGATGTCCAAAAAGTGGTACCCAGTTTAATATATGCAGACTCCAGAGGTGTGCAATGTAGGTGCCAATTAAACTGCCACCATATTAACATGGTATAGAGTACTTTGTTCGTTTTATGAAAGTTACTTTCAAAAGTAACTCAAATCTATCCTCAGGTCACTTATCATAGAATACTCTGGGCTTGAATCTGTTAACCCATTCATGCCTAAGAGTTTATTTAGAAATTGCTTTCTTGATTTAATACAATTCAGATAATCGCTTATGAACAAAGAATGATTTTTTAAAAAGTTAGAAGAAATTTTGATAGCACAAATACTTTCCCAGCTATGCTTTAACCTGAAATATATCACAATACTTTTGGCCCCAAGAGTATTTTCATGTTTATGTCAAGCACTATACTATACACAAAACCCATTTTCATCTGGAGTGCATAAATGAGTTGACTACTTTGAGTATAGCTCACTAAATAGAGCAATGTCTCAAAAATATTTGAAGAGGGATTGCTGAACCTGGCAGGAACAACAACTTTCAATAAAATATCTCTTCAATAGAGGGTGTTTTCGCAAAACATGTCCATACGTGTGAGATCATGTGTACTTTCCAAATGTGAGTATGTTGAAGAGCTATGAATCCATTTTCAGCCACAACTTGTATCGTGCTTCCTTGAGATTTATATGTGCTATTTCCATGGTTGTGAATACGCATAGAGGTAAAAGGGGTTTTCGCAAAACATGTCCATATGTATAAGATCCTGTGTACTTTCCAAATGTGAGTATACTGAAGAGCTATGAATCCACTATAAACCACAACTTGTATCAAGCTGCCTTGAGAGTTATATGCGCTATTTCCATGGAAGTGAATATACGAAGAGGAACACCCCAGTAGAAGGTCCCCTCGCTGACATACACATAGCTCCTCTCATTGTACTTATAGAGACCCAGGTAAAAGGGGTTCATTAGGTAGGCACCGAGACTGAAAGGAAACATCTGGCCTCCATGTGTGTGCCCTGCAGAGAAAGAAATAGTAACATGTTCATATTCAGTGAGATTCTTGTAACAGTAAGATCATAAACAATTCTTTAGAATGTTTTTCAAGCTTATGGGCTACAATGACCCTCTCTCAGTCATGATAATAAAGAGCTATAGCCTCATTTTAGTAAGTAAAGGTTGAGCATTTGAAAATTTTCCTGTTGATTTTAATCCATACTATACAGTATACATTATAAAAAGAGAAACATTGATACATTTAGCAAAAAAACTATGAAATGAAACATTTAAGGCATACTAGTGATACCACATATCCAAAGATTACAAAATATCGGTGTTGCCTTGTATTTCAGCAAGAGATATGTCATCTGCAAAAATTGACTCTCCTCTTTTAGCAAGGATTCCAATAAAAAAAATGAACTGTGATCAGTTTTTCAACAAAATGAATAGAATTGGAATATGACTTATCAATAAGAATTGTAAATTCTTTTTATACATGTGTTTCCTTTCATATATTAAAAGAAACCAAACATACCTGATAAAACTAATGATATATTATACACTGAATCAAGGGCTTCTTTAGCACCCTTCGGTTGATGAGCTAGCAATATGATTGGATGCTTCTGATCACATGACGCCACTGCTTTTTTCAAATCCATGCCATGATTAGCATACCTGAAAAAAATATCAAAATTCTTTAAAGAATTTGATATTGAAACAATCTAAAAGAAAAGACTTTATGAATCTATTAGATTTAGTTATTTGATTACATCTATCAAAAACTGCAATTGTTGTAAAAAAGGAAAAACATCCTTTTGCCTAGATAAGAGTTCACCAAAATTGTCAGACTCCTTTAGGCTGCAGTGAGCATTAATGGATTAAAGGAACAAATCCCTTACACTTACCCGATTTTATTTGGCGTAATGTCGTCCACACCAGCGAGGTAGAAAAAGTCTTGAGGATGGTTGGGATGTTGAACCGTCGTGTGCTGGTTATGTAAAACTGATATACCTAAAGACTTCAGGTAGGAAAACCACTCGTCCACCCCTCCAGAGTAGTACTCATGATTGCCTGAAGAAAGTATTGTAAAATAATAAAGATAAATTAGCCTTACTGTAGATCACATCAAACATTCATGAATATACTGTATACTATATCAATATTGTGGTAGTTTAATTAATATATATACTTTGCACACCACTCAAAATGTTTGAAATAAACTTTTACTAGATCTGGTTATTGAGTATGGCTAGTCACAATTTAAATTTTTAACCATTTAAAAAAATTAGTCTAATGAAATGAAATTACAAATGCTCTTGGTACAGTTGCTCACCAGTTATGAAGAATGTTCCATGTGCTGACTTCAGGGCTTTCAGAGGTTCTGCAGCGTAGCGTAAATTGTGTACCGAGGAATCAACCAGATCACCAGTGATCACCACAAGATCTGAAAGGAAAACAAAATCACCATAATGAGCATAACAACGAAAAAAATAAATTAGGATAGACCTTTATGGTAGTTAAGGGGCATTTGCATGTGATTTTGCGACCACACACCAATCAGATGTTAAATTAAAAGAGCCAAATTTGCAAATGGACATGCATAATTTTGCATATCAATTATTAACAAGTGCAGCTCTTTGAGAAAATATCTATTATCATCAATGTTTATCTGGAGCCCCATATTTTACCTACTAGTCTACTACTATTAAAACTTTCTATGAAGAATTTTTTGAGGGTACTAATAAACACATATTTTCCTATCAAACCATCTGCTTGAACATTCTGACACAATAGGCTACTAAATGTAGTTGGTAAAAGGATTTGGAGAAGCTGAGTAGGTTTAATCTGGAACTGTAGGCAGATATTTTGGAAATGTTGTTTTAGACAGGCATTTTTTAAATCATGGCTACATACCCTGCTTGGCATAAATTCACAAAATACTTGAAGGCGGGTTTCAAGGTGGCTTGGTTGTGGTAAACAGCTTCCCAATAATTTCCCACAAAAATCCCCTGGTCAAAAAGATCAGGTCTAAAGGGTAACCTTTATAAATAATTAAACATCAACTGAGTTTATGGGTCAAATAAAAATCTTTTAGCACACACCCTCATTTTAATGTACATACACATATATGGATTAAGATTTGGCAAGGCAGCAGTGCTGTACAGAACTTTGCCATGCAAGGGCAACGAAATCAGGGAAACAAATGAGGGTTGATAACCAAAACACTTTGTTCTGGATTGCTGGGTATACTCACAAGCTACATGTTGAAAAAGGCAAAATGCTATTATATGGCAGTTTATTTAAAGGTGTTTAAACGTACCTCCATGTAATGTGTTGGTCAATTGCACCACTCTTTCAAGCATTTCTCTTCCCACTGTAGGTCCCAAATGTATGTCTGAGAGTTGAATGATCCTGAACCCATCTAGACTCATTGGTAGATTATGAACAGGAACTTCCACATGCCTGACTTCTGGAAGCTGGCTTGTTGTGTATAGTCCTTTCCCGACAAGACTCAGTGAAATAACTAAAGCTATAAGTTGTCTCAATTTTGGGCAAGCTACTTGGTCTCTACGTTTACAAAGAAGTCTCATAACCAAGCCATTTAGTAAGAAAAACCAGAAAACAAATTGTAATAGTGTACCAAAACAGACAAAACACACCACAGAAAACCAATGTGGATCAGTGCCAGTTAACAGGTAAGTTGAAAGATAGGAAAACTGGCAACATCCAAAAAATAAAAGGAGTGTCAATTTCCATATTACAGATAGTTTTTGAGTGGAAAACAAATTTTCATTTGCTGTTACTAAGTTCTTCCAAATGTAGCGAAAACAAAAGAGCATAAAGGTCTCCACTAAAACGATCCAGTGAAACCTAAACACTTTGAACTTGAGGTCTCTGTTTGTAGAGAGGGATGTAAATACATAATACTCCCCCACGAGCAAAGATATTGCTGCAACAATTACAGCACAAATACTCTTGTGTCGCCCTAAAATACCCATGACTTTATCCTCTTCATAAATGATAAAGTGTAAATCTTAATTCAAATTGTACTTTAAGAGTTCAGAACAAAGTAAGTTTAACTTTAGCTTTAGGTCCTTTAATCAAGATTCAAGAACCAGAGTAGGGTTCCAGAATGCACACCACATGTAACTGTAAGATGTAAATAACACTAAGTGTCCGAACTTCCCCACCTCTCCCCTATCTTATGGATAGAGTTTGGACTGTGTGGTCACTGGAGAATAGTGTAAACAGTCAGTAGCTATAGTCTATACTGGTACACTGTAATTGTGTAAACAAAGTCAAAACTCAACTGCGAACTTAGCCTTCTAATCTATTAAGTATTATTGCTCAAGTTCCGTTCTCTGGTTATTTAGAATGTCAGGTATGAGTAATCCAGTCTATGGATGCTCCCTGCAGTTACTGACATTCTTTTTATGGTTGTACGAGTTCTTGTCCCACTGGACAGTCACATCTCAGAGTATTAACAGAGTCCACTGGCAAGTTGTAAGATGCTCAATGGAGGCCGCCATGACGAAGATGTGTTCGTCTGCAGCCGGTATTATTGGTTCATTATTCAGACACAAGGGGTCTCTCTCTCTCAGATGGGAAAATAAAAAAGAGCAGAATGAATCCAGATAGGGCGCCGTTGAAAGAGGTACTGGGAGGACAGTACAATTACAGAGGAGGGGGAAGGAAAGTGTTGCGGCAGGGCGCTTAAGACCGGTAGATTAGTAGAAAATGTCAGTGTAGTAAGGATCCGTGCGCCCAAAAAGTGAGTGGCGGGCGAACGGATCCAAGCCCATATCACAGGTGGAAGGTGTATGCATAGGGCACTGATCAACACGTGGGGACGTGTGAAAGGGCAGATAGAAGGTGAATGGGTGGAAGTTGCATCAAGTAATAGTCATGTGCAGCAAGTGTGCATGCAAGTGACAATACCAACATCATAGGAAATTTAAGGGAACATTTCCTTCATCAACATATATAAATTGATACTTACACCCATTTAACTTTGCTCAACTTCATCACTTTTGTTATTTTTTCTGTTGAAAGCAACAAGCTGACCACTTCACAGATCTCATATTCTATGTGACGGCTAGGCATTACTTACGCCCAATAAACTATATATTTTCTCAAAGAAATTCTCTCCTTTATCACTTTAGTTATTTTTTCTGTTTACTCCATGTATCACAACTGTGGAAATGTTTATTATAATGCAAAGATAAAAGATCGTCAGGACCCAACATAAAGTCATCGGCCCTTATAGCGAACGGCAATTCAGGTAGACTTCCTTTCTGGCATCAGCGGTTATGACTAACAATTCATTTTAGTAAAGTAAAGTAAAAAAAAAAAAAGATAAAAGATAGTAAACGTTATTTGAGTACGAAATATTTCAAAGTACCACCCGTAGCTACGATGGACCAAGTGTGAAGGAGAAAATATTTAAATATATTTTCATCACCATATAAAAAAATATTTTTGGGGGAGGAAATATATTTAAATATATTTTCACCACCGTATTTTTGGGGGAGAAAATATATTTAAATTTATTTTTTCCCGACCACTATAGAAAAAGGGAAAATATATTTCAAGCAATGGCTGGTTGCTTGGCTCATTTTCCTATTGGTCAGCTGCAAGGTCAACCTAACCTTGCCTAATATAAAGGGTCATTGGCCTGCCCAACAATGACATATTTAATATTGTAGGTACTAGGAAGTACAGTTTTAGTAAGTTTTATTGAATTTTAGCTTTTAATGGATAGATTTAGGTGGCGCCACCATTAAAATGGGTACTTTTGGTCTACCCAGTGTATTATTTCTATCAATAACTAGGATTTAAAGCAGAAATACATTCAAACCAATGAACAATGTTCTATGACTACATCTTTGCATGTAAAACATTTCCAGATATGGGGGCGTGTGTCAGTCATGGCCCTTGCGGTAGGTGGCGCCACCTGCAGTTAGGCTACTAGGCCAACTGATATTTGCCTAATACAAAAGGTCATTTGTTTGTCAATCAATGGAGCATTTAATCTTGAATGAACCAGCAAGTAGAATGCTATTAAGCGTTTTTCTTGTTATGCTTTGAAGGTTTGATATAGGTGGCGCCATCATAATATGGACATGTTTGGCATAGCAGTAGAACTGATTCTATCAACATTTCTGTTAAGTAGGCCCTTTTTCAAAAATATCATATATAACCTAATCTTGCATAGTGGAAAGGGCATAAGTCCTCCAGACAATGAGATATTGTAATTCTGTATGAACAAGGAAGTGTAAATATTTGTAAGTTTAATTGAATATAGTATTAAATAGAATTTATTATTAAAAAGAAGATCACCTAGTTAATACCCGTGTCCCGTAGCTATAGCTAATGGTATTTCGGGAAGAAAAGTACCACGGTTTCACCAATTTAGACTTCTTTTGAAGGTCCCCGACACCCATAATTGTGGGTGTACGTAGGAGCTGCGTTTCTCAAAAAATCCTATACTATCCTGCTGTGAGGCCACAATGTATTCATCATCAGAAGACCTTTCCCGCAATGGTTACTTTGTATCGGATAAATTGTCAACATGTTATAACTTGTTTCACCTATCTCGGTTCCCAGTGTCATTTCGCTATATTGATATAACGATAACTCCCCATACCAATAGGTTAATGAGCCATGCAACCAGCCATTGCTTGTAATATATTTTCCCTTTTTCTATAGTGGTCGGGAAAAAATAAATTTTAATATATTTTCTCCCCCAAAAATACGGTGGTGAAAATATATTTAAATATATTTTCTCTCCCCAAAATACGGTGGAGAAAATATATTCAAATATATTTTCTCCCAACAAAACACGGTGGTGAAAATATATTTAGACATATTTTCTCCCCCCCCCCAAAATACGGTGGTGAAAATATATTTAAATATATTTTCTCCCCCAAAAATATGGTGGTGAAAATATATTTAAATATATTTTCTCCCAACAAAACACGGTGGTGAAAATATATTTAGACATATTTTCTCCCCCCAAAATACGGTGGTGAAAATATATTTAAATATATTTTCTCCCCCCAAAATACGTTGGTGAAAAAAAATATTTAAATATTTTCTCTTTCACACCTGGTCCATCGTACGTAGCACTGGGCAGCTAGAAATAAACTGTCGAAAGTAGCGGCCTGAAAGAATCGATCCTGCGTCCCCTTGCGCCTATTTCACAATGTGAAAAAATAATTATATTTCCCGTAACTCTATTTGGGATCGTGCCTAGCGTTCCGACAAAAATCTTGTTATTTACCAGTTGGGCCACTTTCATTCTCATTGTGACCCCCCAAATCTAGATACGGTTCAAATTTGAATTTGATCCCCCCCCCCCCCTTGTCATGTCAACACGTGCTTCCGTAATCATATGCCGCTGGCAAACTGAGTCAGACGGCAACAACCGGCAGATCGCTGGACTGTCGTTAAAAACAATTACGAAAAAACAACTGAAAAGTTGTTTTTGATCTACCAACCTAATCCCTTTGCAAATAAAGAAACAATAATGATTCTATCTATACGCCTTCACACGTCGTTAACTTTATGGAATTTCCCTACTATAGGAACTTCATCTGGAGAGGTTCAGAAAACTACACTTGCGAGCGTTACACTTTTCACGGCGCCCCGCGCCTCGGGTATGAACATTGGGTCAAGAAAAAAGAGAATATTTAATTTATTTAACTTTGTTATTCTCTAGTTGTGTTATTCACTTTTTAGTTTTTTTCTTTTATTCTATTTTTCCCGCTGCGTCATTAACAACAAATGTGCTGTCTTACCAAGGAGCTTCTATAATGTCTCTGGTCTTACTCACATCACCGTTTGTACCATCATGACTTTAACATATGTGATTATATCTTCAGGGCTGTTGACGATCCTTGTAAAAATCTTTGTAGCCAAATTTGGAAATCTTGAAGCCAAAGGAACGTATATTTCGGAAGTGTAATACTAATAATAATAATAAAAATAATAATAATAATAATAATAATAGTAATAATAATAATAATAATAATAATTATAACAATGATGATGATGATGATGATGATGATGATGATGATGATGGTGATGATAAGTTTTTGTTAGCTTTTTATCTGTGCTAGTACTGACACACAGAAGCCCTTGGGACCGCCTGATCATTGACCTTAGTCACCCTTAGATTATTTAGAAGGTATCAGAGTTACCTATAAAAAGTGTTGGTAGCGGGTTTGTGTCACTGGTGATATGGATCAAAGTAACCAAATAATCTTAGTTGGCACAAGCATTTGAAACCCTCAATAGAGAATCTATTTTGCGAAATAACAGGATATTACCTGGAAAAAATCTTCAATGTAGAATTATTTCAAAGCAGAGTATAATACATAATTGTATAGCACAAAAAGTTATCCTAGAAGTCTTGTGCTAATTAACACTGTACTTGCGGAAGTTGGTTATGAATAATAAAAAAACTATTTAACTTGAATCTGCAAATTAGATTCAGTCAAGCTAATTATAACGTCATTCCCAATTATGAATTCAACAAAGGTAGACTTATATTCGGGTTTTTGATCCTTACTGAAAGGGTTGATTAGATTATTCTAGAATTTTTCATGAACTTACCATCAACAACTTTCTTAAAGAAGGAGCCTGAGATAAATATTCTAAGCAACAGAGTTGTTTTGTGATTTAGCATGCTACATTTATGTATGAAGTAATATTAATTGCTGATGATACGTCACCTTTATTTGTTTTGACATTGGTCTGATACCCGGGGTTATTCGATATCTGAGATGGATACAAACTGAGGTTAGGATCCCTCTGCTGTGCATTAGGAACTCCCTTTGCTAACCTAATGGCTAAGAACACATTTGGTTGAATATTTTTCTTTGTTTTGAATTTATTTCAACTGGAGAAAATAAGTTGAATAAGAAGAGAAGTGAGATCGACCGAGAACAAAAAAATTCGTGGACTCAGAAAATGTTATATATGTTATATTGGTCACCTTGACTGGGAACTGGAGAATTCGCCATTGCGCTGCCCCGCCACTATTTCCAAGCCTGAGGGCCAATCAATATTTCTTCATTAACTTTCGTCAACAGTAGAAATTCGTTTAAATCTCATCCAGTTTTTAATAAAGTGTACCTAGTTTTCATAAAATGAAGATGACTTTGGATGAAATTTCACTCGGCTGATGTCTTTGGGTGAAAGCACGGATGTCATGTGTTTATTCATCTAAGGTGAAAGAAGATCGGTCGGATGGCATTGAAAAAAACGTACTAAAACTGTCACCCCTTGTTACCCGTAACTATAATCACACTTCTGTACTTTTGCATGACTAGACCCTTTCAATACATGGTAGTATAACGCTCATAGCACATACCACATCGTTTCCTGTAATTTGATATCCTTGGGGAGGGGGCTATCCTTTTTTACCTGTCAGATTATTTTCTCCTCTGGCAGTCCCTGCATTTTTTTCTTCTCCTGTGGAGCCAGATTATTTTATCCTAGGGCTGAGCCAGAAATGTTCATTTTTTAGGCCCAGGATACCTTTTCTTCATTTTCAGGGACAAAATCCCTCCCCCACCCCCCTAAGAATACCAAATGGTTTACTGATCCCTTACAGGTATGGGTAAAGACTACAATCCTTAAAGAAAAAAATAATTTGAGTGGGCCACAGATTTTTGGATGTTTTTTCTCTGTACATAGGTGTGTGGCAAATAGGGCCACGAGCTTGATGAGTATGTTTGGGTTTAGTATTGGCTTGTTAGAGGGATTCCCTCCAGCCTCGCATTGAGCATTATGACGTCATCTTCGATTCCCCAGCCACCAGACCAAATTTATGTGAATATGTAATAAATATTGCACTCATGTGTAGCTGCTGCGCACGAAGCCTATTCACGCTACACTCAGTTCGTCCTATTCTCGTACAGGGCTATGACTTATTTTTTTCCGAGTAAGCGACGTTATTGTAATTTGCACACATCTGGAGGGGGCTTTCCCCGGATTTGCGCTAGAGCGAAAATAACCCAAGTATAAGGACAGGTCACTGGCAGTGCTAAGTGTCGGGAATCGCCAGTCCTCGAAGGCAGTGAACTAATATAACGTTTCTTTCTACGACTCGTTGCTACTGGAAGAAATTCACCAAAGGTAAGCCATATGTGATATACTTTAGTACTACGGTACTACGACTAGTATTTATCTGCAACGTAATTTATTACTGCGACTGACAGAAATAGTCGGGTGTTCGCACTTTGTATTAGGGGAGCTGGGATAAACATCGATGGCGAGAGGCAGCGACACCTATACTTCATATCGCGTGATTTAAATATAGTCGGAGGTGTTCTATCTACTTTATACCATTGAGGGAGAATTGATAACAAGTATGTATACGTCCCTGTTTATACAAATGATTTGGGAATAAATATATATATATATATATATATATATATATATATATATATATATATATATATATATATATATATATATATATATATATATATATATATATATATATATATATTTATATATATATGTATAAATACATATATATATATATATATATATATATATATATATATATATATATATATATATATATATATATATATAAATATATATATATATATATATATATATATATATATATATATATATATATATATATATATATATATATATACATAAACACACACACACACATATATATATATATATATATATATATATATATATATATATATATATATATATATATATATATATATATAATATATATATATATATATATATATATATATATATATATATATATATATATATATATATATATATATGTATATTTACATGTTTATGTATATATATATATTTATATATATATATATATATATATATATATATATATATATATATATATATATATATATATATATATATATATATATATATATATATATATATATATATATATATATATATATACATATACATATATATCCTTTATGGAATTTTTTGCATGTCTGGAAAGGAGGTTGTCAGGTAACTGCTGCCAAAAAGACAAGGCTAAGTCCCTGCTGGCCCTTAATTTGTCTGGCTGACCCTTAACCTATTCATACCTGGAGAGCTACTTGGAGAGTGACATCTGGATCGTTAATACCTTTGCAATTATTTGCAAACTATTTGAAGGAGAGTTGCAGGTAAAGTTTTAATGAACAATTCTCCTTCAAACATTTTCCAACCATTACTTTGGGTAGAAAGATATCACCAAAATCATCAGGGGCTTTTGGTCACTACAGGTATGAATGGGTTAAACAAAAAAAGTTACAGTTGAACTTTGGAGAACTTTGTACTTCAATATTGTCATGGTCATCATATATTCTTTATTGCATTTGGTTTTCAGGTAGACCAATCATTCATATATTTGGCAAAAATTTATATTCACTGTCACTATAAGGACAAGCTGTTCATGTTCACCCCTGAATATTGAGTTCACGTGTTTGTAAACGTGTGATATACAAATATATTTAAGCTAGTGAAAATGTGACCTCATTTCTATTATGATGGGCTGAACTTTGATCATACTGTTCAGTGTCTGGTAAGCAGTATATGATGTCGCAATACTGTTATCTGGTTTTAACTGGAACCAACCGGTGTTTTTAAACTATAACCTATTCATGCCCATAACAGCGTAAACCGCCTGATGATTGTGGCGATATCTTTCTGGTGAAAGCCAAATTTAGAAAATATTTGAAGGATGAATGTTATTCTGAACTCAACCCACAATTCTCCTTCAAACATTTTGTGAATTTATGATTAATTCCAAAGTTATTTTCAAAAGTATCAAAGATCCAGACTACGCTAGTCAAGGATGAATGATGATATATCCATCCAAGCATGAATGGTTAAATACTATAAATAGTACATAAGAACTGCAGCCAAATAAATGCACTGCCACTTAGAGGAGAACTTGTATCACATTTTGGAACTACACATATAGAGGGGTAAGTATTAGAGACTTTTATGGAGTATATTAACAACTAAACATTGTATGTTATATGCATGTACCTGAACCTTGACTGACTTCCTTTTTTGGGGGGGGGGGGGGGGGGGGTCAGGTAAAGATCATATGTGTGATCGGACTTTCAACAATCTCAACTACCTTGAGGGCATTCAGGTGTAAATATATCGAGCGGTTGATACTTAGCATACTCCCTCTCATACTTTTGAGACTATCAAAAAAAGGTGCCCCTGCCAGCAGATGTCCTAGCTGGTATGAGCCTGGGTATGGGTTACAGCAGGCTTTATATTCCCAGTTTTTGCAGCCAGTAGGCACACTAAGGTTCTGACCGTTAATGACCTGAGTGCAGCACTGACTACACTATAGACATGTGGGTAACACCAGCGTTGCTTCTACTGCACTGAATGGGCCCAAATTAACGCAGGGGTGTCCTGGAGCACCAGGGTCTGACACTTAGATTTTAGGCCAGGGGCCCAAATAAGTCTTAAAAAAAAATTAGTGGTCAAAAACAGGATTTCTGGTTATTTTTCATACTATTTTGTGCCCCTAGACTGAAAAATCTTGGGGCCCACAGCAAAATCTAGGGGCATATGCCCCCGGGCCCCTGGGAAAGTCGAACCCTGGGCACAGCACCATATTAGTACAACAAGTGATTCACAATTTGTTTTCAGTTAGCACTACATGTATATCATTAGCCACATATCAATGATGGAGACTTTGATTGGTCAATAGATAACACCATTAAAATGATGTAGTTCACATATTTACAGAAATCTGCATAAAATGATACATCTGAATATATTTAAAGGGGCTACTGGCCGTGCAGTCCGATTAAGTGCCAAGTTTATAGGTGCGTTTGTTTGATTCGGTCTGTCACTTGTTTTGAAGCCTGTGTCGTAGTTGGACACCCCTGCAATGTGATTGTATGCTAATTGGCCCATGGCTGTATCTCCAAGTTATTTTTCTTCCAGAATACATATATTTTGCCTTTCAATGATTTTGACTGAGGATGGAATTCACCCATCAAAAAAACTAAAAAGTTCTATAGAGATGCTAGTGCAACATACCTCACTAACTCATTTACAATGGGAGCTAGGGTACACATGCTCTCTCATTCATAGAAATATCTTGATAACAAAGCAATATTTTGATGAATATACAACAGAAAGCTGTTTTGTTGGATTTAACAATAAACTCTCCAGTTCATTTTCAAGTATTCTTTTGGATGGGTTTATGTTCAAAGTTGTCAGAGCTTGTGTACACTCCAGGAGCTAAAGGGTTAACTGTCACTTTCAATGGATACATTGTATCAGTATGCACTCCTATTTCTAATACTGTGATCGTATCAGATTGAGGTAAGGTGGCACGTTGCCACGCTGCTTGTGGTAATTATGCTATTGATTCACCCCTGCATGTCTGAGATACTACAGCTTTGTTTATAATTTATTAATCTGCAGCCCATGTATTGAATTCCTGTCAAGTTGTTTTTACTTGTTCTGGGTCACATCGACTCCAATACATTCTGCATCTATGGATGAGATGCGTTGAATTAATCCATTCATACCTCTAGACTACATCACTAGTGCTGGGGCCTACCCTGATGGCAGTGACGTCTAAGGCATTGCCACTGACTGCTAGCTGTCATTCACCACTGCCCAGGTTTGAATCTCACCCAGGGTATGTGAAAAAGATACCAGTGACTTGGGGTTATAGGCAGTTGTTTTTGTCCGGTACTTCGGTTTCCTCCACCAGTTACAACGGCTAGTCACAATTTAATTAACCACAATATGGTAGAAAAAGTGACAATCCTTCCCTGACAAAAACAACTTTTACAAGTGTTATTGGGCTCTGTGAAATTAACTGAGGAAATGAGCATGAATTCACAAGATATTAAAAGGATAGTTGTGGATTTCGATCTGATGAGCAGTTCTTTATGTATATTTTGAAAATACTCTCGTCACTTATATATTATCAATATAGTCTACTATTTTTGACGCTACAAGCATCAATGGGTAAACAGATATTTTAGGGTTATTTTTAAAAGTTTCCCATATGCAAGCCATACCTTTCAATGGTAACTCCAAGCATCATAATACATGTGGAAATCGGAATATGTACTTTTGAAAAGCACTTATTGAAACCAATTAACAAAATGGGATACTAATTAGTTCCATTGTTTATGCCTATTCTGAAGTATTGGCAGCTAATGTATTACTCAGTAGAACATTGCATGACAAGACAAGGGGATTCTCTGACGTGTCAGAAGGTTGGCTGGGTTCCCTATTAGTCCTAATGAAGGCTGTCACAATTTATCTTTAGGGGCAAGGATCTATGGTCTTTCATGTGGCTCTCACATATCTGTGAGTAGTGCACAGGTCAGGGCTTATTGTGACAGAGAAGGGGACTCATTACATTTCCAATGATTTGTTTGTTTGTATGCTAGGATATATGGCACTTTCAGGAGCTACATAAGGTCACTCTGGAATGGGACAGAAACATGGAACCATAGCCTTAGCCAGCAGGGCATCAGGGCATCTTTTGGACAACCAAACCCTTAAAATTACCTCTCAGGATGCCCAGTTTTTTGTGGGGAGTTTCTTAAAATAGTAATCTCAAGCATATAATTGAATTCTTTCATCTTCATACGATTCCTATAACATTTTAAAAGGATATTATACCTTATTTTGATAAATTTATACATGTTTATGGGTGAAATATGAGTATACTATTTTACAACTGCCAATTTTGGGCACCCAGTTTATAAATCCTGGCTCAGATCCTGCATGGAACTGGGAAGCAATAATTTCCCTTATTTATATGAAAAGTATCTAGGGTTCTCTCAGTTGCAATGGTACCAAAGGTGGCCATACATCGAGGGTTGCCCAGATTTCCCATTATTTATTTTTCAAAATTTAGTGGCCCAAATTCCTAGGGTGGTCTGAATTTCTGAGAATTGACGGTATAGCCACCAAGCCAACCTGCTAATCACATTCCAGGAGGGACTCTAACCCAGGCATCATAACCACTAGCAAATGGCAGATCCTCTTTTCATTACTATTGAGGGAGGATTGGTTTGGGGCATGTCTGAGTTAGACTGCTGAGCTTTTTGTCAGACTCACAGAATAAATAATTGGAATATGGAAATGTGATTATCATCACCTTTTCTGTCGCATTGTGGGTAAGTCTTGATGAGCTAGTAGTAGTGGAGGAAACTGAAATGCCCAGTAAAAATTTCCTCCCAACCCCAGGGCACTAGCAACCTTCTCACAGGCTGGTATTCAAATTCAGGCATGGGTGAGAGACAGCAAGCAGTCAGTGGCAATGCCCTAGACCACTCAGCCATCAGGGTAACCTTGCTTTCGAGATTGCCTGTGAGTATACTTTGCTCTTGTGTCACTTAAAGCATGACTTACAAGTCCTTACAATCTTGGCAATTAACCTATGACTTTTACAACGTATCAAATTAGAGTATTTGGCATATTGCAGGGATTGACCTTAACATTTCAGGCAGGAGCAGATTTGGCTCCTAGGATTTGAAATGTAGGAGCAAAATCTGGTGACATATGCATCCCCAGATTTTTCTTTGAAAATATGTGCTCTGAGATGCATTTTGGGGTACTAATAGGTAAAATAAGGGAAGATAAAAGAATGAAAAAAAGCTCATTCTCAAAGTGCTCCAGTTGATAATTGATGTGTCCATTCCCAAGCTCGGCCCCTATATAATTTAACAACTGCATGGTCACAAATTCACATACTCCAGGGGAAAATGCCCCCAAACAACTATTAACCTTTATGCTACTGGTGGCTAATTTGGCCAATACAAAATGACGCATCAGTCTGAGAGTGCTTGTGGATGAAAGTAGTCTCAGCATTGGAAGGGTTAAGGTCAATCCTTGGTGTGTGGTCATGCAGGATTGGTACAATTCTGTCTTGACCAGTAGGACGCAGATATTGAATAAGTAGCCCATTTGCATCTGATATGAACAAATGGTCTAACAGTTTGGGACATTAATTCATCAAGTAGTGCAATATTTGAAAATGTTTGAAGAAGGTTAATTAAAATCAATAATAACAACTACTTTCCATGCAGGGACTTAGCCAGGACCAGTCCAACCTGTGTTTTGAACAGACAATCTCCTGAAAAACACCTTTTTATGGAATGCCATTAACCCTTGTCATGCTAGATTCCCATATGGGAGAACCTATCCCCTGGGACCAGTGATATTGCGGGTCTACCCACCAAATCAGAAGGATTTCATAGATTTCTATTACTGTTTCAATAATGTGTTTTACAAACTGAAATAGAAACATAGTAAAAGGTAAAACCTTGATATCTAGTATAATTCAATACCCCATAATCGACCTATGTAGTTATTATTTTGCTAAGTGCAAGGGTACCCAAAGACCGGATATATCCGGTGTTGGTCACACAGGCAAGATATGTAGCACCGGATATATCCGGTGTTAGCAAGAGCAGGGTTAATGCATTTATTCACTTTTTCTCTTTAAAGAAAAATAATTTTTCTTTAAAGAAAAATGGTGAATAAATGCATTAATGGCATTCCATACCTTTTCAAACAGGCAAAAAAAATATGAAGAATTTCAATTTTTACTTTTTTGGACTAATAACCATCTTTTCTTAACTCACCATCTTCTAAGACATGGCTGAAATGTACTCTGCACTTGTTGACTCAATAGGCTTAGTTATCAAATGTAGTTGGTATAAGGTAGCTAATCTGTATGGTCTGAAATTATGTTCAGGATGTTTTGGACAGACATTTTGAAAATCCTGACTAAGACCCTGCCAACCCAGCCATGTTTTACAATGATATTAACACATCATATCCCATTCCCCAAACTGAATGTCCGTCCAAAGTCCCAGATTGAGCAATGTATGAATTCATCGTTGATTAATTGACCTCTTCACAATGGCTACAATGTGTACTTTGCCCATTGCAGTCAGGGGCGAGGGTCAGTCAGTGGTGCCACTCATAATGCTGATGTCCTCGCCCGCTCTCGGTCCACTCAGCGCAGGGACAATGGATAATCAGCTATAGATCTGAATCTGAGGACGAGTTGAGCACATGTGCACATATCACATGTTCGTGCCGGTCGTCCTGGGGATAGGAGATTACTAGAAGCCGACTCTATAACCAAATTGAGCGGTAGCCGTGACTGGACAAGTGTGGTGAAAGTGACAATTATACAGCGTCCTCATCCCCTCAGCGGAACACAGCAGACGTGAGTTATTTTTACGTTAATCCAGCGTGAATATATGAATGAAAATTCCCTCAGCAGGACAGAACTGATGTTAAGATTTCTTTCTTATTACTGCGCGGATGTATGAATGAAAATTTCTTCAGCAGAATAGTGCAGATGCATGTAGGACTTTTTCTTATTACTCTGTGAATGTATGAAGGAAAGTTCTCACAGTTTAGCAGAGCAGATGTATGAATTTTACATGATAGATCTAAGGATGAAACTGCATCTTAGTACGAAACTTTTGAATACTTTACAAACAAGCAATATACTATTGCTACTTGAAATTATGATTATGTAAAAGAAAATTGTATATAAAGTATTCAACATTTGATACTAAGATACTATTTCGATTCATACATCAATTAATGCTTTTATGAAACTAGATTTTTTCTTAATCTACGTTATGATGGTTATAATCTTTGTCAGAATATTAAAAAAAATGATTTTTTCTTAGTTCTGATTGGAGTCTAATATTGAATTTTCTATGATAATTAAGGGGTTTGCCCACCAGCCAACAAATGATCACTTATAAATGAACTGGTAATTAAGATTTGTTTTGCGTTGACCCCTTTCCGAGGGGAAACATTGTTTTTGGCATTCAAGGTTCTAATGAATTGTCCACAAGATATCTCATAAACTGTCATACAAAATCTTTTCAGATTTTGAAGGATACATGTTCATCAAGTTCTCATGGACTGATTAGGTCTTGATAACCTTAAAATTGATTGACTTGATAGCTGGTTGATAGCAGAAAGAGGAAATTCAAATTTTGATTTTTGAGATGGTTGACTCACAATGTGGCTTCATGAGTAGTAGTGAGTTTGCATATTATATGTAGAGTTAAACCTGCTTAAGTGGGACCACCTGCAGCGAGGGGCCACCTGCCATTGAAGAGTCAGAAATCATCTATCATTAAACTGCTACAACTACAAAATGCCTTAAATTACGATAAGACTAGAAGTGTACTAGAACTGTGGTTTAACCTCATAGGTAGAATGAAATATTGGATTTTTACAAAAAAACAGTCAAGATTTAGCAATTGTGCTCACTGATAATCTTGTGGTTAAGATTGATATGCCGTCACATTGTTACATTGTTTCATCATTGGACTGTCCCTTGGTCTTAGAACTATGGACTTATAATTGGCAATGAGTAATGATTAGATATCCAAACCTTTTAGAAGGTTTTGTTTTAAGGATTGTTTGTGTCACGAATAAGGGTGAAAAGTCAAATAAAAACCATTTATTATTTGAATAAGAAAATGAGTCACCAATTTCTGTGTAATGACGTAAAGCAAAAAGCATTTAACATGTGGTAACTCATCAAAACGATATACATACATATATATATATATATATATATATATATATATATATATATATATATATATATATATATATATATATATATATATATATATATTAAATTATCAGTTCTACTCTGATTCTAGCAGCTGATTGATCAGTGTACTGGACTAAATTGAGCTTCTAACATTGCTTTTATCAGTTGACAATGTTAGGAGACCAATATTAATCATGTATTGGGATCCTAACAATGCTTTTCACAAAGATCATTGTTAGCACCCCAGCAGATTTATACTACTTCCAGTACTGCCATGGGACCCATTGTCGGGCATACCATAGCAACAGAGGGATTTTGAAATGGTGGCCACTGCTGGTCACAACGTCGCTAGAAATTGTTTTTAGTTGTTTAAAGCACTATTTGCGCTATATAATCACCCAACATAGTGTATATCTGAAATATAAGATGGCAGGAAATAATTAGATTAGATTTAGGTATGTAACTCATGAGTTCAAGTGAGAAATCTGCCTGAGTCAATAGTAGTCTGACGACTTCTCTGATCTCGACTGCAAGATCCTTGAACTTTTTCAGCCAGGAGTATCGCACTCAGCCTTATAGTCTCTTGCAATACTCCTGGCTTCTCACAGACATCTCACCATATACCATTTTCACAACAAGGACAACCAATATAAATATTGATCATTTGAAAAATACTTGAAGAAGGATTACCAGGGAGAACAACTTTTACTAACATAGTAAGTTTTCACAGTATTGCATTGTAATCAAGATAATATGAGTTTCAGACCATGTGTATGCCTGAGAAGGGAAAGGGTTACATGGTTCTCTCTTTTGTGTTAATTGACTTAAGTGAGACGGTCAAATATTGTGTGAGGTCAACTTCTTAAGGTAAGGGTTATTACTGGAAATATGCTACTTTTTAGGTATTTCTTATCATACTGTAACAATCTATGACATTTATTTTGTTACAATGTTGATGATGTTCCATCCTGCTATATGGAATTTATTCAGTAATATTTCACAACTTCAAATACTTTTCTCGAATTTAGATGACAAAATATGTTGATTGCATGTCTCTATGAAAAAGAGGCAGACACGCCCTTTCAGATTTTTTATGATGAAGTTCTTTTGATGTATATTTTCGCAATCTAGTCCTGGTACACTGCCTTTTTTGAACAGGTTGGCATATAAAAATGGTAGACAATAAATTGACTACTTGAACTCTGTTTTTATGCATACTTGTGGTTTAGCTGTCTACCTTAAAATAGATAGAAGTTAACCTCCTTGCATCTGGAGTGATAATAATCCTCGATCAGAACATTCATTTTGAAATTATTTGAAGAAGAAATATTCATCAGCACCCAACCAAAAACTCCTTCAAAATGCCTAAAGTTACATTCAAAAGTATCACAGATCCAGATGACGAATGGTAAGGAGATCTCCAGGCATAAATTGGTTAAATTGTATGTCCATCCACAACTTTGCCTTTTAATTAACCTTCATTTAGATTATGTTGTTTAGTAGTGTAATATTGTATGATCGTAATCAAAATTAATCAAATATGTGTTTTTAAGGGGTGAAAGATTATACTTGGGCATAAATTCTATAAATCCTAATAACTATTCTGCTATTTGGACTTTATAACTCGGGTAAGTCTAAAGGTACATGCTGGAGTCAATGGATTTCAGACTTAACCCATTTAAATCAGGAGCACAATGACGGTCTGACAAATATGGACATATCTTGATAACAAAGAAATACTTTAAAAGATATTTCACTGAAAATTCTTTTACTTGTTGGTTTTTAACAATTCCTATTCAAATATTTTAGAAAATTCTCTATTTTTTTTGTTATGTTCAAAGTTGACAGTCCATGTGCCCACTGCGGACACAATTGGGTTAAGTGATCTACTTAAGTGCAAACAACTAAATCAAAGATGAATGACATGCAAAAGTAGAGGTCAGATGTCGTAGTCAATTTTTAACAAACATCAACTAATCTCTGTTTCTTCATCCCTACTCTAGATTTGCTACCAAAAAACTGTTTGATGCAATAAAATGATATATACATAAAATATGGAAACAAAGTTTTATCAAATTCATTTTTGTGATTAAAGAAATAATTAAAGACATAAGTATTACTCATTTTTGCATACTTTCACTCATTCATTTCTGGACCGTACACACTGTGTGGTAGTAAATGGAATATCTTGATAAAAAGGAATATTTTCGGGAATATCTGACTGATAGTTGTTATTCCCATTAAGTTTAATTATTCCTCATCAAATATTTTTCAAATTTCCTCTATTTGACGAATTGTGTTCAAAGTTGTCTGACCATGTATGCACTCCATATGCAAATGGTTAAACAGACAGATAGATTGAGATTAGTAGACAATAAATTGACTTTTTGATCTCAGCTTTTTCTGTGTCACATACCTGTGGTTTGGTTGTCTACTTTGAAACAGATTCATTAACCCTTAAAACAGGTCAATTAACCCTTAACCCTGCAGTTCCTACAGTGCCAGGCTACTAGGTGCATTTTTATCACCAAAAAGTATGGCTTTGCCCCATTCTACTTCTATTGTGATATATATCGAGTCATGCACCTCAATGTGGAGTGCTATTGAACTTTCTCAGTAAGTTGTGCGATTTTGGATTTGGATTCGGAATTTTGTTTTTTTATGTCATATTGTGGCTAATTTGTGAATAGCCAGTTGTAAGTAGTAGAGGAACCCGGAGTATCTGGCGAAACCACCATCTAGCCCCAAGTCACTGTAGTGTGATTTTTGCATGTTTCTCACTCAAAGGCACCGATTTTAAGTGCTCTATTTTAAGGAAGTGTGGTTTTTGACTTACCTTTAGGGTGCACTTACCTGGTAGGATGATTGAAATTTGAAATCCACTTCCCCAAACCAAAACCCACTTCCAACTGAAAAATCCACTTCCACCACAATCAAATGCTTGATAAATGATGGTGTCTATGTAAAGCTATAGACAAGATCAAGGCCAATGAAACACAGGTGCATTAGGGACATTAATTGAACTTGTCCTTGATTGACTAACACTGGCACAGGTCTATAACTGACAGATTATTAATTGTAAATTTGTGCATAGCTAGCCAGGTGAAAGACTGTGCTTAATGGTCTAGAGTTGGAACTCGATGGCAGCTGTGCACAAAGAAAAATATTGATGGTGAATGCAAGAGTGCTGAAATGATCCAATTTTTACCTTCCCTGATGATTTAAAAAGCAATTCATTCGGTAGGGTAAGTGTTTATCTAAATCTGCTTCCCCGTCTGCAATTTTCAGTGAAAAAACAGAAGTCGGGTAGTTGGGTAATCCCTAGTTGTGCCCAGTTTTATTGAAGTACCATATTCCTCCGATTAAGCACACTGACCCAAAATAACTTTACTCCCCTTTTTCTGAAAAATGTTTGAAGGAGCAATTAAGCTAGAGGACATTAGTGTCTAGCCTTCTGAACCTCCCCAACCCCCCCTCCGCAAATGTAAATTTTTCCTCACCTTTACATGAAGAAGCTGGACAGACCGTATATTACTATATTTATCGTATCATGTTGTGATCTTCGTCTTTAGAAGATCATAGTTTCCAGCACTTGAACACTACGCACTATCAGCTCTTGGTGCACCAAGCTCAAGCATCTAATCAGGATAAAGAGCGCGAAAAGTTCAAGCTCGTAGCACCCATGAATTGTTGCCATGATCAGCATTGCATGTAGTAGGGAAGGAACGGGGGCTTACGAGCAATGTAGGGTGCTGTTAAACAGAGGATTGCTAATACCCCTTTCTAACTTGCTATGTGTATGTGCGATTATTAGGAGGACTATGGTATAAATCGAATCATGCGCCTTAGTGTGGAGCACTATTGAACTTTCTTGGTATGTTGCGTGCTATGTCCCATTTTAACATGTTTGTCCCTCGCAAGCACTTCACTGTATCAATAAGCACCTAAAATGCAATTGGAATGAAAGGCAAATAGCTTTGTTACTTGTATGAGTTCAGTGGTACTGCAACAGCTGGGTATCTCATTATTGATAAGCATAATTTATGCGCACATTTGCAATATAACATGACCTATTTCGTGTGCATGTTGCACATACATTGGTAAATGTATATTGGAGCACATATTGATTGTTCTGAAGTGAGGATACGACAGGAGTGATATTCCTGTGGCGCGGCAACCATTGAGTGTAGGAACTTGAACTTTGAACAGAGTGGAGCAATCAGTAAATTGCACATGTAATTACCAATCAGTTCATATACTTGCGAACACCTAGTAGGACAATCTGCAGCCATGGCATACGCTTTGGGTAGGTTTGCTTTCTATTTTCTGATTTGCTGCGGGTAGCAACCATGTAGTGAAATAATGCTCTCTCGTTAGGGGTACATATGTGAGATTAAACCCATTGGTACCTAGCTGTGCTTCAAGAACTCTATAACAAATATCACATGGATTTATGAAACTTTTGAAAATATTTAGGAATCAAGTGTTGATTGGTATGATATTTGAAGGAAATTAGTTTGTCGTGTTATCACTTACATCTGTCCTACAACTATTTCTGAAAGTTTCTAATGTTAGAGAGGTAATTCTATTCTCTGAATAAGTTTATCTCCAGGTATCTAACACTTGAAAAAATGGGAGTAAAACGAAAATAAGAATAGGATAGTTTGCTAATCTCCCTGGTTTTATCTTATTCAGTTAAATAACTAAAAATGAAGAAAAAGTTGACTGAAAATGTCAAAAGGATAATTTGAGTTTCATATGCCAGTCCCTCTTTATATTCTTACCCCATTCAAACTGTTGGTACTAAAAAGAGGTTCCTGCCACAGATTTTCAGTGACATGCATTCCTGTGCCAGATCTTAATTATTTCACTTGTAATGAGTTGAGGATAATTTATATGCCAGTCCCTATTCATATTCTCACCCCATTCAACTTTTAGTACTAAAAGAGGTTCCCGCCACAGATTTTCATTTGCCATTTGTCATACCTCAGCCAGATATTAATCATTTCATTTGTAATGAGTTGAAGGTAGCCCATTTTTTCTGACAATGCTGGTGGATGGTATTATTAGTAGCTCCATTATGTGTGTCCCAGCTCCATTGATCAGAGTAGGTGCCTGGTCGTATAGGGTATTGGAATACCTGATCACGACTCTACAATGCACCTATTCTAGCTTCACACAGAATATGCAGAATATGGATAATGGAATGTGCTGTGAAGTCAATAATGGAAGCTTTTAGTGAGGAATTACAAGAGTAGCTTTTCATTAAGGATGCTCGCACCAGTTTTTTTTAGTCCAGAGATTTTTTTCATTTTTTCATTTATGGATATGTTATAAGAAGATGAAACAAAGGAAATTGTAAAAAATATTTCAATGTAGCACACTATTCATTTGGTGTACTGCCAGTTCAAACCTTAACTGAATCATCTAGAGAGTTTTTTTTGGAATTGTTGTCTAGATTCAAGATAATTTTGACAATAACTTCAAATTATTTTGCAAGATATTTGGAGGAGAGTTGCTGGTGGTGTTCTAAGTGTCATTTCTCATTCACATATTTCCCCAACTTTGCTTTTGTTTGCAAGTCTTCCTCAAATTGTCGGGCTGCTTTTGGCCACTTTGAGCATTGAATGGGATTAACTGTTTTTTTGTATTTATTAAGTGATATATTACTGCTCTGGAAGTTTGAGAATGATTTAGGAGTAAAGCTTAAATTTGCAAAATGTATGACAGAATTTGTAGTTTAAACTACTTCTTATAAAGATTTTTCCTTTTAAATAATCCCCTTAAAAAACATTTCTTAAAAGACTTAAGTCTGTTAAGAGGAATGGTAAATATTTCAGAAGCCCTGATTTGGTTGTATGTAGTTTGGATTTTATAATTGATCATCTGATGATCAAAAGCGCCCAATTATCGGAGATAATTGATTTTGGACCATTTTCTAGTGCAGTATCAGCACTGGGGAACTGA
>OZ012688.1:42337764-42412792 GCA_963942565.1 Maea johnstoni | reverse complement strand
ATTGATTTACGTCCATACATTTTTATGTTTGTATAACAACATCTTTTCAAAATGGGCAATGTACTGCCCATTACATTGCCAGTTCAGTAATGGGCCTGTGAAAATCATGGGCCTTTTACTGCAAATATGCCACATAATGCAAAACCAACACTCATCTTCAGTTATCAATTGATATTGTTACGGCCCATTATGGGCCTATTACAATATGCCTGTTTAACCCTTATGCTGCTGATGGCTAATTTGGCCAATAGAAAATGATGCAAAAAACCTTATGAGTGATTGAAACCCAGGCAAATGGGTACTCATCTGAGAGTACTCAGTGAGTGCTATTCAATGAATACCAACATGATAGGCTTAGGATGGTTTTCAAAAAGGTCTGCATCCTTGTGCTTTGGACAAAAGTAGCCTCCGCATTGGAAGGGTTAAATATCAAGTCTGCAGGATTGGGGTACAGTAGCATGCATGTAACATATGGGAAATGGGCCTGTTAACTTATACCTGTGGAGTTAAAGCTTATCCAAGCTAAGCACAGATAGAATTGAAGATAATTGCAGCTTTTCTGAACTAGTTGAAGCCCACATACGATGCAATAGATTATCAAGCTTATCTTAGCTACAGATGGTTGGGTAGAATAGCAATGAATCAGCAAGCCGCAAGCAATTGCCCAGCACTAAGTCTGCAGTAGCCCAGCAATAGATCCCCAATAGACATCCGGTGTCGACAAGCTATTGAATGCCTTGCCCAGAAATAGATCCCCAATAGACATCCGGTGTCGACAAGCTATTGAATGCCTTGCCCAGAAATAGATCCCCAATAGACATCCGGTGTCGACAAGCTATTGAATGCCTTGACCAGAAATGGACCAATAAATAGACCAGTAATAAGACTGCAAAAGACCAGCTCTAATAGCAAAGGTCAAGAAATAGGTGACAATATAATATACCTGAAATAAACTGGCTTTAACCCTTATGCTGCTGGTGGCCAATTTGGTCAATACAAAATGATGCAAAAATCCTGAAAAATGACTGAAACCCTGGCAAATGGGTACTCATATGAGAGTACTCAGCAAGAGCTCTAATGAATACCAACATGACAGGGTTTGAATGGTTTCTAAAAATTCTTTGTGTCCTTGTGCTTTGGACGAAAGTAGGCTCAGCATTGGAAGGTTTAAGCTAGTGATAGTCTGTCCATAGAACGGCTCTAGTGCCACTACAGAAAAGCCATTAGACAAGCAAAAAACAAACCATTGCCGGCTGCAGAACAACAGTAGATCTAGACCAGCAATGGGCCAAAAAAAGACAAAATTAACAGAATAGCAAAATAAAAGGTCATATATAGGCGAGCAGACTAGAGCAGAAATCATCCAGCAATAGGACCTCAATCAATATGGAATAGTACTGTGATAGACCTAAAATATGCCAGGAAAAGACCGCCTGTATAACACCAATAGACTAGCAATTGAATAGTCTAGCAATACACCAGTCATTGACCTGCAGTAGTCCTGCAATTGCTCAGCAATATTGCCAAAAAAGAAAAGCTTTAAACTAACAGGAGACCCACAGGAAACCCACAATAGACCGACCAGAAACATGTTATAGACTAGCAATATAATAGACATGCAATTAAAGCCAGGAATCAGCCAGCCATTAATCTGCAATAGGTCAGCAATATGTTTGCAATAGACTAGCTATAGACCAACAATATACCTTAAACATGTTTCAATAAAAAATTGTTGTACAGAATACACATTTCTTTTTGTTTATCATCATTTTTCTGCCATATTGGGGCTAAATTGCATCTAGCCAGTACCCTGGTAAAACCACCACCTAACTCTTAGTCAATGGAAAATTTGTCATATGCCTGGAGCAGGATTTTAATCTTGGCAGTGGTGAAAGACAGCAAGCAGTTATTTGGCTATCCAACTACTGAAGTCTATCAGGGCAGGTCCCAATACAGAATGTATGTATATTTTGTAAGTAGTATATATACTTCAAAGTAATACCAAATAGTTGTACCAGCATTTGTCAGACCTGTGCAGTATGAGTTCATACAACTATAATCTATTGGTAATGTTATATGAAGGGCAATTGAAATACCGGTATGTTTGATCTTTAAGCCGTGCTATGTAACTGTGTATCAATATGGTAGTGTGATATTGAATAGAGTGATATGAAGTGCAATTGAAATAGATTTTGATCTTTAAGCCGTGTTATGTAACTGAGTATCATGGTGGTGTAATATTGGATAGATTTATTGGGCTGTGTCCACATGCACGATCCTTCACCAAGGTCGCTCGGTGCACTCTATGAATTATTAGGTTCTGGTGAGAATCCCCGAGTGGCAGGGGATCAATGTTTGGTGTTTGTCTGTATTGATCCCGGCCTGTCCCATTGTCTCTTAACCTGCTGGGGCCTTGTTTGCCTCCATAGATCACCACTCTACATAGCCATGCAGATTATCCTGAATACCAGCTATGCACACATCTACGCATATAGGCATATTATGAAATGCAGCTATGATAGTCCATAGTATTTGAGGCACCAACATTAGTAAGACACTAACATAGGCACCAACATTTCCTGCTTGTAATGGCTATTATAAACCCATTATTGATTAGAGAAACTTTTGATAACTTTGAAAGAAAGAATGATTTTGCAAAAAATATAAAGGGAAGTTGTTGCTAATGTTCTGGATAACATTTCTCCTTCAAATATTTTCCCAAATTTCATCAAAATTGTCAGAATGGTTTTGGCTGCTGTTAGTATGTGTTAAGAATGGGTTAAAATGGTTGCCAGGCAAGTAAAACTCATTGCTTACCTGCTTGACATGGCTAGTTGAAATTTCATAACTTTCTTTCAAGCATTTTACAAAATATCAATATTTCTAAACTATTCTTTTATCTACAAAAATATAACAGATCCAGACAACAATTTCTTGAGGAATTTCTAAGCTTTAGTGGGGTAATTTGATGATTTTGTGTTTATCCTAGTCTGGACATGCAAAATGGTCAGAAGATAATGGTCAGAAGATGGTTTTTGCCAGGTACTTTTACACCACCATTTGCAATCAGCTTATTTATTGTCTCACCATGAAGCCTCTATATGGCAAAAAAAATGACCATAAAAGGAAACTTAATCTCGAGTGGTAATGTCTTTGTAGCAGATTTTGTGGTATGGTGGAAAAATGACAAAAAAAGGAAACGTAATCTCGAGTGGTAATGTCTTTTTAGCAGATTTTGTATTATTAAGGAAGAAAAAAACCTCTCTTTAAAAGATGCTGCGATTCTGAAATTCTATGCTCTTCTTCTCCTTTACTAATTCATTACATCAGTGCTGGGGGGATTCAGCTGGCCTGTGCAATGAAAGTGGACACTTCTCTTATGAATGGCAACATAATTGTGCATATAGACTAACTTAACAGGCCATTACTGAAAACACCACTGCAGGGAGGCACTTTGGGTAATAAAATGCAGTGAACTAGAGAGATGAGGTTTAACACATCCATATAAAATGCAGTGAACTAGAGAGATGAGGTTTAACACATCCATGCCCATGTCGTGTAATAGGAAATACATGTGTGATTGCATATATATACATATATATATATATATATATATATATATATATATATATATATATATATATATATATATATATATATATATATATATATATATATATATATATATATATATATATGTATATATATATATATGTATATATATATATATATATATATATATATATATATATATATATATATATATATATATATATATATATATATAAATATGTGTGTGTGTGTATTGTTGTTGAATTATTCCTGTTATTCTACACTTTATATTGGCACCTTACCATGAGATGTCCTTAAGTATTTTTAGTCGTCTTTAAATACCTCTTTAGATAGTATTTAAATAGCTCTTTAAATAGTCAAAGGTTTTGAGTTATGCTCAGGGTGGAGAAAGTGAGTTGCCATTAAACCACCAGCGACACATCCTAGTAGTTGGATTATCGCTGCAGTGGTGCATTATGGGTATTTGCGTGTGGCTGTGTGCGGAGGACGCTCCCAGCATGACGTTGTCTCCTGGGCTCTGTTAGCATGGTAATGAACGGAGCAGCATGAGCAGGCAGATAGAGAATCAGTTGATCTCAGGCACTGGAGGCGTGCACTCGCTATAGGATACTGTTAAGGTGGGTTTGCTGTTTGTCTATTTAATGGTATATGTAGAGAGGTTGAGGGCTTTAATTTAATTTAAGTGACTTAAGGTGCAGAAAGAAGCTGACTGATGTCTGTATTTAATAGCATGATTAAAGGCAGAGAGAGAATCAGTTGATCTCGGGACTGGAGGCGTGCACTCGCTATAGGATACTGTTAAGGTGGGTTCGCTGTTTGTCTATTTAATGGCCTAGGTGGGTCTTTGAAACATGCCATTTAGATTGAGGATTTGTTGATGCTGACTTTAGGTTGATATGTAGAAATAATATGAATGGTGTCTTAATAAGGCAGCTCTTTATAGAGAGAATCAGTTGATCACAGCCATTGGAGGCTTGCAGTCACTATAGGATACCGATAAAGGTGGTTTTGCTATTTGTCTCTTTAATGGTATAGGTAGAGGGGTTGGGTTTTTTAATTTATTGAGAGCGACTTAAGGTGCAGAAAGAAGCTGACTGATGTCTGTAATAAGCACGATAAGGCAGAGCGAGAATCGGTTGATCTCGGGGAGTGGAGGGGTATAGCAGTCACTATAGGATACTGTTATTTAGGTGGGTTTGCTGTTTGTCTCTTTTATGTCCTAGGTAGGGTTTGGGGGGCTTTGACCTTTTAGGTTAAGGGTGAATTTATGCGGAAGTGCAGAAAGAAGCTGTAAATGTATCTGTACAAGGCAGGGAGAGAATCAGTTGGTCATGGGGACTGGAGGAGTGCAATCACTATAGGATACCGTTAAAGGTGGGTTTGCTGTGTCTCTTTAATGGCATAGTATTTTTTTAACATGCCATTTAGGTTGAGGACTTTTTGATGCTGACTCTATGTTGATTTCTGTAGAAATAAAATGAATGGTGTCTATATAAGGCAGAGAGAGAATCAGATGTTTGCGGCAACTGGAGGCGTGCTGCAGTCACCATAGGATACCGTTAACGGTTGGTTAATATTTGTTGTTTGTCTCTTTAATGGCCTAGGTGGGGGCGAGGGGGCTTTGATTTGTTAAGGGTGACTTTAGGCTGAGAGGCAGAAGATGAATGGTGTCTTTATAAGGCGGAGAGAGAATTAGTTGATCTCTGCGACTGGAGGCGTTCAGTCACTATAGGATACTGTTGAAGGTGGGTTTGCTGTGTGTCTCTTTAATAGCCTTGGTGGGGGCATTGAAACATGCCATTGAAGATGAGGATTTGTTAAGGGTGACTTTCGGCTGAAGCGCAGAAATAAGGCAGAGACAGAATCAGTTGATTAGAGCAACTGGAGGCAATGGCATTTAAACACATTGGATACTGTTTATAAAAGTATAAAATGTCCTCATTGAGACATGGTTAAAGGTTTGTTTAGGGTGAATTAAGGCTGAGATTAGACCAGGAGACTTGCCCCCTTAGGCTGTCCGTTCCGTTTGCCGTGGGGGCAAGGGTCCTCACGTTGAAATTTTTGGAACCTGATACGTGATTTTGCACTGACACATTTGAATGAAATAAAACTTACTTGTATTTGTAGACCAGTGTTTATTTATCATTCAAGACAATATTTTATTTTACTCACTTCCTCCTTTTTGAAAAAATCTTAACTTTTTATGGAGGTACATGGAAGAAGGCCTCCTAATCCGCAAAATGGCCGCTAATTCTCGCGTTGTCAGACGAGTTGTTGCGTTATCTCCAAGCACCAACACACGTCCACGTGCAGTCCAACAATTGAACTTAGATAAACTTTTACGATGTGCGCGGCCAACTGTTCCGAGGGAACAGGTCAGAAAAAACACTTTTATAGCAGTTTAAGAACTTTATTCAAAAATCTGGCCCTTATGAGCCTTTATTTAACTTATTTCCTACAAACTTGTCCATTAAACTAGTGACGGAGTGTTTTCATCACAATACACCGACTCAGCTTCCAGTTTATTTTTGCATGTGAGGACTAGTGCCGTATAGGTGAGGCCCGTCAGAGCAACAATATAGCATAGGGCCGTAACGTTACGGCAGGCACGGAGGGTCTAGGCTGAGATGCAGTAGGATATTCAAGAGAAAATAACATGTCTTTAAGAAGTATTGTCTTGATACCATTCTATTGTGTGTTATACAAGGACTTTGCTTTTCAAATAATGCACTGATAACCTGCAGGCCAAGGCTCTGATGGTATGCAAATCTTGATGGTTAAATGGCTACCGGTATCCAAAGAACACCTATTAATGTCACAATCAGGATGCTCTTCTAGTACCAGGGAACAGTATAGGTATTCAGGTGTCTGCTAGTATAGATAGCAAAGAGGAGGGGCTGAGAGATTCATGCCATGAGTTTTACTTGGCCAGTGTCTTCTGGACCTGTCATACCTTGACAAAGAGGAGAGACTGAGAGTAGACCACAGGTATGTACTCTCCAGCCTCACCGATAAGCTGTGTGTGCAGTCAGTGGTGGCACAATCCAGGATTACAGTGTTATTGATTTTTGGAAGTGAATTATTTGCCATTTTAACCCATCCATCCTTGTAGCTGCACAAAGCGACCAGATAATTGTTATCACATTTTGGATCTGAAAATGCTTTGGTAGTATTGACTGCATCAGTGAATTATTTGCCGTTTTAACCCATCCATCCTTGTAGCTGCACAAAGCGACCAGATAATTGTTATCACATTTTGGATCTGAAAATGCTTTGGTAGTATTGACTGCATCAGTGAATTATTTTCCGTTTTAACCCATCCATCCTTGTAGCTGCTCAAAGCGACCAGATAATTGTTATCACATTTAATTGTTTTGGCAACACATTTTGGATCTGAAAATGTTTTGGTAGTATTGACTGCATCAGTGAATTACTTGCCATTTTAACACATTTATCCTTGTAGCTGCACAAACCGACCAGATAATTGTTATCACATTCAATTGTTTTGGCAAGACATTTTGGATCTGAAAATGTTTTGGTAGTATTGACTGCATCAGAGAATTATTTGCCACATTCTTCCTTGTAGCTGCGTAAAGTGATCAGAGAATTGTTATAACATCAAAAAAAAAAAAAAATTGGCAAGACATTTTGGATCTGAAAATCTGTTTTGGTAGTTGACTGCATCAGTAAATTATTTGAGAGTACTCAGTGAGAGCTATCCAATGAATACCAACATGGCAGGGTTTAGATGGTTTTCAATAATCTTTATGTCCTTGTGCTTTAGACGAAAGTAGCCTTAGCATTGAAAGGGTTAAGTTCACAATTCCTAAGTTGTTTTCCCAAGTATCATTGTCATAGGTGAGGATTGGCAAGATTACAATTCCAAAGTCAACTTTCAAAGTGCCATTGTCATAGGTGACAATTGTCAAATTCCAAAGTTAACTTCATAAGTATCACCATAAAAGGAGACAATGGTCAGGTTCACAATTCCAATGTCAACTTCCCAAGTATCATTGTCATAGGTGACGATTGACAAGTTCACGATGCCAAAGTTAACTTCATAAGTATCACAGTAATTGGCGACGTTTGTCAAGTTTATAATTCCAGAGTCAACTTTCCAAGTGTCATTGTCATAGGTGACGACTGTCAAATTCCAAAGTTAACTTTTTCATCTATTATAGTAATAGGTGACAATAGTTAGGTTCACAATTTCAAAGTTAAGGTCACAAGTATCACCACAATAGCTATGTTACAACTGTGAAGTAGATCTTAAGGCATAAATGATCAGTTATTCCTCAATGGTTTGGAGTGTGTGATTATTTCCTGAGGGTGATTTCTTTAACAGAGAGTAAACTAATACCAGCTGAATCAATACATCATTAACCCTTCCAATGCTGAGGCATATTTTGTCCAAAGCAAAATAACCCAAAGACATTTAAAAAAACCGTCTAAATCCTGTCGTGTTGGTACTCATTGGAAAGCTCTCTCTGAGTACGCTCAGATGAGTAGCCATGTGCCAGGGTTTCAATCATTTTTTAGGTTGTCTTAATCATTTTGTATTGGCCAAATTAGCTACCAGCAGCATAAGGGTTAAGAAGGAATCTTGTAATACAAATGGAAGTCAACTGTAATCTGCACCTGTGCCCAATGCCTGGTTGAGAGGTACTGTAAATTCTCAATAATTTAGGACACTTTTTAATATTTAATGATTTTTATGGATTGATGGTGGCCCATGTTTTCTGAAAATACAGACAAAGCAGAGTAATAGTGACACAGATTTCCCTTAAATTTCCCTTTTAAAATGATGACCAGCTATAGATCAAGGGTGGCGCAGATTTACCTTAAATTATTTTGCACAATAATTATAGTGACCTATATTCTTAGGCTGGTTTAAATTTTTGAGTATTTACGACAATGTCTTACAGGATGAAGAGCAGCAGTCAGGATGGATTGAAATTGGAATTTAATTTATCTATTTATTTATAAAAAAAATTGGAGATGATTTAGTTGAGATCAGCTTTCCATTTCATCTTCATATATTTTCTGAAAATTGTTTTTGTGAGGAATGTTGTTTATTTAGATGCTTCAAGCATGAATAGGCTAAGCCATTCATGCCTGTAGCAGCAAAAACACCCTCACTATTTTAAAGATAATTTTTGAACCATAATTAATACCTTATAAACAATTTTTGAAGAAAACATTTTTATCAGACTCTTGACTCATTAAGCTTATCCATCACAATTATGTGAAATTTTGATGAATTCCAACATTATTTTCAAAAATATCATACTCTCGGACGGCATCAGTCAAAAAGATTTCCAGGCATGAAAGGGTTAGAGCAAGGTTCCATTTGGCAAATGTTGGAGCTAATTTGTGTTGGCATGCTAGGGAATTCTATGGCCACCGACGCATTGTGACAAGGCTGTATACAGTTTCAACTAACAAATTAGTCCTTGCGTGTCTTGCTCAGAGCCAGCCAAAAATGGCCGCCCATTTGTCAGGCTCCGAGGCGATTAGAGATATTGGGTCTCACGTCTAAGCAGTGGCAAGACATGTTGTCCTTGGCAATCTTCCAATTTATTCCAGTCATCAGGCTCCCGGCTATTTCTATTAGAGCTATAGTAACTAACTGCCCATCACAATGCCTTCCTGCATGTTGAATAGTATATGTACTTAGTATGCAAAATTGATATATTATGGGTACTGCATGATACGATGCAGCTTTTGAATAAAGGGATTTATATTATAAGTTATGTGTGGAATCAAGTCATTCGATGATTTATTGTTTTGACTCATCCAGGCTCAGACTGGCACCTGAGAAAGTACACAGTGATCCTAGCGCTGAAAAATTCACTCCAATTTCCAACTTGACAATACCTGCCTGTGACTTCACTGCACAACTCCGGCACCATGGATCGCGGTGGCAGGTAGCTGCCTAGAGGGAGATCCTTTTCATAAGGAATAATTAATTGACATTCAAAAATATTATTTACCTAATTGACTAAAATAGATAGTGATTTCCCCTATCAAATGCTTGGTTTGGAAAACAAAACCAATCAATTCTTTGACTCGAATGGATCATATTGCCTGTGATGAGTTATATATGCACTTCAGTTACTCATAACTGAGTCCCTGGTTGAATGGCCTATAGAAGCAGACTGGTGTGTTGTTATAGGCATTATAGGGTCTAGTTACTGATAATGATTTTATGCAAATGATTCTAGTATACCTCTAGCAGGTGGGATGAGTTCATACTATTGTGCAAATAGCCCTAGAGAAGTATATTCCTATCTGATAGGTACAATATATTGTATGTCCCTTTGGTTGATACAATATATTATATGTCCCATTGGTTGATACAATGTGTTGTATGGCCTATTGATTGATACAATATATTGTGTGTCATATTGATTGATACAATATATTGTGTGTCATATTGATTGATACAATATATTGTATGTCCCATTGGTTGACACAATATATTGTATGTCCATTGGTTGATACAATGTATTGTATGTCCCATTGGTTGATACAATATATTGTACGTCCCATTGATTGATACAATGTATTGTACGTACGTCCCATTGATTGATACAATATACTGTAGAACACATATATGACGCGTGTCCCAAATATAGCGAATTGAGGATTTTTCGCATCACAGCGTATCTTTATGTTAGCGACCGTAGCCGCCGCTAACAGCGCCAGTACAGTAAGAAAAAAGTACAGCGTTTTTATATATAGCGACGCGGAACCACACGCTATGTACGCTATATATAAACAGACGCTAAAATTGTGTGTTCTACAGTATTGTACGTCCCATTGATTGATACAATATATTGTATGTCCTATTGATTGATACACTATATTGCAATTCCTATTGATTGATACAATTCATTGTATGTACACTTTTCAAAGACAGTTTTCAGAGACATTTTTCTTTTCAAATATTCAGAATTCAAATTTTCTGAGACAATTTTTTTCTTAATGCTAACTGATTGAGTAGTAACTTTAGACTAATTCTATTTGCTATATAAGATAGTGTAGCACCTGGCTAGGCTAGTTAGTCTACCAGGGTTAATTTAATAGCACATGTATAAGTTGAGGTGGCAGCCAAGATTACCGGTATCTGATTTGGTAATATCACAAATTATGTAATGTCATACATAAATGAATAGGTTGGGTCATTTTAATCACCAGATATAACCATGTAAGGTATCATTACCCAATATCAACACTCATTAACCTGATTATGCCGGCAGGTTTATTTGACCAGTGTCGTCTGGACCTGTCAAACTTTAGAAATAAGTTTGGAATTAAGCATGAATTCGCAAAATATTTGGAGGAGAGTTGTAGATAGAATACTGATGAACAATTCTCCCTCAAATATTTTCTGAATATTGCCTTTGTTCGAGAGATATCGCCAAGATTGTCAGGCGGTTTTGGCCCCTACAGGCATGAATAGGTTAATGGACTAGTTAACATGACCCAGGAGGAAACTAGACCTAATGCAAGTAAAAAATATTGCCCTTAGGATGTCAGGTTTCACAAACATTATGGGAAGAAGTGTAAGTAATGTTCACAATGCAGCAGAACACACAGAGAACATGGATCCCTATGCAAAAAGAAGAGGCTGTTGCACAGATTTGATCTAGTAAGGTTGCAATCAAAATATAAACCCGTTCGCACCTATGGCAGGCCAAGGCAGCTGCATGCTTATTTTGGTAATATCTTTCTGGTTAAAGCATATTCTACAAACATAAAAGTGAAAGAGAAAAGTTGAACCAACAACTCTCTTTCAAATATTTTATGAATTTGTGCTTTAAATCACCGTACTATTTTCAAGGTTATCATCCTATCAGGATTTCACTTTTCATAGGAAAATCTAGGCATGCATATGTTTTAATAATCTTCTATTAGAATAATGATATTGATGATGTATATTTTGTCATTTCAGATGGTCATGGCGGGGGACCAGCTGGAGCCAGATGAAAATGGTAACACCACTCCCAACGAGGACATCAACCCGGGCCTAGGGGAAGCCTTTGACCCCGATCCACCCGTACCCCCTCCTGCCGAGGAGGGTGCTGACAACCAAACCCCACAGCAAGACACAGAGGGGTCTGCAGAGGGTACTGTGGGTGAAACCGCACAAGGTGAAACCCAAGGTCAAGGTCAGGAATACCTAGAGGATTTGGAAAACCCAGAATATATTGGCACGGTAGCGAGCGATACAAGTACGGCAGAACTCATGGCCAATATGGCGCGCACATTTGCCGTTGAAAAATCGGAAGATTGTGATGAATCCTCTGCATGCTTGGATTCGAAGGCAATGGAGAATCCGGCATATCTAGAATCTCCTGTCAGGCTCCCAAAATCCCCCTCTAAAGTTTCATTCGCACAGGAAGGACAAACAGACATTGTTGCCCTTGACAACCCCAAATATGGTGACTCTATCCAGAGCACCAACAGCGGGCAGCCACTCCTGGCCCAAAAGGCCAAGACATTTTCATCCGCGACAGGAAGTGGATTTTTAACGAAGGAATACCTTGATGTGGTGCAACATGCTGGTGGCGAGCAAGCTCTGATTACGAGCATCCAGGATTTGTCAAAGAGTAACCTCACCCTGGCATCCCTAGGCTTTGGCATAGCAGGGTCAGCAATATCCGTACGTAGCAATAGAACCGTTCTTTCAGACAATGGCATTGCGGGACTTCACACGAAAAGCACATACGTGAAAAATCTTGTGGCGTTGAGTATTAGCTACATGTTCGTCTTCACAGCATTCCTGTCACTGCGTAATCTTCAGAGTAGCATCAACCATATATCAGGACTTGGTCTTATCTCGCTCAGTACCATGTACGGTACATTGGTGCCGGGCTGTGTCGTGGCCACCGCAATTGTTCAAAAGATGCGACCAAAATGGTCCATGTTCGTTGGCCTGTCCTCCTTTGTTGTGTACACTGCTGCTAACTTTTACCCAAGTTATTACACACTCTTGCCGGCCTCGGCCCTGGTCGGTTTCAGTTTGGCGCTGTCCTGGATCGCCCAGGGCACCTATATCTCCAGTATTGCCATAACGTATGCAGTAACAACGGGACGCAAGGTTGAGAACGTCATGAATCTTTTCAACGGCATTTTCTTCACCTTTTGGCAAATCGCACAGATCCTGGGAAATCTGATTGCATCCCTAGTGTTAAATTCACAACCATCAGATTACGAACCGATGGAAATGGCAGCATTTAATATGAGCGCAGTAAAGCCCATGACAGAATACGAGTTAAGGCACATTAATAAATCGGATCCACGAGATGTGGTCGAGGAAATATGTGGTGCCAACTACTGCCACTCCTACGTCATAGACCATGCCAGTTTGCACATTTCACCCAAAACCCTCTACATTCTTCTCTCAACATTTCTCGTCCTGGGTGTCGTAGGCCTCGTCATTATGGCCATCTTCCTCAACCGACTCGATGTCATCTTCAATCGCTCCAAATCTTCCGTGTGCCGTCAGTTTCTCTCCATATTCCGTCTCCTTGGCAACAAGAAGATGCTACTCTGTGTTGGCCTGATGATATATTTGGGCCTACAACAGGCTTTCATGTTTGCTGAGGTTACAAAGGTGAGTAAAGCCATTTTTTTACCTTTAGAGCAGACCATTTGAGATTCTGGGAGGCTATCCGTTTTTACATGGTCAGAATCTTTTTACTTTCTCCTCCAAAATTCTCAATTTTCTGTGCCAGAATAATTTTTTTCTTTTCCTTTTAGGGCCACAGTATATTTTCTTGATTTACAGGGCAAGTAATCCTTTTTCCCTAAAAAGGATACCCCTCTAGAATATCAAATGGTCCGCCCTTTATGGTAAAAGTACTCTGTTTATTTGTTTATTTAGTTGGTGAGTTAATCCATCTTTATCCCTTCTGACCAAAGTACTCCACTTATTGGATTGATGGTGGTTTCAATTTGCCACTTCTTCTCATTTTGGGTATGTAAGATCTTAATAGAAATGTCAAAATCACCCAGGGCAGTTTGGTAAATTAATATGATATGATTATCCCTCTCTGGTCAAAGTTTTATACTTATTGGTTTATTTTGCGGGTGGTTTCAGTTTTCTCTCGTGTAAGGTCTTATCAAAAATGGCAAAACCACCCAGTGCAGTTTGGTAAAGATGATTAAATCCAAGGGGCAACTCTTTCTGATTTGACAAAAATTGAAAATACAGCAAAACCTTTAATTTTACTGTGATGTGCGGTATCTTGTAAAATATTTGCAGAAGAAATAGACCTATAACTCTTCTGCTAACATTTTGCAAATTTATATTTCACTTATCAGGGATGGATAAAAGTGTTACACACTCTTTGCTTGAATGTCCTGTAGCTATGCTGTGCTTTGTGTGTGGTCTATGATTCTTTGGCAAAGTTATACATCAAATCCTTGCCACTAGGAATGTATCCATGTGTAGCAATATTGCATGCTGTGCCTTTCTTCTGAACAACTTCTTTTACTCAGTAACAACAGATATTCATGTGGGACAGTGTTAGGTAATACTGATTTTTCAAATTTCTAGCAGTGCATCCATGTGTAGCAATATTGCATGCTGTCCCTTTCTTATGAACAACTTCTTACACTCAGTAACAACAGATGATCACGCAGAACAGTGTTAGGTAATACCCCTTTTTCAAACATGGCATATGTCTTAATAGCTTATTGATTTGATAATCCCCAGAGAAAATATTCAGCCTTTGAAAATTTCTATTTTTCTTTCATGGTGTTCTGATCAATAAGAGCAATGTTTTTTTTGTTATCTAGTCTCAAAGCAATAAGTCAAGAAGCTTTATTGCTCAAAAGATTGTGTCAGACACAAAAGGCATTCATTTCTTGTTCTTAACACGATTGCATTCTCCCCATCCATCCTTAGAGTTTACCATGACATCATCTTCATCCATGAATTACTTTAAAGGTATTCGGTTTATAGTCTTGTATCGATCTACAGAGATGTTAACACGACCTTCCTCCCCTAGCAGGCCTGTACACACAGAAACCATTTCAATCCCCCGTGGGATATTCTAGAGCAGCTGGCAGCATATAGCGCACAAGCTCTAAGCACTAGAGCCTTATTAATGCTAGGTGCCCATTTTGCAGCTGGGTAGGCTGAGGCAATATGGAATAAACTGTCATGCCCAAGGAGAGACCAAAGTTCCCCGGCCAGGAATTGAACCAGCGACCTACTGGTTATTAGTCAGACACCTAACCTACCAAGCTACTTTGTCCCCTCTAGACAATAACATAAGTATGAGGCATTGATAGTTGGACCTGTTTTGATGTTTTGATGAGATATGATGGGATAGAGTTAGAAACGGTGCCAGCCATCTCTCAGAGATTATACCCTCCCCTGAAAGACTGACCTTACCTGATATTAATCATGACGGTAAGCTCATTGCCTCCACGGAGCAAGCCCTTTTGACAGCACTAAGCACATAACATGATATAATTGATGGATAGCTACTACGCAGTTCCAATTAAACTTGCCTGAAAGCCTAAAGACTATCATTATAGGGAGGGGAATGACCTGATAGCCTAGTGGTTAACCCTTTAATCATGCTGCTGATGGCTAATTTAGCCAATACAAAATGATCAAAAAAACTGAAAAATGGCAGACTGTAATGCTGGCAAATGGGTCATTACAGGATATGGCCACAGTACCAACCGTCCTGGCCACCACGGTACTGTGGTGGCCCGGACGGTTGGGGGTGTGGCCACACTGTGATACAGCAATGCTTCCTGTCATCCTCACTCCCTAGAGAACGCTACCTACCTGGCCGGCACTGGCATGCAGGTCCTTATCTATATGGGTCAAATGCAGCCAGCGAGTAGCAGTGTAGGATGGAGTGTTGACGCTAGATGTGACAGCCATAGAGATTTCCACTTGCAGCAGAAAATTGAGTATAAAAGCGGTTTTCATGGAAATGGCTACAAGAAAGTGGTATATTTAGTTTAGGAAGTATACGATACTCTGGCGTGCAGTTCAATATAGGAGTTTTAGCATGCTCTTGAGGGTTGAAAGTTGTAACAAGTGACTTTAAAAAGTTCTCTGTGACCATATCCTGTCATGGTACTCATCATGACAGGAAATGGTAACATAGAACTTCTGAATGTCACTAGATACAACTTTCAACCCTCAAGAGCACGCTAAAATCATATATTAAGCTGTAAGCCGTCGTATTATATACTTCCTTACCTAAGTATCCCACTGTTTGGTAGTCATTTCCAATAAAACTGCTTTTATACTCAATCTTCTTCAACGAGTGGAAATCTGGAAAGCTGTCACTCCTTGCGTTGACACCCCCTCTAATACACATAACAACCAGAACCTCCAGGCCTGCCAGAGGCAGCGTTCCCGAGGGAGGAACTTGACCCGGAAGCAGTGCAGAGTCCCAGTGTGCCGGCGCCGGCTAGACTACACAAGTGTAGTCCAGGCGACGATGCCTGTGTGCACATTTCCTGTAATGATCTGAGAGAACTCAGCGAAAGCTTTCCAATAAATACCAACATGACAGGTATTGGATAGATCACCAATATATGTGCCATAAAAGTCAGGCGTTTTCCTAAAGGTTGATACCATAAATGAATGAATGATGATGGAACAATGGTACGCATGCACTTTCCTAAGGAAAACAAATGGTGGACGTCACGACACACGCATATAATATTGGCATTGTTGAACATGTGCATAGGTGGCCTTTTGCTGACTAAGTTTAGCTAGCTAACTTCACGGTAAAACATGCATATTTCTCTTTTTTATCATGGGAGAAACAGGTTCAATCACAAGCCCTGTCCCAAGACACAAAATCACTCTTTCTCTTTCCATCTACTCATGATGAAACCTCTATATCTATATTTCACTATACGTCCAGGTAGATTTCGGTTCAAATGAAAAAAAAACACATCTTTTTTGGGGCAATAGAAATAGATAGGCATTTGCGTCATTCTTTCTTTATTCAACCCCTTGTGTTACGGGGAAGAAGTCTGCAGATTCCTTGAAGCAATCACTGTTTTACTGTGCGTGGCTCCTCTAGGACACTCACACAGACAGACACAGACTACATTCCCGAGAAAATGGAAAAAAAAACAATTTTAGGGCAGTAGAAATAGATAGGCATTTGCTTCATTCTTTCTTATCAACCCCTTGTGTTATGGGGAAGAAGTCTGCAGATTCCTTGAAGGAATCACTGTGTTACTGTGCATGGCTCCTCTAGGACACTCACACAGACAGACACAGACTGCATTCCCAGAGAAGACTATTGATTTTCTCGTAGATTTCCTCCTCCCACCAGCTGTTGGCCCCGCTCTCACTCAGCATGCTGGTTCAGCAGCTCGTAAAACACACGCAAGTCATCAAGCAGAGACAGTATCGCAGCAAGTATCATTAGGGACAAGTCTAGGGCTCAAAGCTAACCTTAGATGAATAGAACATGGATAGGTCGCCACAGAGCAATTACCATATTGGTCCCATTATAAATGAAACCCTAATCTCGCCACTAGGAGACTCAGTGTGATGCCAGTAGGAAACAGACGATTGTGGGCTATAGTATTTGTTTACATTATAGAGAAAGTTGCTCATGCACATGTGCAGAAAGCACCTCTTGAGTGGTTCTGGTCAACACTGGGGCTAGTAGTCATGCTGACATTTAGATACTTTATACCGTATTCATATTACAGCAGTTGAATTAATGTATACTTTTTCCACCCCTAGAGTGTGCATTTATTAAACTGTGCACTATTATTTTTGACAAGCGATCCCTTGGCTAGTATTGTACAGCACGGTAACATGATAGCTAAATATCATTCAACATCAATATGCAAAAATTAAACTGCATTCAAAGGCAGCTGCCTGCCAAGCACATTATTTCATATGCGCAAAATAAACACAGCGTTTAAATATTGAATTGTTAACCCATATGCTGCTTGTGTCGAATTTAGTCCATACAAAATGATGCAATAACCCTGAAGAAATGACTGAAACTCTGGCATCTGGGTACTCATATGAGAGTACTCGGTGAGAGCTTTCCAATGAATACCAACGTTGCAGGGTTGAGATGATTGCAAACACCTTTGCATCCTTAGGCTTTGAAGGAAAGTAATTTTAGCATTGGAAGGGTTAAGGAAATGTCAATATGATATTTTATTGTTAAAATTTCAGGTGCTAATCCCTATATTTTGTTGTTGCAGGCTTTCATCACATGTCCGCTAGGAGTGCATATGATTGGTTATGTCATGATTTGTTTCGGGGCTTTTGATGCCATTGCCTCGTTCAGCATCGGGAAACTCCTCAAGTACGTCGGCCGCACAGCCATCATCATGACAGGTACGCAGCAAATATTAACACCAACCTCTTTGTCTTGTTTCAAAATGCTTTGCTATTTTTATTTTTTTGCCAATATATCCATACCTGTAGGACTGTCATTGACTTTATGAAATATCAATCTTACCCAATATCATTTTTATTTGTTTATGAATCATTTATTATTTCTAGCGTATTGTAATGATTTGAGGTGTTTTACTTATTATTAGCCCATTTATGCCCAGAGGTCTCTTTGAAAAGTGTCAAGAGGTCTCTTTGAAAAGTGTCAAGAGGTCTCTTTGAAAAGTGTCAAGAGGTCTCTTTGAAAAGTTTCCGTTTGTGCCAACTGCACAAAGAATCTTAAGTCAAATCTTATTCTTATCCTGTTGGATTACTTCAAACTGATATTTCTTCTTTTGTAACTTTATAAAGTGTTTTGTTCAGAAGGATATCAGCAGAAAGTGCATCTATTTTGGGAGGCTGCTGTAATGAATGGGCTTGGTAAAGATCAAAACACATTGCTATAGTTTTCTGTTGTGGCAATTTAATTTTTAGTTGCTTTTCATAATTTGCATACTCTATTATTTTTCTCTGTTCAACTTACTAGTACCTCAAAACATTTTAAAATGGGTAACATGCAATGATAGCACCTAATAATTGTGTAACAATGAGAATTTAGGACAAAAAGATCACAATCAATATAGGTTAAATAAAAAGGAAAGGAGAAAGTTCAGAAGTATCTATCTTTTGTGAAAATTTTGTTGGAATACGAACAATTTAAAAGAACATATGTAATGCTGAAAAGATCAAGCATCTCTATTGATATGGCTAAAATAGTTTTGGTTTGTTCACAGTGTATCTGGGATTTTTAGTACTGCTTGTTATCAATTGTGCAAACATAGCCTCTATCTGTGAAGTTTATGAATAATTAAATACATATCCCTTTCCTAAATATTATAGGCTAGAACCTTCTGAAATGCATATCAAATTTTCTAACTCTGCTTCTAAGAATTTTGAACCAATGGCGGGTCATTGTTCCCGCTATTGAGCCTGGATGTTGAGAATCTACAATGATAGCCTTACTGCTCCAATTTGATAAATTATTTTCATTAGGTTGAAGGTCATGTGAGGTAGAAACAAACACATTCAACCAGAGCTCATGCATCCCTTACCTTAATTGACCCATTCATGTTTTGGAGTTCCTCTAGAATTTTTCGTTCAGACTTATGGTACTTGTGCTTGTGGTATTTTATGCTGATGATATGTTTACACCTTTTATTTTTGCTCATATTTTTGATTTCACAATTATCTCACTGATGTGCTTTTATAGGAGCTTAATGCAGACTTTGATCCATTCATACCTAGAGTGTAAAAATGGTCTGGCACCTAGTACAGAAGTATATATTAATTATCATATTATTGATTTGAGATATATTAAGATATCAGACTGAGATTTGTTTAACTCTGATGGGTTCAACAAATTCTCTTCAATTTTTTTCTCATATTTTTTTATTTTATTAGTTCCATTCAAAGTTTCTGTTTATTCAAATCATTTTTATTCAGTCCTCAGTAGGCCAGGCATGGCCTCGACATATACAAACAGTTTGGATAGAAAGCATGCCAATATTTAGTATTTTGACAAACATTTATTTCATTCAAAGATGTCAGACCATGTGCGCACTCCAGATGCAAGTGGTTTAAGATTTCATTTTTGATGCTTAATCCACTTCACTGTTTAGTTATCCTATCTTAGCTCTGCTTCCATGTCATACTCAAAGCTTATTTCACATTAGGTTTCAAGTTGTTTTTGATTTTGTTGTATGACAGTCGTGGTTTTTACCCTGCTGCCCAACCACCTAAAAGGACCTCTTATGTGCTGATCTATATATGTGTCGTCCTGGCAACAGGAAACTTGCTCACCATGGCAGCAACAAGCATACAGTTTCCACTGGAAACGCATCATCCGAATCCAGATCCTGGTAACATGCCCGGGCTAGTGAGATCCCGGCTACATGTGCTCTTAGATTAGATTGGACCATATACTGTATAGAAAAAAGTGACGCAGAAAAATTGTCAATTTAGAAATATCAATATGTAAACGTTGCTTATACCACTAAAGCCTCATTTCATTCCAGAAAGTTTTTCAATTTTTGTGTTCATTTTAACTGTAGATTTAGGTATTTCACAATTGTAACTAATTGATAGCAAATATGAAAGATTAGTCAAATTATAACTGGCTACCTTTCTTACTTTCTAAAACAAAATATATGTATGCTATTTCATTCTAGAAATATCTATAACTATACCTTTAATTCTGTCTAAAATTCAACCTCTATACCTCATATGTTTATAACTTTTTATAACAGTTTTTGTTCCTAGTTCTACCTCTCCAATTTCATGAAAAATCTTGTAGTTTCCTTCACCGGCCATTTATTGATTTTTCTACCAGCTACATTTATCACCATATCTTTGATAATATTATATATATTCTTAGTCTTAATATGACAAAAAAGTGTTATTGAATTTCAACAGTATTACAGATTCAAAATCTAAATCCAATTGCAGATAAAAAGCTAAGACTCTGTATGGTTTTAACTGTAACTCTTTTTTTTATTAAACTCATGAGATCATGTCAATAACATTATTGCATATAACTGTAACATTTAAATTCAACTCACTTGATCATGCCAATTGCATTAATAACTGTAACTGTAACTCCTTTAATAAACTCACTAGATCATGCATCAATTACATTGATAGCTGTAACATTCGAATTGTTGGAAGCGAATTATTCATAATATTAATACCCTTATTCCATAATGATGACATGCTGATTATTCTAGTTTTATTACAATTGCATTCAAACTCCTTTTGGATGAATCATTAGAAAATCTTAGAAATCCTATCGAAAAACAGTTCATCTTAACAAAGCAAGAGTCTGACATTTATGACTGCAACATTAAACTATCTGCTATGAAAGATCCTTCTTGACATTCTTGCATTCCTCACTATTCTACAATCTTATTCAATTCAGTTGAAAATTCTTTAAATGAAACACTAAATATCTTAAGAAATTGTTCATCTTAATAAAGTAAGGTCTACCACATTTATGACTGCATTTAATAACTGTCTTATCAAATTGTCTGATATTAATTCTCAATATTCCTATGGCATTCTTTTGAACATCTCAATATTCCTATGGTATTCCTCACATATTCAAATCCGATACTAATTTCTTTTGAATGAATAACTTGAAACTCTTAAGCATTAGCAACCATATCACAGAATAATTCATCTCAGTTTAACGGAGGAAAATGTTGATTCATCAAAGAGCAATTTTTTCTAATTGGTGATGCAGTGTTTTCAATTAGTTTCTTGACATTTCAGGTGCCTCCATAAATCTCATCTTCCTCGCACTGATGTTGCTATGGCAACCGAATCAGGATGACTTAGTGATGTTCTTTATGATTGCGGGAGCGTGGGGTGTCGGAGATGCTATATGGGCGACGCAGATTTGCAGTGAGTACTTTATTAAAATGTTGTAGAAAAGCCGTTTCATTTGATTGATTCTTTGTAAGAGACATGTGGACTTGGCATATTGCGTTCTCAGGGGTGAGTGAAGAGTGAAGATGGGCACGGTTCTTTGTTTGTCAAGCAAGGCTCTTTTCTGTGAGAATGTGTCTATCAGATGCAGGGGTATTCTGATCACTAAGTCCTGGGGCAGAGGAGTTCAGAATTAAAAATTTTGTATATTTTATTCATTTTCTCTTTTTCTGCTTTATTGTGGCTTAATTCAGATTCACATATTCATGTCACTTTAGGATTAAGTTAATACAGTATATTTATTTTCAAAAATATTCTAGCTTGCAGATGACAAATTTAGGGAACTCTAAGCATTAGTAGAGTAGAACACCCTAGTGAGATTATTTGGTCAATACTTTCAAAAAAGGACTTAATGCACAGTTTCGTTAAATCACATAATTCCTGTAGTTATAATCCTGAGCACTATTTTATACCATACAATGGTAGCTTTTAGCAACAGGAGTCATTACAATGGGTTTCAATATTTTTTTCTATTCCTGCATTCCACTCTGGTACAAACATAATTGCTTTCCTGCCTACACCCCGAGGCTAGTGGTAAAATGATTTAGCGAAAATGGTTTGATGTATAAACCAATTCATTACAGTAGCAGACTAAACGCTATTACTATACTGGCAAATAGCATTTCTCAAAAAATATTTGATGAGGGGATGTTGATCAGAACTCCATTCACAACTCTTCTTCAAATATTTTGTGAACCTAAGCTTGATTTCCAAGTTATTTCTAAGAGTAGCAGAAGTGCAGACAACACTAGTCAAATAAATATCCAGGCATAAAAGTTTTAGTTTCGCTAAAAGAAAAAAATAAGATAATCAGAATTTGATTGTCAGAGCAGTGAAGATATTAGTTTAGCTGATTGCATGCAGGAATTGTGACATTTGCCAGAAGCAGGAAATGGGTGGGAATTAAAATATTCAAAATAATCATCCGTTCATTGCCAGGCAAAAGCAGTTTAGAAATATTTGAAGGAGGAATGTTATTCAGAATACTACGAACAACCCTCTTTCAGATATTTTGTAAAGGCATTCTGATTTCCAAAGTTATCATCAAATGTGTCATAGATGCATACGGCAATTTCAATCGAATCTTTTAAGCATTAATGGGTTAAGCTTTTGCATCTGGATAGAGTGCGCGCATGATCTTACAACTTCAATAAGAAGTAGCCCATCAATAAGAGTTGTGGTGGAAAAATATTTGAAAGAGAATTGTTATAAGAAACAGGAACAATACATTTTCTCAAAATACTGCTTTGTGACCAAGATATTTCCATAAGTGTCAGATTGTGTGTATGCTCTAGATGCACAAGGGTTAACCCGTTATCTGCTTGTGGCTAATTCGATCAACATCAAATGATGACAAAGAGCTAGGAAATAATTGAAACCTTGGCATGTTGGTATTCATGTTACAGTACTCAGCGGAGGCTTTCCAATGGATACCAACATGACTAGGTTAAGATGATTTTCATAAACTTTTGCATAATTGTGCATTGGACAAAAGTAACCTCAGCATCAGAAGGGTTAATTGCTTTGCTCTAGAACATCTCCTGTGTTTGCTAAAGCGGAACAGGAATCGTTCGGACTCAGTAGACATTCTACTGCAGGGCAGTCACAGAGCATGGCCAGCCTAGACAATGAGCCTTACAAATGCCGTACTCAGTGGCACTGGCCATTGTATGCTGTCTCGCAGACAATGGCTCACAGACAATGAGTCAGAGATTCCGTTTTAACCCATTCATGCCTGTAGCAGCCAAAACCGTCTGATAATTTTGGTCATATCTCTCTAACAAAAGCAATATTTCAAAACTATTTGATGGACAATTGTTCATTAGAACTCCATCTACAACTCTCCTTCAAATATTTTTCAAATTCATGCTCCATTTCTAAGTTATCTTTGAAAGTATGACAGGTCCAGACGACAATTATCCAGTATATCTCCTGGCATGAATGGGTTACTTAGAGTAGAACAAAGGATGACAGGGATGAATTCTAATGTACTAATTATAACTAGAGAATGTGGGCTGTTTGGGTGCACTACTAGACCCTAATATAGGGATGAGACTGATTCCCTTACCAAAAATAGCTGAGACTTCAGGGCTTGATGCTAACAGTGAATCGCTGCCAGTAAAAATTCCCAAAAATGGCCTTGGGCCAGTAAAAAAGACCTCAACTGGTCCTACAAGGCCAGTAAATATTTGGGGGACATTCTAACAAGGTTCCCCTCAAGAATGTCCACCAAATGTTTTTGAAATAAATGAAAATTATTCTTTTTTTAAATCTTGTTAAATGTTTTTTTTGATATGTTTATAAAGAAAAAATTGTAGGACCAGTAAATTTTTTCCAGGACAAGTATATCCTAAGGTGTTACTGGTCCTATGGGGCCAGTAACATTTTGAGTTAGCGTTGAGGCCTGGACCTTCTTGGAAATCCTTGTGTTTTCCTAGTATAATCCTAGGAATTCCTTGGTATTCCAAGCTTTATTCTGTGAGGGTCAGTTATTTAAATAATCCTATTCACATCTAGAGTTGACTCGGGATAATGTAGTGAATTCCACTGGGTCCTCCAGTTTCTCCACCAGTTACAACTGGCCGAGTGGTCTAAGGAGTTGCCACTGCCTGCTCTTTATCTATCACCACTGCCTGGATTTGAATCACGGCCGGAGCATGTGAGAAAGTTGCCAGTGACCTGGGGTTAGGTGGCAGTTCTCACTGTGCACTCTGGTTTTTTGCACCCCTTACAAGTGGCTAGTCATGACTTAACCATAATATGGCAGAAAAAGTGACGAGTATAAGCGATATTTCAAATTCAACATTCTATATAACAATTAAGCATATATGCTACATTTTCATTTGTTTTTTACTCTGTGTACTTTGTAAAAAGGAATGAGCAATGTGTAATACACTCACTATGATTTGAACCATTGATTAAATTATGTGTGCCCAACAATTGGAAAACTTCTATTGTTATCATGTATGTGTGCCCAACAATGGGAAAACTTTTATTGTTATCATGTATGTGTGCCCAACAATGGGAAAACTTCTATTGTTATCATGAATTTCTGCATGTTCCCCAATATATGATCCCCCTGTTGCTGTAGCGCCAACACTATCTGCCTTTAGCTTGGTGCATTATGGTGATTCTGCACTCACTGCCTAGAAGATCAAAGATAAAACTGTATTAACTACGGTGTAATTGTGATCTATCTGTTTGTTAGAGTGCTTGCTATTCTATGCAGGGGTTAGAAAGGCTTGGTAATTCTCAATACAACGAGGTAAACAGACACCTCATTTCTACGTAGTGCTCAACCTTTTGAATGGAACAGGATACTATTGAAGAGTTTTATAGTAATTTCATATGATCATCATTGTTGTCAGCTGAATACCATTTGCATAGATAGATGGAAACTCTTTGGAGTGTTGGGTAGAACAAAATTAAGATTGGTTATCCTTTTTCCTTTGTGTGAAAGGAGAGATAGTACTCACCCTATTGAATGGAACATGATACTGTTGAGGAGTTTCATAGTAATTTCATATGATCATCATTGTCGTCAGCTGAATACCATTTGCATAGATAAATGGGTACTCTTTGAAGCTTTGGGCAGATCAAAAATATTGGTTATCCTATTTCGTTTGTGTGAAGGCGAGACAGAGTTGATTCATATTCTTAAGGATCTTAATTGCCAAACAATCTGATATGGCCAGATTCTAGACTCTATTTTAATTTTTTTGCCTCAAATCAAACCAAATGTGTTGACATTGTTAACAACCTGTCAAATTGACTTATTTTGATTTTGAGAAAACCTTATTTGCTATTGCGATTTTTGCCTTTCCAGTCACCAAAAAATATGTAGGGAGATATCAAATCCAATGAATAACCATTATTTAATACTTGAGGTTACAAAGAGGGAAAACCATTAGATAGTACCAAGTCATTGTGAATTACTCATACCGTATGCCTCAAGCAGAAAATAGACCGTGGAAATTGTCCAGAAGAGAGAAAGGATAAGTAAGGAAATTAGTTTGTAATGCACTAGATTGCTCAGCCATTGGGGATATCCACACAGCAGAAAATAAAATACATTCTGTGTCACCCCCCCCCCCTCCCCCCCCCCCCCCCCAAAAAAAAAAGAAAAAAAAATACAAATGGAATTCCTTATTTGAAATCCAAATTATTTGTGGACTAAGAGCAACAGGATTTTTTCTGATAGGCAAAAATACAATGATGAATAAAATTCCAACATTTTGTGACCTAACAGTAATATGACTTTTCCTTTTGATTTTATTCAGGTCTGATGGGTATATTATTTCCCAAGGATAAGGAGCCAGCGTTTGCCATGATGAGAATATATGCAAAAATACAATGTTAAATAAAATTCCAAACAGTAATAAGACTTTTCTTATTGATTTTTTCAGGTCTGATGGGTATATTATTTCCCAAGGATAAGGAGCCAGCGTTCGCCACGATGCGGATGTTTGAAGCCGTGGGTATGATGACAGCCTTCGCCTATAGCCAGTTCCTATGTATGACGCTCAAGATTTACATCACTGGAGGCGTGCTCATTATCGCAATCCTATTCTACATCGTCCTGGAGGTCTATCTCAAGAAAACTATGGGAAAAGATCCCGTCTATGTGTAAACATACTGCCACTGCCGTCTATGTAAAAAAAACATACAGCTTTCATATTAACTGGATATCATCCTTGATATCTATCCCCAAAAGATAAATGGGAAAGGATCATGTCTATGTATAAGCATTCATCTTAACTAAATATCATCCTATAGGTCTATCCCAAAAAAACAATGGGAAAAGATCTCGTCTATGTATAAACATATTGTGGTTGTTGGCAAGTAGCTTTTGTCTTAACTAAGTTTCATCCTTGAGGTCTGTCTCAGGAAAATAATGGGAGAGATCCTGTCTATGTATAAACATTCTGCCGTCTATGTAAAATATATTCTGCTGTTGTTGGCTAACAGCTATCATCTTAACTAAATATCATCTCAGAGGTCTATCTCAAGAAAACAATGAGAAAAGATCCGGTCTATGTATAAACATTCTGCCGTCTATGTAAAATATATTCTGCTGTTGTTGGCTAACAGCTATCATCTTAACTAAATATCATCTCAGAGGTCTATCTCAAGAAAACAATGAGAAAAAATCCGGTCTATGTATAAACATTTTGCTGTCTATGTAAAAAATATTCTGCTGTTATTGGCTAACAGCTATCATCTTAACTAAATATCATCTCAGAGGTCTATCTCAAGAAAACAATGAGAAAAGATCCGGTCTATGTATAAACATTTTGCTGTCTATGTAAAAAATATTCTGCTGTTGTTGGCTAACAGCTATCATCTTAACTAAATATCATCTCAGAGGTCTATCTCAAGAAAACAATGAGAAAAGATCCGGTCTATGTATAAACATTTTGCTGTCTATGTAAAAAATATTCTGCTGTTGTTGGCTAACAGCTATCATCTTAACTGAATATCATCTCAGAGGTCTATCTCAAGAAAACAATGAGAAAAGATCCTATCAATGTATAAACATTTTGCTGTCTATTTACAAAATATTCTGCTGTTGTTGGCTAACATCTATCATCTTAACTGAATATCATCTGAGAGGTCTATCTCAAGAAAACAATGGGAAAAGATCCCATCTATGTATAAACATACTGCCGTCTATGTATAAACATGCTAATAATAATTATAATAATAATGATAACAATAATAATAAAAATGATAATAATAATGATAATTGTAATAATGATAATAATAATAATAGTTTTGGAAAGGGTCATTATAAGCAGGTGGTCTCTCTTGGTAGGTGACCTCTTTAGCATCTCTTTTGTGAATATCTTTTCATTAAGAATGTGCATACCACACTCATACCTTTAGTATGTGTCTTTGATGATAAATATGTATATTGTTATTATGATTGTCAAATATAAAGTTGATCAAGATCTTTTTACACAATTTCAATAATTTGAAAAGTATGCTGAGTGGGACACTTTGGGAGAAGTTGCTGGTTGATCAGTTTACATTTTGTTCAATAAGACGGACGCATTCTTGGAACTGCAGTTGTGTTTTGTTTAGTTTCTCTCTATATCTGACTCAACTACAGTTGGAATGGTTTTTCACTTCTGGTGATTGCAACACAACTACAGTTGCATTCAGAATGACATGAAATTATTGTAATAAAAAAAATTCTTAAGATAAAATAGGATGTGTTAAAAATAATTAGAGTTGTATCATAATTTCTTTGGAATGTATATATCTATTTATGCACACAAATTAATCGCACAGATTAATGCTCACAATGGTGGTCATTCATATTGAAATCAACATAATAGAGGGTAGCACGCCATGTATATTTGCTTATGTAAAATGAGTGCACAGGATGCAATGCATGTAAATATGTGATCAGCATATGATGGCAATTATATACAAAGCAAGGGATATAGATGTAGTCTAGGGTAGTTGTTATTGCAATATATATATATATATATATATATATATATATATATATATATATATATATATATATATATATATATATATATATATATATATATATATATATATATATATATATATATATATATATATATATATAGGTGTGTGTTTGTATGTATATTAAATCATATTGCAGAGTATTACAGGTTATTAAAATGACTGCTTTCAGATGACAATATGGTAATGGCACAACACTGACAAGTATAACTTGATAGGTATCCTGATTTGAAATTTATCATGTTATCTAAATTTATATATATTTATATATATATATATATATATATATATATATATATATATATATATATATATATATATATATATATATATATATATATATATATATATATATATATATATATATATATATATATATATAAAACAAAGTGTGTGGTATTTGAGGAGGACAAACAAAGAATTTGACAATAATTGCAATGTAAGAAACGTGATTGCTGGCACAGTGTATGGTTCTTACAGGTGGTACAGTTATTTTGATGAATTTGCGAATATTTATCAAATTAAAGCAATTAACTGATTAGAATATATATGTGAAGAACTCACTATATATATATTCCAACTGTATTTGGGCAGTATATTGCAAAGATATTCTAGGAAGGTTCAGATTTATATTCTGCCAACTTGCCCTGTGGGGTTTTTAAGTTTAAAATGGGACCTATGTTCATCATTATTGTGTTTAGAGTATAAATGCAGATGCTTGGCATATTCTATTGTGAATTACAGTTAAATGTATTCATATCTGGAGCAAAATCATGATTTAGCACAAATGGTAATATCTTGATAATCAAGCATTGTCTTGAGAAATTTTCAATCAAAAGATGTAATTCCATTTGGGTTTACAAACCCTCTTCGGATAATATTTCAATTATCATCATGTTTGGAGAGTTGTCTCCAAATATTTTTTTTTCTGATTTCGAGAGATCCATTCTTAACTTTTCATTGATTATCAATTTACATAGAGATAGGTTTTACTACAGCATGCTGGATATGTTAGATTGTTTTTGTTCATGTATGACATTACTTAGTTATATGCATATAATTTTTTAGAGACTAGTATACTAGTGCTATTTATTTTTGTAGATAACCAGCTCTAACTAGTTAATATATATATATATATTTATATATATATATATATATATATATATATATATATATATATATATATATATATATATATATATATATATATATAAATAGGTGTCTTGCAGGGCAGAGGGATAATCTTTCTATTATCTATAGGATTATTATTTATTCTTATTACTTAAATGAATTATTGAATTATAGTTCTGTGTGCTCATTGGTATCCAACAGAGTTGTTGGTTATGTTGCGATCAGTTTTTCTCCTTCAGAAATTTCTTTAAAAAGTATCTTGTCATTGGGTTGCTTTGGGAATAAATGAGTTAACAAAAAAAGTGGGAACATGACAAATGTATGGCTCAGTATTTGCAAGCTTGCGATATCAAATAGTTAAAAAGGAAAAAATGGGAAAAATAATTTGTTGATGTTTTAGTTATGTTACGTACTAGCAGTTGTTGCAGTATGGCAGTTAGAGATTTTGAAGTATTTTCTATTACTCAGCTATAGTTTATTTGTATATGGTATTACAGGACTGTGTTATATTTCTCCAGAGATATGTCTTGAAGTTTTGACTATTTAGGAAAGAGAAACATTCCACTTATATTAATTGTCAATAACTGTTTGGTCAGATAGAAGGAACTTAGTTTATTTGTATCTGGTATTATAGAAGTATATTCTATTCCATATGTATTGTGTCCAGAGATTTATATATATATATATATATATATATATATATATATATATATATATATACATATATATATATATATATATATATATATATATATATATATATATATATATATATATATATATATATATATATATTTATATATATATATATATATTGTATATATATATATTGTATATATATATATATATATATATATATTGTATATATATATATATATTGTATATATATATATATATATTGTATATATATATATATATATATATATATTGTATATATATATATATATCATTTTACTGTTTGCAACAAGTGTGTTTTGGATACAACCATTATGCTAATAATCAAATGTGTCAATTACTGTCACAAGTGAAAATTTGTGTTACCGTTTTGGTGGCTTTGAGGAGATCATCTGAAAAAGAACATTTCTTGGATATTTCATGTTTATTCATAAGCATCATGTTGTTTAAGAGATTTTCTTGAATGCCTATCTAAAGATACTTGCATTATGTGATATTTAATGTCAAAAATAAGTTGATATACAGTACAGACATTTAATTCCTGCACCAGTCGACCAAACATCTGCCAGTGCCTGGTTGTACAAATACCCATGGATAACATGTCAAAGAATAAGCCAAGCATAGCAATGACCCATGTGACTTGCAAATTAAAGCTACATTCAGTTGTGAGGTCATCCATGTATCCATGCCCTGGAAACTGCCTGCGTGGGTGTGTGGTCATGAATTTTGCCTGGTTGGCCACTCATGTAGTGCAGGAATTACATGTCAGAACTATATTGATTAATTATAGATGTACCATTGAAAGAAACATTTCTTAGGGGGTTTCACATTATAGTTCTTGCCATGTTTAACAATTTATTCAAACACTTTGAAATTCATTAATAGGAATATATCTCCTAATAAATGAATCGAAATCAAGAGTGTTGATTAAGATATATTTACCCATTACCATCTAGAGCAAGTGCATGGTCTGATGTGTCAAATGAAATATTATTTTCTTGACATAAAGCACAATGTGGGGAAAAATAACGGAAATGTGTTCCTGTTGAATTCAGCAATACCTCTTCAAATGTTAAAAAAAAATTTGACGATTTATGTTCAGACTTGTCAGACCATGTCTGCAATGGGTTAAATAACTTTCATTGCTTCCACTAGGTGTCTCTGTGTACTGTGTATACTTTTAGTAATAAATCATAACTACAATATACATTGTTTGTTTATGAAACCCTATTCCTTTATAGTGTAGGAGTGAATGGGATGAAGGGAATGTATGTGTGTATGTTTATTGACAGTAATTGTACAATTACAAAAAGCAGCGATGTGCCAAAATGTTTGAAGAGAATGTTTGCTGCCTCATCTGGAACTGGTAGTTCATCTATTCTAGATAAATTAGAAACCAGGCTTATGTTTAAAGACTAATTTATACCAAAAATTATTAAAACTACTTAAGAATCATCTCCCATGATCATCATTCATTATTCTTACATAATTTACAATTTTGTTTACAAATTTCATGTGAAGATAGACAAGATCAATCAACGGTGTAACAGTTTTTAAAATTTACGCTCCACTCAAACCATTTCTTCTGAGATTTTTTGTCAAAAATGAGAAAAAAACATTTTAAACTTGTAGATTGCATAATTTTGAGACGCTTAATGTTTTCCTTATCAAGACACCTTTCTGGCAAGATTAGTTCAGACATAAACCCTACCCATTTTCCAATTTCTTTTAACATAGTTGCACGCATAAAATAGACATCGACAACCAGATGCACAGTAAGGTTCAATATTGTTGAATTATGGCAGGATATACTTTCTAGGCTGAATAGCTAAATAAAAGCAGGGCAGAAAATTAACTCCTTACTTATGGTAGCTATCATAAAATCCCCAACTACTTCAACTACTTGGAGGAGAGATATACGTTTATTTCTGATTAACATTTTTCCTAAAGAAAATACTCCGATTTTCTACGAATGCCTTCTAAATAATACTATTATTAAAATTTACATGCTGCTACAATAAAGAAAGATGCAACTGCAGTCGCAATGTGAAACTCAAGTGTATGCGTTGACGCCCTCTATTTGTCGTTTGGAAATCTAAGTATGCGTAGTGAGACCCAACGTACGTGAAAAGCCACCACGGAATTAAAATATCACACTACCACACCCGTTAAACGTATTCTCATTGTTTACGAAGGTATATATGTAAATTTTATGGTACAATCGTAGATTAAAGTATCAACATGTCCCTGGTGCGCAGGAAATTAAAGAAACTTGTCTTGAGAAAATGCCGCAAAAAAGGCTCCAACAAATAAATGAATGGAATCTCCTGAGAATGGGTTCAAGGGTTGGTGAACCCTGACAGGTATGCACTATTTTGATACAGGATACAGCTGCCTTTGATGGATTTGAATTGTTTCCTAGCTGACCCCGTTTGGGTCAGGTTTTGTGTTAGATAGCACCTTCTGCCTGAGTTAGCTAGTTACACTCAAGCTGATCTGTTTTTATTAAAAAAAAATTCCCAATATTTTGTTCAGTATCCTTCATTTGTGTATTCTTACTTTCCGCATTTTGTATTATGAATTCGTACATTTTTCGTCTCCTTTTGGAGCGGTCAATAAAGTACAATTTCAATTACTATTTGAATCTTTTTGTTGTCTAGTGATCTCACCCACCTCAACACATTTTAAACATAAAAAGTGGAAAAACGTTTAAAAATAAAAGTAAAAGTAACTGCACTGTTTAAATGAACCATTGACCTCCTTCTAGTCTTCGTAAACATGATTTCTTGTGTAGAACAAAAGAGTATGAAACACTACCCCTCCATCTAAAATATTGCAATAGTATCTAGTCATAGTGAGCAAAAAGAAATGAATCGCGTGGTAGTATTATATTCAAAAGGCGATTATTCCAAATTGTAACTTCAAATTACATAATGTTTGTTTATGTTTGACATAAACAAATCCCAGCATATTAATGGTGATAATAACAATACTATTGATGATGATGATGATGATAGCATGGATAGATACTCCCTGTAGATGTGCCAAATTTGGTAATGTCAGTATTTTCACTGCAGATAATGGATGACGAAAGTATAGAAATATACATAATTACCACTAATAAGCTACTGTAGTTTATTTTATGACATTTTGATTTGTTTCACCACTAGACATGTACGACAACCATCAATGCTCGGCAATTTGGTGACAGGTTTTTGCTATAAAAGGTTGTTTCGATGGCAGACTGAGATTCATAACCTTTATTCAACCGCTCTTAAAAAAATTACGGCTAGCTGCAATTCAACATCAGCATTCATTTTATAAAATATAAACCATTTCAAATATGTCTTCCCTTTAGTATATATGGACAGGTGCGTTATGTTTACTCCCATAAATTGCACTTGAAATCAATCAAGCTGAGCCCAAATGTAATGAATGCGTATAGATGAGTAAAATGATCATAAAAGAAAAAATAATAATAACCTATCCCGCTTTTACTACAATTCAATTTTTGTCAAATAGTCTTTTTTGGTTATCAGTAGATATGACTCAATGAGCAAGAGCGGGGAGGAAATCAATTACAAAAATTTGAAGGAGAGTTGTTGTTTGGCTTCTGGTCAACATTTCTCTTTCAACTGTTTTCAAGAAAATGCCTTTGTAAGTGAAATATTTCCAAACTCATCAGGCCTCATTTGGCCGCTCTGGGTATAAATGGGTTAATCTAGTTCAGTACCGAAACCCTAGAACCCTTTTTGCAGATGTGATATTGTATAGCGGGGCTAGGGGTTTCACGTGCAACATCGTACGTCCGCAATACAATTGCATATAGTAAGGTTCAATATTATTGAGCTACTTTTAATCCTGTTGGGGTTAAAACTTTCTCTCCAAAGATTATCATCAAAACTATGTCAGGTTATGTATGTAACTCGACATGCAGAAGAGATATTCACAATTAGTGCAAATGAAATTCACGATGGACTGGCACATGCAGCAACACATATTGCACTTATGAGTATTGGCTGCCAATTGGAATAGGCGTATATTATTGACCTACCGGTATTACAAATTCATTGGAAATGTATTGTGTCCGGTCATGGCAGTTCAATAGCTTGTAATCATAAGACCCATTAGAAATGGATCTAATTTTCGTCATGAACTTATGATGGCTATCATCAACAGCATTCGCTGATACAGAGACAGTTATATGGCAAGCCGAGGTGAAATTTTCATAGACATCTACCATATGTATTCAAACATATTTAGGAGTATTAAGAATTCATTTTTGAATATTACTAGTTCAATTTTCACTATTCGTTAAGTATTTTAGAAAAGTCTTCTTCCATATATGTATGTCTTAAAATGATTAATGAATATTTGAATATTCGTAAATGCCTATTAACTACGATGGTGCATACGTGACACCTAAACAAATCTTAAACGAACATTTATTTTCAGCACTAGATTGAGAAAAATGTTAGAAAAATAAATAAACGAACATTTATTTTTAGCAAAAACTGTCAAAAAATGTTGTAAATAAATCCGGACGAGCATTTAAATACAGTGTCACATTTGCACCATCATGGTGCATACGTGACATCTAATTGAACATAAACGAACGTTTATTTTTAGCAAAACATTGATAAAGTTGCTGAAATTAAACCTTCACGAACGTTTATTTGTAGCAAAATTTCAGAAAATTGCTAGAAATAAACCTTCACGAAAATTTATTTTTAGCAAAACATTGATAAAATTGCTGAAAATAAACCTTGACGAACGTTTATTTGTAGCAAAATTTCAGAAAAGTGTTAGAAATAAACCTTCACGAACATTTATTTTTAGCAAAACATTGATAAAATTGCTGAAAATAAACCTTCACGAACGTTTATTTGTAGCAATATTTCAGAAAAGTGCTCAAAATAAACCTTCATGAACGTTTTTTTTTAGCATTGTATAGGTGGAAATGCTGAAAATATAAACTGTCAAAATGTCAATCATTAGAGAGGCGTGTCCATCAGCACCTCGTGTTGTTGCGGTCCATTCACCCGCCAGAATGACAATGGTGTTGTGTCTCAATTCGCTCTCAATTCCCCAATACGTGAAATTAGGCCCGACCTTCTTGGACACGCCCCCATACATGATTGATGCTATGACATTTTCCGTTTTAAAACACAGCATCTCCACATCTATTTTGCTCAAAATAAATGTTTATTTATTTTTCTAACATTTTTCTCAATATAGTGCTGAAAATAAATGTTCGTTTATTTATTTTTCTAACATTTTTCTCAATATAGTGCTGAAAATAAATGTTCGTTTAGATTTGTTTAGATGTCACGTATGCACCATGACGGTGCAAATGTGACACTGTATTTAAATGCTCGACTGCATTTATTTACAACATTTTTTGACAGTTTTTGTTCAAAATAAATGTTCGTTTATTTATTTTTCTAACATTTTTCTCAATAAAATGCTACAAATAAACGTTCGTGAAGGCTTATTTTCAGCAATTTCCTGAAATTTTGATACAACTAAACGTTCGTAAAGGTTGATTTTCAGCACTTTTTCTGAAATTTTGCTACAAATAAACGTTCGTGAAGGTTGATTTTAAGCAATTTTATGAATGGTTTGCTAAAAATAAACGTTCCTTAATTTATTTTTTTAGCACTTTCATATATTTTTGCTCAAAATAAACCTTTGTTTACTTATTTTTCTAGCATTTTTATGAAAATAGTGCTCAAAATAAACGTTCGTTTAAGTTTATTTAGGTGTCACGTATGCACCGTCGTAATTAACACCCACTTCGCCCTGGCATTTTTCGTATTAGTAGAAATATTGGTTGTGGTATACGTCATAGCAGCACCATTAGCAGCAAGAACATTTGGAATTAGACAGATTAGCCACAAGTCGGTTTTATCATTAACCCGTATGTCGCCGGTGGCTAATTTTGCCAATACAAGATAATGCAAAGAAACGGAAAAATTACCGTTGGAACCCTTGCATAAGGTTATTCATCTGAGAGTATACACAGCGAGAGTTTTCCAATATGAATATCAACATGACAGGGGTTAGATGGTTTTCAAAAATCTTTACATTGGAAGGGTTAAGACCACGATCATTTACGAGGAATGAGATCCTCCCAAATTTAGTTTGGTTATTTCTTTCTGAGAGCGGGAGGTACGTTGATCATATATAGATGCACCTGCGCTGCCGTCTTCTGCAAAGCAAAGACAGTATGTGTTGATTTAAACGCTTTTAACCCAAGTTGAGAACTAGGCAACACTGATATCAGTAGCAGCGGCTTTAGCAACAGCAACAGTGGCTTCCATCAAGCAGTGATGGCAGCAACAGCACCAATACAATCAACAGCGATATTGTTAGTATTAATTCCAGCTGCAGCACAGCAGCAACTATCATTAAATAGTAGCAGCAACAACAGTGTAGTAGTAGTAGTAGTAGTAGTAGTAGTAGTAGTTGTAGTAGTAGTAGAGGCAGCAGTAGTAGTAGTAGTAGCAGCAGCAGTAGCAGCAGCAGTAGTAGTAGTAGCTTGGATTAAGTATAGGTTGCTCATCTAAGGTAGTAGTATTAGTAGTAGCAGTAGTAGTAGTAGTAGTAGTAGTAGTAGTAGTAGTAGCAGTAGTAGTAGTAGTAATAGAGGCAGCAGTAGTAGTAGTAGCAGCAGTAGCAGCAGAAGTAGCAGCAGTAGTAGTAGTAGTAGCTCCCGGGGGGGGGGGGGGGCACTCAGGTACAGAGGGGGGCCGCACCTTAGTTACGTATTTCGCGGAAAAAGGGGTCTTTTTTAAGACCTCCGCATGTCCGCGATTTTGTAAAAGAAGGGTACTTTTTTGTACCAAGGTACGAAGTATGGGGGTCAAAATCCCCTTAAAATCCACGAAATATACGCGGCTCTGAAGCCGAGTGACTCCCGAAGTGACTGGGCTTCCGAGTCTGCTGCCGGCACTTGCTGCCGCTAAACACGCAGAGGATTATAAAATCTTAAGTTAAAATACGTGTTCCCGTTCATCCAATGTCAGTGTTTTGATAAAAGAAGGGGTGTTTATTTAGTGGAAAAAATCAGCGTTTTATTAAAATAAGAGTGCTTTTTTGGCCAGAAATCAGTGCTTTAGGGGTATTTTTTAATTTTGATAAGGAACGTATGCGCCCCCCTAAATACCCAAGTGCCCCCCCCCCCGGGTAGTAGCTTGGATTAAGTATAGGTTGCTCATCTAAGGTAGTAGTAGTAGTAGTAGTAGTAGTAGTAGTAGTAGTAGTAGTAGTAGTAGTAGTAGTAGTAGCAGTAGTAGTAGTAGCAGTAGTAGTAGTAGTAGTAGTAGTAGTAGTAGTAGTAGTAGTAGTAGTAGTAGTAGTAGTAGCAGCAGCAGCAGCAGCAGCAGCAGCAGCAGTAGTAGTAGTAGTAGTAGTAGTAGTAGTAGCAGAAGTGGTAGTAGTAGCAGTAGTAGCAGTAGCAGTAGCAGTAGCAGTAGCAGTAGCAGCAGCAGCAGCAGCAGTAGTAGTAGTAGTAGTAGTAGTAGTAGTAGTAGTAGTAGTAGTAGTAGTAGTAATAGAGGCAGCAGTAGTAGTAGTAGCAGTAGCAGCAGCAGTAGTAGTAGCTTGGATTAAGTATAGGTTACTCATCTAAGGTAGTAGTAGTAGCAGTAGCAGTAGCAGTAGCAGTAGCAGTAGCAGTAGTAGTAGTAGCAGTAGTAGTAGTAGTAGCAGTAGCAGTAGTAGCAGTAGCAGCAGCAGCAGTAGTAGTAGTAGTAGTAGTAGTAGTAGTAGTAGTAGTAGTAGTAGTAGTAGTAGTAGTAATAGCAGCAGCAGCAGCAACAGCCTCGGTGAACTGGGCTTTACATAATTCACCTCTCGACCCTGATTCGCATGCATTACATAGTAAACAGGAAAATTCCATTCGCTTGCGAAATAAGCTATTTTTATCGCACCAACCAGATTGAAGCGGTTTCACTTTTGCCACTCCCTGTATTTTAATCCGCAAGCTACTTATGCATTCCCATGGACATGGTTTGAAGGAGGGGATTAAGTTATGGTGCACTTGAACGTGCCTGTTTCACACCCTGTAAAGATTGCTGACTGCTAACGTCACCCTCAGGTTACTATATACATAACGTTTGTTGATGTCTGCTTTTTATGAATTTTTAAAATTGTATATGTAACACATATGGATTATATTAAAATCATAAATTACATAATAAAGCTGTTTGGGAAATTGTCATCAACCCCAAACATCTGTTCCATATATATAGAAATGTTAACACCATCATCTGATTAAATTGAGTACATGATTAATAGCACCTGATATTATTTTAATGTCGGATGTATTATACATTTTATTGCAAAGACATTTGCTCTTTTCGTATGCAGTATAGAATTAATTTCCGTCATGGAAAGAAAGTTCCATGAATACTTTGTAAGAATGTAAAAAAATCAGGAAAAGCTCATACAGTCCTCGAAATTCTTTTAAATATCTCAAGTTCTGCATCCGAAGTCGATGAGGAGTTGGGGGATGCAGTTACATCAGCCGCGCTGGATGCATTCCTAAGCACTGACGTCATTTTCCGTGACGTCACAGTGCCTCCACCCCTGCTGCATAAATAGCCGTCTGTTGCAATACATGAACAGCTGATTCTAAGAATCTCAGAGAAGAGAGACGCACGCGCCGGTCAGAATATTGCTACCTTGCACGCACAAAAAGAATCTCACGGCAGCAGAACAAAGAAAAATCTACCTGACAACACAATCATATGGTTAGCAAGTTGATTTCAGCACAGATCGCTCTATTTTCTTAAGGTAAGACCATTTATTTCTTGCCGCAGTGTTTGGATTTGTCATTATGGGGTTGTTCCATATTTAATGCTACCTAGCCAATTATCAGCAATAGCTGTCAGGCGGGCGGACATCCCATGCCATGTCCAAGACCTGCTAGCTTCCTGATGGCGGGGCGGAGAGGGCAGGCACCGCAGGCGCATTTCTTGTTGCTGGTGCTAGATAGATTAGCCATTGCCAAGTGTTTCTCTGGGCCGCAGTGGGATGGCGGCCAATTCTAGGTATTATCCTGAAGGTAGCCTTATGAACGGGCACCCACTGCCAACACTTTGGCTGGCAATATTGACAAGAAAAATATGTAATTATAGAATAATAGATGAAGGGTTGTTAATTTATCATGAACATTTACCTTCACTCAAGTATTTTTTCTTGCAAATTATTGCTTTGATAACAAGATAATTTGCATACTGAAGGTAGCTATCTGTACATGCATTAACCCACTTTGGCAGGCAATTTTGAGAATAAATATATGTATTTGAAGAATATTTGGTGAAGGATTGTTAATTATCATGAACGCTGACATTCAGTCAATTTTATTTTCAAATTATTGCTTTAATTATGAGGTATTTGTATTAAATGTCAATACTGAACATTTTTGAATACAGGTATCTACTGTGTTGGAATGGATATTGGCATAAGAAAATATAATCTTAGTTTTGCAAATATAAATGCAAATCAAAAAGATACACACACACACACACACATATATATATATATATATATATATATATATATATATATATATATATATATATATATATATATATATATATATATATATATATATATGTATATATATTTATATATATATAACATTATGAATAAAAGGAGTAACTATTTACCTTTTTCAAACTTGGATAATCTGCTATACCCAACCCATGGAGATAAGTGCCATTGAGCATTTTGATCACATCTTTATGTTAAAGGTCAATGAAGACATTTCCCAAGTAATTCTCAAATGTTCCTGTTGACCAATACACTTAAAAAGTTAAAAACCAAAATATATCATTCAAAGGTAAATTGAATTTATTTATCTTGAGGATCAATATGACATCTTCATATATTGTTTTATAGCATACAGAAATCATTGATATGCTGCTTTGAGCAATACTTTAGGTTAACATTGATTATTTGCAAGTGCACGATGCTTTAACTAGAAATTTCAATGATGTTAATTTGCAAATGATATTTAAATGTCAGAAATGGCTGAAGCGGTGATTTGAAATAAAATTTTAAATCTCAAGGTAATTACTCCTAGGGGTAATTACATTCATTACTTAGATGGAAAATTATTCTTAAGCTTACATTCTGCTGTATTTCTAAAGGTGCCAGATTGCATAACTTAAGCCAAACTGAACATCTGATTGCCTTGTAAAACAGTTTATTTACCAATCTTGAATTATGCTTATATAGTGTCCAAAATGTCCAAGATTTATATAGGCCTAAAAAAAAGTTGTTTGTTTCCTGTAACCCTACCCTAACAAGTTTTTATTCAAAAAATCCCTACCTAAAGTTTTTCTCACCCTCCCAACTCCCAATCAACGAAAAATATGCATAAAACACACATTTTTGACCAAAAAAATAATGCAAATTTTTCTTTTTTTACCGACCTACCTAGTACCCTATTTTTCTTTGAACCCTTACAGGAAACAAACAATTTCTTTTTTAGGCCATATATATATATATATATATATATATATATATATATATATATATATATATATATATATATATATATATATATATATATATATATATATATATATATATATATATATATATATATATATATATATATATATATATATATATATATGTATAGATTTTATATATGTATAGATATATATTATATATATAGATATAGATAAAGATATATAGATATATAGGTATGATTCTTATAACAGGTGTTTACTGTGAACAAAGAGGAAGAGACAATGATTCTCTTCATAGCAAAAACAGGTAAAAACTTGTGTTTGCAGAGCTTGTGTTTGCTATTGGTAAATAGAGTCCCCAGGGGAAGTGGCTATACTGTAGATAAGGGTGGAAGCTTCTACAGTGACTCTGCAGTTTCCTGTTGTTATTGGCGCTCACAGGTCAGGCCATGTGTGCTTCCATGTGAGTTGCATGTGATAGGCTTTAATATTGCGCAAGCACCATACGCATGCAACCTCACGGGCAAGTGTGGCCTAACCACTAGGCCTGAATGTGCTGAATGTGCTAGGCCATGAATACAGACAGACAGACATATATATATATATATATATATATATATATATATATATATATATATATATATATATATATATATATATATATATATATATATATATATATATATATATATATATATATATATATATGTATATGCCTTCACAAGGGTATGCATGGTCAACATTCTAACTATTCAACTATTTAAGACAGATTTGGCGATAGAATCACACCTGTCAGTGTCAGTGACTTGCATGAAGATGGTGGTTTTCCCAGGCACTCTAGTTTCTGCTAACATTAACTTCTATTCAACCAATAACGGGGAAGAAGAAAGTGATGCAAAAGCAATAAATGAATAGAGAAGTTAAGAAAGAAAGAAAGATGCAGAAGCAATAAATAAATAGAGAAGTAAAGAAAAAAGAAAGAGAGTAAGAAGGAGGAGAGAAAGAAACGAAACAAAAACCCAACCCCTCGAGAGCTACAGCTTCCTCCTCTTTTAATATACAGAATTGCCATCTCTTTAGACAGGGTTTGATATTTGGTCTGTACCCATGGAGGTAGGTGGAGTCAATTTATTATGGTGGTAAGGACAATGCAATAACAATAAAAGTTGCCAAGTTGGGGTGACAGCTGTTTTTCAGGTTTCTATTCCCTGATGTATCTGTTGTCCCTTCTCTCAGTTGAATAGCATAAGGTGTATTTTTTCAGTGACCTATGAGTGGCGCCAAATGATTTGTATGGTTTCTGCTTTTATCTCAACATGGTCCCTATTACACCACCAAGTCAGCTTGAGGAACCTTAACACCTTGGTGCCTAGTGAAAATAACTTTGACAGTGTCAAAATATTCTAGCAGCCTAAATTCTAGGCTGTGGTATATATAGAAAATGAGGATGAAGTACAAAGGCATTTTACACTTAAACCATTTCTTGAAGGATTGGGCTAGTCTCTAAACAATATAGCACCATAACTGCTGGCAACCAATCCTTTTAAACCTGTCTGATGTGACTGAAAATCAAATTCAAAAGTATTATTATACCCCCTGCTGCAGCTTAGATAGTTCAGTTGACCTACATCATTCATTGCTGAGCCACATAAATGCATCTTAAGTATATTTCATGGATTTAATCCTTAAGGTGTGCTCTGGTCAGTCAGTCGGTGCACATGTCCATACTAGCATGTTGAGTCATACCCAGAGTACTGGTTAATATGGAATTGCTTAGGCCTAAAATGAAGTTGTTTGTTTCCGGTAACACTACCCTAACAAGTTCTTATTCAAGAAAATCCCTAACCTGAAGTTTTTACTGCTGCCCTCCCAACTCCCAATCAACATAAAACATGCATAAAACATATTTTTGACCAAAAGAATAATGCAAACATTTTTTTAACCGACCTACCTACCCATTTTTTTTCTGACCGTTACAGGAAACAAACAATTTCTTTTTTAGGCCTTAGGATCCTACAATAACATTTGATTTAATTGGGCCCCTAACATAGGAAACTTAGAAAACAGAAGAAATATTTACGAACACACAAATTGTTTATTTCATAATTTTCTGAAAAGGCTTTCTCTTTTTATATGCTCAATTGCTGTAATTTCCATGTAATAGATCCATTTTTTTCAAGGTTCTGTTTCAAGAATAAAAATCACTGAGTTTTGATGAAATATTGATTTCAGTGTTGTAAGATTGGACCGAGAGATACCAAAGTATGAGCTTTAATTAGCTGAATGGTTACCACTTAAATAGAGTGGGTGGGCTTTAAAAACTAAAGCTAATATTTTTCTAATTGGCTATTTATGATTTTGATATATGCAAACAAGCACATGATTATCCAAGCAATAGTCCTAGAAATATCTTGGCAAGACAACAAGTATTTTGCTCCGTTTTCCAATAATCCATTCACCATGAAATGAAATGAAAAAACCTTCACAATGAACCATCAACCTTGCTAGCTCTGGGAGTTTGAACTTAACCCATTCATGCCATGAGATTTACAGAACAAGTGTCGTCTGGACTTGTCATACTTATGAAAATAAATTAGGAATGAAGCATACATTTGCAAAATATTTGAAGCAGAGTTGACAATAACGTTGTGATGTACAACTCTCCCTCAAATATTTTCTGGATATTGCTTTTGTTAGGGAGATGTCATTAAAATAGTCGGGTGTTTTGGCTGCTACAGGCATGAATGGGTGAACCCTTCTAATTCTGAGGCTACTTTCGTCCAAAGCACAAGGATGCAAATATTTTTGAAAACCATCCAAACCCTGTGATGTTGGTACTCATAAGAAAGCTCTCACTAAGTACTCTCAGTTGAGTACCCATGTGCTAGGGTTTCAATCATTTTCTCATGTTTTTTGCATCATTTTGTATTGGTCAAATTAGTTACCGGCAGCATAAGGGTTAAAGTGTACCCAAAATGATTTTTTTGAGAGTCTCGTATGTTTATTTATGTGACTAGACATGGTCCCTAGGTGTGTATGTGAGGATTGCACCTAACAACCTGCATACACAAGACATCAAAGATAGATAAGGTCGAGTTCATGCATGTGCCAGGATATTACATGCTCAGTGATGAAATGGATGGGACTCCATAGTCAGAGGGGAAATCAATGCTTATTCTATTACCATGGAGATATTATCCTATAAAAAGAGGAATCAAAGCATTTATGTATGTATCTATCGTGAGTGCATGAGTGTGCACACTGTACTGTATGAAATCATGAGAGAGAGAGAGAGAAAGAGAGAGTGAGAGGGAGAAAGGGAGAGAGACAGAGAATGAGAGAAAGAGTGTGTGTGTGTGAGAGAGAGAGAGAGAGAGAGAGAGAGAGAGAGAGAGAGAGAGAGAGAGAGAGAGAGAGAGAGAGAGAGAATTAGTGAGAGACAGAAGGAGAGAAAGACAGAGGGTGGGGGAGGAGTTGAAGCAGGGCTTGAAATTAAGCTTTTTTCCAGGGAACCCAACTACATCTTCAAAAGGTACCTAAAGGTATTTTGTATATAAAAGGTATTTTGTATATAAAAGGTGTTCTGTATATAAAACAGTACATGTTTGGGCTCCCTGCACAAATTTGAGGGAGCTTTAGGAGAAGCCCTGGGCTCTTGGCACCCCATAATTTTGAGCCCTGTGAAGGTATATGATGGATGAAAGAGAGAGGAGAGGAGAGAGTACCTCCATGACAAAAATCACAGACTCATAGCCACCAGATGTAGCTGCATACCTGAGTTAGGGATAAACTGTTATACCCTGCTTTCAGTCAATAGGCGTGCTCTATTTTCTTTGGGTCGGTCCTTAAGGACCTTAGTGCTTGTTGTAATCTTGTCTGAAGTCTCTCTAGCCTGGATCATCTGATTATTCACTGAGGCAGCCTTGCTGGCATGAAGGCAGTGTAAATATTATGCAATGCAGTTGCTAATATGAAATCACCCACCAGCAGGGAATGCTATGTATACACATCAATAACAGCTCCATATTAGTATGCATTACCTGTTAATATTTCCGCTCTAACCAGCTGACTCTGTGTAACTGCTGATGTGATTATGCTTATAAAGCAGACAGCTCATAAACAATTACTGTACCGATCATGAAAAAAATACAATGGCCTATTAGTCAGTGCAAGCACATTGTATTGCTCATTGCCTCTGCTCTGAGATATATCTGGCATGTATCCCATACCATGTCCTAAAGTATGATAGACTTTTGATCTCCTACAAAGCAATTGAAACATGAGTACTTAAGAGATAAATATATATATATATTGTCCCATACTAGTACAATGAATATTTCTGGCGTGCATCCCACAAATTATCCTAAATTATACCACAAATGTCGATCACCAGATGCACAACTAGGTGTACACCACTAGGCATTGCTGGGGGTCATAAATTAAAGATGGGTCAAGTAATGCATTAACCTGAAGGTTTCAACCCATGACTCAATGCCTGAAGCAGTTTTGGATACACAGGGGGTTAGAGGGGTTTTATGAACCGCTTTGTAACTGAAAATCTTGATTTTATTGCTAAGAACTATCATTTCTCTTAGGTTTTGCTTAAAGCCAATGGCATGAATCTATCTATCTGATTAAACAACCCCCAGCCCTCTTGCATTCCGAATGAATATCCTGGAACTGCCTCAGTTAAGACGTGTTAACAATATGCAACCAGATATTAGTCCTTGTCATATGATATTCCTAGCCTGTAGCCAACAGCTCTAGTAACAATTGCGCACTTGCCCCTTTTGTGTGCTACTAGAAACCCCTATAATGTAACAAGTATTATTTAACTGGGAGAAACCTGAACCCTGCTTGGAGTGTTATAAGATAAGTATCAACCATATCTCTATGATCATATATCACACATGGGTATAAAGTTAAATGAAACCTATTCCGATAAAAAAATTGAATATGAGTCTTTATTCAGTTGCTTTACAAGAAACTTAAATCTGTGCACTTTACACTACTTTATTTTCAGCTCAATCAAAAATATTTCGGGGCTAGTGAAGTTTTGGAAAACTTTGCTTGATGGGCAAGTATTTAATTTCCTCAATGTTGAGCCCTGCGGTTAAAGCTTATCCAAATCTTGCATCTGTGCCCTAAATGATTTAACATTTTTTTGAATACCTTTAACTTAAAGCACACATTTGAAAAAATACAAATATCTTAGGGAAATTTGCTCATTATAAAAGAATTTAAACTTTTTACACCACTGCAATTTTTGGGCTATTTTGTGCCATGTCATCTCTCAAGTATGAATGGGTCAAAGAGAGTTCATGGCGGTGGAGGTTCAAAGGCAAGAATAGAAAAAAACAGCTGTTACAATGCCTATTTTTTGTTGTCCAAAATGATCACCGACAACAACAATAAGACAGACAATGTGGACATTTATCATGGGTTAGAAATAGAGTGATTTGGATATAGTTTTTACATACATGCATACATATATATATATATATATATATAAATATATATATATATATATATATATATATATATATATATATATATATATATATATATATATATATATATATATATATATATTTATATATATATATATATATTTATCAATATGGCAAAAGTATCATGGGGCCATGAAAAGCTGCTGCTTCGATGTCAATCCTCATTATGGCCAGCAACAGAGAATGCAGGAAATCTGTTTCATTCGCGATTTGCAAAACTGTTTGAAATCCAGAGGCACATTCCAGACAACTGCGATTCTCAGAAAACTGTACATGGTCAAGTAAGGTCAAGTAAGGTCAAGTAAGGTTGTGTCATGAGAGTAACTAAGTCCGACCTTAACTGGACTCTAGATGCACTTGAGGTTGGATTACTTCTTTTGAGGAAACATGACCTTTTCATTAATATTTCCAGCATACATCTTTGGACATCCTTATCAAATGAAGCTTGGAATACCAAGGATGTACTTGGGAAAACCCCAGAAAGTCCCAGGAAATCTTAGTTACATATGTCAGGACTTTCAGTTAGTAATTCACAGATTTGTTAAAAGCGGGCTGAGATATTTACCACAAATTCCTGTTAAGCCATAATCAGGCCTTGACATTAACTTTATGAGGCACTTGCTCGCAGGGCAAGTGCCATGAGGCTTTCACTTGCCCTGGCTAGGTTTTACTTACCCGGCCTCACCAGGGGTCAGGCTTCAGCTAGAAACTGAGGAGGACCGCCATGCTATAGGTTCCCAAATCTTCATAGCCTGAGTGGGGTTGTGGGTCGGCACCCAGATTCCCTGTAGATCAGAGCCAATTTTCTATGACAATGAACTTCTAACTGGAACCCTGATCACTCGACGTATTTTGCGACATATTTTGCGTCTGATAATTCCACTGGTCAGCCGGAACAGTAACTGAACAGAAGTATATGTCCGGCGGTCAATAGCACTTGTCGCTGACAATAGGACAGTGCTTAATGTCAAGACCTGGGGCTGTTTAACTGATATTTAATTGTTTAGTTCAACGTACCTCAAGGTGCTAGATTGCCTTCCTTTGACAGCACAGATAAGTCATATAATGTAACAATGCTATCAGGAGTTCAAAAGTAAGTGACTCTTTAAATATTTCATTGTTCAATATTGATGAATATAATTAAAACCTTTTTCTAAGTACGTGTATTTGTTAGGAATATGGGACAATGTTAAATTACAGTAAAATATGTATTAGCAACAGTTAAAGGCATTCATTAGACTATCTCTGGAAATGGAAATGACTACAGAACTCTATTGTTGTGATACTGCATGTAGTGTAGGGGATGCTATAGAGGTTTTAGCATCATTTAGTACCCCAAGAGCAGAACCTGGCATAGTTGGCCTGCTGACCAGCAGTGACCACTATAGCTGACACTGCAATTTGACCTTCACTGCAGCATAGCTGGCTATTCGTGGCCAGTAAACAAGCTTGACCGATTTCCACAGAATGCTGCTACTAGCTGCCCTGTCTGTGATCCATATCTTAACCCAATTACAATGCTGAGGCTACTTTCGTCCAAAGCACAAGGACACAAATATATATTCATGAAAATAATCTAAACCCTGTCATGTTGGATAGCTTTTATTTATTGGATAGCTCTCGCTTAGTACTCTCAGATGAATACCCATTTGCCAGGGTTTCAGCCATTCTTAGGTTTTTTTTCATCATTTTGTATTGGCAAAACTAGCCACCAGCAGCATAAAGGTTAACCCATACATGCATGTAGACCCCAAGACTCCTGACAATTTTGCAGATGTATCTCTAACAAACATGTATTTTAGAAAAAGTATTTGAAGCAGAGATGTTCATAGGAACTCTATACCTACAATACTCCTTCAAATATTTTTCAAATGTATTCTTAATTCCAACAATATTTGTAAGAGTATCTCAGGTTCAGATGACATTCATTAAGGACATCTTTGAACATAAATGGGTTAAGTCCTGTCTTTTAAGTGCTGCCTCTCCTTAACCCATTCACGCCTGTTGCACCAAAAGTTCCTGCACATTTTTGTAATATCACAGTGATCAATTGGAGAGTACTTTTTAGAAAATATTTCAAGGAGAAATTAACAATAACTCAACCTACAGCTCCCTTTGAATAGTTTGTGAATTTAATGCTATGTTCGTGAGTATCATAGGTCCTGACAATAAATGTTGCCTTATGTAACATCCTTTGCAACATATAACCATGAGAATTTTAACAGTCACATGTTTTACATTAAGCATTTACAAGTAAACTTCTGAAATGTGAATAGGGTCTTAGCAAGGATTTTAAAATGCCTGTGCAAAACAGCAGTTTCTGCCCATCCAGATTTAGCTGCTCAGTTACTTTAAATTCTTATACCAACTTAATTCAATAGCCTATTGGGTCTAAAATGGCAATTTACACTTATTAACCCAAAACAGTCAAAATTAAAAATTCTTCATAGAAATTTTTGCTAGCCTGTCCAAAAAGGATGTTTTCAGGAAACTGCTTATCCATGCAAAAGACAGGCTGGATGGCTCCTGGCCAAGTCACTGAATACGAACAACTGGACAAACGCATCAAAGTTTCTTTTACTTTGCAATTAGGTAACATACGTCTGAGAAATTGTATCATGTGTTCTGATTGGAAGTCTTCATATCTTGGAAGTGTTTACATTAATATTTTACTGTATTAGAGGTAAAATATTGTTTTAAGAGCTTGAATATTTGATCATTAACTTCTCAAGAGTATGAAATGCTTCTTGGTAGATAAAATGATTGTTATGATAGCATAAAATATTTATAGGATTTGTTCAACAATGCAGAAGATTTTAGGAGAAAATGTTTATGTATTGTCCCATTGCCTCTAAACATTCATTTTCACTATGCATAAGAATTGTCTAAGGCTTTGATATCCTATTGCACTTTTTCATTATTTGGAAGAGCCGTTTATTGCAATGAAACAGCATATAAAGCAAAATAAGATTGATAAGTCTTCCTAGAATTTTGATTTTTCTTTGTAAGACTTACACAATTGTTGCAAAATTGTTGAGACAAAATATCCATATGGATACAATGTTTTAAGGATTCAATTTTATATCAAAATAAATCATCTTGATTTATTGATAATAAGTGTTTCATTTTTTAGCCATTTTGAAACACCCAGTTGTTGCTGGTTTACAGTGTTTGGTGACCTTATGTTTTGATAGATATGTGTTAGCTGGATAAAGGATACAGGACTGGAAAATAATTTGAAAATAAAAGCATTGAATTGCTAAACAATCGTGACAGTCAATGAAACAAGCCAGCTGGTATTGGCGGCTTGAGATTTTGACAACCCCCTCATTTATATGCAAAACTAAATAATGCCATGATAAAGACACACATTTTCATTTATATTTGGTGAAAATTAACAACCTTTTATGAAAAGAATCCTCTAAATTGGGACTCCATGTCTTACCCATGCTTTAGGCTTTGACATCCCCATTTATATGAAAAGTTCAATATTTTCATGCTAAAGGCACAGACTAGCATTGACTGCAAATTAACAGTGTATTTTAACCTTATGCTTCTGGTGGCTAATTTGGCCAAAACAAAAGGATGCAAAAAAAACGGAAAAATGATTGAAACTCTGTCACATGGTATTCATATGAGAGAACTCAGTGAGAGCTATCCGAAGAATACTAACATGACAGGGTTAAGATGCTTTTCAAAAATCTTTGCCTCCCTTTCCTTTGGTTGAAAGAAGCCTCAGCATTGGAAGGGTATTTAATTCTATCCTTTATCAGAATTCCATGTCTTCCCCCGTGTTTGCATCACTCTATTGCGAGGGTCACCTTGGAGGAAGCCTCCATAGATAGAATGTCAAAGCAGGCAATTTATTGATCTAGTGGGTTTGCCCACGGCGTCAGTGCTACTAGTGGTGCTGCTAGTGGCGATAATGGCAGGGGCTGACGTACGTATCATAGCGTACGCCTGGAGCTGTCGTATGTATTATAGCGTATGCCTGCAGCTGTCTTTGAGTAGCTAGGTGAGGGATTTGCTTGGCGCCAGCGCTCAAGCCAAACCAATTGGAATTCATTAGGGGTGGATCCGGGATGTTTGTGTAGAATAATTGTTCTGTATGAAGGGAGGGGGGGGGGGGGGGGGGATCTACCTCAGTGATTTCAGGTAATATTAAAGAAAAGTAAGAATATACCTAGAAGAAAATAAACATTTTGAATTGTGAAGGGTGGAGAGAGGGGCTTGTTTTAGCAATTTACCTTATTGATTTGAGGCAAAATTAAAGAAAAGCAAGAATACGTAGTAGGAAAATAAACATTTGAAAGGGTTTAGATGAGAGGGTTGTTTAAACAATTATAATCTACCTCAATGATTTGAGGTGAAATTAAAGGAAAGTAAGAGATAGAATATAAACATTTTGATTTGTAAAGGATGGGGGAGGGGGTTGTTTTATCAATCTACCTCACTGATTTGAGGCGAAATTAATGAAAAATAAGAATGCTTAGCAAGAAAATAACCATCCGGGAACACCAATAGTGCATGCTGTAGATGCTCTCAACAGATTGTTTTGGATTTGATTATATAACACTCACTCATTCAACCAAAGAGTTGAACAAATGGTTGATGGATTGATTGAATACTATTTGCAATTTCATTTCAGTTGTTTCCAAATAATTAAGCCACTGGAAACAATGAAAAGAAAATAAACCATCCTGAAATTTTATCATTTTTTAGTGAATTGAAATATTTGTTGGCAGGACTGGTAGGACAATGAATAAAATTGTCTCGCCGAAGAACTGAGAAATTTATGGCCATGACATTTCAAAACCGCTACTAGATCTCGAGGGTCCTTAAAATATTCATACCTAAAGAATCTTAAACCCTGAGGAGAGGATATTCAATAGGGGTTTATTAGTAACACCTCACACCAATACTGATATCAAATTCAAAAGAAATTTCAATTTTATGAATTTTTCTTTCAATTTGTTGGGAGGATAGCCAGGATCGGTATAAAGACAACGAATAACGTTGTTCTTACCGTAGATAATGGCAGCCAATTAGCAGTACAGGCCTGCAACTAGTGGCTGCAGCAACCTGGTCTGCATCTCTGCTATACCTGCAGAAGCAGGCTTATTATCCTGTCACCCATGGCAACCACCATTTGATAGCCAGGACACAGGGAATTTTATGGCCATGACATTTAAGGAATCTTAAACCTTTAGACAATGGTCTTTAATAAGGGTTAGGTCACTCTAATTTAATTACTTGTCTAACGAGCTCCGGAGGCAGGAAATGAGCCATTTTGAAATTGAAAAAAAAAGTTGAAAAATGTGGGTTTTTAAAATTTATTTTTTCTTGTTTAGAGTCTGCCAACTAGGACTGGTAGCGAGATGTTTCTAACAGCCTATTCTCAACATGATCATATCAATACTAGTCTGTGAATTAATGGTATTTGATGTGTTATGATGATGATGATGATGACTAGACTTGGTGTTCATGAATCCAAAAATAATGTTAGATAATTCTTGTATCAAAGTTGTTATCTGAGTGGTGAATGAAGTAAAACATACAAAGCTATGTACAATCATATAGCCATATTTTCTGCGATCAATCATACTCAAGAAAGAAATATTTTTTTATGAATATGTTAATTACACTTAAAAATAAACCTTCTGTATATTTTTGTATATTTTATCCCATCTGAATTTATCTTTGATTTGAAAATTTTTCACATCATTATTAAATGGACTTAATCAATTTTATTCTCTTATTTCAGATGGAGCGCTACAACAGTATAACATTTGAGAATGCTTCGGAGACTGATGCAACCTCATTACCCAGATCTCCGAGGCTTCCGCCGAAAATCCTCGTCCAGCGAAGTTTTTCCAATCCTAACGATGTACAGCGCGTCCTTGAGGACTCAGACTACTTGGACACAGTCACAAGCACAAAGCCGATTCTATCGCAAAGTTTCAACGATCGCGCTCAATATTTGAAAGAAGATGATGACAGTGACAAGGAGGCAGATGACATTCTTAAGGAACTGCATCAGAGTCAGACCACCATCAAAAATATCCATGAAGATCCAAATTACATAGACTCACTCCAGAGTAATGCCAGTGGCACCGCTCTATTGGCCAAATCCGCACTGAATCTAAGTCATGATGGGGTATTAGATCCTATATACCCGCCGCCAAAGAAGACAGTTCAACAGGTCATTCACAGCCAACTCTCTGTGGTATCCTTACCTGAAAAGCACCGCTACATCAAAAATCTGGTTGTCCTGAGCATAGGAATGATGCTTATCTTCATTGCTTATACATCACTTCGTAATCTTCAGAGTAGTATCAATCACGAAGCAGGGTTGGGTCTGAAGTCACTCAGTGCCATCTATGCTGCGCTTTTTGTTGGGGGTATTGTTGCACCCGCTATCACTTCCAAACTCAGACCCAAGTACACTATACTTGTTGCACAGTGCAGCTTTGCCTTGTACGTTGGAGCTAACTTCTACCCGAGTCACTATACGCTAATCCCGGCCTCCGTTGTCGTAGGGCTGGGTGCGGCGTTGCTATGGACAGCACATGGGACATACGTTACCAGTATTGCGTCTTTATATGCTGGTCTCACTGGAAAGGTCATTCGCGATGTGCTTAGCCGATTCAACGGCATCTTCATGCTTTTCTTTCATAGCTCACAGGTGATTGGTGGAATCATATCCTCAACGGTTCTTAACACACAGCGCCCCCACATGGATAACGACCAAATTATCAATATGAACGCATCGTTCCAAAATGAGTCGGTGATGTATGACCATAGCACCATGAACGAGTCACGCATACGCGATTATTCTTTCTGTGGATCACACTACTGTCACAGTCACAAAATCGACCATTTCAGCGTGGATATTTCTCCGGATATCTTCTACATGTTGATGGGTATTTATGCCAGCTGTGCAATTGCTGGCATCGTCATCGTCGCTATTTTCCTGGATAAACTGGATAACGTGATTAAGCGAAATACAAAACCATTGCGGGAGCAACTTTTGGGCACGTTTCATTGGTTTGCGGATAAGAGGGTTCTCCTACTATCGTTTTTGATGCCGTATGGCTTGATGCAGATGGCATTCATGTACGCTGAGTTCACCAAGGTAACACTCTCAAGTCACAATTTCTGTGTGGGGCATGTCTTTGTGGAACCCAGCAGGGAGGGTATTTTTCAGAAAATTAGCAATTGACCCAATTTCTTTTGAATTTCGATTATTGTCATTTTTTCTGCCATATCTTTGCTAACTTGTGACTAGCCCTTTGTATGCAATAATTAACAATGATACTCTCTTAGAAATGGAGGTTTAGATATAGGTAAATAGTGCCAACATTTCATTTTCTTTGGTTCAATTTGATTTGTATGTACCAAATAAATTGGAGGGGCAGCATGCATTTACCATCCAGGTACCAACCAAAAAGGCTTGACCATTTTTGGAAATGTGTTTTTGACAAAACCATTTTTTTTAATTGAAAAAAGGATAAATGATAAGAAAACCTCAGTAACAACTCTCATTAAAATGATTTACATACTTATGCTTTCTTTGCAAGTTGTTTCAAGCTTTCTTTGCAAGATGTTTCAAAATTGTCAACATCCAATGACTTTTTTTAATCATAAAAAAGGAATGTGCTGGTACACAGAATGTAAAACAAGTTTGCTTTTTTCTACTTTATCTCCAAGCCCCCCACCCCCATCTTCCCTCAACCCCTGCTAGCCTAGCCACTACCCTAAACCCTGGTGTTCCACATTGACATGTCTTTGACTTCTACTGACAGAATACTCCCCAGTGTGTCATGATGCTCCATGTATAAGTAAAAGATTTACTCCATCAATAAGGCCAAAAAAAATAATTTTATGTTTGTGGTTACATGACCCCCCCCCCCCCCCCCCCCCCCCCCAAAAAAAAGGGTCTGTCGGTAGGCTTTTTTTTTTTGATTTTTTTTTTGCTGATTGCCAGGTATTTTAATAAGAAGTGCCAATTTATAGATATTCAGTTAGGTTGTATTGCGTATGTATGATTATATATATCATTGTTGGGCTAATATGAGTTTAAACATAGTCCTTGTAGTACTGTAAGATTTAAAACAAGTCCCTTGTGTATCTGCAGTTCTTTTGTGTACCTGCGTTAAGACCAAAAAAGCAGGGTCGGTAGGGTGACCACAAACATAACACTTTTTTTTGGCCTAATTGCTGAATGACTCTTAAAAGTTGTGTTTACTACCCGCTACTGGAAATGCATATTCCATTTTTTTTTAGATATTCCCATTATTCCATTTTTTATATATTGCCATTTTTTGCAATACCCAAATAGGTTGCACTGGCATTGACAGATTTAAGTTGCCATCTTCAAATCTGCACTCAAAATCTTAAGTTGTAAGTTTGACAACAAAATAATATAATGTCAAACAATTTAGGTTCTATTTTGTATCAAAAAGGAGGTACAGTGCCCTATGAAAACATATCATTTTAAGCTTGATATAATGTTATCTATACTTCCAGTACTTAATCCTTCTAATGCTAAGGCTACTTCCGTCCAAAACACAAGGATGCAAAGATTTTTGAAAACCATCTAAGCCCTGTCATGTTGGTACTCTTTAGATAGCTCTCACTAGAGTACTCTCAGATGAGTACCCATGTGCTAGTGTTTCAGTTATTTTCAACTTTTTTGCGTCATTTTGTGTTGGCAAAATTAGCCACCGGCAGCATAAGGGTTAAAACAGAACTTTTTCTATGGGGTCTAACTCTTTAAGAGCATGACAACACTGGGTTATGAACTGATTGCGTTTTGGTGCCTTTCTGATCATCATTCCTATACCTTTGTATCTATATAAACCATAGGACAGAAGTGACACAGGCTACTTCGGTTATTGCGAAGGGCGGATCCATGATTCTGTGTAGGGGATTTTTTCTGTATGGGTGGGGGTAGAATAAGAGAGTTGAGAGTATAGTATTTGTGCAATACGACTATTAGTATTTTCATCTTGAAAAATGTGGTGTACATAAACTAATGTTTACAATTATGTACCACCTATTACTAGTAAGAAGCAAAATACTGTTAAATGGTGTAAGAAGTTTTAATCTTAGCCAATTGCAGGTTCCCCTCAATTTCTTACAAGTTAATTTGCTAAGTTTGAAATTTAAACATTAGAATATGTGAAATCTTGATTCAAATTAAAACGACTTGATAAAAACTTGAAAAACTGAAAAAATAAATGTTAAAATTTGGTCTATTGATTTTTTCCTCATTCAACTTTTGTCTTTAGAATTGCTTACTCAAGTGAATCAAGGTAAGAATAAACTAAGTGGCAAAGCTTAGCAAATGTAGCTGCTATATTTCTCACAATTCCCAAGCTTTATATTTGTAATTCCTTACTATTCTTGGCTACCTTTACTCAAATTATCAAGGTGGTGTGTTATTTTTAGGGATTGGCACTTTTAAAATTTTCACGGTACGATACAATATCAATATTTCTTTAACTAAACAATATCTGAATGATATTCTTTTACAAGACTGCCATATTTTTTATGAATATGAATACTGATCTATTTCTAAGGATCCCTGAGCAATATCCATATTGGTATTGTATCGATTACTCGTACCAATCCCTAGTTATTTTAAGAGCTTATTTTCTGCTATCTTTTCAGGCAATGTTATTTTAAGAGTTGCTTATTTTCTGTTTTTGTTTTCAGGCGTTTGTGACGTGTCCTTTGGGCGTCCACTGGGTTGGCTACATAATGCTGAGCATGGCCGTGTGTGCCGCAGTGATGTCCTACGTTGTTGGGCGTCTACAGAAATATGTGGGAAGGATTGCGCTGTTTACCACAGGTAAGTGTCCAGACTTTCCTTAGGAATAAGAAATTGGAATCTTTTGAGCTATCCCTTACAGAATAAAGCTGGGAATACCAAGGAATTCCTGGGAATATCCAAAGCGGTTGAAACAAGATTACATTCTGCATATCTGGAAATTGGTCTCCAGGGTTCAATGATTTGGCTGATTTTAGGGTTTTTTGTAATTGAAATTTGCTTTGGACATACTTTGTATAAATCACATGTTCGGTCAGAAAAATAAGACAAGGATCATGAAGAGATTCAGGGGTCCAATACACTACTAGCTCTTTCTTTTACTAATTATTGGAATATTTTTGTCACATTTATGGCTAAAACCGAGTTGTACCATAGACTTATACTGAAGGTGTTAGTTGGACCTTGAATTTTGGTAAATTTTGTCTTTTTTTCTGCTCTATTCATCCAAACTTGTGACTTGGACATTTGTGGAACTAACCATGAAGATTTAGGCAACCCATCATGGTAGACCAAAATCTCATTAACGATCAGGTTAAGATTTTATTGCAATATGGGTAACCTCACTTACCTTGTACAAATAGAGACCAAGTAAAAATGTCTGTGTAATATGACTGAAATGTGAGATACATGCACACATAAAAGTAGACAGAGTGAACTATGATCATGGCTTTTGTCTGGGATATGTTAATAATAAAGGGATGTCCTGATGGCCGTGTGGTCTAAGGCACTGTCAATGACTAGCTGCCAGCTGCATGTCTCTCACCACTGTCCGCGTTCGAATCCCATCCTGGGTATGTGAGAAAGTTGTCAGTGACTTGGGGTTAGGCGGGTGTTTTTTCCGAGTATTCTGGTTCTCCTCCAGGAGTGACAACTGCCCAGTGACGAATTAGCTGCAATATGGCTGAAAAAGTGATGAAAAACAAAATTCCAAATTTTGCTTAAATGTGAGGTATAGTAGGCGAGTCAGAGGTAAGTGAGGTGGGTTACCTGTACCTGTATTATGTACACCATAACTTGTTGGTGACTGCATGTACATTATATCACTTCAGAGAACACATTATCCAGTTATAAATGGCAGTTGCCGTAACTTGATCATAGCCTTGTTTGTTACCATAAAGATCTGCTGGTGGTCGTCAATTGATACAGATACTGATACTGATACAGTAAATATCTGGTGGATTATGATTTTGTTATTGTTCTTGCAATATACACTGCCTGCTCAGGTCTCAACTTACATAATAAATCACCACAAGAAGAAAGAATTGGGGAATACGCAACAATATAGTGTAACAAAGGAATTTTGTCATTGTCAGTTAGATTCAATTAAGAACAGCAATCAGTAGACAGCAATCAATAGGTTTATAGTGGCTGTAGGGAACGTTTCTCCTTCAAATATTTTCGCAACTTTGCTTTTTCCTGCAAGATTTCATCAGAATTGTTTGTCTGCTTTTGGCTGCTGTGGGCAATATTGGCATAAATACAAGCAAAATTATAGATAACGCAGCATCCTATATGACAGGCAAATAGTGGCCCAGTTGGCTGTGGTGTGATGCTGCATGGTTGTTGGGTTATAGCAAGTCTATTGAGATGTTATACATTGAACAGCTTGAATCAGAATTCATTATGCTGAGGAGAGAGGGAGAGAGAGTGAGTGAGTGTCTATAAGTGCGCGAGTGAGTGAATGAGAGAGAGATCGAGAGAGAGAGAGAGAGAGAGGAGAGAGAGAGAGAGAGAGAGAGAGAGAGAGAGAGAGAGAGAGAGAGAGAGAGGAGAGAGAGAGAGAGAGAGAGAGGAGAGAGAAAGGGAGAGGGAGAGAGAGAGAGAGAGGGGGGAGAGAGAGAGAGAGAGAGAGAGAGAGAGAAGAGAGAGAGAGAGAGAGAGAGAGAGAGAGAGAGAGGAGAGAGAGAGAGAGAGAGAGACAGACAGACAGACAGACAGACAGAGACACAGGCAGAGAGACAGACAGAAAAACAGAGTGAGAGAGAGAGTGACAGCGAGACAGAGAGAGAAAGAGAGAGAGAGAGACATACAGAGAGAGAGAGAGAGAGAGAGAGAGAGAGAGAGAGAGAGAGAGAGAGAGAGACAGACAGACAGACAGAGACACAGGCAGAGAGACAGACAGAAAAACAGAGTGAGAGAGAGAGGGGGGGGGGGGAGGGGGTAGAGAGAGAGGCCGGGCTACTTTCAGGCAGGGATAATTGTTAAAAGCAGCTTGACAGGGATCCATTTAGTATGCAGGGAAGCTCTTTTTACATCCTTGTAGTAAATACAACAAGCACAGCATAAAGCACTCAACTAGTCTGGATGCTTCCCCTAGACAATGTTATGAGTCAGGTAATGTTTTATTCATATGAAGAAGATTAACCTGTTCACCGCCAGAAAGCACTCAAGATCTCACCAAAGTTGTCTACACAATTTCAGGGATATTATTATTATAATTCTATAATTTTAAAAGTTTGTTAATTGTCAATTTTCCTGGCATATCAAGGTTTGATAGTGACAAGCCAATTGTAAATGGTGGAGGAAACCGTACTACCTAGGGATAACCATCACCTAACCGCAATTCCTATATGCCTCAAGCCGTAATTTAAACCCAAGCACTGTTGAGAGACTGAGCAAGACTATTTGCATGCCTTAGACCACTGCATGGACTGTCAGAGCAGGCTTTTTATATATTATAAGACTAAGATGCAAGTGTAGTAAGCGGAAGATATAGTAGGTAACCTTGCCTTTTGGGTGCACTGCAGGCACTGAGTGTATTAAATATAATGGACCCATTCATGTCATGTCACATTTGGAAACTTGATCAAATCTAAGTAATTCTTGCAGTAATCATTTCCTTTTTGTTAGCTTTATATATATTCTTTACATAAAGTAATGCATTAAGTCATTAATTGTCCCAATATTCTAAATCTATTCAGATGAATGATAATTTTTTGCCTTTTTGCCTTTGTTTGACCAATTGTTTAGGTTCTTTTAATCTAACATCTAAAATTCCATCGTTGCTGTAGAACTGCATGTTGCATTAAAGCAGTCTAATCAGTATCTCATAGTTCTACTTCCGCAATACAGCTAATGGCTTGATGCTATTGCCATAGCAACAGCTTAGTGGTCATTATCAAGTTATATTGAAGGAAAATGCAATTTAAGTTGACTGAATTGCCTCTTAGTGCACTAGTGGTTGCCATGGTAACTAGGTTGTTGAGCACCTATATTATCATCCCATGTTTAAAGGAGTGTCTAGCACTACCTGGTTGCTAGGCGCAAATTCCTCTGGGATATGAATGAGCACACACAGCATCTTTATACCAATTACTTATGCAGGGCTCGATGTTAACACATTCCTGCTCAGAATACACCATAAAAGTGTGGTCTGGATGCTCTATACTATTTCATTTCTCAGGGCTTAAAATTTATTTATTTTCAAAGGAGCTCAATTGCACCTTCGAAAGCTACTTAAAGGACATGTAGGTCTTTGGGCTCCCTGCAGAAATATTGGGGAGCCACAGGAGAATTCAAGGGAGCCCTGGACTCCCGGCTACAGCTAATTTTGAAACCCATATTTGTATAGGAATCACTCAAAAGCAGTAAAATAATTAAAGGGAAGAATTGTTTGTTTTCTAATTATTGTTTTACCATCAAATATATTCCTTAAGACGATAATCATTAAAATGTAGCAAGGCTTTTAAGCAGCATAAAAGATGTGATTGGCTTTAATATGTTAATAATGCTTTATGATAATAACCACCTACTTGACTTATAGTCTATTAGTAAAATTGTGTTCATCTCTATTTTTTCTGTATTTTTAATTTAAAAAATCTCTGAAGGGATTTGAAGTTAAGACAGAAGCACTTGAATAATTTCTCTACATTAAGACTGATGGCACCAATTGTTTGATATTTGTCCTAGAATATTTATTGATTTAGCAATGTTTGAAAACAAGGTAAATATGTTACGTATTATCATGTATCATTTTTTTCAGCTGCCATTATCAACATACTCCTTCTTGTTGTGATGTTACTATGGAAACCGACACCTGACCAATTGATGATCTTCTTCCTGATTGCTGCGGGATGGGGAATGGCGGACGCTATCTGGGGAACTCAGATGCTCAGTAAGTTAGCAATATTTACTTTTTATTTAATTAACCCATTCAACGCAGTGTTACTCTAGAAAGTATCGTCTGCTACTCTCATACTTTTGAAAATAACTTGGGTATTAAACGAAAGCTCACAAAATATTTGAAGAAGAATTGTTGTTTGGCTTCTGATCAACATTCCTTCTTGAAATTTTTTTTCTGAAAATGCTTCTGTAAGTAAAATATTTCCTAAATCGTCAGGCCTGTTTTAGCCAGTCTAAGTGTAAATGGGTCAATCCTTATAATTACTGACATAAATGTTGGTATTTCCACCAATTAACATTTTACAGATTTGTGTATTTGTATACGATATGGAGATAACTTAGTGATAATAATTAAGCTATTCAGTTCTTCATTTTGAATATTGAGTATTGAAAAAGATCAATGAATGTTATCCTTAAAGGGCAAATGCACCATCATGATGATTTAGGTTCAAAATAAGCCTATATGTGTCACCTTTCAAATAAGACCACCCGCAAGTCTGTCCTCCTCAGCACTCCTTAGATATGGCTTATGAAAGTTAGTAAAAAACTAGCCTGAGTCTGGGTATAGAGGCTGACATTATCAGAAGTGGTGCTAATGAAGTGACTGCCAGCCCTGCTTCTGATTGGTTGAGAGATATCAGTTGCAGTCACTTCCAGCCACTGATATCTCTCAACCAATCAGAAGCAGGACTGGCAGTCACTTCATACCACTGATTGTGCTTAATTGGCCTGCAATGTCAGCCTCCATGCCCAGACTCAGGCTAGTTTTTTACTAACTTTCATAAGCCATATCTGAGGAGTGCTGAGGAGGACAGACTTGCGGGTGGTCTTATTTGAAAGGTGACACGTATAGGCACATTTTGAACCTAAATCATCATGATGGTGCATTTGCCCTTTAAGTTAACTGTGATTTTCAACTTTTGTTTTGATTCTTTTATCTAATTTTTGCTCAGTTTTCCTATCCCCTAAAATGTGGCCCAATTAATATGATACTTTTGTAAGCAAGTATATAATTATATATATATATATTTATATATATATATATATATATATATATATATATATATATAGATATATATATATATATATAGCCGTTGGTTGACTTCTGATAAATAATTTACTCTTTCAGTTATTTCAATATGTTGCTTTCAGCCATAATATATCACCAATTATTGATAATGTTCTTGTCTCATTTCTATTCCAGGCTTGCTGGGTGTCCTGTTTGCGGATAATAAAGAGGCTTGTTTTGCTGGCGTTAAGATGCTCCAATCCTTGGGTGCCACTGCAGCCTTCCTGTACGCCCCCTACCTGTGCATGACCCACAAGATCTACATCCTCTTCGTCATGCTAGTTCTCGGCATGAGTGGCTACATTGCGCTGGAAGTCCATCTTTGGAAGGAGGAGAAAGCTGCGCTGAATGAGGAGAAGGAGAGAGTACCAGCTGCTGTTTGAGGACATCCTAAACCATTGTGGCTAAACATTCTGTGAGTTCCTCCAGGAAAAAATCTGGGATGAGAAAGGATAACGAGCTTGCACTCGCTGCAATCTGAAAAGAACTTGTTTGCTCGCACTTTGTCTTAATTGTTGTGGCTAATTAGTTCTGGATGTTCATCTTTGGAAGGAGGAAAAAAGATGGAGGAGAGAGGGTAATGAGGGTTTACCAGCGACAGTCTGAATGGAGAACTCAAAACTTTAGTTTTGCTGGAACTTTGTCTTCAAGCTGGATGTGTGGATGTCAGTACAATGATTACCCAATTGAATGAAAAGATGATTGATTATATGAACAACTGCTGTTGGGAAAGTCACTCACACAGATTTTACTCATGCTTTCTCTTCAAGCTGGAACAGTATATATATGAGCAAACTTTAAGTCATCAGTTGAACAACTACTTTGTGAAAAGATACTTAATATTTAGTTTTGCTGACATTTAATTGTCTTTAAGCTGGATGATGTGCAGACATCAAGTATTTATAATTTCTTATTTCACAATTTGTGAAATGAGATGAGTAAGTGAATATTGATTGAATCAATGAAAGAGGGATACATAGGAGATTTGATGGAGAGATGTAGGTTGAGTTCTGATGAATATTTCCCCATCAAATAACTTCTAAAATATGGGCATGAATGGGTTAACTAAATAAAGGAAAAACCTCTCTAGAATTCTTACATTGTTTTTGCTATGTCCAGGAAAATCCTGGTATTTTCCAAGTTATATCCGGGTTATCCAGGAATTTTTCAAACAATTTGTAAGAGAATACCAGGACTTCTATGGTATCCATTACGAGGTAGTTAAATATTATGCAAAAGTTTAAGTCCAACTGTGGCTTACTCGAATACTTTTCTTCTGGTAGCGACAATGGAAAGTAAAGGCATGTTTTTAGACCAAAATGATCGCTTTAATCTGCTTCGTACAAATATGTGAGGTGTGAAATGATTTATTTATAATATTTCACCTTTTTTATCCAATACAGAAAAAACCCTTTCCCTTAAAACTGATTCTGCAATATTGCAGACAAAAATCATCATTGTTGGATATTAAATCAAAACTGCGATTCCATTGTTAAGAGACATTCCATTACTGTTAAGTGATATCTATTTCATTGGTGCTAGGCTAGAACAATTCATGACGAGGTTGTGATTTCTTTTTGCTTGATTGCATATCTGAAATCACAATTTATTTTATGGAGTTCTTTACGATAAGGTCTATTTATCATAATTCTATTCTATAATCTAAAATGTCACTTTTTATTGCATGTTTATGTGAGAACATGTTTTTTGAGTAACGCACAAGTTCTATAGCACCATCCGTCTCTAACTGGACCACCTTTGTTTAACTTATATTATTCAAGGAAAAGATTTATTCCTGAATATTGTCTTATTTCTACAATTTCTTTGTGACTTGTATTGTTTAAGAAATATACAGCTTCCCCTAGATCTGTCTTATCTATATCTATATACTCTTGCAGTAGACTTGGAGGTGCTAGGCCAAGAAATAGGCCCCACTTTTGATGAACACAAGGTCAAGGTCATTCTAATGATGTGTCAATTGCTCAAAGGAATTTTCATGCGGGTCGTTTACGACTGTCAGCTATATTATCCTGCACAGTTGTCATGGGTGGTGCACAAAAAAGGTGCCTTTGAATCGGATGATAAGGGTATTATTCATTAGCTCGATTTAACAGTAGGGAGAAAGTATACTTTTGAGTGGTCAGCCATCATTATCAAGGATGGGGATCAGAAAAGATGGTTGCGCTTATATTTATGTAATGTAAGCTAAGGTTTTAAGGTCTGAAGGTTTTATTTGGGAGGTACATGTCATACTCTGATATCTATATCCATTGTTACTGTACTGTTTACATAGTGGACACTTAACTACTGTATAATCAAGGTTTTACTGTCGCAGATTTAATTTTTCATACTCTTGAGTGCGAATTAAGTCATGTCTGCATATATGCGCATGATCAAATTGCACCAGAGAATAGCCATTCTTCCTTATGTGGAATGCGCATTTAGGATTAAGCTGCACAAACTGCTTCGAAATATGTGGTTTGCCAAAGTTCACATGTGCAAATATAAAGCTGCCTGCATTGTATAGTAGCGAGTGGGTGTGTCCGTGTATAGGGTAATTATAATGTATGTGTTTATGTACCAAGTGAACTATATGCTATTTAAAGCCAGTCATCACCAGAGTACTTTAATTGTGGAACAAATTGATAGAATGCTAGAAGATTCTATCAAATCATTTATTCTTAGAGAGTCATGTGCTTTTTGGACCTACATTACTTGAGAAGATTACATAAGAATGAATTAAGATAACAATCAAAAAATATTTGGTGAAGGTCAATATTTGGAGTTGTGTTCTTATTCACATTTCTAAAATATTTTCAAGGTATGTTCTCACCTGAGAAATTTCATAAAAATAGTGAGGCCATTTTTGGCTGCTGTAGGTACAAATAGATTTATATAAGTACTATTTGGCAACAGTCTAAGATAATTATTTATTTACCTGCCACAAGTTAAGGTAACATTTTTGGTATGAAATACTAGCGCCTAGCTATTTCAGACAATTAGGGTACTCTGGGTGTGACCGGCAGGATTTGAGATATAACTTGTATACCAATGTGCCGTAAGAGGGGCACCTTGCGGGTCTTGGTGTCCACTCCACTGTAACTACCCCTACTAGCCCTTACGCTGAGCCCCCATATGGGGCCCTACATCATAGGTCACCTGTAGAAGGGGGATGATGATTATAAGTAACGGTAACAAATTGTTATCAGTATTGATAAAAACTTATTTCTGTAAAAATGCACTTCCCAAATTGTTTTGTCATAAGCCTATGTGTGAGTCATGATCAATTGTTTAATACTATTGAATGGGTGCTGATTGCTTCCAGTTCACTGAATTAACTCAGGTCTGTGGTAATTGAATTAATTGTTTACACTTTTGCATCTGGAGCATACACATATGCGACACATGGAAATATGCAAATTAAACTTGTAATGAAGCATTGTTTTGAAAAGCATTACATCGAGAGTTGTTATTTAAGTTGTACATAAAAAGCGCATTTTGAATTGACTATTTTAGTTATAAGACCATGCATACACTGCAAATGCAAGAGGGCTAACTGGGCAGTAGAGGCCTGTTTATTTGAAATTGCCCGATTTAGGTCAGGTTGTTGAAACATTGAAACTGCACTGTTAAATGAAACTCTCTGTTTCTGTATTTGAGCATTTGATAAGCTTTTAGGTAGTGCAGAAATGATCCAAGTAGAATCAGGGGCACACAAAAAATTGAACTAATATTTTCGAATTTCATATACATTTCCTGTACATGAAACTATTGCACAAATAAGATGAAATCAATGTTGAACTTATTGTAATTACGGGAAAACAATTGTGCTAAACGCTTTAAGAAATATTGCAAGGAAGTTGGAACACACCCACCCATATATATATATATATATATATATATATATATATATATATATATATATATATATATATATATATATATATATATATATATATATATATATATATATACGTATATATATGTCTTACTATTATCCAGAGGATGAGACTTAATCCCTCCTCTCTTACCCCACCAAACAAAAACATGCTCAGTATGTATTTTTGAACATAAATCATTCAACCATTTTGTGTATTTTCTTGCTTTAATGGCTTCAGTGAGATGATTATTTATTTCTCAGCCCACTTAAGTATTGTAGGGACAATTCATGATTATGTTATGCTTTAAGTGTATGATATATGAATATAGTAGTGTTTTGGTCATATTCTATTATTGACATTTACATTTGTTACATATAATTCAATATATAACTGTTTATATCAGTATATATTTCCTAGCTAGTAGCTACATTTCTTTCTTGATTGATTGGACTCAAGTTATTTACAAATGACTATCTTTTTAGGAGTACATACTTTTAGGATTTTGACCATTTATCTAATTATATCAGACCTCTATATATTTAATTATTTACAATTGTTATGTATATTTTATTCAGTAAATAATTGACATATATATAAATATATATATATATATATGTATATATATATATATATATATATATATATATATATATATATATATATATATATATATATATATATATATATATATATATATACATACATATATATATATACATATATATATATATATATACATATATATATATATATATATACATATATATGTATATATATATATATATATATATATATATATATATATATATATATGTATGTATTTCTAGTGTACTATGTTTCGTTTTATTGTTTTATCTTTTTAGAAAGTACTTTTACAATGGTTGAAGATCTGAACTTTGACATATATACATATATATGTGTTATGTTTTGTTCTTTGTAATTTGTTAGTTTTTATCTCATTTCATTGTTGATATATATATGCTTTTGACTTATCGTCATTTTGGGAAAGTAGCCCTGTACTCTCCAATAATATCATAACCATGTACTGTGAATGCACATATGAATAACAATGTAATATGAAAAGCTATATTTTCCTGCAGTGTAATGTTGAGCAATAGTCTGCCTATTGATTTGTACTAATAAACACTAAAATAAGAAAAAATAAAGTTTTATTGTTTTTCCAAATATTTTCAGCCAGCAGCTTATTATGAAAAAATGTTCTATACTTCGAAAGGACAAGCTTGCCTAGATAACCCAGTGGTCTACAACTAGGAGTGGGGATGTATCACTTTTAGTCACCAATATGAGACAATCTGTACAATAAATAGTCATCAGTTAGCACTTATATGTTTGACTGTGTATCTATAAAAAACAAGGATTAGGAAATACCCAATAAAAATTAATGGAGTATACGATTAACAAAAGCAGCATCAATATGATTAATAGAGACCTATCAGAAACAATCTGCTGGCCATGCTGTTTCCGAATATACAATTTAATTTGGCATGTAACACATTCTGATGCTTGTCGCACGCTGGTGGAACAATAAGACATTTATAACCTCTCTAGGAGCCCTGTCCACCCTCTATATAATCCCAGGTATATCACACACACACACAGCTTCCCTTGGGCCTATCTATCACTAAAACCTAGTTCTACTGGACATATCAGAATAATATATGTTGTATATATTGTATGATACAAAGGCAAAGGTGAGATGAATTTTAAAAATCAATACAAAATTTGGTGAACATGTGTTTTATTCCATATAACATTCAAAAATATACAAAAATAGCTTTGTTACAAGCAAAACAGTAACAATAGACCGTAAATACCACAGATGCTGTGTGAAAACAGATTGAATCATTAGTAAAAGTTTTCACTAATTTTCAAGTATATACCACAATTTAGTAATTGTAAAAGGCTTGCTAAAAAGCAGTGAATGTTTACTGTAACATTACCTAATGTAAAATACAATACTTTTTTATTAGCAAATGTTTTTATTTTGAATCGTTTCTATTGTATGTCCCCTAAGACACACTCAAGAGTTAATAAATACATCATTGTGCAATGTAGTATAAATCATAAAATTATGCCAACAAAGAATTTCCAATATTCATAATATTGCATACCTTATTTTATCATGTACATTTTAATATATACAAATACAGATTACAATGTCAAAACTGCTTTAGATATAACCTAACCCTATTCTTAAAACATTTCTCTTCCAAAGAGATAAAGAGATAAAATAACAAAATGAGCCAATGATTAAGAGATAAATCATTCAGCTATTAAGCCACGAACAATGCAACACTCAATAATTCACACCAAAGAAGCTTTGGAAACTGGCCTTTATTCATTCACAAAGTGTCTGACTTAACCCTTATGCTGCTGGTGGCTAATTTACCGATACAAAATGATGCAAAAACCTGTAAAATGACTGAAACCATGGCACATTGGTACTCATCTGAGTGTACTCAATGAGAACTATCCAATGAATACCAACATGACAGGGTTATTGTGAGTGTGTTACCAGCATCATACCCTTAACACTTCTAATGCTGAGGCTACTTTTGTCCAAAGTACAAGGACGCATATATTTTTGAAAATCATTTTTACCCTAATAATCATTCAATCATTTTTGAGAATTTTTGCCTCATTTTGTATTGCCCAAATTAGCCACCAGCAGCATATCAAGGGTTAAATGTAAATGTGTCTGACACCCATCTCTTGCTTGGTCATTTTCAGATATAAGTACTGTACACATTTACAAATTTTCTGCAAGTTTAATCACAAAATATTTTTAAACTTATCAAAGAGTTGACATGGGGTTTGTTGGAGGTTATCCCCAGGTACTACCGGTTCTGATTGCTGAACCATCAGTAACTGGCAAGTCATAAATTAGCTTTAACCTTTCAAATGCTGAGGCTGCGTTCGACCAAAGCACAAGGACGCAAAGTTTTTTTGAAAATCATTAAAACCCTGTCATGTTGGTATTCATTGGATAGCTCTCACTGAGCACTCTCAGATGAGTACCCATGTGCCAGGGTTTCAATCCTTATTCAAGCTTTTTACATCATTTTGTATTGGCTAAATTAGCCACCACCAGCATAAGGGCTAATATGGCAGAAAACCGACTGAAAATAAAATTCCAAATACCAGCTATAAAGTCTTTGTTGTATCACAGTTGTCTGTTAACAAGTAAACCAGCTAGTTTGTACTTTTAGTTAGAATTTTGCCAGAAATGTATCCGCCAAATTTAAGAGGGTGGTCCATAGTCTGTGAGTGTGAACCACATTTCCAAGTAACTATTTTGCAAAGAAAATATGGTGGCCCAGATTTTTAGGGTGGTCCAAATTACTGGGAATTTATGGTATATATCATTCCATAGGTCACCACTGGGGGAAATAAGTTCAGTATGCAATACATTCATGATTTATTTCTGACTTTGGGACAGGGTCTTAGCCAGAATTTAGAAAACAAGTGCCCAAAATTGGCAATTGTAAAGTTTTAGGGTATCCTATTTTTTAAAGGAGGCCAAAATATAATTATATTACAACCACAAACATGTACTTACTTATTGAAGTAAGGCATAATATCCTTATACAATGTCATGGAAATTATATTAAGGTCGAGAAATTGAATTATATGCTTGAAAATGACATTTTAAGAAATTATCCACTAAAAATATTTGTGTGTCCAAAGGGGTGATTTTGAAGGGTTTGGGTGATGCCCAGATACCCTGCTGGCTAAGACTATGCTTCAGGATTAACATGAACTCAGGGTCTTAGCCAGGATTTAGAAACTGGGTGCCTAAAATTAGCCATTGTAAAATTTTTGGGCGTCCAAATCCTTAAGGGGGACCACAATATACTAAGATTTCATCCATAAACATGTATAAATGTAAGAAAATAAAGCATGATATCCTTATACAATGTCATGGGTATTGTATGGAGATGAAAAAATTCAATTATAAGCTTGAAATTGACATTTTAAGAAATTCCTCTCAAAAGAATTTGGGCATCCTTAGGGATGCTTTTTATGGGTTTGGATGTCCAAAAAGACACCCAGACGCCCTGCTGGCTAAGACCATGCATGAACTTCTCTGTAACGTATTCATGACAGCTCTATCCTGGGGAAAATCTTGTTATGATTGGAATGATGTCTAAAACTGACAGATGGTCTACGGTTGCCATGGTGACAGTAAGCTAATCAAGACACATCTGTACAAGAAGAATGTGCCCTGGATTTTTCATTTATACAATTTTTCAGACTGCTGATATCCATGCACGATTGCACGTAGAACCAATTTGGAATTTCTTTTTTCGTCACTTTTTCTGTCATACTGCGGCTAAGTTGTGACCAACCAATTCCAGATCTCCAGATATAAATGGGGTAACCAAAGATCTCTAAATCAAATCCATCCAATTACAACTGACAATATAAATGATACCGAAAAAAGATCAATAGCTTATAAAACCTTACATTAAACCTCACATGATCACATAATATATTATTCCGTTTGCCAGAAATTACTTATCTCATAAACAAGCAACGCAAAAACTTTTTCATATACATACTTGAACACTTGAAGTGTAAGTATGACCTTAAGAACTGATGCCACAAAATTAGTCTTAACACCTGTGCATTGAGTGTGAAATAGTTAAAAGACAAGATAACAAATACAATATACACACGTTTATATATATATATATATATATATATATATACATACATATATAAGAAAACTTTTAAGTGAATGACACTTGTTGTATTTCTTCTGTCTGCAAAATTACCTAGTACCTAGAGATGCACTCATGGAGGGAGATCAACTCATGAGCTCACCACCCTTTTGACTCGTGTGTTTCATGACCTCAAGGATACGCTTTTTTTCAAAGAAAAATAGTTATTTTCCAGCCCAGCTATTACAAAATAAATACCTATTGGTGATGATTTATTAACATTGAAATGTTTATATCATTCAAAAATGTGCTGATGAGGTACAACGATCAGTATAATACTCAACACTGCTTGTATACATTGTGAGATTGTAAACAAGACATGACAGCGATAAGCAGTTATAAGGTGTGTTAGGTGCTCTGTGTTACGTTTGTGTTCCCAACATAGACAAGCTCACGAGTTGACCACTTCAGCTCGAGCTCATCGAGCCTGCCCCAATGCTCGAGCAACTTGAGTTTGTGAGTGATGAGTGCAGCTCTAATAGTACCTGACATTCCAGAATGCACTAAGTTTCCCAAAAAGTAGCTTATTTCCTATTCTAGATAAATCTTATAAATAGGTAGGTGTAAACAGGACCACTTTTTTTGGCCATAATCATTAAAACTCTACATCCATCTGAGATGGCAGGTTTCTTGTAGATGGTGGTACATTCTGTCCTTCAGCAAAGAAGCTCTGGAACTTGTGTGATATCTTCATAAATTGACGGGACAAGTCAAAGAAATCGTTTCTTAGTTCAGAAAATTGCTGCTCCCTCCGATGTATGTGAGAGCGTAATCTCTCCGCCTCCTCCCGGGACTCTTGGAGGGAGACTTGAAGATCTTGGTGGCTCGAATTATGGCATCCCTGCCCAGGGACGCACGGCAATGTCACATGACTTGTAGCGGGCGGATGGAAAATTACTTCTGGTGCCATCACAGATTGTGATTTCGACACCTCTTGTTTAATATCGTGTTCTTTCCATTGAACATTCTCCACTTCAGGGAGTGTGTGGACAGGTGGACTGATCTCAGCCTCGGCAGGAGTCTTTGATTGTGATACTTCCTCTGCACCACAAGGCTGTTCAAGATTCTCGATAAACACCTGGGGGTGATGGAACACTACGGAATCCAACTCCACATCGCTGTCCAGATCTGCCGGCTCGGTTTTGACCTGTGCCAGGCCACCTTGATTGGCTATTACAGGAATATTGCTCTCGTCAGAATCACTATGGCTTTCTATATCATCAGATTTGGGTTCGTAAGTCCTCTTACGAGTTTCATATTTCTTAGTGCTGCCTTTTTTAAGCTGTTTCTCGATGTATTTCGGGTTGACAGGAATGTATTCATTGTCATCCTTATCACCACTGTCATCATCGTCGTTGTTATCATCATCGTCGTCATCGTCACTGCTGGATTTCACCTCCTCTGAGTCAGAATTATCACACTGCTTGCTCTTGTCATTATGACTCAGATTGTTTTTATCATATTTCACCGAATCCTTCCCCTTCTTCCTCTTTCTGGGTGTCTGCTGAAAAAAAAATACCAGTTAGGTATGATAGGGAGCATTCAGCATCCACCGCCCAAATGTAGCTTCTCAGCTACTTAAAATCCTTCCACCAGCCACATTTACTAGCTTATTGTTTCAAAAAAGGCAATTTATACTTCAGTTATGTCATAGAAGATGGTTTTCTAGGAAAATATTTATTATATAATAAAAAGTCATAATGAAAATTTTCAACAAATTTTTTGCCTATGCAAAAAGGTAGGTTTTAAGAGAGCTGCCTGTCCAAAACAAAGGCTGGACGGGTCCTGGCTAAGTCCAAAAACTTACTCTGATTCCTTTGCTAGCGATCCCATAAAAAACTGAGTTTCTCTGTCGGCAACGTGGGAAGATCTTTAAAACACAAGACGCTACATCACAGTATGCAAGATCGTACGTCTGACCAAACAGGTGCTCAACCAGAGCTACCGGTACACGCCCCTTCAGACACGGCTTGTAGCGACTCTTCAGCCTAGAAAACAATCGATAAACTCCCATCAATATCACAATACAATAACAATACAGAACATAGGAGTTGTTTGAATTGATTGTATAAATTGATGAGTATTTTGCTATTTTCCAATCAATATCACAATACAATAATAATACAGGACCTTTGGACTGTCTAATCCTATAAAACATTGAGTATTTTCCAATCAATATCTCAATAAATTAACAATACAGGATTTTATATTGATAAACAGTATCTATAAAACAAATCTTGAACAATATGATACTCTTTCCTATTCAATATCAATAATTGGTATCTTATCGGGAAACAGTACCGATCCTTAGTTTAATAAAAAAAAAATCAAAATAAAATAATTAAATAATTATTTTTTTTAAATATAAAAATAAAAATGAAATAAGAATCGATCAGCAATTGGATATTCTGATTCGAGTCTCAACTTGAATACAAACCATGTTTCAATCTGCCTCATCTCAATGAGCTTTTTCCAGAGAGGAATCTTTGCCGGCTTTTTTGTCTTGCATTGAATGTTGAGTCTTCGGTAAATGTCTGCTTTGGCCGGCAGCATCACATCTTCCTTCTCATTCTCATTTGGTCCCGGAGATCCCACAAGGCTTTCGACCATAGGTGGCGCCACATTCAAAACATAGTTTTGCATGAAGCCACCTAGGTCAACTAAGTCATGGTCTTTAGGCGAATTCATCATTCATCTATTGATTGATGTGAAGTCTGAAAGGAAAAAAGCAATGCAATCAATGACATGGTGTGTGACCTGAGTTATGGGTCAGAAGTTTATCCTGCTGATATTCAACTGATATACCCTGCTTGCAGCCAATAGGCGTGCTATATTTTTGAGAGACAGACCATTTTGACACAAGTGCAGTATACTGAGTAAGCAGCAGGCATGATCAGTCATGCTCAGGGGTCCAGTTAGACACTAGCCCGATAGCCCGAGGCTACAGAAAATTGTTTCGGGCTATAAGAATATTTGCTTCTGTAGCCCGGCTGGCTATAAGAAAAGATTGACATTTTTAGGTCATGCTCAGAGAAATAACAATACTTTAAGCAGTGTGTGTGTGTGTATATATATATATATATATATATATATATATATATATATATATATATATATATATATATATATATATATATATATATATATATATATATATATATATATATATATATATATATACATATATATATATATATATATATATATATATATATATATATATATAAATATATATATATGTGTGTGTGTGATTAATTATAACCGAGGCAGCTTGTTTTTGTTTTTTAATGGGACTATAAAATTTTCTATCGGGCTATGAAGTTTTGGGAACCTATAGCCCGGCGGTCTTCCTCAGTTTCTTGCCGTAGCCTGACCCCTGGTCATGCTGGGTCGATTGCTCACAGTGGGTCTAATGCAATTGTATGGTTATGCCTCCCCCTACTTCTCATGCCTAGATTTCCTTTGAAATTGACACCTGGATGCTAGATAATATCAGGGCTCGAAGTTGAGATTTTATCCAGGGAGCCCAATTGCATCTTCTAAAGCTACGTAGAGATGTTGTGTATGGAAACAAGTACATCTGTGGGCTCCCTGCAGACATTTGAGGGAGTTGCAGGAGAATTCAAGGAAGCCCTCGTCTCCCAGCATCACCTAATTTCGAGACCTGATTTGAAATCAACTTAATTCTTTAACAATGGTAGATTTTTGAGTACTAGTAAACGGAAAACAGTCTGCTGTTATTATCATGGTCGCCTTTTGGTCGGGCATTCTGTTGCCAAACATTCTAGTCCATCCTGAGTATATACTATATTCTATGCTTAATTTATATCAATACCAGGCAGGATCTTAGCTGGAAGATTCAGAAAGTGGGTGTCAAGTTGTGTGGCTTTTTTTAGCTATACCACCATATTAACAACCTCTATCCTGTCTCATCTATGGTGGTGTTTTTAATCGTTTTCATCATGCCCAGCAACAATACCAGAGGTCTAAATTAAGCGTAGGACACAGCTAGGACATTCGCTGGTAAAAGTGAGGTCGGACTGATAATAACATTCTTTCATCTGCCCAGATGTCCTGTAACTCAAATAGTAATGAACTGCGGGTGGCCTAGACTAATGTGACATCCCATTATATTAGCACTTTCCACAGCATTCTGGCCATCGAAGCCAGGCAGGCAAGCCACTGCATTTACAAGACCCAGTTTTGGGTCTTCATGGTAACCCCTTTTGGCACCTCTCTGGGAGGGGTCAGCTGTTAAGAGGTAATAGGCTATCCTGTTTATGCCGTAGTAGCAGTGGTACATGACTGTCAAACTGCAGAAAATTGTTTCACATGAATATTAAAACCAAAATGTTTCTTTTAAAATATGAACACCAAAGTAAGCATAGTTTTACAAGTATTGGATTAACCTTTAAATGATGTTAAACACTTTCATATCTGATAATGTTTTTTATTTGCGTTATTATATACATGTATTTACAAATATGCAGGACCGGTAAAAAAATCTAAGGACCAGTAAACTACAAATATTACAGGTCCTCACTCGGATGTCCAGTATTCGAAAAATCAAGTCTTAACCTCTGCAATACACATGCACATAAGAGGCATTCAATGTTGATGATAAGAGTAGCTTTTATCGCTAGGTGGAGTAGATACATATAGTGATATACATGTACATGTAGGCCCCTACAACATGTATATACATTGACATGTACATGTATCAGAATAAACATTGAGAAATAATCATCAATTGAATTACCATTTTACCTTTCAAAACCTTAACAATTGTCAGGCAACATGTCTCATGATCAAATCCCTGATTTTATGTGAAAGTCCCTCTTTAAAAGGAAGTCAATTCACCACCTGAGAAAAGCATTCACCTGTGCTGTTTTAGATAACATCAAACAACCAACCAGCCACCTTGGCAACCACAGGTAACCTACAAGAATGTCACATAAACATGACCCCATTCTAATGGCATAAATACAGAATTAATAAAAAAAAAAGAGATATAGTTACCTATACCACTGTATCTTCGTTTGTGCACACCTTAGCTGTAGGTCATCCCTCGTGTTGTTATTTCCATATATTTTTGTAGCACACGAAATCATTTACCTTCCACCACTGGCACTGGTCTCCATCTTGGCCAGGTAGATCACGTGACCAAGCGTTCAATCCCATACAAAAATATCAAATTCGTGCACAAATTATGTCCCCTGTCCATTATTTTAGAGTATAGTAGATAATTTCCGTTTGTAGAAAATAATGCTGGTTATTAGAAGACGAAAATAGCATATAAATAAGAAATTGTGTACAGTATGGTATTGCCATCTATATTCCTTATAGTGAACTAAAGGGGGAGGTGCCCTTTAAATCCTTCTGGCAGTCAAACTCTCTTAATAATAATAACAAAAATATGCAGACTTTGTATCGTTCCCCATCGTCAATTAAAGAATGAAAGATGCTCAAATTGTCTTTCGCATGTTTTCACACAAGCACCAATTTGTAGCTTTCAAGAAAAACTATTTTGGGAAAATGTAAATAGAGGGAATTCC
>OZ012688.1:42188107-42337564 GCA_963942565.1 Maea johnstoni | reverse complement strand
ATTGAACATAGCCTTGGCCTTATGCTCGAGAGCGAGAGGTTGTGAAGAGAGTGTTACAAAACGGTACAGTGACTCTGATCAAGTGCCTGTATCATTACTTAGGAATGTTTTCGTGAACTTTGGTTGACCAACAACAATTGAGATATTAAATGTGATATGAGATAAACTATTCGAGTGCGGGTCCCAGTGTGTTCAACTAACCTATGGTTGACTCACATATGACCCATTCACATCTGAAGCGTGCTTTTTGTTTGACTCGCAAGATAATACCTTCATAACAAAGCAAAATGTTAAGTAATATTGGATCGAAATGTATCGTAAAAGGTGGAATTAACAATATTACTCAATTGGTTAGGCTAAAAAATGTAAGAACATGAGTGCGTCCTAGAAGCAAATTGGATTTTGTATTTTGAGAAATATTTTACTGCATTCACGCGTACCTTATATGGAATAAGCAATTCGTATAGTTTCGAATATTACTCTCACTATTCATCCAGGTACGAATCTGTGTGCACCCAGATTTAAAGGACAATTATACTCCATAAATAAAACATAGGCCCAATTATTTTCTTAGAGTATTCTCTAATCGAACCCTTGCTCTCACCACTGTCAACCTTCATGCAAGAAGTATAATGCTGTTTAAACATATCCAAACACACACGAAATGGGGCTACTGGCAGTGGCCATTTTAGTATATTAACTGATTATTTGAAGGCATTGAAGCTACTTGGTTCATACTTGTCATCTGAAGGTAGCTGCTCCAAGAAACTATTTGGGCCTATGTTTTATTCATGGTGTAATTGTCCTTTCAGTGAGTTTTGTACTGTTGGTGTCCTGGGTGTAAGGGTCTGGTAATTATCCGTCCCCTATCGGTATGGCTTAGTGTAGGGTTTGTGATAAATGTAGTGTATGTAAGGATGTAAGTATACTATTAATAAGAGACGGTCTGTAGGGACAATGATTCATGACTTATTCATATACGTGGCAGAAGAAAACAAGATATAGCATGTGGGTTTTTGAATGCTTTTAATGCACAAATGCATTGGACAGGATTTAAGTAAAGCATGAAGTTGTTCATCTTGGCATGGTTTTACAATACATACTGCAAAAATCATGTCAAATCAAAAATAATAACAACTTTTCTGTTTAACCAAAATACATATAAATATACCATAAAACAAAGATGGGCTGGAAACCAAGACATATTTTTCAACTTTTAAAAACTTAAAACAGACATATAGCCAAGGTGAACAAGTTCTGATTTCTGTGTTAGAGGAGGTTGAATAATAAAATGATGCATAAATAATAGAATAACATTTACATAAAGGAACACGTTGGTAAAATCGTTTTTTCCAGTAACACAGAAAGCAGGCCCTAATTGTTCACCCCACAGCCACCAGGTGGCGTGAGGACGAGAAGTCGAAAGCTTGTTTAACCCTTCTAATGCTAAGGCTACTTTCGTTCAAAGCATAATGATGCAAAGATCTTCGAAAACCATCGAAACCCTGTCATGTTGGTACTCATTAGATAGTTCTCGCTGAAAACTTTCAGATGAGTACCCATTTGTCAGGTTTCCGGTCAGTTTTCAACCTTTTTGCATCATTTTGTGTTGACAAAATTAGCCAAAGCAGCATAAGGGTTAAGCGAATATTTTTATACAAGAGTTGAGAAGTTGTCCTTACTGAGATAGGTATTTTTTGAACGGACGCATTTTAATATTCAGCTTATCAAAATTCGCGAAATTGTTGTAGCGTATTTCTTCCAGTTAGAGTAAAGAGGGGGAGAGACGAGAGAAGTTAACGTTCTAGTATGATCAAGGAACCACGCCAATAAAAGGGGGTCACCACAGCCACACATCAATGTGACCATCAAACTTTAAGTTGAGTATTAATCCGCATTCACTGTTGTGATCAACTTTTTATCCGCTTTAAACAGCTCATCCACAGATGGCTCTCAAATTCAAATCGTTGTACATGCATTGCTCACTGGGTTCCTGCTATCACGCTGCGTGCGCCAATGAACACTAAAGATACAATACCCGAGAAATGATAATAGCCCCACCGTTCATCATGAAATGAGTGTGTCAAAAATGCCCTTGACGTGTAATTTAGCGGTTGGGTTTGTTTCATTCTTTGGTCCTTACACTATTTATTTACCTCTAGCTCGGCACACACAGTGATCGCAGTACGTCCAGTACTACTTCACAGAAGCAGGAGGGCCACTTTTCCATACTTGCATAATTAAATAGGTGCTGCAAGGGGGTGCAGGTCCACCAGTACCGGTCACACCTTACTATCGTTACTCCTACCTCTTAAAGCTTGCCACACTGTCCGTGCACACTTTTCCTGGAAATAAATTATTTTTTGTGCAGTCCAGGCAAGTTTTTTTTAACTTCTTTACCCTACATTCTGAGACCAAAGACCAGTGTATCCGTGCTCTCCCCTCGCAATATCACAGACAACAAAGCGCCCTCTAGCAAGATGTACACACAACAATGAACCTCGTCATCAATCTTGATGGTTTAACTTAATGCTTTACTTCATAAGATTCTTTAAAGACGGCGCCTCATTCAGTAGCCAGAGACCTCTATTGAAGGCCGTTATAGTACCAAGTCCCGCAGTCGCCCCATAGTTACTTTCGACTCCAGCAGGTGGCGCAGCCATCGCGAGTCAAAAGAAATCATGGGCGACCTGGCGACGGACGAAATACCAGTTTGAAGGAATGTACAAATCATCACAAATTAAGTAGCACAACAATGATGTCATCCATTTTCACAAATCATTCAATCTCAATGTCATTCACACACTATCGGTTGTTGCCGCTATCAGAAGAAATGGTGATTTTTACATGGAAGCTATGTACACTCACTCTCCGGTAGGTTTCTACTGGGAGTCATATCGGCTATAAATAGCCATTCCATCTCACAGACAAGTTTCAGAGCACTGACCCCTCGTTATTTCAAAGAATAACATCGTCAGTACCGTATTTTTTTGGTATTTTCTATATTTTTCATTTTTTTTTGTTCTTACTGGCGTTTACCAGTAAGAGTATTTTTTGTTATATATATGGTTGCTTAGCCTTTGTAGTTTTTGTTTTTAACTTTTTTGGTTCTTAGCACTTGTTTTTCCTTACATTTCTTAGTAGTACTTGTTACAAGTTCACATAATATACATAGATACTTTGCTATGAATATGTTATATACACCCGAGAGGTTTTCTCTCGGTATACACATATAGCCATAAGTCCGGGTTGCTTGACTTATTGGTTTGTTTCCGCATTCAGTCCTGAGTCCTCGTTTGAGAACTTTGGTCCTTATTTCAGGACCGTATTACAATATACTTACAAATTCGAGATACACTATGGTTCAAAACCAACAATCATTCCATAAGTCACCAATTCTTGCTGCCATTTATAAGTATTCGATACAAATTAACCTATGATGTTTTGAAACTGATACATTATATCTTAATCATCACCACATACGTCACATTGGCAAAATGGAAGATCCAGTTGATTTTGAACCTGTATATAAACATTTTAAGACACCACCGAAGCTGATCACTGACATGGGACACTTCTTACAAAACGTAATGTATTACTGCCAATGTATTTCGGAATCCTCAAATATGTTATCCGTTCACCAACTATCAGTCGTAGAAGGAGCATGTGGAATTTTCCGGAGTAGTCAGACATGTGGAAATATGCAGCAGCTAGCTGGTGTATTTTTACCACAAGTCCAAGTAGGTCATATACTGTAGCTTGGAGTGTATGTACAGAAATGGCATAGCGCCAACGCCTGGTACACATACTAACCAGTCTATTGAGGACATCGTGTGAGATCAATATACAGAGAGGCTGTTGCTACACTAACAGCTGGGAAACGGAAATACCCAGAATAGCACACATACTTAGACAATTCCTACTCTAACATGGACATCCATCAAATACATTTTTTGATAAACTCACTTTTGTAACTTTTTATGTATTTTCCCCATTTTTTAAGTAATATGATTATGAATGTCGATGGCTGTTTGTAGGTCAGCTCATCCATGCACTCAGCACTCCACGTTAGCAGTTCAGTTCATCAGAGTTTACATATGGAGTTCTTTACACGTAACTTACAACATCCACTGTGTGCTGGAATAAGTTTGAATATGGAAGTGGCATCCGTGGCTTCAGTTCGTGTATGTTTCGGGTGTCGGAATGTCATTTATTCCACTGTGCTCCCTAGACTGAACACACTGTCTGGGGAGCTGGGTGCGCTTGAGAGAGAGCCTTCGCGACTGCTAATATTGAAGAAGGATCTCTCCTGGCCTAGGCTCATCATCTCACAGCGCTTCTTGTACATATCACGTTCCCTTGTGACGGATTTCATTTGTCGTTGTAGTAGTTGGACTTGTTCGATGAGTGTCAGGTTGTTAGTCTCCAGGCTTTGCTTCGTGCGAATTCGTCGGGTTCGGCAGTTTTGCGCGTATCCCCGGTTTTTGAGTGTCCGTCGTTTTTGTTTCAGCTTCGAAATGTCATCTTTTGAGTAGCCTTGGAGACGTTTGTTTAGGTCTTTAACCGGCAAAGTCACCAGCTCATAGTCGCTCAATCCGCAATGGCATTCGGATAGATCGGACTCCGAGGGGGTGTGTCGGCGCCCTCGTGAAGGGGTGTGAGAATCTGGCACCACGGGTTCGTCTTTTATCCGGACCTCGGGGACGGGATCATCGATATCATCCAACGATTCCCCTGAAAGATTGTCCAACTGCACCGATTGATTTAGCCAGTTAAGATCGTCCATGAGTCCAATGCAGTCACTTTCTGCCGTGAAGTCCTCTCCCATGCCTAGTGCCATGAGGGAATCCTCTTCCCGTACCAACACGGATGGTAGTGAAGTCAAGCCCAGACTGGGACTACTCATGTCGTCGCTGTCGCCATGAGAGTCGGCCAAGCCACAGGGCACCGGCTCCTCCACCTCCTGTTTTACGGAAAGGGCCATAAACGGTTCCAGGTCAAAATCGTCCACCAGCTCGTTTGCTAAAATTGGCTGGTTTGGTTCCATCGCACGATGCAGACGGGAATCCGTCGTAACTGTTTACATACGCTTGTGAAATACAAAAGTGGTTGCCGCCGCGTAGGTTTATAGAATGAAGTACGAAGAGTGACAGCAGACGATCTCTGCGATGTGGTGATCGAACAGGTTCTCGTAGCTGATAAAGATGAAGAGATGTTTCAGTATTTTTGTGGTGGCCAAGGGCAAACCACCACGGAGGTCCGAACGGTGAGGGAGATGATAGGCAACAACCTGAACCTGGGGAGGAATTCCCTATTTATACTAACCCATACGTCACATACCCATATATGGTGGTTGACGTCAATTCCGACCAATCAAATTGAGTGGGAGAGCTAAATTTAGATCCGGCACGAGTGATCCCGCTGCCAAATCGAGGCAACGAGAATCTCCGCCGCGCACGAGACTTATTCAGGGCTAAAAATAGACTGGGGAAGCCCATACCAACATGGTGGATGACAGACTGTTGTGCAACGTCAGTATGTGTATGGAGCTTCAGGATTTCTATCAGAATGATTCATTTAATCGATTGAATAGGGTCCTTAAATCGTACCATAAGATCAAATTTTTAATGATTTCAGATGCCCGAAATATCCAACTTCAAGCTTAAATAACTTATATGTGTAGCTTTCGGACGGAAAGAGGGTTACTTGGCATTTTAAGTCGGACAAATACAGCATAATTTGTTTTCTAATCATGGAAGCCATGCTTGACCTAGACAGTTGTCAGTCTCGTATTTATTGTAGAAACCTATATCTATGAGTTATCAGAATAATCTGATGGTGATGACAATAATGATCGACACCTTAACTGCCTGCATGCCGGGTGGTGGAGGGGGGGGGGGGGGGGGGGGGCAATGTATTTACACAAAGGTGTTAAATTCACACAGTTCTGTTATCGCTATTTCTGCTAGCACTATCGAGAATGACCCAACCATGACAACGTTATTTAGCTAATATATTGTAAGATGTAAAACCAGTAACAGGGAACAATCGAATAAATACAACTTTTATCCCGGAGTGGAAACAACAACTTCATTTAGCCAATAAATGGTAAAACCAGTAACAAGGTACAATCGAATGAATACTATGGGGCGCCGTTTGTAGCATGCACACTTTTGTTGACAGAAGCAAATTTTGTCCAACAAAAGTCACTTTTTACGACAAAATTATTTTTGTCAGACAAAAGTTGATTTTGTCAGACAAAAGTTGATTTTGTCAGACAAAAGTTGATTTTGTCAGACAAAAGTTGATTTTGTCAGACAAAAGTTGAATTTGTCAGACAAAAGTTGATGTTGTCTGACAAAAGCAATTTTGTCTTGACAAAAATTGCTTCTGTCAACAAAAGTAATTTTGTCGTAGACAAAATTACTTTTGTCGAGACAAAATTTCTTTTGTGCTACACTTGGCGAGACCACTCGCCAAGTGTTTCATTCAGAATTCTGTCCTAGTGTCGTGCAGCGATGGCAGGCGGCGTGCATGATCGAATAGACGAGTTGCAGCATCTCCAACGCTCGATCGAGTTGCAGTATCTCGTTCTAGATACTGCAGCCCGATCGAGATGCTTTGAAGACTTTTACATAATATTCGTTTCCTGTAAGCTTACACTTCGTAGTTCTTCATTAATTTAAGGATAGCAAACTCGAACGTTTTGTCACAAAAAAGTGGCAAAAGTGATTGCCAAACTCGAGTCAGACAGACTATAGAGGCCCCTTAAATTAATGAAGAACTACGAAGTGTAAGCTTACAGTCGTGATGTGGCCTTTACAAGCTCAAAATACAGGCAGGAAACGAATATTATGTAAAAGTCTTCAAAGCATCTCGATCTGGCTGCAGTATCTAGAACGAGATACTGCAACTCGGTCGAGCGTTGGAGATGCTGCAACTCGTCTATTCGATCATGCACGCCGCCTGCCATCGCTGCACGACACTAGGACAGAATTCTGAATGAAACACTTGGCGAGTGGTCTCGCCAAGTGTAGCACAAAAGAAATTTTGTCTCGACAAAAGTAATTTTGTCTACGACAAAATTACTTTTGTTGACAGAAGCAATTTTTGTCAAGACAAAATTGCTTTTGTCAGACAAAATCAACTTTTGTCTGACAAATTCAACTTTTGTCTGACAAAATCAACTTTTGTCTGACAAAATCAACTTTTGTCTGACAAAATCAACTTTCGTCTGACAAAATCAACTTTTGTCTGACAAAATCAACTTTTGTCTGACAAAAATAATTTTGTCGTAGACAAAATTACTTTTGTCAGACAAAAGTGACTTTTGTTGGACAAAATTTGCTTCTGTCAACAAAAGTGTGCATGCTACAAACGGCGCCCCATAGAATACAACTTCTATCTTGTAGTGGAAATAAAGATAAAGAAGGTTCGATAAAGAATAAAATGCTACAGGATGAAAGTTATACTGAGTAAATTTCTTACCACCTTGCATTGATGCTACCCCCGGTGATTCACGAATTTAACCATTCATAAAACGATGAACTACGTCATCGTTACGTTCTGACCATGTAATGGTGTTGTGGTATAAGCGACACTAAAATAACAAATGAATACTGGAATGTACATAACATGGCTATGAAATATAGCACCCAACCATCATTAAAGCAATTGCCCTAGAACTGTCCATCCTAAGACGGATGTGGTTACCAATGATGACATCATTTTGTTTTGAAATCTAGGACGAGCGAGGAATCCTATACACATGGAAGAGGCCAAGAAAAAAATATTGTTTGTTTCCTGTAACGCTCTGAAAAAAATAGGGTAGGTAGGTCGGTAAAATAATTTTTGCATCATTTTTTTGGTCAAACGTGTGTGTTATGCATGTTTTACGTTGATTGGAGTTGGGAGGGCGGAATTTTTTTAGGGTAGGTATTTTTTTTGAATAATAACTTGTTAGGGTAGGGTTACAGGAAACAAACAACTTTTTTAGGCCAGATCAACAAGTGACATACAGTACTACTGTTATATTTCAAACCTACCAATGCTGAGGCTACTTTCGTCCAAAGCACAGGGAAGCAACGATTTTTTTAAAACATCTAAACCCTGTCATGTTGGTATTCATTGGACAGCTCTCTCTGAGTTCTCTCAGATGAGTACTCTCATGCCAGGGTTTCTGTCATTTTCCAGTTTTTTCATCTTTGCGTCATTTTGTATTAGCCAAAATAGCCACCTGCAGCATTAAGGTTAAAGAACTCAGACACAGATGTGGTAGTCGAAATACAGTTGTGGTTAGCTCAGGCATACACCCACAGCTTTACGAATCCCCAGCCTTGATTCAGTCGAAATGTCGATCAACTCCAGCGAACAAACTCTAAATTTAACCAAATACGATTCGTAGATAATTAGTATTTAGTGACATGAGCTGGGCCTCCAATCTGGAATGGTTAATTATATAAAATATCCGAAAATCAGCATCTAAACAACAACTGCCTATATGCTGGACATTGCTATATATAGTGTGCCCATTATCTTGGAACTACCGCAGATAGAGTTGTTAATTAAGATATCTATCTCTCCTACCAATGGCTGCTAGTATATGATTCAATAAAGATAATGTTTTCCTCTGCTCACTGGAAAGAACTCGCTGTGATCATCTGGTGATGAATTTCCAAACTGAAACTAGTTAGACTCAGTTTTGAGTTTGTATAATTTTCTTGATGAATTTACAAGGAAGTAAGACAATGCAGCCCATGACTAGACTGTGGCACCAGGTGATCAGCGCGAAGTCCTAGAAAATATAGTACCACAGGGAAGAACCTATGTAGTTATTTTATGTATGTAATCTTATCGGACTTCCAAAGTTTAAAAAATAGGTCAGCACAAAGAGCTGGATGCATTTCAATCCTTACAAATACGGGCGAATGAATGAATGAATGATGGCTTAAGGGCACATGGGCACACACAGCACATATAGTGGTGCTATAAAAAGTTTAAAAAACCCAGTCCGTTGCCTCTGCTGAAAAACAGTAATAATGCAATGAATAAATAAAAAGTTCCAAAAGAAAATGAACAATAGCATTGTTAGTTGTGTAGATAAAACATATATAATCTTCAATAGTTAAGGTTTTACAAGTGGTTGAATATTTATATCATGTGAATAAGATGGTATACGGGCCGGAGGGACAGCACAAAGAGGTTCTCGTAAGTTTTCACTATAAAAACCTGATTCTAACATCTACAAAGGCGTGGAAGGGGGGGGGGGGGGGGGGGGGGGGGGGCTATTTTTTTTGTCTTGCCCAGAATTAGAAAAAAAATCTTCTCCGTCAGATTTTCCCTAAATAAGGATAGACCCCCGAATATCAAATGGTCCGCCCCTAAGGTACTCCTATCTATTATGTCGGGTATTCGACAAGCTGAAAGTGGCATCTAAAACATAACATCTATTTAAATTCATTTAAAATATACCCCGCAATAAGAATTCCATGAAACTTTGCATAAGCTATCTTTGTACGATCCCCTTTGGAAATGAAAAACAAAAAAGGGGGTCACCAGTCATATATATATATATATATATATATATATATATATATATATATATATATATATATATATATATATATATATATATATATATATATATATATATATATATATATATATATATATATATATATATATATATATATATACATACATACATACATACATACATACATACATACATATATATATATATACATATATATATATATATACATATATATATATATATATATATATATATATATATATATGTATATATATATATATATACATATATATATATATATATATATATATATATATATATATATATATATATATATATATATATATATATATATATATATATATATATATATATATATATATATATACGTGTGCGTGTGTAATCGCACATATTATGTAGTATCGTTGCAAAATACTATATATGTATACCATGACAGTTAAGGGTGGTGACAGTGTTTAACGTGTATACTTTAGATTAATGGTATGTATTCAACGTATGTAAATTTGTTATTTGTTGTCATTTGTGATCCGAAGAGCCTAATCTACGCCAAATTAAACGTGTATAACTTTCTATATGGTTAGTTACTTTATGGGCCATTTCGGTTTGCAATCATCATTCTAATTCACTTGCGGTGTTTGCTTTTATACCGCTGTCTCTCTATACTAGAGATCTTGCCGGTGATATACTGTGTAGTACTCGGCAGCATGCTTTCAGTAGGTGACCCAAATACCACAGTGATCCACCCTTACAAGTAAGACAACTATTGATCGCGTTTTTTACTGCCTCAAGAACAAACACCAGTTTGGCAGGTTGCCAATCCTAGCATAAACTGCAGTGCTAGCAGTTTTATTATGTAGTTGGTTTCTTATATGGTATGTAAAGGGAGGAAAGAGTTCATATGATCTACACACAGTCAGATAGGTATTTTCGTTAGACTATCATACCCCTATATGAATCTTTAAAGAAAGAATACGGGATCAGTACATCACACATTTCACTTAGTGGTGATAGTTCTACTACTAGTATTACTACTACTACTAGTACTACTACTTCTTCTACTACTACTACTACTACTACTACTACTACTACTACTACTACTACTACTACTACTACTACTACTACTACTACTACTACTACTACTACTAATGATAATGTTAATAATAATAACAATAACAATAATATATTCTTTATCAAATGGCTGACTCAGTAATGTAATGTTTATTGACCATATTCGGGAAACGTACACTTACAGATACATCAAGGAACAACTGAAAAATACAAAGAAAATAAATAGTTGAGTAACTTAAAAAAAGTGCCGAAAATGAACATAGGTCTGAACATTCACATCAAACTAAACAAATCTGGCTCAGTGTAGAGTATGATACACAGAGCCGACTGCCTGGGTGTGCTGGCCATATAAACGTGAAAAAGTGCTGAGTGCACAAATACTGATAACATGTACAGTGGAACCTGTCAAATTAAACACCTGTGTACATTGAACACCTTGCGTACAATGAACAATTTTTCCTATCCCTGCACACTCCCATTGAAAATCAATGGGAGGCTACCTGGATACATTGAACACCTGTCAATCTTGAACATTGAACACCAAATTTGTTCCCGCAGGCCACATTTAACCTGTCTACTTTGAACATTCTGCACTGATATGAACGATTTCACTGAAAATGAGGACAAATTAGATACATAAGATTAACTGTTTTGTTAAGTGATATTTTTCAAATGCTGAACATGTGAAGTTTATAACTATATGAAGAAAGTAAGGTAAATACATAGTAGATTTTGCAATGAAATGATCATGTTTCTCTAATTACCCTTAATTGTGTTTCTATTTCACCCGACCTCCAAATACTCAGAACCTGGATACTTTTTCATTTCCCGTGAGTGTTCAATGTAGACAGGTTCCACTGTACTGTTATACTAATATCAGGGATTGATTTAAGAAAAAAATTCTGGTCGGTTTTCGGGCGATCTCATATGATAAATGATAGTCAGTCTTGGGTCGGCCGGACAAATTTCAGGGCGTGAATACCGCCCGGACACCCACTTAAGTCAAACCCTGAATATTCACTTTCTTTTGATTACCAGGATATCATTTGCGAGAGTACGTGGTTGTATCCCCTTAATACTCCATATGAATGCCCATTCTCTTTTGATTGAACTTTCATGTGTTCAGAATATTGAAATTTTACCTCCAGGTTTAGTAAGGGGTATCAATTGATAGATCAACATGCAAGGCCCGTGTTATAAATAGTTAATAGGTATCCCACGTACTGTGTTTGTTTAGTTATTTCATCAGTGGCATAACCAAAACAAACTTACATAAATGTACTCGTAAAAAAATCTCAAGTGTAACATTCAGAAGAATTGACTTATCTCAGGACACGATTTTGTCGTGTTTTCAATAGTGGTGCAGAAATACTATTAAAACAATTACAACCTCTTGGATGAAAGAAGACTGTGGTAAGCGACACCTGGCGGCCAATCCCCCAAGTATGTAGCTCTCTGATAACATGCAAAATATGCGAAAATTCAAAGCAATTATTCCGCCTTTCTCTTCTCCGCGTACGGCAAATTTAGGGCCAATCGAACCAGTTTTGATAAAATGCAAGCGAGTTCTTGAACTCTCACTGACATTTTTCCACATCAACGTTTTTCACTTTATGTTTTTGCCGTACATTGCTTCGCTTTGAAGCGGCGACGTGACGAATAAGTGCTGCTCGGTCACGTCAAACAATGGTTTTGGGAAAGCTGCTGTCCTACTAGTCATGGAAAGTAAGTAGCCAACGCCTAGAAGTGAAAGAAAATGAAGACATCCATACAAGTAATAGGGGAATTCCCCTATTACAGACGACAAGATACTTTGTAGTAAGAATTCCCCTATCACAGGCGAGACGACAAGAGACATTTTAAAGGTTTTAAACTGTTTTATTTATGCATTTCCTCTTTCTTTTCACGTCTAGGCGTTGGCGTTGGCCACCTCCCATGGTCCCGACGAGGCACATCAGATGATCTGTAACCCAAGGCACGCATCGAGATGTGCTGGGTACATGTGATGTTTCGTCCAAAATATTACATTTGCATGCAGGGCATTACGATAGACCAAGTATTGTATTGTATTGTATGTTTTATTGACAGTACTCACTTGTACTAAATCACACGTATACAAAATCATAGGTCGTAAATACAAAATCATAAAACAAATATAATGAATTAACACAGAAAAGAACTAAAGAACTGAACAAGATAGGGTTGTTTAACACGATTATACAAAGGATAAATATTTATGCGGGTACACCGCGGTCTACCATACTATATTACTGCATATGAAAATAAAGTTATTACCAAAGACTGTAGGGAGGACGGAATCCTACTTGCACATGTACAAATATAAGTGTGAAAGAGAAAATGAATTTAAATATATTTTCACTCCTGTTTATTGGGGACAGAAAATAAATTTAGATTTATTTTCTTTCACACTTGGTCCATCGTAGGGCATCTTTCCAAGGTCTCCTACGTGTAGGGGTTTATGGTTGTGCTTTGTGTAAAGTCATGTGCAAAATTCTTATTAAAATGCTTATATTAATACAATCGTGCATACTGATCCAAGTCAAAACATTCGTTGACTGACAACTCATGAATTGATACCATAGCAAGTACTAGTATACAGTTGCCAATTATGCGTCAACAAGATATAGAATAGAATACAAATGATTACTAGTCGTACGTGAGACAATATCTTTATCTTTGGTCCTTTACGTTTACAGTTTATCTTTCCTATTAAAGCTGAAAGAAGGGAAATACCAGTCAAGGCCCGAATAGCAAACATTTCAATTTCTAAACGTTTTTTTCCTTCAGTTTCCTCAGAGACATGAAGCCGATGGACAATGGATTAATGTAAGGATATTCCTGAACAGCCACTGAAGCCAACTAGCCTTGTAAAATGCTCTCCATAGTCCGTCAAAAATAAAATCATACTATGTGAAGACAAAATTAAATTGAGATGAGTAACCAGTGCTGAGACAGTCAATTGATCTTTGCCATACATATCACTTCTATGTAGCGATGCAAGACTAAGTAGATGCTGGGAGTAGTAGGGGATCCATCTCTCTGGTAGATGGGATGAAACATTACATGGTTCTGACTAAGAAGATTTCCTATAAGTTTGCGTTAAATAGCTTTCTCAATAATGCTCGTCGTATCACAATGTTTTACTCCCAGTTGATTTTACCCCAGGTTTAGTTTGTTTTGACACCCTAGACGTGCGTGCGCCAATTCTCTGATTGAATTGCGGCCTTGGCCGCGGACCCAGCTTTGATTTGTGCGCTTTCTCATTTTATGTTTAAGATAGTAAGTGTAATCTGGATACAGGCAGTGATCACGTGACCACACAAAAAACCCTACAATAAAGTGACGTCATCGTCTGGTACTTTTTTCTAAATGTATAATGCGTTGTTTCACGCTTAAAATCATTATATTCTGATGGTTTGTCAATAAAATGTTGTATATTTGGCGCCGCTAGTTTCTTTGCGTTGTTTTTATGTTAGTAATGGCTGTGTTTATTGCACACTTTTTCTCATAACAAGAAATGATGGACGGTTACATTTCGTGTTGTTTGGCCGATTCTTGGATTCGACTCTGTGCCGATTCTTGTGTGTACGAATAAGCAGTGACTGGTACTTTTTTCGAAATAGACTAGTGCCAGTCCTTTGAGCTGTTGTGTGCGCGAATTTGCAGTGGATAGACTAGTGACAGTCCTCTGAGCTGCTGCGCGCCAAAAATCAGGTGGGGGGGGGGGGGGGGGGGGGGGTTGGGTACGATGCTGGTGCCGTTCAGCTGGGTGGACTCGTGCATGAAGCACACAACATAACATGCTCAATGCACAATTTCCCTTCTAGAATTGAGTCCTCCTGGATTAGTGAGGCACTGGAGGTGCAATAAATGATCAAATACGACCTGATTACTGTGCTGCCATCTATAGTTTGATATACATATTAGACTCACTTATCATCTGGTCTAGCTGTGGCATCGAACCAATGGAAATGGACTGAGAACCACGCCAGTTCTGTTGGAATTTCTACATAAGAAAACACATTCATACCTAGAAATCTCCTTGACAAGTGGCACCCGACACACACTTTCCCATTTTTCTCAATTAAACACAATCAATAAAGTTTACTAAACACTTTTTTTTAAATATTCAAGTCAAAAATCAAAAACTTAAGGATGTCTAGTTTTAGAATACATATGTATTGTATGTGTATATTAGAATTTTATTTTTCACATTCATGTCACAATTAATGCGGAATGACCCATCACTGAATTTTGGAGACGGCAACTTGGTATTTTGGAAATTGGATTTTACTTTCCATAGAAATTCATAATTATAATCTAAAGAAAATCTTTTATCATTTTATAACAAAACTGCTATAAGGTGTATAATATACATGTGGTAATACCGAGATTAGAATTTCACTAATTCGGGTATAAATCAATGAAGACAACAGTGTTTTTAAAGAATAACCTTTTTATTGTAATAATAAACAATAACCAGTCTCTGGACTTCATAACATCATACACAATGCAAACAGTAAATCTGGACTTAGATGCACATATGAAAGTGATACAAAGTTGACATTTTAATAAATTGTGAACATATATACATATTGTAAATCAAACTTTTCAATCATCAAGATCTACATACATTGACACCTCTCATTTTGAACACCCCAGAGATATGAAAACCTCATAATGTGACCTCTTTTTCCCGGTCCCAGTTGTATCTTTTACATTATGAAAAAAACTTAAGATGTGAACACCCCCTAGTGTGAATGCTCTAGCCCTGGTCCCTAGGTGATCATTTTTCTGAGGTTTCACTGTACACTTTAATACAAGCTGATACTTATAAAGTATGATACATTTTAACATGATCTTGTTCAAATTTAGAAAATTTACCACAGACATTGGTCCCAGATAGAATACAGTAGTATGATATAGAGTGCAGCCTTCAATTTGGCAATGCTGCTTTGGTATCCTAACCCTTCCCATGCTAAGGCTACTTTCATCCAACACACAAGTATGCAAAGCTTTTTGAAAACCATCCAACCCTGAGATGTTGGTATTCATTGGATAGCCCTAACTGAGTACTCTCAGATGAGTACCCATGTGCCAAGGTTTCAGTCAATTTTACAGTCATTTTTTGCAGAATTTTGTATTGGCCTAATTAGCCACCAGCAGCATAAGAGTTAAAAATCTGTTTAATTACAAAAAAAAGTAAAACCTGCATAAAATAAGCACCCGTGGGATATCCAGAAATATAAAATGTATATTCATGTGTAACATAAAGAGAGGGTTATCAATATGATAACATGATTTACCTGATCTTATGTGTTCAATAAGGCAGATTTCACTTTATAATTGTCAATACAAATACAAGTAAAAAAGAAAATCAACTTCCTTAGTTCAAATTTTATCATAATTGCAATATCTCAGTTTTATGATAGTCATTTCAAGTTCTGAAACTGATAACAAATAGTTCAAATAACAAACTATTAAACAAAATTGTAGTCAGAATAATTCTCAACATGACTTAGTATTGGAAAACTGATTAGTCACCGAACATATCTCTCGAACAATAGCTGATCCAATACTGTGTACTAAATTGCCATACAATCACATTCAGCTCAATTGATTCTTTTAAAGACATCATGTCTCACTGTAAGTAGATACAATATGTCACTTTAGAATCAACCCATTAATTAGCAGATCTGGACTGCCCTGAGATGAATGATCTTGCTGTATTACTCATTTGAATGAAGCCATGCAAAACCGCTTTGAATCCAACCCGTCTTTCTTTATTACTGTCTCGACACCACACACCATATCAGTCCAAATTGGGGTGAATCTTCAGAGGAGGTGCTCCTGAAAGAAGAGATACAAGGAAAATATATACAATAGATATTCTCAGAAATATAAAGATGTATTCAAGAAGTTGATACTGAAATTTAGATATGCGTGAGAAGACTACTTCGTACTAAATGTAACCAAAAAATTACTCAAGATAAAGTCATCTACTTCAAATACTTTCAAATCCATAAAGATTCTATGCAATGAATACAAAAACAGGTAAACACTATATTGCATATTCATTGCACATATACTATTATGCACAGTAGCACTTCCCGTTGTACTTGTACATTATTCAAATTGTGCACCATGCCACTTGGTACTTAGAAACCCAGAGTAAAGTTTTTCTTATTGTGCAGTGCACTTTTGTTATAGTTTTGTGATATGAAAACCACAACAATTGTTCAATGCAAATAGATACAAAATAAAGTGAATATCCATTCTGCTACTTGCTTAATTGGACTTTGTGCAAATAATGTGAAAGTGCTGCATCATATCACGTAAATTTAACATCCAATGCATAGGTATAAACCTAAGTACTGTGCCAAATGAGACATATGTATCTTGTCATTTTGCGACATCCTATTTATTCTACTTTAAATTTGCGCATTTAAGCAACCAAAAAAAGCAGATACAAAGCAGGATATTTATTTGAAGGATGTTATTTTGGGGTTATCATGGGGAGCACGAAAATAGCGAAAATTAAATGTCTGTAAAAATACCAGTTATACAGGAACAGATAATTTCCTAGTGCTACACAATCCTCCCAGTGACCTACCTGCCAATTCTGCCTTCTCCTTAGTTTCACTGCTCTCTTCTGATCTTAAAGATATAAAGGATGGCAAGCGGCGTTTCTTAAAGGGAATATCTGAATCATCTTCCTCTGCTGGTTGCTCCTCATCTTTAGAAGACCTACAACAAAACATTGAACAAATTAATATGATACATGTATAATGAAAAGTTTTTATCACACTTCCTCTTACAACCTAATGATGATTGATTAAGAACAATCATGCTTAGAGTACTTCCCAACAATTGCCATTTGACTAAATAATAGAGCATGAATTCATGTCATACTTAAAGCTTATGGGGGAAATTTCTTTGACTCACGTTTTTCCTCCGCCCTGTTTTTTTCACATTTCAGTACACAAAGTATATATTGCCTGAAAGGTCTTTTGTTGGGGAATACATTAAACATTGCAAATATACTCTTTTAGCAGGTTGTACGATTTTTGGGATAAAAAATTGAAAAATCATGCATAGCGTTTTAAACAGAACCGTTATCTACATTCGTTGACCAGGGACCATCAAATTTCATAAATGTGGAAAAAATTGATAAGGAAGAAATATTATCAAAGTTTTTCAAATTTCCACTCCGTTCAAATTCTAAAACTATTTCTTGAGGATTTTTTGTTGACTTTTGGCCAGTATAATAAGCCATGAATGCATTACAGGATTTACTCTATTCAGAAAATCCTGAAAGGATGCTCACCCTTGTTTGTTGTTGGTATTTGAGGTTCCTTCACCAGCAGAAATGTCTGTCTCTTTCCCTTGAGACTGAGACTTGCTTCTTCTCCTCCCTTTCACGTTCCTCTTCTGGCCCTTCTTCTTGGGGTGGTACATCTTGCACTTGCTGCCCTCTGGGCAAGCGCCAGTGCGGGAGAAAGTTGGACAAGCGAGGGTGTGTTTTCTTTGACACTGCAACAGACATAGCAATAATGAACATGAAAACTGCAATTATTGTAAATCTTCAATAAAATTATCCCTTCCAGTGCTAAGGCTACTTTCATCTAAAACACAATAAAGCAAAGATTTTTCAAAACCACCTAAACTCAGGCATGTTGGTATTCATTAAAAAGCTCTGGCTGTGTACTCTCAGATGAGTACCCCTGTGCCAGGGTTTCCGTCATTTTTTTAGGTTTTTTGCATAATTTTGTATTGGCCAAATTAGCCACCAGCAGCATAAGGGTTATTCATCTATAAACTACACCTTCGCATTGACGCGATGGAATCTTGATTATTTATACATTATTCTAGTCTTGGCTAAATCTAGGAGAAACAAAACAAAGGTAGATAAAACAAGGGCCAATTAGTATACATACACATATGGCCCCAAGCACCATAGAGGGGTTCGGGTATGAGACTTAAATAAGAGTATGCGACACCACTGATCGCCCTACAATTCACTTGCTAACAAGGGCACTTCAGGGGCCAGTTGCCCAGACATGACTTAGGCTTAACTTAATGCCTTTTTCCAAATGGAACACTTAAGCTCTTTTTGGGATGATGCCAACATGTTTCGGAATCAAGGCTTAAACTAAGTCCATGGAGTTGAGGGCTTTCCTGGAAATGGGCTTAAGTCCTAAATTTTTCAAAAGCAACACAAGCAAACTGTAGTCCCCTTGCAAGTATGTACTGTAGAATAGGAAATTAATCCGAGTGGTTTATTCTGCAGAACTTTTCCGAGTAGGGTCATTTCGGTATAATGAAAGTCAGATATATTATTCCTGTCATTAGAAAACTAACCTTCAGTATTGGCTTTTCAGAATAAAAAATTTCAGAAATCGAGATTTCAAAATCCAAAATCACAAACTCGGTTAATTTGCACCTCGGATTAATTTCCTATTCTACAGTATTCACTTTAAAATTGAGGTGACTAGTGGTGGCCTCTTCATCATCATCTGGGATACCCAAAGACAATGTTTTTGAGTGGCCATGGCCAACATTTACATATAGTATGACACTACGAAAGAACCTCTTCCTCTAAGAAAATGATCAACCGCAGCCATCTTTAAGCCTCAATACGAGAGTTGAGCCTCCTTCATGGGAGGCTTAAAATCTAGGCCCTAAGTATGGCAAAAAGTTTAAGCTTTAAGCGCTAAGTCACATTGGTGCAGCTGGCCCCAGTATCTTTAGTATGCCTAACATAAGACCCTGCATCTGAGTAAAACATATTACTTGGCTTTAGATATCAAAGCACATTGGGTGTTAGGTAATAATATTTCTTACAGATGAATTTCATATAAAATATAATATGTAGGTGAAAAGTACCTTGTCTCCTAAGGGGCAATATCCTTCAATGAAATCCTGGCAGACTTTAGCATCTTTGTTGACGTTGACATGGAGATAGGGACAGTCGTCATGGCTACAGACTCCTCGCAGGAAGTACAAACAGACAGGCATCTTCTCCTTGGCAACTTTATGTGAAAATGGACAATCCTGTACCTTACATGTGCCACGCAAGAATCTAAAGAAGACAAATTAAACAGAATATCAGATTGATACAGTTTTTCTCCCATTTTGTATCAAGGTTCAATATTTTTTGTATCAATGTACATGTATATTTATACATTGTGGCTGAAATTTCAAACAGTTTCCCTTAAAAATAATGGTATTGAATTGTGTTATGGAATTTCTTTAGTACACTCTACTATTAGAGATCTTTCTAAGTTTTCATCTTGATAAACCAACAAGTTTTGGGTGTTTCATCATTTGATATGTTCTTTCATGACCTGGAGTAATATAACATTGCTAAATGATATTGAGTGGCCAAATTTAATTACAAAGTGCTTGGTAGCTTCATACTGAATGGAGCAATTTCTTTGGGCATAATTCTTTAAACCACACAACTATCGTGACAGACCTTGTCCATGTGGAAGTTTAGAAAGTTTGTTTTCTTATATCATCATTACATTATTACAACTATTATTATTATCATTATTATTACTATAATTATTATTATAATTATCATTATTGTTACTATTATTATTGTAATTATTACTAGTATTATAATTATTACTACTTTTATTAATATTATTATCATTATCATTATTAATATTATCATTATCATTATCATGATTATTATTATCATCATTATTATTATTATCATCATCACCATCAGCATTATTAAATCATCAAATAACCATATTGTAATTATCAAGTTATAATTATTATAATATATATCTATTTTTCATATTGCACTTATCAATAATTGTTTCTTGTGAGGTGCTGTGACTCACTGTGTACAGACTGCAACCCTGTTAGGACCGTGCTGGTACCGGCAATTGACTCCTCCATTACACTTGCCCAGTTATAATCATTATATTATATATTATTAATGTCATATTAATTAATCTTTGTTTCTTGTGAGTTGCTGTGACCCTTGGTGTACAGACAGCCACCCTGTTAGGATAGTGCTGGTACGGGCACTTCTCTCCTCTGTTACACTTGCAGAGTTATAATTATTATAATATATATTTTCAATATCACGTTAATTAATCTTTGTTTCTTGTGAGGTGCTGTGACTCACAGTGTACAGATAGCCACCCTGTTAGGATAGTGCTGGTAAGGGCACTTCTCTCCTCTGTTACACTTGCCGATTTATAATTATTATATTTAATATATATTATTAATATCACATTAATTAATCTTTATTTCTTGTGAGGTGCTGTGACTCACCGTGTACAGATAGCCACCCTGTTAGGATCGTGCTGGTAAGGGCACTTCTCTCCTCTGTTACACTTGCCGAACCTATTGAAGAACATGCAGTATTTCTTCCACTTGGTCTTCTTCAGATTGTTCTTCTTATACCTCGCAGCGGTTGCTGTGGCAATGCTTCGATGGACAGCACGACTAAAGGATACAAAAAGAGAAACAATTTCAATATTGTTAACATGTCCAGCACTCCAATCAGATTATTCCTTCCTTCTTCCTTTAGAATACTTTTAATCATCACCTTTTTATCGAGTTATAAATGGCATTTCAAAATTTTCACTCATACAATACAATAGGTACATCAAATGAGATAACGGAGTAAACAATGTCTTGCTATGTCGATACAAAGGAATGAATGATTATTCTTGTAATTTGGGTAACTGGCTTTTGACCCCCAAAATTTCATAAATCCTTAGTTTTGACCATTTGTTTAAAATCCTGAGTAAGACCCTGCTTGACACACCACTACCATAGTAACCAACCATACCTAGAATAGGCTCCTAGTCCCTAAAAGTTGTCATTCCCTTCTGTGTTGACAAAGCAGTATGTTGTAGTACCAGGTATCGTAGATAGATGGCACCACCTGATTCTTCAATCTCTAGATGTTTTAGAGGTTATACTCAAACTGAATGCATTATTCCCATGGTGAGATAAGTGAAAACTAAATTGGCCACTATGGCCTCCTAGACTATTTGGTGCCTGGTAACAGAAGAAACATAAGAGAAAAATACATGACAGCCTAGAAATCTAGGCTATACAATACCTACCTAGCTAGTACTCTATTCTTTGCAGTGGATGCCTTGACCAGTGTCCCTGGCTTGGTCTGTATGTAAGTGACCCCTCCGATGTCCACTCTGGTCACTGCTCTCTTCTGCTGGACACCTGCTCCTGGCTTGGATGGGGAGACTGGACAAGAAAAAAACTCAATTATTTCATAATACAGTAAACAGTACATCACTCTCATAACTTATTACTCAATAAACCTCAATTACTCAATAATACAGTAAACAGTACATCACTCTCAAAACTTATTACATACTGGATCTATGATACTTTTGAAAATAGTTTTGGAATTGTATGTTAATCCAAAGAATATTTGAAGGGGAGTTGTAAGTCAGATTATGATTAACTTTTCTCCTTCAAATATCTTCGGAAAATAGCTTATGTTGAGAAAGACATCACCAAAATAGTCAGGCGTTCTTTGGGCATTACAGGCATGAATGGGTTAAAGCATGAATGTATATATACTTACATGCAGGGGTGGCAGAGCTGTCTACCCTCCTCAGAGTTTTTCCGCCTTGGTCCATTTTGAACTTCACTCCTCGGACAGAGATGGTCTTCATATTACTTCCATTCAGTTCTGCAAATACAAAATGCTATAGACTTTCAATAACAAGAAACACATCTTTGTGCCATTCTGGATCTGTTAAATCTAACAGCAAAAGGTGAAAGTAGAAAGGCATCTAAGCAGCTAATTTCGTAATATACTTCCCTACTAAGTAGCTAATTTCATTATATACTTCCTTACTAAGTAGCTAATTTCAAAATATATTTCCTTACTAAGAAGCTTACTTCAAAATATTTTTCCTGTGTTGATTTCAAAATTTATTTCCTTAAATGGTCATTTCAAAATAAATTTCCTAATTAAAATGCAAAACATATTTCCTACCCTAAGTTGGTAATTTCAAAATCTATTTACTAACTGAGATGCTAATTTCAGAATCTATTTCCTAAGTTGTTAATTTCAAAATACATATCCTAACTATTAACTAAGATGCTAATTTCAAAACATATTTCCTAAAATGGTAATTTTGAAATAAATTTCCTACGATGCTAATTTCAAAACATAGTTCCTAACAAAGCAGGTAATTTCAAAATATATTTCCTCTAAGATGCTAATTTCAAAATATATTACCAAGTGATAATTTCAAAATATTTTTCCTTACTAGATGCTGATTTAAAAACATATTTTCTAAGTTGCTAACCTCAAAATCTGTTTTCTAACTTAGATGCTAAACACATTTCCCAAGATGCTAATTTCAAAATATATTTCGTTAGTAAGCTGCTAATTTCAACAAATGATTAACTTACTCCTGATGACGACATTTCGTTTCACTTTTTTAAAGCCGGTAGGTGGCGCTTTTGTCAGTTTCCTTCTCGAGGACCTGTAGAGCATTCCACCGATGACCACTAGTCTCTTTGACTGACCACTGGACGCTTGACCTTCTCCAGCCGACTTCCCCCTTCTGTCTATTTTCAATCTGAAATACGGTAAAATATATTAAGTGATACAAAGGAATGACAGGGTTGGACAAAGAGGCAGTTTTCAGAGATTTTCCAAAAGAATCTTGCTCTCGAGCCCTAAACTTTTAATAATCCATACTGAATTCAAAGCAAGCAGCATTAGGGATGGATACCTCATAGAACGGAATGGTACGGTACCGGTAGCAATGAAACGGTACAGCATTTTAGCCATGCTGTTAAAGGTACTTTATTTCATTATTACCTTATAATACCTTAGAAATTATGTTGTGAATAGTCATATTTAGGATCCTTGACAATCCTTAATAAATAATAATTTCGCAGTGGTCAGTATCACTAAGAGTACCTTTAAGGAATAAAATGGTACGATACCAGTACCAGTACCTCTCAATGGTATCCAAAATTTGAATGGTCAGGAACTCTTAGTTCATGTCTATTTAATACAATAAAGTTTAACTTTGATGCATGGTTTTCTTTGTAAATAAGACCCCTAATGAATAAAAATTTTGACCATGTGATCAGAGTACATAATCGAACCTTTATCAATCTGAATGCCACTCTCAGGCTCTACTTACTTGTTTTTGGCTGGCAGGTGGTGTGTGAGCTTGCGCTGTAGGAACTTGCTGGTCAAGAGAGCTGACCGACGGTTCAGCGTTGATGCGGGGGCCTTGATGAACTTGTACTTATTCTGACTCAGGTTCTTCACAGACCGACCCAAAATCTGATTGATGCTTAATCGGTGACCTGCAGGAAGGGGAAATTCATATAAGTTCAGTACCACTGCTTTTAGTCAGCAGGATAGGGATAGGTATCAGTAGTCGATACAATACAGAATAATGGTATCAAATAGGAAAATCTATCATATTGATAAAGTAAAGTATCAAATGGTATCCTTTATATATAAAAAACTGACTTAAATTGCTACCTGGACATCCCTGCACAAAGGAAATTTGCTAAATATTTACTTATTTAGGCAAAATTTCCGAAGCTAACCGTGCTAAACTTAACGAAATTGTGTCTCTGGAAGAGACCTTTAGGACAATAAGCACAAGGATGCAAAGATTAAAAAAAAAACACCCAATCCCTGTCATGTTGGTATTCATGATGATAGCTCTCGCTGAGTACTCTCAGATGAGTACCCATGTACCAGGGTTTCAGTCTGTTTGCCGGTTATTTGCATGAATTGCATCATTCTGTATTGGCCAAATTAGCCACCAGCAGCATAAGGGTTAAGAAAATTTAAGATAGAACTGCGATGTTGCTTATGAGAAAAGACAATTTTAGTTACCTTTAGGTCGCTTCAATGAGAATCTGGTGTTCCAGGTATGGCTCTTGGGTTCCACCTTCCTACGACTCATTAAGGGCTGTGGAACTTTCTGCGGAGAGTTCTTGTTCACCCATTTCAACTTGGACCTACTAGGCAAGCGTGACGAAGCCTTGTACAGTGGATTGTCACCTTCCACCAATGAAGGGTTCTTAACGATTTTGTACTTAGTTCTCACCACGGTTTGTGAAAGGTTATGTTTGACCATATTCCTCTTATGGGCATTAATTGATAACAGGGGATGTACAGTAGGTTTGAAAATTGTGGGTGACTTAGGAGCAGATCGCCTGTACCTGTATTTTGAAGAAGTTGAGCTTTTTGTTGTGGCAGTAGATTGAGTGTAGACTTTTCTCAGCTTATATTTGGATGCAATTACTTTTGCCATTTTCTGGCCTGAGGTTGGTGGCCTAGAAAGAGACATGCTGTTATAAGTGGTATTATTAACCAGTGAAGGGACTTTTCGTATTTTAAACCTACTCGTCACAACCTGTCTCGATTGACTACTTTTTGAAAATGTTCTAGGAATTGTTAGCTGCATATTCATACTGCTACCGGGTGAAGCAGGTGGCACATGCTGTTGTGACTTGGTCTCTGTTATTTTCTTCCAGCTATACTTTGTCTTAACGATTTTCTCCGGCTTGAAAAGCTGCTTTTGCAGGAAGACCCGTGCAGCTGACTGCAACTCGCCGTCAGATTTACTCGAGTAGGAATCGTTGATTCCGGCGAGGAAAGCTTTGGCTGCCCTCTGCATATCTTCTTCATGCTGTTGGCTATCACTATGAGAAACGTCTTCCTCTTCTCTCTGGACGAGCTCCATGTTTCTCCCTGGGCTGTCATCCTGCACCATCTGAAAAGCCACCTTCTCCAGGAAAGCTCGAGCTGCAGACTGCAGAGATATCTCCTCACTGAAGCTATCATCGAGCGAACCGCAATGGCTGAAAACTGCAGCATCCCGGCTCATACTGACAGCCCTTTCTGGACTACTTTTTGACAGCTGACTTCGATTCGGTGGTACATACTGACTAGACTCTCCAATGTCATGTTGTCTCAGGCTAACAACCTTTTTCACATAACTTTTTGATGACACACTCCTAACCAAAGTTTCAGAACGAATAGATTGTCCTACATTTAGTTTCTCAATCACAGCCTTTGCAGGATTTCCTTTTGAAGACTCACTCCTAGGCAAAGGTCCAGAATGACTAGATACACTGATATCTCGCTGTGTCGCAATTACAAGCTTTTTCACATTTCTTTTTGACAATGCACTCCTAGGTGGCAAATCAAGGGCAGATTGCTTTTTTGCGACCCAAACGTACCTGGATGGTACCAATTTCTTCATCGGATGGACATTTTGTTGAAAGCCACTGGGGTCACTCTGTGCAAGAACGGTTCGATTGGCACTTTTAGTTACACCAGCTGTCTTTTGTGTTATTGGAGACACTGTAGTAAGTGTGGATTGGATGCTTTTCCCATGATCACCAACCAATACTTTTTTGACATCATTCTTACCTGAAGCTTTTTCAGGGATGCTGGGTGTGATTTTACTCTCTCCAGTAGGAGGTATAATTTGGGATAAGTTTGGTTTCTCAGAAACACTTTTTCCCGATAAGTCAGACTCGGTTTGCACAATATCCTTTGTGGACAATTTACTATCACTTATTCCTTTAGTCTTCGACTTAGTACCTGGATGTTTACATGTCCCAGTGAGTGCATCTTCAGTATTGTCTTTCGTTTCCTTTCTACCTGAAGTATCTGCATCAGTAGTAGAAAGAACTCTTGTTTTAGATGTCAGAGATGGCTTTGTTTTGCTTGTGGTGACGACCGCGTATTTCCCCATAACCTTAGATTTTAATTTCTCTTCTGAGGGTACATCAACCCTAGCAGGATCAAGGCTATTGCCTTGTTGTGAAGCTTTACTGGTAGTAGACCCTGGCTGGTCATTTTTAGGACCTAGGCTTTTCCCTAGTTGTGGAGCTTTTCTTTTACCATCCCCTGGTGGTAGCTTTCGTACTAAATCATCATTGACATTAGAGCAGGACATTTGTTTTGAGGAAACGGAGGCTGGGGCCGGGGGTATCACTTTCCCGACACTGCTTTGCTTACCCTGATTCGATCCCGTCTTTGAATTGGACCCAAGCACATTGCCCTTACTTGACAGGGTGCCAGATTTTGAGGACAAATCCGCAGGCAACAATACCGTCCTAGTACCAGAGGGTTTTGCTTGCTTGTTTTCTGGTGGGGTAATATTATGAGACGGAATCTCCCCACTCTGTGGTTCCGACACTTGTGGCTTCCTTTCCTGTACAGCTAGGACTTTCCTCATCCCTGAAGTGGATTTGTCAGAAACAAATAACGTTTGCGGATTTTGCACTGAGCCCTTCTTTATGGAAAAGGAATTAGACTTTTTAGATGTACTTTCTTCAGTAGATGCTAAGACATCACCTGTTTCTCTAGGGTCACTAACACCACTGTGTTCATTTATTACCAGTTCCTTCTCTGTACTAGAAGTTCCAGGCACTTTGACACTTGCAGGAATCATTTTCTCTACTCCCATATTTGACTGTGAGGAAATGTCAATGCTTCCTTTTTGAGATAAATCTTTCAAGGCACTATTAGCTTGGAGGGGATTTATGCTAGAGTGTGGAGTAGAAGTCTGAGGTAAAGTCTTGGAATTTGTTTGTGAAGTTCCAGAAGAGCTAGTATGATGTTCTTCCTCTGCAGGAGCAGCAGAGTGTTTGGATGAAGAATCTTGCGGCGTAGATTTTGGATTTTCTTGTGGAATGTGTTCCTTAAAACTGGTATTATCACTAACAGACACGGGTTTAATTTCCTTCAATTCATTACCAAGGGCTAAAGTTTTCTTTCCTTTTTTTGGTGGAATACTTGTGTCTGAAGTCTTGTTGTCATTTGCCAGATCAGGATCTGGCGCAATGGTTTTCTCCTTCTGCCCAATATTTGGGTCTACATTCTTAGTCTCTTGCACCCGCTCAATATCACAGCCTAAAGTCTTTAAGTCTTTGATCATTTTACTATTTGTCTCTGAAGCCTTTAGGTCACTCCTCAACCCAGTATTAGGGTCTGAAATCCTGGTATCCATCTTATCTTTAATACCGGGGTCTGAAACCAGCGTCTTAGTATCTTTGCTGGGCAGATTCCTGTTAACCTTAGTTTCTTTCCTTAGCTTAATGCCAGGGTCCAATACATTGCTGCCACTTGTTGGTTTGATAACAGTATTGAAAGCCTTTCTATCACTCCCAGTCTTGACACTAGGATCTAGAAGTTTAGTTGCTGGTTTAGGCTTAGTACCAGAGTCAGAAGGCTTGATTGCTGGAGAGGGCTTAACACCCAGTGCTTTTTCATCATGTAAAGTCTTGGACTTAACTAATTTTCTATTAGTTGCAGGTACAGCATTTGTTATTCTGTTATTCACAATATTACTGGATTCATGTACACTACTGCAATGTTCTCTCTCTTTGCTTTTAGAGGTTTTTGAAACAGCAACCCCTGACGTTGTAGCGCTAGCTCCCTGTCTTAAGGGGTGTTTTCCTAATTCTGTTTTACCCGTACCCTTTCCTTGGGGTCTATGGTGACTCTCCTGGGACCGCTGTGTGAGGGTGGAGGGGTTGTGAGTTGTAGATGCCCTGCATTGTTCTCCTGTCTGTATCCCAGGCCGCACCCACTTCTTGTTTCCTGGAGGTCTGGTGCTGTGTGATCGGCTGCTGTAGGAGGTAGTGGTGGGATTGTGGTCTCGGTGAAGACCTGCATATCTCGCAGGTTGGTTCCCATGGATATTCCTATGTGCACTAATCAGACCTGTAAGAAAAAAAAGAAAAAAATGTGTACTCACAAAAAAATATAAATTTACTCACAAAATATTTTTTCTCATGCAAAAAGGATATGCTATATAACACATAAATAGGTACTCATTAAAATAGATATGTGGTCGAAAAACTACAGAAGAAGAACTCAGGGTCTTACTCTTAGCCAGGATTTAGAAACTGGGTGCCCAAAATTAAAATCTTTAGAAAACAAGATACTAGCCCAATAGTGGACAGACAATGGCAAATGGGCTAGGAGTATTACATTGTTTATGACACTACATACCCAAGGTTTGGAATTTGGATTTAGCCCAGTCAGTGTCAGAGTCAGAGAATATATTCAAGATGTCACATGAATTTCATGTGACATTTTGGACAACATGGTCCAACCTAAGACCCTGCCTGGAAGCCAATGATCACTACTTACACTGTCAACAGTTCTCGACTATTATGTACTCAATAGCCTCATAATCAGGATATTCGCAGTAAATCAAACAGTCCTCTTAAAAGAAGACGTGTACCCTTTAAAATTTAATGACATTTATAAAGGATAACCAGAATCCAGATATAGTCTGTCTGACTCGAGTTTGGCAATCACTTTTGCCACTTTTTTGTGACAAAACGTTCCAGTTTTCCATCCAAACTTGGCAAATATGTTAGGAGCACTACTACGTGTATGTACAAACATACGTTTTGTCTCAACTCTGCAAAATGTTGATTTTGCTCATTAGGTCCTATTGTAAAATGTGTCCATTGCCAACAATACAATCTCGCGTGTTTGTATTGTTCGCAACAGACAAACACGTGTTGTGAATAGCAAGGCTAGGGATTAAGTGAGGGGATTAAGACCTCCACGCTCAGTCCCTTGGGATCCAGTGAGTGATCCTCACATGTGATGTGGGTGGTTTGAACCCCACATTCTGGGCAGTTATTCTTGAGACGTCCAACGTGCACCATCCTTGGTCAGTAGATCTACATGTATCCTGGACAAGATGGCCATCGACGTAGTAGCTGTCTGCCACTTCAGTATCCTTTACTCATCTGATTGAGGTGAGTTACAACATTGGCGCTGCGACTACAAGATCCTGGCGAGAGGAAGAGGATTTTGGAGGAGATTTGGACCATATCACTGCAGATCAAGATAAAAGAGCCTTAGAGAATTTTCAAATCTTTGAAATCAGCTCTGTAGAAGATTGGAGGTATATTTCCTGATCTTATACATCTGCTTTCCATGCTCTTTAGATTCAAGCTAAGGATTTCTGATCTTCGTTTTGACAATGATTGAAAATTTGTTGAAATGTGCTTTTGACTATGATGTCACTGCCAATTCCACTGGATATAAGAGCCTTGGAGAATTTTGATATCTGAGAGAACGACATTTATGTTCTTTCTGTTCTTGAAATCAAGTCAAGGATTTCTGATCTATGTTTTGACAACTGACTGATTCTAAATTTGAAAACTTAGGTTAGTTTAGTTTGCATTTTTGAAAAAGAAAGTGTCAGTTAGTGGTTGCTAAGCAGCGGCAGCCATCTTTAAACTTGAGAAAAACTTCTTCTCATTCACTGTCAATTGAAATAAAACTTTTGTTAACAGTGAATAGTTTTGATCAAGTCTAGATATTTAGTTTACTTGAAATCAATTAGAGATAGTTTAGATATTTTTCTAGGTCTAGAACTTAGAATACAAAAAAATGTGCATTGTCTTGTCTTGTGAATTTTCATGAAACGCATGTGTTATTGCACTTGCACAACCGATCAATATTGGTATAAACAACACCAACATGAATGTTCTAGGCATATTTTTTCACTAATTTGAATTTTTTAGGGAAAAGTAGGTGTATTTCTCTGTTTTCAAAATTGACAATTGTGTATGTAACCGGTTTATACTGGTATTGAATAGTATTATTTAACCGATTCATATTGGTATTTGCTGACAACCGAGTTATCTTGGTATTATTGCATACAAAGAACAACTTTTGTAGACAACTCTACTGGATTTCCGTGAGTATGGCTTCACTTAAGTTAAATATCAACACAGCCACTCCAGAAGAGTTATCTAAACTCTACAACATTGGGCCAAAGTCATTGAGTGCAATTGAGCATCTCAGGAAACAAAAGTTATCAGAGGGTAGCTTTGTGGTAGTCAAGGATTTTCATGAAAATCCACAACTCGAAAGCACATTACATCATCTTATCGAGGTTGGCGAGATCACTGATGGAGATCCAAATGCATACACACCATCCACCGAACAAAGCAGTATTGGAAGCATGGCCATCAACATAAAAAATCTGATGCAGATGATGCAAAACTTCAATGAGCGTATAGATAAATTTGAGGCCCGACATTCAAAAGATATCAAAGAACTTGAATGCAGAATCACGAATCAAGTAAAGGGAGTAGAGGAGAGGATGGAAGCAAGACTTCAAAAACCAGAACAACCTCAGGAAGCGAAACAGAAGGGCGCCATACCAAAAACAAAGGCTCTACCCAAGACAGAGGTGCCGTCTGACACGCTACTGCATGAGAGCACCGAGAAGTCATTCAGAGCTTCTGTCGCATCCTTTATAAAATCAAATCCACCGCCTGTCCCATCAAGTTCTTCACAGAAAACTGGTCCTCAAGAGTTACAGCAAAAGTCAGAAGAGAAAGAAAGTGAGATTATCGTTTCAAGATCCAGTAGACCCGAAAGAGGAAGGTTCTCTTCAAAGAAGTTGTTCTCCCCAAAGATCCAACCTTATGATGGGAAGGATGACTTCAGGTCGTTTCTTGTAAAGATAGAACTTTTAGCTGAATCCTATGAATGGAACGAAAATGAGAAGCTCGTCATTCTGGTACAGAACCTTACAGGAAAACCGCTTGATATATTTTCAAAGCAGAAGCCAGAGGATCGCAGGAGTTTTAAGATCACATCAGAGAAACTTCTTCGTATCTTTGGTAAGGATGATAGTCCACCCGTCATTCGAACCCAGCTGATGGTGATAAAACAAAATGAGGATGAGCTAACTGATGACTTTGGTCAGCGAGTTATGCAGTTAGTCTTGCAGGCTTATCCTGATGCTTCAGCATGTATGATAGACACACTGGGGATTGAAGCATTTATGCGTGGCGCTTTTGACAAGTATGCCGTAGAGATCGCTATGATTCGTGAACCGAAGACACTTACAGAGGCTGTGAATTTTATGAAGGTTGCTCAGTCAAACCATTCACTCCTATCTCAAGGGTCAAGAGGGAAGCTGCGACAGGTATCTTTTGAAGATGAACCAAAAGTGCATCGCCTTCAAGATGAATGGTCTAGTCCAAGTGAAGATGAGGGAATTGCATCGACCATGCGGGAGATGATGGCTCTAATTCAAAAGATAAGTGATAAGCTGGATCCTTCAATTCAACCAGCTAGTCAAGCAACACCCGAATCACCAGGACGATTTTCTTTGGTGCATACTTAGAAGTAAAAGGTCATTAACCAGTTTTTAAATAGTAATATGTCGATATCCTTTAAGATTACTGGAACCCGATGTATATTGGGAATATTGCTGTCAGTTTGGACTGGATGGAGACGGACAGACAATTGGTCCATCTAACTTTTAGGAAAACTAAGGTTTTAGTTTGTATCTATTGTATATAGATATTTTTAGATAGTTCCACCCGATTTATATTGGGATCGTAAATTAAACCGATGTATATTGGTCAAGGTTTTACCCGATTTATATTGGGATCTTACATTAAACTGATCAATGCATATTGGTCAAGGTTTTACCCGAAGAATTTTGGGATTATTCACGGCATCTCTTCCTTAAGAAATAGATAGGGGAGGAATGTTGTGAATAGCAAGGCTAGGGATTAAGTGAGGGGATTAAGACCTCCACGCTCAGTCCCTTGGGATCCAGTGAGTGATCCTCACATGTGATGTGGGTGGTTTGAACCCCACATTCTGGGCAGTTATTCTTGAGACGTCCAACGTGCACCATCCTTGGTCAGTAGATCTACATGTATCCTGGACAAGATGGCCATCGACGTAGTAGCTGTCTGCCACTTCAGTATCCTTTACTCATCTGATTGAGGTGAGTTACAACACACGCGACTGACGCTTGATCGTAGTGTCAGCAATGTGCACATTTTACAGTAGGAACTAATGAGCAAAATCAATATTTTGCGGAGCTGAGACAAAAAGTATGTTTGTACAAACACGGTGTAGTGCTCCAAAGAGGTTTGCCAAGTTTGGATGGCAAACTCGAACGTTTTGTCACAAAAAAGGGGCAAAAGTGATTGCCAAACTCGAGTCAGACAGACTAGATCTATAACAACATGTCATTTCATTTCCTAGTGCGCCACAGACTTTGAGTTTGTTTGATACATCCAAGGATTAACATGAGATAATTAACATATATTGCTATCTGGCGTAATGTTCTTATCAAGTACCAACATGCCTAGTATCTAAGAAGTAACTTCAAACAGACTTACTTGTCAAAAAACTTATTTGTTTTTGCAGTTTCTCTGCTTCATTCTCGGCCATGATGTTGTTGAATGTAAACCACCTGACGTCATCTAGCGTTCGCAGTTCCTGAATCCAAGGTCAAGGTTGTTTGGGCCTTATTCGGTTTCAAGAACATTCGAGAATATTCGTTAACGTCCATGGAACACCGCAGTCAGATACTAGAGAGAACCATTCGACGAACGTCGGCTATCACAGAAAAAGGATGTAAACTTTTTAATTTTCCGTTATAGACATGAATTCATACATCTGAAGCTCTGGCATAAGATTTAAAAGATCCATTCCCCGTTATTTTTTAATTTATTCAGTGTCCCGCTGTTCATGTTTCATTACAGACCTTTGTATGGCAAGCAGTTTGTAAGTTAATTAAGCATCTTTTTTAATAATTGAGGTTTGATTATAAATATTCACGAATATCAATAATGATTTATAAACATAAGAAAGAAATTGCAAATACTAAAACATTTCTGATATCACTATTGATTGTTTAATACATAATAAATAATATACATAAATAAATATTAAGTTATTTCTTATTAGTCGTTATTCTTTTTTTAGCAATCATTCATAATTATTTGAAATGTATACATAAACGCACGAAAGTCATTTATTATATTGATTTATCATTATTTATTTTTTAATATTGGTAAATGCAGACAATCATAGCTATTAGAAAGTGATTTATAGAACCAATAGGGTTCGCAACCAATAGGGTTTTGAGCCTTGATGACCCGAATGTACTGTAGGTTGTAACGAGGGCAGACCTTGTGCGTGACCTGGATTGATATCCCGTGCTCGCAGCCAATAGGGCTTTGAGCCTTGATGACCCATGCCAAGTTTACTTATTGCACTGTATGCGCTAAACAATAGCCGCAACCATCACTCCGCCCCTAATCTTAGAAGAATAAAGAACATGAATCGGTCTCGTCAGACCAGGGGGTATTCCACGATAGTATAGAATTAAATATATTGTTCCTGGTCAGACCAATTATCATAGGACCCATTATAAAATCCTGAACACACCTAATCTCGCTGAATCTAGTATCAGTGTGACGTCACTAGGAGACAAAGACCAATGAGGACTCTCGTATCTGTTTATATTGCACAGAAGGTTGCTCACGCACATGCGCAAAACGCATCTCTTGAGCGGTTTTATCAATACCTGGGCTGGGAGTCGTTTCCAGGCTGTTGAGCGAGATCTGCTGGTTGCTTATCCGATGATGGACATTATTGTGATTGTATGGAAATTTGCTCTCCGCTTCATATCCCCGTATCTAGTTCTCTCATGCGTATAGGCATAAATGCATGGGAATGTCCATATCTAAGTTCGTAACCTCTTTGTACAGGCATTCTGTGAACTTTAATACAACTGCCAGTGCTCAGTATATATGGCCTATTAAATACACCATCGACTGATTATGCCATGGATTTCACACTGTCTGGGTTTAGAACTATCTAGCTTCTAGGCTGTGTTGTGTGCTCATAGATATATAAGGGCATGTGGCCTCCCGTTTGCAATTTTGTGCGTGCAATAGCCACAGACATTAATTCAAATAGCAAATTTTCAACTACTCACATTAGCATACCGTAAGGCCATCTATCCACAAGAAATGGCATATGGATATGACCTGGGAGGCAGGCTGGACGCGAGGTTCCGGAACCCGCCGATAGGCGGCTTCAAACACGTCGAATGCCTTCGTGGAACGCCATGGATTGTTTCATTAGAGAAAACTTGGTTCTTCCAGTTATGTATGATAGCGTCCAATCTGTTTTGGTCAAACAGCATGGATACATTCAATGGACCAATTGTACTAAGAATACACTTTTAGGAAATCAAATAACCTTTTTAAATCAGTGAAATTAGCGATTTTACAGTTTTGATGACGTCACAAGTAATTGGAAGCTAATTATACGAATACGAATACGAATACGAATACGAACTTTATTACTCTCTAACCGCATTTTGCGGAACATAGAGGAAATACAATAATTTCATTAGAATAATCAACATATATATACACCTACATTGTAGTCATAATTGTAAAAATATACATATATACATATATACAATATACGCCCATAAAAGTTATGTGTATCAACATTATACAATGATTTATCTGATTACTGTCATAATATTAGTCATATAGACAGTTTAAATCAACATTATCAATTTCTTCACTCACAACATCTGGAAGAGATGTGTATTCCTTCATGCCAAAATAAACAAATTTGGCCACCTTAATTAACAATTTTCTATCATTTGTATTTAATAATTGACTCATTTTCAAAGTGCTGCATCTAGTTCTGTAGTATTTTGGTATGCTTGATATTCTAAGTTTTTCAATACCATTGCATTCAATTATAATACGCGACGGTGGCGACGCGTAGCGGCGTGCATTAACACTACAGACATGTAGTGTAAATGAACGCCGAACACGAACACGTTACAGTCAAACTCCCCCCCCCCCCCCCCTTACTACACCCATTCTACTGCCGACACATGGCATTCAACCCTTGTTCCGAAAAAACTCTGGGTTTATAGGAAATACGGTCTGATTGAAGGATGTACATGTATGACTATGGATAGCAAGGTGTCGCTTCAATTAAACCCCATCTGTCGGATTTCCCACTATAAATTAAGTGTTGGAAAGTTAAATAGGATCGATATTTACTCAATTGATCACGAATAATTGTGCATTTCCTTAATTGGATATTTCGGTAACGGGTGGTGTAATCTTAGATGAATGTACGCATGCAATATTTTTCACACATTCTCGGTGCACAGCAAAATCCTATATGAATATCCAGGAGGAGCGATTTTTAGTAAAATACGCAGCAAGTAATGAATGGCGGTGGTATTAAATTCCAATCTCCTAAGATATGTGAAAAGTGTGGGGTATATGAAATACCACATACTGTGTGAGCCTTTGTCCTTTAATATGCCTAAACCCCAAAGGTCTACCCAAAGGTAATTGAGCAGGTTCTAAGCCAAACTTTTCTAGGCCTATGACTGATGGAAGGCAGTCAACTGTCATCCTAGCTATGCTATGGCGTATGTGACATCCCTCGAGGTTACTCGACTTCGCTTCGTCACATTTCGGGTATACCACATACACCACACGTAAAATATGTAGCCTAGACGTTCGTGCGCCCAATTCTCTGATTGGTTGTGGCCTTGGACACTACTTCAACATCGGTATCGCGCTTAATCATTGTTTTTCCTATACTTAGAATACGCTGCGGACAGATATTGATCACGTGACCACAGAAATATCCGTACAATGCGTTTTTTAAACACTTATAATCATTCAATCATGATTGTCTGTCAGTGAAATGTTGTATCCTTGGCTTCGTTACTAGTTAGGCGTCTTCAATGTTGTGATATAGCCGTTTTAGTAAAGAACTTTCTCTTCATAAATGGAAGGATACATCTGCGTTCCTAGGTGACCGATTTACTGGGTTAGAATACAAAGTGACGTCATTGTCTGGTACTTTTTTCCTATTTAAATATATAATGCGTTTTATCAAGTTCAAAATCATCCTATTATGATTATCTGTCAATAAAATGTTGTATATTTGGCGTCGCTAGTGTCTTACTCATAAGAAAATGGAGATTACTTGTTGCGGTGTTGTTCGGCGACCCTCGCCACCGCGTGTTGGAATTCAGTGGATAGACTAGCATGCCAGTCCCTTGAGACATGTGCGCGTGAATTTTGCATTGATTAGACTAGTGCCAGTCTCTTTGTGCTGTTGCGCGCCAACAATCAGGGGGAGGGGGGCAGGGTGGGCTGGTGCCGTTCAGCTGGGTGGACTCGTGCATGAAGCACACAACATATCATGGGATCATATCTAACTACAACAAAAGCTCAATTGTTCAAGTTATCAATAGAGTATAGTGAGATAGAACTATAACAGCCATTGACATGCGGTCGCGGGCGCCTTTCTCCGCACAACTTCGCGTTTTCCATCAAAATATTACATGCTCAATGCACACTTTCCCTTCTAGAATTGAGTCCTTCTGGATGCTAGACTTATTAGGGCTGCGAGTCCACTCATGTGCAATGCATCATGTATGTATACATGACCTATATAATTGTGCATGACCTACATGATAAGCGAACAGATGTTAGCAAAAGCCAAGCAGGTCCGTGGACTGCAGGACTTGCGGCAGTGGACACTAACAGGTGTGTAGGACAATAGAAGGACTACATATACATACCGCATAACATACTTAAATATTATGGTCACTCCCATTAGCTAACTTATGGACAGCTATTAGAGACACGTAACTGGAGAAGGGTTGGTGTGTTTAGACCTACCTGCGCGCAAACTTGCGCTGTGTACTGGCTTAAATGTGATCGACATTCGTGGTACTGAGCACCACAAAACATGAAATCAAAGAAGGGTATGCGGCTAGCCGCCTCCCTGCTTCAGAAACCATGGGTAAAAGTGGGAGTGGCAGGAATCATTACGACTTGCCTGGTCTTCTTTGGTTTCTATGTGATCCAAAAGGAAAGAGTTGTTCCGAGTTCAACGGAAACCAAAGAGGATGGATCTACCTTTCTGTACTATGGATATGGAAGTAACTTATTGAAAGAAAGGATACACATACAAAACCCGACCGCTAAGTTTAAAGCAATTGGCAGTCTTCAGGTAAGACCTGTAGTCGCGGACACAGGTATCTGCTCCAGGAGACTTGAGCTCAAGTCAATAATGAACTTGCCTTGGCCTTGAGTATGATCCTTAGTGTGTTGATGTAGTAGTAGTAGTATGTTGATGATGAAGTAGGGTCTGTAGGGGTGTTATGGGCCCAGAAATCCTCCCCAAAGCGCTAAGAAACCCTGGAAAACAAAGAATAAAGCAATTGGTAAAACCTAGTAGTCTCTCTCTCTATATATAATATATATAGAGAGACTACTAGGTTTTACCAATTGCTTTATTCTTTGTTTTCCAGGGTTTCTTAGCGCTTTGGGGAGGATTTCTGGGCCCATAACACCCCTACAGGCCCTACTTCATCATCAACATACTACTACTACTACATCAACACACTAAGGATCATACTCAAGGCCAAGGCAAGTTCATTATTGACTTGAGCTCAAGTCTCCTGGAGCAGATACCTGTGTCACGGGCAACTAAGGCACAATCGTGGGCTAAATTGTGCTCTTTGTCATAGGGATTAAGATCCGCCGCTGAGCATTGGTGCAGATTTAAAGCAGAGACGAAGGTGTTTGTTTCCCAAATAAATGAAGTTTGTAATAAGTTAACAGCTCTGAAAATATTTTCACTTTGGTCAACTTTCTTGATATTTTTATAGAGGTATTGAATTACATTCAAATTTCAATTATGCTGGTTACATATCTCACCTAGCATTGTGGTTGTTTTATGTGTAATGCCTAGGACATAATACACTTTTGGGAATGCCTAAGAGGAGAGATGCCCTGTGCCGGACACTGTTCACTAGAATTTGTGAAGATTTGAACCCCCTCAACTACCTTTTCCGAAAACCAAGGGACACAGAGCACACGACACGCAATGGAAACAATTTCCTAGTGCCAAGATTCAAGAATGAAATATTTAAAAGCGGTTTTATTATTCACAGTTTTAAAATGCCAATAACATCTCACTTTTATTTCTGCATTATAATTCTAGTCATGCATAAGATTATGCTCAAAACAACGTATTGTTTTTGGTGCGCTTTTCTAGCCACTTTTATGTTATACCATTTGTATCTCTGAAAACAAGCTCTTTGATTGCAATGTCGATAAACTTATCTTATCTTATCCTTAGAAGAACAAAAACATATTAATCCAAGTCTTATGTTAAACTGGCTGTAAGAAATATTCCTTTTGGATGAGTACCCTCACTTCTATATAAGATGGTTTAATTCTAGGTTTGTATTTTTCAGGATCATAGGCTAGCATTCAATATGTTCAGTGCGCGATGGCAGGGCCATGTAGCCACCATAGTGGACGATCCCGGGGAGGAGGTCTGGGGCGTTATTTGGGAGCTGGACCTTAAGGACCTTTCTAATTTAGATGAGTACGTATGGCAATGTGAATCTAACTAGTCATGGCATACGCTTGGACAAGGACATATTTCGTCGTGTGACGGTGTCTCTTGTTCGGAGTGAACCAAATTTCGAGCATCATTTAAAGTTACGATAAAGTAAAAAAAATAATAAAAGCAAAATAACAACTACCCTATTACTGCTGCTGCTGCTGCTGCTGCTGCTACTACTACTACTACTACTACTACTACTACTACTACTACTACTACTACTACTACTACTACTAACGCTGCTGCTACAACTACACATGTACTTGTACTATCGCTAATACTGCTATTGCGGCTGCTGCTGCTACTACCACTACTACTACTACTGATACTGCTGCTGCTACTACTGCTACTACTACTACTACTACTGCTGCTGCTGCTGCTGCTGCTGCTGCTGCTACTACTACTACTACTACTACTACTACTACTACTACTACTACTACTACTGATACTACTACTACTACTACTACTACTACTACTACTACTACTACTACTACTACTACTACTACTACTCATAACATTTTAGGTATTTAAAAAAAAATTCAGTAAACATCCGACTTATGTGTATAATTTACCTTTTTGTAACTCGATTACAGTCAATAAAGAATTTACATGTATATACATTAGCAGCCCCGAGGTACTGTTTATGTATCCATTCTATTTGCAGTCAAGAAGGAGTTCACGAGGGCTGGTACAGGAGAATAGATGTCGAAGTGGTTTCGGACAAAGGTGAAACGTATCATTGTCAGACCTATGAACTTACCCAGCCTTGGGACGATGATCCTCGCCCATCACCGCAATACAAGGCTGTCATTGTCAACGGGGCCATACAGAATAAACTTCCTCCAGAATACATTGATACATTGAAAGATATCACTGACAATGGGTACAGTGGAACACTTGATGTGAATTTAGAAACGCACCTGTTGCGATATGAACTATGATCCTTGCAGGTTATTCCAATAATGAATTGGTGGTGTATACTATTTTTTGTCGTAAAAATTACACACACACACACACACGTGTCTAACTTTGCTCATCATTATTAATCGTTTCTAGGAAAAGTATCGTTCACCAATCACCATGTATCTCAATGGCCCTCAACCTGTTGATTCTAACGAATAAAGAGGATTCGCTTTAACCATACTAGGTCATTATGTAAACCATGTGAATCAACTTGACTATGTATTACGGATAATAATAAGGAATTGTATTGTATCTTTATTGACTGCACATATATTTTGTATGATGCCTGTCGTATTTTATTCTCTAAAGATTGGCCAACCATGTAACATTGCTTGAATGAAACTATCCTATTGCTGTTTTAGAAACTGATCTTTGATAAATGCCACCTTCGTTGTTGTGGCCCTCGTTTTGTCCAAGACACAAGACAGCAAAACTCTAGAAACTATCTCAACCCTTTCATATTGTTATTCTTTCGAAAGCTCTTGCTGGGCTGTGTTCTATGAGATGAATGATAATATTCTAGGGATCAGTAATCTTTCTGCATTATTTTATTTTGAACAAATTAGCCTCCAGTAATGGAAGTGATATAGCATGGAATATAGTTCCATACCAGAGAACTATACCGCCTTCACACACGTCGCGAATTGTTCACACACTATGTCATATTTTCACATGACATATATTTGATAACTAGAGAATTAAGAAAAGACATGCTTACTGTGTAGACCTTGCCCTGCTGCATGTGTAGTATAGCTGTATGGTGTTTATAATATTCAACTCTATCAGTATGAGGATAAGAAAAAATAAAATCATTTATCATGTGCTGTATGATGGTGTTTATTATATTCAACACTATCAGTATGAGGATAAGAAAAAATAAAATCATTAATAATGTGCTGTATGATGGTGTTTATTTTATTCAACACTATCAGTATGAGAATAAGAAAAAATAAAATCATTAATCATGTGCGGTATGGTGGTGTTTATTATATTCAACACTATCAGTATGAGGATAAGAAAAAAATAAAATCATTAATCATGTGCTGTATGATGGTGTTTATTATATTCAACACTATCAGTATGAGAATAAGAAAAAAATAAAATCATTAATCATGTGCGGTATGGTGGTCAGGTGTTCATTATATTCAACACTATCAGTATGAGGATAAGAAAAAATAAAATCATTAATCATGCCCTGTATGTTGGTGTTTATTATATTCAACACTTATCAGTATGAGAATAAGAAAAAATAAAATCATTAATCATGCCCTGTATGTTGGTGTTTATAATATTCAACACTATCAGTATGAGGATACGAAAAAAATGAATCATAAATCATGTCCTGATTGCCCGGTAGAGTGTATGTAAGTTTTGTGATAAATGTCTGTTTCACTTTATCACGAGCTTGCCCTGATAGCTGAGTGGTTTATTGTGCCACCAATGATTGCTCGCGTTCTCTCACCACTGCTGGGTTCTCTCACCACCACTGGGGGTATGTGAGAGAGTTATCGGTGATAATGGGTTCGGGTTGGTTTTCGTCATTTATCATAGGTTGTTACTACATAGTCACACATGACAGAAAAAAGTGTCGATAAGCGACATTCCAAATTCCTCTTAGATTTCATCATTCTCTTCAAAGGCCAAAATTGTAATATTGCATTAGATGTTTAGTGTTATATTTCGTAAAATGGAAAAATGTCTTGTGACATGTATGATTTTGTACTGTGAGAGTACATTCAATAAACGTACAATGCAATACAATACAAACTCAATGAATTCAAATCAATACATAATGCGATTACGCGAAGCAACAATTGGCATTTTATTGAGTGCAGCTGAATGCATCACGAAACATACACACACCTCAAGTCAGAAATACTAGTAGGGTTCCACTCTGAGCATTTAAAAATGTATGAAGAGGGAAATTTGAATCTTAAAGCAATAACCAAACAGTTGCATGAGAAATGGTAACTACAATTGCGATGCATTTAACATTTCTTTTATTCACATTATATGGTTTTGTTACGAACATTATACAAAGAAATAAAAACGTATTCAGGAAATTGGGAAAGAAATCGAAATAACTAAGATATCTTATTGTAACTATGTGGTCAAATAATTGCAACTAAACAGTGCATCTTCGCATAGCCGAATCGTTGGTGAGTGGTAGGCCACAAGCCCTCATGTAGTATAGGTGCAGACATAAATCAATGTTTATAATAAAATGAAACACAGTAACGCCTAATAGCTAGGCTAGACTCCGGCTAGAGGCTTGTACGATAGTTTGTCAGTGAAGTGAGGTTATAATAGTTGATGTTTTCTCTAAGGTAATCAGGATTAGTCCACCTTTAATTATTGGCTAGTCTTAATATTTAACTTTAACCCTTATGCTGCTGGTGGCTAATTTGGCCAATACAAAATAATGCAAAAAAGCTGAGAAAATACTGAAACCCTGGCATATTACTCATATGAAAGTACTCAGTGAGAGCTATCTAATGAATACCAACATGACAGGGTCTAGATGGCCTTTTAAAATCTTTGAGTCCTTGCGCTTTGGACGAGGGTAGCCTCAGCATTGGAAGGGTTAATATGGCAAAACAAACGTCCAACTCCACTGTGGTTCTGCCCACTGATTGCGCCAAAGAAGATTGTGGAAACTCGATCTTTCTTTCTGTCTAGACCGTCGCCAGGGCGGTATTTTGTATTTCCTGCCTGAAGTTTTCATGTGCACTATGGACCTTATCCCAGAACAGTTGACCTTTGACCTTTCTCAGCCACTCGTTGACCTTTGGCCATATCTTAAAGTTAAACGACGTCCACTCCACCTGCACAAGGACAGTGGCAACGAAAGTGTCCGCAATGGTGATTTCGTTTCCACAGAGAAAATTATGCTTGTTGAGGTAGCGTGTTTCCAGGACTTCGAGATGTCTGGAGATTTGTCGAATGCCAGATTCTACCAGTACCTCATTCGCTTGAGCTGATGACAGTCGGAAACGTTCCAGAAATTGTGGGTATGTGTACCTGTAACCCACCACCCTGGAAAAGACAATAGCACGAACAATTACTTCTATTGTTATTCACAATAAGCATCTGTAAACGCAAATTCATTCATATTCGTTCCGGAACATAAAATTATATATATAAATTTCAGGAAAACCATTCAAGTATCTTGCACATTTCCTAGATATGTCAGAAGAACAAGTTCCCATTGATGCTCAACCAATTACCCAAGAAATCAATGGAGTGTTGCATTATAATAGTTATACTAGTATTAGAAATAGGATAGGAGCTAAATGAATGCTTATATGCTCAAGAATAAGGACGCTATTCTCTTGCTATAGTACAACGTGGAAAAGGTGATAAAGATTGGAGACTCCCTTGGCATCGATTGACAACAAGATATTAAGGAAAAAATCCTTGGTTTAAAGTCGTGATAACCCAGAATATCTCTCCATTCTAGATGACTTTTTATTATTTGAAGGGATCCTAGCATACGCAAGGAAATTCATCTTTTGCATACTGAAAATTGGATTGTACCAGATTGGTGTTCCTGATAATGCGTTTTTGTCAAAGATACAGTTACCTTTCCATAGAGCTTTTAGAGCAGTAAGAACATTCTTCCAAATATCATTAGAAGTCATCTCTTCAATTCTATCTATAAAATCTGGACTGGAAGAAAAAAAACTTCTAATTTAGGATACAATGTTTATTTACTGGTGCTTATCAAGTATCTTTTCAGCCATCCAAGCTTCAATGCAGTATCAAAGGTTTTACTATTATGCAGCTTTAGTCCACCATCCTTAATATCTGCTTCCAATATTTCTCCCCTAAATTTGGGTGACTGTCCTGATCATAGAAACTCTGCAAAAAGTTCATTAAGTTCTTTGAAAAGATCATCATTAGGGTTGGAAGAGACAGAAGCATATGGGTTATTTTGACATAAGTAATGATTTAGTAATTGTTATCTTGCCATAAGGTGTGAGATTTCTAGATGTTCTAATCAACTTTTTAATTTCATCAACTTTTCTGAAAATCAAATCACACAACTGATTATTATCATGGTAAAATATGTAATTTATCAAGAAAAATAGGGGGGGGGGGGAAATGACCATATGTGATGTAAAAATATCTTTACTAAAAACATGAATGTATGGAAGCAGAGTGAAGTGATGAAAAACAACTTAGATTTATTTAATATAAACTGATCAATATTTATTGACACATTAAAGACACACAGATACAAAAAATAGATGGTACAATTTGTAAGATTCATATCAAAATATGAACTCCTCTAACATTCTATTCTATTAACATCTATTATACAACAACCTATGTCATTATTATTATCATTATTATTATCATTATTAGTATCAATATAATTATTATTACTGTTTGAATAGTTCATTGCCATATTACATGTTATGGAAAATAAAAATCCTGTTGCACATGTGTGCAATTTGAATTTAAAAAAAACTTTTCTGAAAATATAGAGTTTTGTAGTTTCCCCTCATTTTATCAATGTTATAAAAATACCTAGGATTTCAAATGAATTGGTCTACTCTAAACCATACTTGCCCTGCCAAGGTATTCTTCTGTCTCTCGAGGGCCCAATTTTAACTACCTTCGTCTTGCCATTATTAATTGCCAAACCAGAAATCTTCTCAAAACATTTTAAATTTCTAACTGCATAATTTAGACTGTTCAAACCTTCCTCAATAGATAAAGTCATGTCATCAGCGTATTGTGACACTAACATCCCTGTTTCTTGTACTCGTATACTCCTTACTTTCTCCCAATACACGCGACATGACTTCAGCACACACTACAAAGATGTAGGGGATATGGGGTCCCCTTGTCTACTTCAACTAAAAAGTGAGACCATTCTAAAGGAAAGCTGTTTTGCTTGATTCTAGAGTAAAGGATACAGTTTCAACATATTGCAAAGAGATTCTCCAAAATTTAAGAATTTAAAGACTTCATTTAACAAACCCCATTCAATGGTGTCAAATGCTTTTGTGAAATCTAATTTAATACCTGATTCATTGTTTATTTCATAATCTTCTATTATGTCATATACAATTTGTGTATGTTCACCAATAAATCTTCCTGCTATAAAACCGGTTTGATATCAATTCATTAGTGATGGTAATTCTGACAATGTTGTGGTAGGGTATTATACAGGCTATAACATAGTAACTGTTACTAACCCCTCGATCAATAGTCTATTGGCCTATAATGTCAGTGCCACCAATCGGACGTGCACATATGAATTAACATGATAACCTATTGTGACCAAGCATGTATATAAACATTCACCCGTATGTACAGATGTACACCGGTACGTATCGTAATTTAATGCAATATTAATATATTGTATATGGGTTGCATAAATGCATAACATTGAGGCGAATTGAAAGATTACAATATTCTTATAACTGAAAATGATGATCATAATGCTTGTTTACACACACACACACATACATATATATATATATATATATATATATATATATATATATATATATATATATATATATATATATATATATATATATTATATATATATATGTATATATATATATATATATATATATATATATATATATATATATATATATATATATATATATATATATATATATATATATATATATATATATATTTATAGACATATATTTATGTATATATGTATATTTGTGTTACTCACCTGTGAAGCTCTCCATTAGCCCAGCTGATGATGGATTCACACAGCATCCGGTCATTCAACGTCTTACCATATCCCGCATCACACGTATATTGTGTAGCCAAGTAGCGCAATATCGCCTGCCTGAAACAAATGCCATTAGTCTACATGTGCTGTTAGATTATTATGTCCAGGTGGAATGAAGATCGTAAATAGTATATCATATGTTTCCATCTTGAACCAACAAAACCATACGGTTTTGAAGTCGGAGACAAAGTCATGGAAGTATAAATCCGACAAGGCTCCACAAATTGGAATGATAATTACCGGTATACTTCCAATACAGTAAAGTATAACACGAACAAAATGCTTTCAAATATCTGAATAGCTCCATAGATTGTTCATATATGAAATACAAACGCAATAAAATGATTCACTGTAGAATAACAACAAGCAAAAGTTATGTAAAGTGAAAATTTTAACTAATCCTAAATGTCTACTATGTAAGACAGAAGTTGAGACCAATAATCATGACTTTCTAAAATGTCCGTGTATTACTGATGTATCGAAACATCGAATTATGGCGTCGAATGTTTATTGGACTAAACTCCAAAATGAGTAATATTGTAAAAGTTTTTGGTACATAGTCTATTTGATATTACTATTTCAATGGTGAAAAATCTATTATTGAAATAGACAAAAAAGAAGAGCTTTGTACATAAATGAAATTAAGTATAACATTTATATGACATTCATGTGCGAATTAAATATGGGGGTATTGTGCACAGTTTAATCAGGAAACTCGAGAATTTCTCTGGAAATATAGGGAGATATCTTTTGAGAAATGGGTACTATATTTGCTAATTCAATTTGAAGGTATTATTCCATTTGTATGTTCAATATCTTTACACATGCAAGATGAATAAAAAAAATGCAACGTTTGCAAATTAAAAAAAAAAGTATCACATGTTTTAATTTCAACATGGCGGCGATAGGCTTCGTCAAGTTAGTAAAATTACTAACTTACCCTTCGAACACGACCACATCCCCATCAACCAGAACTGGCACCTCCTGGTGAGGATTTTTGGCTATGAAGTCAGGTTTGGTTTCCTCTCCGCTCGCATAATCCACATCTTTTATAACATGGGGGAGATCATGCTGAAATGACAGATTGGCACAGATTACATTTGTTGCGTGTAACCATCAAAAGGTTGCCAAGGCATAGAGTACTTGGACGAATAATTATGAATTGGTTTGAAATAAAGCTAATGCGGATACTTCGGACATTTTCTTTCAAAGTGTGTATAACATATCCGTGGGCAATATCACTTCAACAAGTTATTATAAAACTGGATGTTTCTGCGTTTTGACGTAATAAATACTAAATACTTATAGATTCGCAGCTGTTATCTAGACTGGGTCAAAAAGATACTACGTAAAATACACAAATACTTCTAGATTTCTGAAAATAATACAGATATCATTTGTTTCGTTCACAATACTGGTATGATATCCTCCAACTACCAAATCGCTCAAATGTACTTAAATAGTAATCATATTTTGCTGTTTGGCTAATTTTGGCGCATATTCCTACTTATCATACCTGCAAATGATGACTGTGTTCAACGTAATATAATTCAAGGGAATGGTTATTATATATGGCATACGTTGGACTATTTAGCTGTAGGGTAGGAGTACCATTTTGAGATATGGGGTTAGACGAGCCGCATTGTCACCTAATGCCTGGGGTCGCCTCCCCCCTCCCATCCCCTACCCCGCCCGTGCAACTGAGTAAAGCTTAAATGCTACGTATCAATAATAAACAGGATGCTGTAACAGCTAAGTCACTTAATAGTAAATCATTACCACTGCTATTCGATGGGTTTAAATGTGTTAAATTTACTAGCATTGTTGTTCATGTACTAGTCTACTCAGTACTAGTCATGTACTAGTCTTGTCTCGGTCTACCCAGCTCCAAGCACCTATCATTAATAAGGCAGTGCTTAGAGCTTGTGCGCTATATGCTGCCATCTGCTCTGGAATATCCCTAGGGGGATTGAAATGGTTTCCGTGTGTACAGGCCTGCTAGGGGAGGAAGGTCGTGTGAACATTTCGGTGGATGCAAGACTATAAACCGAATACCTTTACCTGTAGTAGAGCATTGTTCCCCAAATTGGCTGTGCTGTTGCCAAGCAAAACCCAATGGGTGTTAGGTCACTCGGGAAACTGAGATTCTCCAAAACAATATCAAACACATTCTTGGTGCCTAGTATGGGCAAATGTACGGCATAAGCATTTAGAAGTAGACACAGGTCTTAATCAAGCATTCAAATACATCCACCAAATATCTCTAAGGTTAACACTCACCTACATCAGAATTCAGAACATTGGAAAAAGCAGATCCCAATTTATAGCAAACACTCCAGAAGGTAGATCTAACCTTTACCAAAACATTGAAATGTAGACTCACACCAATACGAAACATTTTTACAAAGCATATCCCGCCTTCCCATCATATTGAAAGTATACTCAATTTTAAACAAACATCCCATTAGGGTAGATCTCACTTACACTAAAACCATGGCAATGTGGACTAACACCTATACCTTGGATGAAGAAAAGTATGGATATGCCAGGAGTACCAGATCTGGCATCAGCGCGAGGTCACGTGGGAGCAAGGACCAAGCAGGGCTCTCGCGTATCGATTACATTACAGAGAAACCTGGGCCCCTAAGTATAAAGCTCTATATTGAAATATGATGTGAATATAAATAGTAATTTATTGCTTATGTTTCAAATTAGCTTGCGATGTGCTTGTGGTTGGTAAGTCCATTATTCTCCCTTTGTATTCTTAACCACAAGCACCTCGCAAGCAATACGTAAAGCTTTATACTTAGGGCCCCTCATCTCCACCGTCAGCGGCTACTAGTTGACACTGGTCACCGTGCACTGGTTCAGGCTAGCTTGTTCAGATTGACCGGCTGGTTTCGAATCCACTTGTGTTTGTTCAACTAAGCCTATACGAAACATTCTATCAGGGTATATCTCAGCCTCCCCAACACACTAAAAGTAGACTAAAATCTATACCAAACATCCAAACCATGAAAAGGTAGACTTAGATCTATAACAAAAATCCAATTTGGATAAATCTCTCACCTTCAGCAAAACATTCAGAAGTAGACTAACATCTATACCAAAGAAGTTTCATTAGGGTAAATTCGCCTTCACCAACACATTGAAAAATAAACTCAGATCATACCAAAAATCCATCAGGATTAATCTCACCTTAACCAAGATATTGAAACTTAGACTCAGATCTATACCAACATTCCATCAGCGTGAATCTCATCTTCATCATAACATTGAAAAGTTGACTCAGGTCTGTTCCAAACATCGTATTTAGAGTAGCTCTCACATGCACCAATAACTAATTGAATAGACCAATATCTACACCGAAAATTCTAACGAAGTAACCCTAACATACATCTAAATATTGAAAAGTAGAAAAAAAAGATAAATAATAATAACTAAAAATAAATCCAGATACCATTTAAACTGATTATCGCATACAGCGCCCAACAAAGTTTGCTGTGCTCCAGGGACCAATTGTCTGTGCTCCATGACTTCAAAGTTTGGACATCCCCGGGAAATTGGTTAATCTCCTAACTAAGCTTGATAGGATGTCACTGACGGATATTGCGTTACAATGCGTACACAACGATTAGAATTAAACCTGCAATGATATCCGTTCCCTAATCCAATCCTAGTAACAATAGAGTGCTTAATGAATAACTAAGAGTATGGTTACAACAACTGCACCTGAAAATACATGTACATGTAATCCTAGTAACAATACAGTGCTCAATGAATAGGTGTAGAATATGGTTTCCCCAACAAAATCTGAAAACATCTGTACCTGCAATTACCTTGTTATGTACATAGTAGATAGACCATTTTTGCAAGGAGTTGATACCACATAACCACAAGCCTATTGTTCGAGGCATTAGCCGAGAAAAACGACGAGTGGCTAGGTGGCTTCAACTTCGAGCAAACATTTGTCGATCTAACTTATAATAACCCGCTACTCACCACTTAAGCGTAATATGGCAGGAAGAGTGACGATAATCGAAATTCACCTGTTGTTGTTTAAGCACCCATAAAAAGATGACAAAAAGATGAGCCAAACCCATCAATGACCAACGTAGCTTGCAAATCAAAGCTACGTTCAGTTATAATGCATCCATGCCCAGGGAACTGGCTGGCAATCGGTCGTGCGGTCGTGAATTATGCCCAGGCTGCCCATGCATTTAGTGCAGAGATCAAATGGCGGCACCTGGTGTGGGGGGGGGGGGGCATATTGGGTTAGTTTATGCACACACAGGGCAGGTACAGGTATGGCTATGCGTGACCAGACATTCAAGCTCCCTCTCGTCCATACCAACCGTGTTTAACCCCTATGCATCTACAGCGCATATATGGCATCACAGTTCTGAACGCAATTTGTTCAAAGAGTACAATTTGAAAGCATATACGAAAAGGGGTTGTTTAACCAGAGAGAACACGTAACTTCTAATCAAATACCTGCCAAAATATACATCAAATACCAACTTTAGCGTACTGGCATTGTCATGTATATTCTGCGTATGTGTCAGTCAGAGAGAGAGAGAGAGAGAGAGAGAGAGAGAGAGAGAGAGAGAGAGAGAGAGAGAGAGAGAGAGAGAGAGAGAGAGAGAGAGAGAGAGAGAGACATATGAAAGAGTAAAATCCAATTAAGCCTCGTAGCTAGGTTAGCTTTTGATGTGAGGAGGACATAGGTTTCTGGGGAAAAGGGTTAATAAGTCAATCTTTACAAAATGATAAGCAGAGTGTCATAAAACTAAATATACACACGCCAAGGGCTAAAGTGCTAATCCCTGATCATATAACACAACCAACATTATTTGATCTCCAAACACCACCATAAAGTCTTGCCATAGAAACGTTTATTCTGAACTGTTCAGGTGTCATCATGAAGGGGGATCGGGTTAAAAAAGTCACTCCCCCCCTCTCTCTCTCTCTCTCTCTCTCTCTCTCTCTCTCTCTCTCTCTCTCTCTCTCTCTCTCTCTCTCTCTCTCTCGGACACACACACACACACAGCGAGTAATGAAAGAATTGGATGTGAGGGTTTCTTTATCAGAAGACCTATTCTTTAAACGATTTGAACCCGCTGACTGGACCCTATGTATCATTGTTATCACTGATAAGAGCTGGGAAAGACGACCTCTTCTGTTATATCGAGCTAATAACCAAGTATGACATTTTAAATCCATGCACTTTTAGATGGATTACAACAGGAAGAATGCCAGCATGCCAGATGCTCATTAATAAAAGATAACTGGATTATAGGTCGGGATCTGATGAACGTATCGCTTTCAAATAATTGCAAAAATGCTCTCGTTCAATAATAATAATGATAATTATAGTAATATTGTTAATAATAATAATGATAAAAATAATAACAATAATAATAATAATAATAATAATAATAATGATAGTAATAATAATACTAACAATTATTATTAATAATAATACTAGATAATAATAATAATAATAATAATAATAATAATAATAATAATAATAATAATAGTAACAATAATAATAATAATAATAATTATAATAATGATAATGATAATAATGATACTACTACTACTACTACTACTACTACTACTACTAACGATGATGATGATGATAATAATAGTCATAATATATTCTTTACTATGTCTCTCATTGGATATGCAAGCTACCAATGAATTCAACATACACGTATTTAATGTACCGACCACTCTAAATAATCAGGAGAAACAATAAAACAAAATATCAATACACATCGCAAAGGGATGTAATTATCATCACAACCATGAACATATGTTACCTGTAACATGTAGATCCACACAGCTCTTGACGGAGGCGAGATGCGCACTATGTACAATTCCATCATGTCTTTACACACAGGTTTACCTACTCCTGCCATGGTGCGTCGACGGTCCACAATAATTCCTACGATTAGTTGTCCGGTAAAATATGGCTTGACTCCCGAGAAATGCTGATGTTAACCTTAGATGAATAAAATATCTTGTTTTCTTTCATCTAAGTATTAACCAGGCTAGGGGTTGTTGTAACTCCCTTCACGTTAATCAGTGAAGGACTCCTTGAAATACGCTGTAAATGTATGCTGGAAGCCGAGTTATGACCGTAGGTGCCAAGGTATCCGGATGGCAATTCTCGAAGTCGGATTCGTCTGATGTTGTAATCTGAGTCTCGATACAGCTCAGTAGTTTCCTTGTGGAAGATTATGTGTGCATGTATACAGAGTCAATACGAATCATTAGCAACGTGGTTGGAGGTATAAATATTATGATTCAATCCATGCAGTCTAGAAGTCTTTGGATGTGAGCTTTGTTACCTCTGAAGAATCGTGGACTCCTGTGATCACTGGGGCTAGAGATAGGTGTTCCAGGAAACTGGCACAGGTCAATGAAGTTCATCAACCAATATTTTCCACCACTATTCCTAACAGTAACTCCACCCACTACCTGTGCACCACCTGAAACCGGGCGACTCGGTACCCGTTACATTCGCCTGCCCTCTACTCCTCGCTTGAAACTTGATTACTTCCGTCTAGGGTTAACCCCACGCTTGTTTAAGGTGGAACCCTACTCAATACCAGGGTCATTTTTTAAAAATTGAATACCTGAAGCATCATAAATTGGTTAAATCTTTCAGGCGAAAGTATAGTTGGGAAATATTTGAAGGATAGATGTTATTCAGACCATTCCCAACAACCCTCTTTCAAGTATTTTATAAAATGGATATCAATTTCTAAGTTATTGACCAAATATCCTTTACCCAGGCGACAATGTCTTGGGGAGCTGTTAAGGTAGGAATTAACTTAATACCAGGGCCATTTTTAAAACTTGAATATCTGAAAACTGAGTTAAAAGAAGACAATGGCACTTATGTTATTGTACAGGTTACATCCCATGGTTGCCGAATGATGATAAACTTATCCATAAGTAGCTATTTTGATGTGATAAGGCACCCTTATAGAACATATCTGATTGTGTTTATTTTTTGACAAATTGTGAAGACTCACCCGTTACTTAAAAATCAGTATACCTCACGTGAAGATTCTTGATTCTGGTTGGTCAAGGGCCATGGATTAATCGTCATGATCTCCTCACTCCTTAATAGTGACAGGCTGTTGTCCTTAACAGCTTATGAAATAGTTGAATAATTCACGGCAACATCCATGAAATAGTTGAATAATTACCGCTAGCCTGAAGAATAATGACCGCTAGCCCGAACACCTACGGAGTTTGCCGAGTGACCTACCGGTGAAACTAGTTCAACACGGCAGACGACGAGTATTTATCCAAAATCTCTGGTGTTTGTAATTTTTCCCCCTTTGTGTTTTGTATTTGTTCGGTATAATAAAACAGATATGACATCCCTGTGGGATTTCCACCAGGAATAACTTCCCCTCGAGAGAGGATTGTCGCCCTCGGGCTACGCCCTCGAGCGACAATCCTCTCGCGGGGAAGTTATTCCTGGTGGAAACCCCACAGGGATGTCATATTTGTATAATGTCTACCATTTGATCAATCATGTCGTTGGTAAGGTCCAAGGTCCTTCATCAACAGGGGATATATCAACTTGAAATAGCCACTTATTGCTAAGTTTATCATTTTTCCGTTATTTCGTAACCTATGTACAATAGTATAAGTGCCGTTCTCTTCTTTTAACTCAGTTTTCAGATATTCAAGTTTTAAAAATGGCCCGGGTATTGAGTAGGTTTCTACTTTATGAGTTCCCCGAGAAATTGTCGTCTGAATAGATGATACTTTGGCCAATAACTTAGAAATTAAGATTGACTCTATAAAATATTTGAAGGAGAGCTGTTGGTATTGGTTTGATTACCATTTATCCTCCAAATATTTTCTCAACTATGCGTTTACCTTAAAGATTTAACTAAAGTTGTGAGGCTACTATATTCGCTACGAGCAGAACCAGGTTAATATAGTAACCCACTCACACCTAAAGCATTACCATGTTCTGACGCACGTGAGAACATCATGAAAACAAAGCGATATTTTGATAAATATATGAATGACACCTGCAGTTGTTGTTTTTGTTTTGTTCAGTAAGCCCTCTTCAAATGTTTTTCAAATATGAACTTATTTGATGCGTTACGCTAAAAGTTGTCAGATCGTATCTGCTCTCCAGGTGCAAATAGGTTAAAATGCTTGCATCATGGCTTCCGTTTGCCGTGCAGAAGCTTATCGCAGTGACCCACTTCGTAAGCGGGTTCGATTGTAAATAAAAAAGATTTCTGAAGTACCAGGAACACCTGGACTTCTAGATTCCGCCGGGCTGGTGTTGGATTGGGATCTCGAATTTCGCTTGACGTACGTTACTCATTTTGGGCCATATTATATAATTTAAAGGCTAACAAGTCACTAGTCTCACTTTTAAAGAAATGAGTCACTGGCAACCCAAGCATATGCATTTCATTGGATACGAATAAGGGTCCTTTTGGTCATTGTGAGAGACGGCAAGCAATGGGTGTGCAATTCTTTAGACCACTCAGATATTGGGACAGCCCAACCGGCGGTTTAAGGTAGAACCCAACCCGATACCCGGGTCATTTTCAAAACTTAAATATCTGAAAACTGAGTTAAATGTAGACAACGGCACTTATGCTATTGTATAGCTTACTTCTCATAGTTACAGAATAATGATAAACTTCATCAAAAATTTGCTATTTTGAGTTGATATGACACCCTTAACGCACACTGTGTTTCGTTTTTTGGCAAAATGTCACGACTCACCCTTTACTTGAAAACCAAACTCTACCATTTGATCATTCATGTCTTTGGTAAGGTGCAAGGTCCTACCTAAACCGGGAATCTGCACGAGGAATATGTTAAAAACATTTTTGAATGTTCCGGGAACAGTTAGTATTAAATCTTGAGGCATATGGGAACAGTTCCCATATGCCTCAAGATTACTAACAGCACGTGGTTTATGTAGTTAATGCTGATTTTCAGGCCATGTCATAATACGAGGTACTTATGACATGACCTTGCACCTTGAGGGGATTCGATATCTGTCATATTCTAAAACAATGGCTTCGAAGACCGTATCGTTATTCACTTTCAGCCAAAAAAATGAGATGAAAATATTGGTCAGAATGGTCTATCTCGAAGGAATCTGCATGGTCGAAGCAGACACCCATGTTGTTTGGGACCGATTTAACACGGAGGTCCCAAAGCGGCCCGCCTTTTGTTCTCGTGGTTGTGATACAATGGGAAGTTGCTAGGTCGAGATTCGTGGCGGGTGACCACTACTCATGTGCAATCTGTTGTTTCGATATCCATGCGTAGGGGCCAGCCAAAGACACCACCTAGTGGTGATAATCTTGGTGTACTAGACTATCACCTTAATTGAACCGAAGACCATAGGCCAAACACCTCAAAAGATCAAATTTATAGGGAGACCACTTGTCTATAAATCCTTAGGTGAAAATACAACACATTTCGCTCGTTAATGCGATGTACCTACACATTTAGTGTCTACAATATTAGCAGAATAAGGATAATAAAAAGATAAACAAATTCAATCTGTATTAGCATGCCAGTGTTATACCTCCAGAATCGAAAACGAAATCCAGACGGTGTAACAATTTGTGAAGGAACCACAACATTCGAACAAGACCACATTAATTTTTTTGCATAAATTAAGTTTTGCGTAGAAATTGAAATATGGAATCTTGAATCTCATAATGCGTTTGTAAATGTCACTTTAACGCGGGCTCATCTAAGACGCGGAGTACTATCGCATGCGTCTTTTTCTAGGACCGCACAGAAGAACCAATTATTCTGACTGAACAAAATGTCGAAAAATGAACTTTGCTTGCTTCAACTTATAAAAATTTTAAAAAGTAATTAAATTAACGATGCAACTGGATGGAAAAATGCACATTGCATCATAAAATGAATGAAATCGGTGTACGTTTTTGGCTAATATGTATCTCCTGGAACTAAAATATTAACGCAGCATTCAGGCTGTTAAACATATACATATCGTCTCTATTTCTTCATTATGTAGTAACTAATCTGGTCAAGTAGCAGATTTCTCAGGGTTGTTCACATTTCTATCCCCCGATACCAGATTGATCATCTGGTGCCATCTATAGGGAATCAACGATACTACATTATTTACCTGTCTGGTTGCGGCATACCAGATCTGATAGGAAAACAGCAATTTGATGACTAATAAAGTGAGCTAAGTATTCTTTAGACAATTCGAACCCGAAGTAACCCATCCTCTCTCTGCTTTGGAATTTAATGGGTTAAAGATATGGCTAACGTTTCTTCCATATCTGAATCTTCAAATCACAGTGCCCTAGAATAAATGCGTCTCTCTCCATACATAAATAAATAAAATAAGTAAATAAATATATGAATGAATAAATAAATAAATAAATAAACAATAAATAAATAGATAAATAAATGAATAAATAAGTGCTCTAACAACCCTTCGCGAATCATCTATCCCTGAAAACCCCCTCACTGGGGTGGATTTGACTTGGAATTTCATTTATTGTCGCTTTTTCTGTCATATAAATGCCATGTCTTTACTATCCAGTTGTTACCAGTACATGTATAGGTAACGGCAGTGCCAATGGGAAAATAGCAGACTCCCCAATCATTCAACAACTTTTTACATTTCTTTAACCAGATTCAAACTGAGGGCATTTGGCCAAGGTGTAGGATAGTTAGCAGTTGTTGCACAATGCATAGACCAAAGTATTATCAAGCAGCCCATGCCCTAGACTTCCTACAAGTCTGTGTTAACTGGCTCTTTCCGTAGTCCCACTGATCTGCCCTAAATTGATTTCAGTCCAGGTTTAGTTCTCTATTAATCCTCAAGAGGTACCCACTTGAGCTGTGTTTGATAAGGAGTTTCAAACTGTAACCCCTAATTTGGCTGAAACATGAGCTGCCATCTATAGTTTGATAGAGACATTAAACCTACCTACCACCCAATATTGATAGTGGTGTTAGCAGTATACCTAACTCAGCCTGAGAACCAGGCTACCTCTCCCCTAGTGCTGGTACTAGTTGGTCGAATGGTCTCTAAATGCTCCTTACTTTAAGCTAAAGGTGATGGAAAGTGATCTTAATATGAAGCATAATTTTTCAAAGTACCAACATATGTTATGATATTACATATGATATAGATAGCAATAATGATCCCTATCAGTTGGCCTGTAGAACAAATTGACAAAGACATATTTCTATATTATTGTCATGATCAGTTTATTGAGATAATTCTCCTTGTAAAAAAACTACCTGGTACATGTATATGGAATATTTGACAAATGAAATGATAGGCATGTTTTACATATATTTTTTTCAAAATACTTCTAACCAAGGCTACGATTAATTGCATCTCTTTCTTTTACCATCCATGTACAAATTTCATTTCTGTACATCAACTGTACCTATATAAATATGCTGCAAAAATTACTTCAAATGATGAATGCATACATAATGACACATAAAAAGTTTGAACATTCAACACAAACCATCCAATACGAAATAGATGGTCAGTCAGAGAAATAAATACACACATGAAATGGTTTATATTGTAAGGAATATTCATAAATAATTTACATAAAATACCTGCCAAGACTCATGTTCTGAGATGCTTGAGATCATGTCATGGATTTAATCACAGACCAAGAAAAGCTTGGCTGAGCACTCTACTTTCACCAAAGCATGACGCAAAGATTTTTGAAAACCATCTAAACCCTGTCATGCTGGTATTTATTGGATAGTTCTCACTGAGAACTCAGATAAGTACCCATATGCCAGTGTTTCTGTAATTTTTCAGGTTTTTCTGCATCGTTTTGTATTGGCCAAATTAGCTGCCAGCAAATGATCTGATCCTTCAACAATAGCAAAGTTCAATTCCACTTTTAAGATTTTCTTTCATATTTTCTTATTCCATGTGTGTATTACATTGAGAGCACTAACAACAGTGCCCTTAATCTTGATGCTGTGTGCTTAAATATCTCAAAACACGTTTGTCCTCAAGCACCATCATTAAAATCTACACATAGACTTTCCATTATCATTCACACAATTATCAGTAACCTGCGCTCCACAATCTGGTTATATTATGACCCGAATTCTCAACATATATTCGTCAAATGCACCTTTACTTTAATCAGAGAATAATCATTGCCAAGAAAGGCAACAATATTTATATGACCATGGAACTAAATATTTTCTATTGAAAAAACGCTATTCTGAGTTTGAAAAAAAAATGCTTTTAAAATGATTCTATGTTCAGAAGCCAGAAAATAGATATAGACTAGTGAGAGATAAAGAGTAGGGTAAAATACTGAAGTATGATTCAATAAGTAATTATCCTTTTAACAATACCATTTATATAGCCTGTATGCATTTATGTAATGCAATATCAAACATGTGGGCCCGTTGCATAAGACATATAGGAATATGAACTATTTTAGATTTTCCTTAAAATAATCTGAAAGATTACCTTAAATATAAAATTAAGGGAAACTTTGGCCCTTAAGAAATCTTTATAGGTTCCTGACCATATGTTTTTTATGCGACCAAGCCTTGTTCCTTACTTCTATATTCCTTGACATATAAAAATAAAAAGGTGTGTTTGAAATTGACATAACTTACTCATAAATACAGTCAGAAATTTTAATATGCTTTTTGGGAGAAGCCACAATTTCATTCTACATTAGTTTTTTTATTTGAATCTGTCAGTATCACATAAAAATGAAGTGCACATTTGTCAGATCTACTAACAAAGATTGAGTATCCATGTAAAAGAAATATTCCAACCATCCCTAGTTAACATCCTCTTCGGAAATTCATAAACTTCAGAAATACGCAAACACAGACATAAATGTCTTTTTTCTACGCCTCCCCATATACAAAGTTTATCATTTCCACAGCAAAATGTTTCTTTTATATGGTGGAAGGCACCCTCTTCAAAATCAGTCCCCCTAAGAAAAATCCTGTTTGCTAGGAAATCTTTTCTAATCATCCAAATCATCGTCACCATGGCGATCAATAGTAAGACACCACGAGAGGACGACGATCGCCATGACGACTGCAGCTCCCACCATGACAGTTTGTAGATAGTTAGGATCGTGTGCCAGTGCGAGTCCAATATAGCTGAAACAAGATGAGAAAGTATAAATGGATACAGATATGCATTAGCATGGTAATAATGCATGCATCAAATACTATACTATGGAAATATGTTATATGAAGTAACAAATCGTGCTAAACTTGTATGTTTATAATAGATACATCACTGCTTCACATGCTACACTTCGAACCCCATCCAGGGCATGTGAGAAAGTTGCCAGTGACTTGGGGTTAGGCAATGTTTTTTGCCGGGTACTCCGGTTTCCTCCACCAATCACAACTGGCTAGTCACAACTTAGCCGCAATATGGCATAAAAAGTGACGAGAAAATTCACATGCTACACTATGAAGATAAAGTTGCAGATACACACTAGCTTGGTATTGACACAACACCGAACAGCTTAAGTCATATCATGATGGGCCAGAAACCTATGACTTCAGGGGTTGATGATAAAACTTTGAATTACGAGCCAGACGAGCCCATTACTTCAATAAATCATAGACTTGAGGCCCAGAATTAATTCATAATCAAATTTCTGTAAACACTTCTTAAGACAAACTTAGATTTCATTGTACAATATGGATAAAACAGAATGGAAATCTGAGGATTATCTTTCTTGTTAAATCTAAATTGTATATCTTGTGGTCCCCTGGACCCAAACATAAAAAGTGTAGAAGCTCAGAGAATTTTATATAGCATAAGCCGTTATATTATAACAGGCTCATTGTCATTTTCCGACTTTGGCATTTGCACTCACCCTTTGGGACAGACAATCAGGACATCTGTCAAGCCGTCATTGGTGAAATCGCCTGTAACTACTGTCTCTTGTGGCTGACACGGTATCGAGTGCTCTGCCAGTGTTCGACCATCAACAAGGTCCACCATCGCCACACTCCTCCAGCCAGCTATTATAACAGCATCCTAAAACACAGATATAGTGATCATTAACGTTTGGAGTTGGTTTTTATTTCATTGTCGATCATCTGATGATACAATTCAACTGACGACTTAACCCTACCATTTTTCAGGGTTTTTTTGCGTTATTTTGTATAGGCCAAATTAGCCACAAGTAGGATAAGATTTAAAATAATTAGTTTTGTATTAATTTTCTAATGAGGTCCTAAAGCTGGTAAACTAGCAACATCCACCAAAGGATTCTAAAAATGCCTGTTCAAAGTAGCATTCACAAACTTTCTGCCCATCCAGAGTTAGCTTTTAAGTTTCTTCAAACGTTTACACCTACATCCTATGGTGTTAAAAAGGGCAATTTACATTTCAGCCATGTCTTCGATAATGGTTTGATAGGAAAATATTTGTTCAAAAAAAAGTTTGTCTATAGGATGTGATTCTAAATTCTAAACCCTTTCTTAAAGCACAAGAACACCAAAAATGTTGAAAACCATCTAAACCATGTCATGTTGGTATTCATTGGATAGCTCTTGCTGAGTACTCTCAGATAAGTACCCATTTGTTAGAGTTTCAATCATTTTTTTGCATCATTTTATATTGGCCAAATTAGCCACCAGCAGCATAAGGGTTAATTTCCATCAAGCTCAGTCTCACAGGAAACTCTCAACACTTACCTCTTTTCCAAAGACTTTTATTGCCATGGGTTTCATGCTGGGCTTGAAGACATTGTTGTACACATCGGCAGATCTAATTCCTCGATATAAATTACTAGACACAGCAAATGTCAGATCTTTCCATCCTATAGTAGGCACCACATTCTGAAATAAACAAACAAACATCTATAAGTGAACATGGCTAAATTACCCATTGGAGATTAAACATAGTTTAACCCCAAAGAGTAGTAGTGGCCAAACACAATTAAACATTTCAGGCTTACAAACACATGTTAATTAATGCTTATAAACACATATTAATATATTAAACAAGTAAGAAAAATAGCAGTACAAGTAAAACATGGAGGCCATCTCCTCCCTTTTGGGGCAGCTAGAATTTTAAGTTAGTGTTGAGCCTGTCATGAACCTAAGGAGTACAAAATAATATTGGAGGTCACCTGTCCTATTGTAAGGAAAATGTAGCTTGAAAGTTAATCCTGAGCACTACATAAACTGAAAAAGTAAGAGTAAAAATTGAGGTCAACTACCGTAAAGGGGAGGTAGATATAAAAATTATTCTTGAGCCCAGTACGAATAGATATGTAGCAAATGTGACAGTAGGGTTTCAAGTTGATGTTGCACCATGCACAAACTTAGCCAATTCATGCCATAGATTTTCATGAGAAGTAGGCTGGCGGCCAAATCCAAAAAAGCCTCTAGAAAATGGTTTTGATGGCAAAATTTGTTACAAGCTGCCATCCATGCTAAATCATATCTTCAGAGGATGGGCTATATGGTTTGGGTGGATGGCAGGATTTCTTTTTTCGTTTAAGGTGTTTTTGGGGCAAAAAATGCAAAAAATGAACTAAAATGAGTGATTTTTGTAATTTACGTCAAAAAAATATTTATTGTTGACCTAGGCTCATGAAAGTTTGTACATATATGCTTGAGGACATACTCTTTGAGATGGTAGAATTAGATTTAACAAAATTCTAAGCGTTAACCTAAAAATTGATATAATATATCGAAAAATGGTTGAAAACAGTCTTTTTTCAAGATTTACCTTAAAGAAAAACGTCCATAAAATTCCATTGGAAAGAGCTAGGATTATGAAACTTGGCCAAAAATATTCCTGATGTGTCCCAATAAGAATATGATATTGGTATACTGTGTATGTGACCTAATGATCCTGTACTGGGGTTGTTGAATTTGAGATATATACAATTAATGAACATTGGCGCCATACCGTATATTACACTTATTACAATAGTATGTCATAATACATGGCCCTCATTGATAGAGAACTTGTAATATAAGGTTAGCAGCAATGTTTCATATATTGTTCTGGTGGATGGCAGGATTTATTTTGCCGTTTAAGGTGTTTTTGGGGCAAAAATTAGATAAATTGAGTGAAAAAAGTAATTTATGTCAAAAAAATACTTGTTGTCCACCTAGGCTCATGACAATTTGTACATATAGGCTAGGGAAAATGTTTTTTAATATACTTGCGTTAGCTTTAACAAAAACTGAAGCGTTATCCTAAAATGGATAGAATCTGGCCCAAAAATGGCTAAAAACGGTCATTTTTCAATATTTTTGTATACAGAAAAACGTTAATGTAATCATCATGCAAAGAGCTAGGAACATGAAACTAGGTCCAAAATATTCCTGAAGGGTTCCAAAAAAGGTACTTTATAGGATGTGTCTATATTTCACCAAATAATTATGCAGAAGTTGCAAAAGTCAGGATGTATAGCATATGGGCTCAGTCAAGTTGAAGTTAGCATCTAAGACAAGAAATAAACTTTATAGTAGTAATATATATCTTACATATTTGGAAAGCTAGAAGTCTTACGTTTTTGGATCTTTGGTCAGATTTACTGTACCCCCATTTATGAAATAGTAAGAAACATTTTACTGCAGGGTATTTGTTTGTTTGTTCAACGCCTCTCATGTTCCGTAACATGTGAGTCTGTAACAGAAAAATATCATTTTTTTTTTACTTTTGAAAATGTTCAGATTGGGTCATTACCATGAAACATCATGGAAAAAGGCATTTTAACATTAATTTAACTATGAGGGGCACACTTTTGAAAAATAGATTTTCAAACAGTGTTTTGTGGGGGTTAAAGTTGGTGATTCCATAACAGTTACATAATCACATATTTGCTTAATTGACTGGTTCAAGCCTATAGTATAGATGTCTTGAATATTCTTTAAATGGACCAGTTTCTTATCTTATCTTTAAGTATTAACTGATAGTTTCCATATTTAGAATTAGACACTGTGCACAATAGTTTGAAAAAAGAGTATCTGAAGTTCTAACGCATAGGTGATTTTGAGTAAGGCACAATTATTTAAATGTGTCATAGCACCAAACTACCTTTTTAAAACATTTACACAGTTTTAAAGTAGAGTATAATAAAGCTGGCCTGCAGTGCATCTCACCCAGAGTTGGACAACCAATCCCTCAAAAATCACCTATCAGGACACTTAAAAAAATTGTGTAACACTTCAAAATTCCATTTTCAAACATATAATTGAATTGTCTTCACTCCGGTATGAATTCAGTGACTTTTTGTTTTCACTCCAGTATGAATTAAGGCATTTATTTCAATAAGTACATGCATGTTCATGGTTGTAATGGGCCATATTAAGCTATTCAAATTGTTGGGGAAAGAATTTTAGAATATTGAATTCAATATATTTTCTCAAATTCAGGAAAACTTGCTCCCTCATCTGGCTGTTTTATCTTATAGAAATATCACATCTGAACCCTATTTGTTCCAGACCTTTGTAAAATAGTAGATTTTAAAGCATTTATATCTGTGGTGGACAGGAAAGCTCTTCAACAGAGATTTTAGATACCTTCACAGAAATTTAAATCCTTCTTCAAGTAAAGAAGAAAATTGAAGTTTAGCATATGGTCAATGTAGCCTAGGTTCCGAAGTCTCTTTTCATGCATATATTTCAAAATTTGATCACCTTCATAAAATTTTGGAGGAATTTATTCAGTGTTTCAGATTGAACTTATACACTGTTGCAGACAGGAAACTTTTGTCATAAGTGGAGAAGGGGAAGGATTCAATACATAAAACATTTCTCAGAGATCAATCGGCTTCTTTCACACCTAACTCGGTGTTTCTATCCAGCCATCATGGTGATTTAGGTTCAAAATGTGCCTATACATGTCACCTTTAAGATAAGACCACCCGCAAGTCTGTCCTCCTCAGCACTCCTCAGGTATGGCTTAAGAAAGTGAGTAGAAAACGGGCCTGAGTATAAAGCCCTGCAAATGACTTTTTCTTTATCAACTGATAATCCAAACATGAATTTGCCTTGTCAAATCTGTGTAGTCAAGGAAGATAAGGAACCCCTGCAGTCACTTCCTGCCACTGATATCTCTCGACCAATCAGAAGGGGCACTCACTTTCATTAGCCATATCTGAGGAGTGCTGAGGAAGACAGACTTGAGGGTGGTCTTATTTGAAAGGTGACACATATAGGCACATTCTGAACCTAAATCGGGGATCCGCCGTGGCCTAGTGGTTACGATGCCTGGCTCCCAAGCGTGAGTTTCCAGGTTCCAGTCTCCGCTGGATCCTCAAGAGGGTTGGCCTGGTCGCTATATAAATGTGCAGCGTTGTGGGGGACTGTCTATGGTCCTTCTGCAACTGAAAGACCCCTTGGAACTATTCGTGAAGAGTAGGGAATTTCTTCCCGGTACCGGGTTTCTATCTCGTCGCGACATGACCTAAGTTCTTGAAAGCGACGTAAAACCCAATTCCTTCCTTCCTTCCCTGAACCTAAATCATCATGATGGTGCATTTGCCCTATAAAGAATTCTCACCATACAACCAGGTTCATTGCCCTGTCACTGAGGTGCTACTTGGAGTTAGCTAGACCCTTGAGAGTGAAAGTCCATCAGAGCCTCCCCTTTAGGTTCAAGAGCAAGCCCTAGATATTATGAACTTCCACAGCATCTGCTGTAGCCCCCTCTCAGGCCCTCTGTCTTGAAGCTAACGAAATCAAACATCTTGGTGCTGCCACCTATACTTAGACACTACTCCTGCCATCACCAAATTTATCAGACTAGGCTTGATATTCCATTAGAAGAATGTCCAAATAAATAAAATTATCATTCAGTATCAATAGCAAACAGTATGTTTAACATATGCTACACGTGCTAATTTTTGCATCTTCCGAGTTGAACAAACTTCTGCATGATTATTTGGTGAAATAAGCACAAATGCTATAATGCATCTTTTTTGGAACCCCCCAGGAATGTTTTGGACCTAGTTTCACATTCCTAGCTCTTTGCATGATGATTAAATTAATGTTTTTCTGTAGACAAAAATCTTGAAAAATGACCGTTTTTATCCATTTTTCGGCCAGATTTTAGCCATTTTTAGCATAACACACAAGTTATTGTTGAACCTAACCCAGGTGTCTTAAATAACATGTTCTCTAGTATATATGTACAAATTTTCATGAGCCTAGGTGGACAAAAAATATTTCTTTGATATAAATTACTTTTTTCACTCAATTTTTTTCTAATTTTTGCCCCAAAAACACCTTAAACAACAAAATAAATCCTGCCATCCACCCATACAATATATGAAACATTGCTGCTAACCTTATATTACAAGTTCTCTATCAATAAGGGTCATGTATTATGACATACTAGTATAATAAGTGTAATATATGGAATGGCGCCAATGTTCATTAATTGTATATATCTTAAATTCAACAACCCCAGTACAGGATCATTAGGTCACATACACAGTATACCAATATCATATTCTTATTAGGACACATCAGGGATATTTTTGGCCAAGTTTCATAATCCTAGCTCTTTCTAATAGGATTTTGTGGACGTTTTTCTTTAACGTAAATCTTGAAAACAGACTGTTTTCAGCCATTTTTCGCCATATTATATCGGTTTTTAGGTTAACGCTTGATATTTTGTTAAATCTAATTCTACCATCTCAAAGAGTATGTCCTCAAGCATATATGTACACACTTTCATGAGCTTAGGTTGACAATAAATATTTTTTGACGTAAATTACAAAAATCACTCATTTTAGTTCATTTTTTTGCATTTTTTTCCCCAAAAACACCTAAAACGAAAAAAGAAATCCCGCCATCCACCCATACCATATTGCCCACCTTATAAAGATATGATTTAGCATGGATGGCAGCTTGTAACAAATTTTGCCATCAAAAGTCACATTTTTGGATTTGGCCGCCAGACTAAAGTGTCGTCTGGACCTACGATACTTTTGCAAATAACTTTAAAATAAATCGCTAATTGGAAAAATATTTCAAGGAGAGTTCTCAATTGGTTTCCGATGAATATTTCTCCTTCAAATATTTTTTGAAAATTTATTTTGTTAGAGAGATACTCCAAAGTATTCAGCTGCTTTTGGGTGGTACAGGCATGAATAGGTTAAGTTGTAAAACACGCTTCAGAAAGATGGAAAATGAACTGACCTGCCAATTGAACTCTCCCATTGGTCCATAAGAGGTGATGCGGCCGCCACTCGTGAGGAATATGGAATCATAGCCTTTCTTCATTGATGGTAGGCCATGACCCATAAGGTGCTCAAATATGCCAGACCTCTTCGACATGCTGAAATGTACAGTGATGAAAATGCAAGATACATTGATTATATTTACCTTAAAATCATAATATCTGAATTGAAATTTTTTCACATATACTAAATCATAAACTTGTTTCTACTTAGCGAGAAAATACAAAGCAGCTCAAAGGTAATGTCTGAGCATTTCTTTAAAATTGACGTGTAACTTTTCAATTATTTGCTTGAACTTTTAAAATTTCTGGCCAATTTTGAGTGTCCAGATGTTCAGTTCAAGGGATTAGGTGCTTAATGACGCCCTGCTATAACCCATTCATACCCAGACATTTCCATGAGTGTTGTTTGGGCCTGTGATATTTTTGAAAATATTTTCAAAATTAAGTGTAAATGTGCATAATATTTGGAAGTGAGTTATAGGTAACCTTCTGATAAACATCTACCCTTAATATTTTTTCTTAACATAGCTTCTGTTGTAGAAATATCACCAAAAAAGTGGCAGGTGTATTTAAATTTTGCCTGCTACAGTCATGAATAAGTTAACCCATGTGCTGCTGGTGGCTGATTTGGACAAAATAAAACAATTTGAAAATAAAACCCACAAAAATGACTGAAATCTGATAGTACTCAGCGAGGGCTTTCCAATGAATAGCAATATGACAGGGTTTAGAAAAATGTCAAACATTTTTGTGGTATTGTGCATACGGTAGGACAAAAAAGTAGACTCGTCATTGCATGGGTTTAGCCCAAATTCTGAAATTATTGCTGGTAATAAAAGTGTCATAAGAAAGATTTGAAGATTTTTGCTTCTCAACCCATTAATGCTTAAGTGTATATCCAGAAATCGTTGGCTGGATCTATGATACTTTTGACAAGAACTCAGGAATCAAAAATGATATAACAAAACATTTAAAGGAGAGTCGTTGGTATTGTGTTGTGATTAACAAGGGTTAAAGATTCTCACCTCTTAACGATGACAGGTGAGACTGTGAGACGTAAGTCCTCCTCCACATCTGGGTTCGGGATGAATAACGTGGTGAGGGACCAGCCCCCGAACCAGCCAGGGTATTCACACAGCGGACCCGTAAACAGCATCTCCCGCACGGGCAACACACTCATAACTATGCCCAAACAACCATGCAGTGCCTCATCAGCATGATGAAACGTAGCCTTCACTTCCTCGATACCTCCATCTTCATTAACGTCAGCGTAGATCCCCTTTTCCTCGGGAAGTCGGAGCTTCGTGATTGGCTGGCCTGAAATGAGGCTCAGGACCTCTATTCCGTTATGGCTATGTATGACCACAGTGTTGGGATTCTTGACATGCTCATGTGGACTGTGAGGCCGCATGCCGCCATATGCATATCCCATAATATGTTTATCGTCCAACGCGATTCCTATGACGTGCGATAAAGAATCTTTTTTGGGCTCTGGGGAGGTTTTTAATTTTTTCATATTGGCCAAGGTGAGTTTGGTGTCTTCGCGTGAAATCCATGTGTGAGGCTGAAAAAGAATATTATCATAAAATGTCTGTTTAATCAAAAATAAGTGTCTAATTAAAGCCTATCGAAAAAAGGAATATTCAGCATTGCATCTATAATAAACCTGTGGAGATACATATCAGATAATGTTGGACAGCATCCATGTGTCAATATCTAATACCTTTGCCATTAATTTATACTCACTTTGCTGCAAAAATTGTGTAAATACAAACATTGTGAAAATAAATGGATTCACAGTACTGGAGATGTAATTGTATACAGATGTAATTGCAACTAGGGATGGCATTTTGAAATATATATGATATATACTTTATTGATATTTCCTTAACAATACACTATCTTAACAATATCTTAAATGATACTGCCTGCCTCTAAGGAACCTAATTTTGTTATATTCAGCACCATCAGCTATAGAACTTTTGCCTAAAGATGTTGGGGAGTGATTCTTATGAATGCTGTTCATACACTTACCAGCTGTTTATTGAGGTCATGCTGGTACTTGGTCCAGGGCTCCTCTCCTGCATGAAGGTGGCCTTTCTTCAAGGCCAGTTTCCAGTGGTGAGCATCAAATATATCCTACAATACACAGACAGATATCCCATTCATACATGTAGTGCCTAAAACAGCCTAACTATTTTGATGATATTTCCTGACAAAAGCACCTTTTAGAAACTATTTTAAGGATGAGTGTTAATTACAACTTAAACTACAAGTACCCTTCGAATATTTAGAAAATTCATACATTATTCCAAAATTATGTGTTTTTTTTAAATTAACATAGAAGCAGACAACAAGAGTACATGGTTCTTTAGGCATAGAAGGATTATTCAATTATTGGTAGAAGAACAATGTGAGTCTCCCTTAGGAGAACCACACACATCTTTAGAAATTGGCTTGTCATTTTGAGCAAGTAGACAAGTAGTTATATTTTACTTGAACTTCCCTTTCATAAACTGAAAGTTCAAAAAAGACCAATTTAGACAACATTTTGGACTCAATGTTTATGTGTATATCTTTGTTGTATATTTTACAAAACCTGTATGAACGGTTCTTGTTTGTTCAATTTGACTCCAACTTTTCATATATTTTTGTTACATGTGGTAAAAATTTGAATCGCCAATAAAAAAAGGATTCTTACTTATCAGATGTTCTCTGTTCTACAATTGTACTCCATGTTTTCATATATATATTTTTGTCACATGTAGTAAAAATTTGAATAGTCAATTACGAAAAGGATTCCTACCTTGCCAGATGTTAGAATCTGTTCTACAATTGTACTCCAGCTTTTCATGGTTATTTTTGTTACACGTGGTAAAAATTCCAATCGTCAATTACAAAAAGGAAAATTTCAAACATCAATAAAGAAAAGGATTCCTACCTTATCAGAGGTTCTCTGTTCTCCGAAATCGCCCGGTAGGTGGTGCCACCTGATGGTGCCGTTGTTGCCGCTGAGGGCAAAGGTAGAGAAGTGAGTCAGCTTATCTTCGTCTTTCATATGCTGGTGACTCTGTCCCTTTTTCCTGGCTTTCACCGCAGGGTGATCCGCTCCCAAATCTCTAGATCTGGCGGCAAAAACACACAAATATTTCAGGAATACAGATTACTATGTTCAAACCTCTCTCTTTGTAGAAAGTAAGGAAGGGAGGAATTTTTTTTTTTAATTGCTTTCAACAGCTTAGATTATATCGCAATGAGATGGAATCCTTGAATTGAAAAGAAATCACCTTCTCTTTATGAATAGTTCCAAAGGGTGCTTCAGTTGCAGAAGTACCATAGACAGTTTCAATACTTATCTTAGAAACCTATTTTTATTTAAAAGGGTTTGCCACCCTATTTTATTGTGTGGCTCAGACATACAAGAAGGAGAGCTTTTAAGTATATATATATGCAGATGACACAGATAGCATGAATGTTGATATGAAATGAATATGGAGCTCTTCAAAGTAATCTCTCCCTACAATTGGGCAACAGACAATAAAGAGTAAGAAATGAAGGTTTTCAGAAGTTGCCCCAGTTTATAGAGGAATCGAACCCCTACTAGCCATGGCATGGGATTTTAACTCTGGACCCCATGCCTCCCAGTACTCAGGCCGGCAATCTTGCCATGTGCCATTGAGTCTGGTACAGTTTCAATACCTGTAAGGCCAAGAAAAAAATGTTGTTTGTTTCCTGTAACGGTCTGAAAAAAAATAGGGTAGGTAGGTCGGTCAAAAATGTGTGTTTTGTGCATGTTTTACGTTGATTGGGAGTTGGGAGGGCGGAAAAACTTAAGGGATTTAAATAAAACACTTGTTAGGGTAGGGGTTACAGGAAACAAACAACTTTTTTAGGCCTAAAAATATTTCTGTTTACATACCTGTCCCCAGGCTTAGGGGGTGTTTTCTGATGATGCTTGTGGCCGAAGCTTCCTCCTATGATGACAAGTCCCTCGTCCTCCTTGTGCAAGCTTTGTGATGTGACTAGGATATCCATAGCTTTCACATAGTAGTTCTCCATTGCCTGACTGACGTCCATAAGCTGGACCTTCCACATCAGATGCAGCAGGCTGTTATAACACAGCACTGTCCAGTCATCAGTCACTATCACTATCCTCTAATAAAAGAGAAACAAAAGCACAGATAATTCAATAATCAATATTTCAAAGAAAACGTGATATCATTACTTTTAGTGCATGTGATATGATAAAGGCAAGCTGCAAACTGCTTTAAGAAAGAGACCCGATGGAATGAATTGAAAATGACTTAAAAACTGCTAAATGTAATACCCTTTTTGATCTGTAGTAATTTTGAAACAGGGCCACTTTTAGTTAATACAAACCCATTCAAAAATATACAGTCAATTAAAAAAGACACTATTTGGTAAAATGCTGTCAACGCAAAGGATCTTTTCAGAAGGGACAGGGCTCATCAATACCCGGCCCCTTTAACACAGGTAGTCACCAAGGCTTTGAAAGCATTTACCTTGTTTACCCTTGACATAGAGACAATATTTTTTTCTCTTAATATTCTAAACTTAAGGTTTGATGTTATTTCTGTATATATGTAAGAATTACCTGTTTTCGAATTTGCACCATGCCCTGGTATGGTACAAAATATCCTGTTGCCATAGCAACTGGCCAGCTTCTGTTTCGACCATGAGTATAGTTGCATGGCAACTTTACTTTTCTTCTCACTATCATCTCCGGTAAAACTCCCTCTTCTTGAGTATGATTCTTATTTGGAACTCCGAGAATTCCCAATGACAAGTCATTTGTTATTATGATAACCTCATTCACTCCATCACTTTCAATGTCTGTGATGATGGGTAAAGGGAGATGCTCATCTGTTAAGGGATATTTGCCGTTCTGATAATTGTCTGCTTTGAGCACGACCCTCCAGTGTGGCTTAAGTAGATAGCTGTCTTTGGCACGAAGCAGGTAGACCAGTATAGCACATAGAACTACCACTGCAAGGTCTCTGAGGGTCAGCTGACTCACACGCTCACTGATACTCTTCATCTTTAATATTTGGGATGTACTCTCCACATTGAATACATGTACTGTCCTCTCCACACTCAGCTAGGAAGTCTCCATCTAGAAAAGATAAGAGGGAGAATTCTAATGAAACTAAAAGTTCTAAGGGTAGACATGCGGGGTAGCAACATAACAAAAGGCTATGTGCAATATCTTGTAGCCCTGGTAGTGCCGTGACCAGGCAGGCCTGATCTTACAGTACAGGAATCCTAGAAATCTGGCATGACTAGGGTAATAAGTTGGGCTAAATGTGGTTCCATGTACCAGAGACTTTTAACTCAGGTATATACATAAAACCTAGGTAGGCCTATATACGTCTCTGCATATCACATGATGTATGCCTTTTGGCTGAATATTATTCTTGATAAAAATAATCATTTTCCCCATAAGCAAATCTGGCTTAGAAAGGAAATATTCTAAAGCAAGGAGTATGTTTTTGCTGCATGTTTGGTATATACATGAGGTATACTGGCATTACTGCTGTTGTAATCAGTGTTTTAGCCAAAATAATATAAGTGCCTGTCTGAAACAGCAATCACAAAATGTCAGACCATACAGATTTAGCTACTCTGCAAATTTGAATCCTTAAATACCAACTACATCCAAACGACTATTGTCAATTGGGCAATTTACACTTCTGACATCTCTTAGCAGACTATTAGGAAAAGATCTGGCTATTATCCCCCATAAGTCATAATCAAAGAAATATAATTTTTTGTCTTTCTATAGAAAAAAGCTTTTCATGAGACTGCCTGTCCAAACGACAGGTTGGGCAGGTCCTGTATAGGTCCCTGGTTGGAATAGTTTGTCTATGTGTAAGTGTAACTGCATTGAATTAACAAACTGTGCTACATTTTCATGGCCATGAGATGCAAATACACTAAGTTAGCACTACTCAGGCTACTGCACATGCACTGATGCAGGGAGATCTAATGGCCAACACTGACTTGAAATACTTGAACCTGATTCAGATGTACAATGGTAATGGTACCATACGAGTCACGTGTAAGCACAAGAGTGTCTAAAAGAACTGTCCAAAGCTTTACCTAGGAATTACCTGTGCCTGTGGTTCTTGCCTGCAGCAGACTTCTGCCGTAAATGGGTTTAGTACAATTTTACGACACTCTTTTGCGACAACCCGCTAGTCATACGGTAGCAAAATGGATGTTCATGAGTCGATGCGTTTGTGAGTATCTGTCTTTTCGATCACTTAATCATGGTAGACCAAACGAAAATTGTAATTAGTTGTAAATGGCCTGGTTGATCAAGAATCGGGCCTATGTCTCCTGCTTTTATTTTACAAATAACGATGCAGTCGTCTCAGAATTCGTTTTTGAAATAACGCCGGTATTGATAACTGAACGTCCAATACTTCTGCCACATCGTCACATTCGTATTTTTACTATTTTGTTTTTCGGTGGTCAACAAAAATATTGACACCCACAATGTGTTCTTTACTCCTATGTAATATTCCGAGAATCCAGCCGCCATAAACTTGACGTGTTTGCTGCTATTGGCAGAGTTAATAGCCGAGGGCATCGGCGATCATACCACCTTCAGCTAAACAACCGCGCCCCCAGTGAATGAAATAGAAACTAAAGTGGGCGGACTGTTGGTGATTGTACCTTTAGTCTTAGTCATTAGCCTTAGGCCAGGTCAGAGAGATAGGCGTTAAGCATCACAGTAGTTGTCTATTTGTTGATGCGTAGCAAAAGGTTATGGTTGGGTGAATGGGATAGATAGTTAGTTAAGCCATAGCTTAAAAAAAATAATTGTAGAATGGAGAGAGGAATTGAAACTTTTTTGTAATAGGGAAGGGCCTCATTGGACTGATTGGAGTGAAACCTTAGATGGATATATACGAAAGGTTAGGAAGCAGGCTATCTAACATGTGACCGTGGTTGTGGATCACAGCAGGAGTTAGATTCATTGATATTCCCAGCTTGCAGCCAATAGGTGTGCTCTGTTTACTCCATCCTGGTCCTTCTCAACCTTAGTGCAGCACTAACTACAAGTTGCATGCACTGAACTCAGCCGTGACTGTCACAATGTGCACTGGGCCTAATGTGATTGTAATCCCTCCCCCCTCTACTTCCTCTCCCCTGTATCTAGCTCTCTGCTCAAACTTAGGACAGGGTTCAGGTAGTGGCCTTGATGATGACATAGATCAATAATCACATCAATTCCGCAAAAAATCCATATGGAGGCCCTACAAAAATGGAATGCTCCCCAGCCTAATGGTCACCTTGGGGCCTTTATACTCTATATGAGATTCCTATCCCCCTACTTCTCACATCAAATCAGTGACTGTCAGTCCCTTCCCTGTTTTCCTAATCTACACATTTAATTGACATAAATCACCCTCATATATATACATAAAGCCCCTCAACTATGAAATCCCCACATAAAAAATTGCAACACCATTCCATTAATTACCACCAGAGATGTATAAACCTGAGATATATATATGTCCCTGGTTACCGCCTATATGTCAACACTAGTTACCCATCAATTGAAGCCCCCATATCATTGGCTTTAGCCAGGATTTTGAAAGTGGGTGCACAATATGGGGCATCATGAACATTTCTTGAGTCCTATATTTCAAAGGAGACCATACTATTTCTACATTTCAACCAAAAGGAGAGGGACTTTCCCAGGACCCATCCAGCCTGTCTTAAGAACAGGCAGTTTCCTGAAAACCTCCTTTTTGGACCTAGGCAAAATTTTCTATTCTGGGGTTTAGCTGAGAACGGCTACAGAGGCAAATAATTAAACCACAACTAACAGCTAATGGACAGTCTCTTAAAGTACTGATTCAGATTTGAAGAAAGGTACTCAAAATCAAATTAGTATCATATAGCCATTGGCCCTTAATTACCATTTGTGGGACATCATTACATATTTATAAAAGGGTTTCAGTCATTTGTGACAGAACAAATGGAAAACAACAAATGTTTGTAGTCCAGTTGAAAACATTAACTGTGAATGGTAGAAAAGAAATCATCAGGAAAAGTATTAAATAGCCTGTTGCCATAGTAGTTGGTTGCATTATTTTCCCACCGGATGTGTGTGGAAAAGTCCTTATTCCCAAAATTACACCATTATTACATTCTCTAAACTTGACACTTTTTTGGGTCGTATAATCACATATTTTTTGGACAATAAAGATGTGATTATACGACCCAAAAAAGTGTCGCTTGTTGGGATTTTTCTTTCGTCTTTGATATTTCTTATGTTAATAATAATGTTAATAGAAGCAGAGAGATATAGAAGTTCTCCTGATATTGAAGATTTTATAGCAATGCAAATATCTTATGCTTATTGAGGTTGCATTGTGTGGGTTGATGAGTGTATCAAAGACTCAACACAGGGACTTAGCCAGGACCCGTCCAAAGGGCATGCAGTTTCCTGAAAACCTTATAGACAGGCAAAAATTTCTATGAAGAATTTTTAATTTTGACCTTTTGTGAGTAAAAAAACAAATAATTTCCTAACAAATCATTTCCAAGGACATGGCCGAAGTGTAGATTGCCCTTTTTGACGCAATAGGCCATTAAGTATAGTTGGTATAGGGATTTAAAGTAAATGGGTTGCTAAATCTGGATGGGCAGAAATTTTGGAATTGCTGTTTTGGACAGGCATTTTAAAAAACCTGCTTAAGACCATGACTCAACAGTCATGGTTTTAGTAGTCAGGCAGAACAAAAAGTATTTTATACAAAATTTGATTCATTTCGTAGCTGAAATGTCTTGACATGAACATTTTACGGTCAGTTGGGTAACCACAAACATAACTTTTTTGGTCTACTTTAATATCTAGGGATTAAGATCAGCTAGGCATAAAACCCAAGGGTGGTTGGGTGTGTCTTACATTCAGGGGCCCTTTTGACATTGGTAGTTAGACACACCTTAGGCCTTGAGTTTTACAACACAGCTGCCTTTCTAGATGTTTGAATTAACATTGAGCTCCGATCCTTGTTTCCTACTGAGTGCATATTTGTATCCTGCTGATACCAAAGCTGAATGGCAAACTAGGTCACTCCTACATGTTTACTTTGAATAATGCTATTTTATTCTACATGTTTATCATCTAGAGCCAGGGGCTTTATGAAGTGTCTGCAGGCCACTTCACCCCTGGCTGGCTCTTTTCTCTTTGGCAACAGCTTACACACATGCATACCGTAAATTCAGAAATTTAAACCCCCCTAAGAATTTGGGGCACTATGATTATAGTGCAAAATAATTTAAGGAAAATTCTGGTCCCCCTTGATCTTATGCTGGTCATCATTAAGGGAAATCTTTACCACTATTAGTCTATTACTCTGCTTTGTTTGTATTTTCAGAAAACATGGGCATGGTCTTAACCAATATTTGGAAATAGGGTGTCCAAAAAAGGTTTAATAATAGACTTTTGCGTGTCCAAAGTGTGGTACAAAGTACATAATACTAATAAAATAAACCCTATATATTTACAGATTTTGCTTTTTTAGGCCAGCAACTGCTTTGTGTGTCTTATAAAAGTGACACTACAGCTTCTATATCTTCTATCTTCTAAGAAAAGTCATCATCAGCAAATTCTGACAAAAAAATTTTGGGTATCCAAACTGTCAAAAAACAGTGTTCTGTGTGTCCAAATGACACGTTGGACGCATAGGCGGCTAAGCCCCTGAACATGGGCCAGCCTCAACCCATTTTTGGAGTAATATCCAAATATTTTCCTGACAAACCATCTTCTATGACATTGCTGTTCAAACTGTAAATTGCCTTTCTTTGACATAATAGGTTATTAAATGCAGTTGGTAGTAGGATTTGAAGTAGCTGAGTAGTAAACCTGGATGGGCAGAAATTTTGGAATTGCTGTTTTAGACAGGCAAAATCTTGGGTAAAACCCTGCCCTTCTGACTTCACCATAACACCCTCTAGATGGCACCTCTTTCATCAACATTATGCATAGGGACCCAGAATGAATTGATTAAAAAATGGCATAATTGAAAAAACCTTGTGCACAACTTTGAAAAATGGTATTAAATGTCAGAAGTGAATCAGGATTCATATTTTTCTGAACTATTATATAATGTCCAGGTATTTTGATACAGAATAATGTATTTCAATGAATACAATCTAAAGCTGCACTAAATGATATCATTTAAAAATGATTTTCTTGAAAGAACCTTTGTGCACAGCTTTAAAGAATGGTGATGTCAGAAGTGAATCCAGATTCATATTTTTCTGAACTATTAAAATAACCTTATATTTGTACTAAATTATGTACTTCAGCGAATACTAAATCTGCACAAGATGTTTTTATTTATTGTATCTTTTTTTCAGGCACCTGTCTCCTGAAAAATACTATATTGAGCCGGTGGATACAGGAAGCAATGACCTGATTGTCATAGATCGCGTCAGCCAAGAAATCACCCTTCAGGGTAAGTCTGGGCGATTGATTCTTCGGGGTCAATTGGGCTGGTTCTACACGATTCTTTAAAAATATGGCTTGGATTTAACCTTTTAATGCTCACAGTCATGGTCTTAGCCAGCAGGTCTTTTTGGACAGCCAAACCTTTATAAAGCACCCCTCAGGACACCCAATTTTTTGTGGGGAATTTCTTAAAATGTCAATCTCAAGCATATAATTGAATTTATTCATCTTCATATAACCTCCATGACATTGTATACGGATATCATGCCTTATTTTGATAAATTCATAGATGTATATGGTTGAAATCTGAGTATATTTTTGTCCCCTTTAAAAATTTGGACGCCCCAAAATTTTACATTTGTCCCTTCTGGGCACCTAGTTTCTAAATCCTGGCTAAGACCCTGCCCACAGCAGCGAAAAGCAGTCTGACAATTTTAATGCAATCTTTTAAGTTCAAGCATCATATATATATATATATATATATAGTTGGGAAAATATTTGAAGGAGAATTGTCAATTAGAACACTAGTAAGAACTCCCCTTCAAACAATTTTTAAATTCAATCTCAATTCTGTAGTTATTGTCAAAGTTATTCAGGACTTGAAATAAGGGGATGCCGGGAGCCGAGGGCTACCTTGAATTCTCCTGCGGCTCCCTCAAATTTATGCAGGGAGCCCAAAGATGTACTTGTTTCTTTAAACAACATCTCTAGGTAGCCTTAGGAGATGCAGTTGGGCTCCCTGGATAAAATCTTAATTTCAAGCCCTGTTATTGTAGATCCAGACAACAATCTCAAGGGTTAACCCTTCCAATGCAGAGGCTACCTTCGTCCAAATCACAAGAACACAAAGATTTTTGAAAACCATCTAAAACCTGTCATTTGGGTATTCATTGGATAGCTCTCACTGAGTAATCTCAGATGAGTACCCTTTTGACAGGGTTTCGGTAATTTTTCAGCTTTTTGCATCATTTTATATTGGCAAAATTAACCACCTGCAGCATAAGGGTTAAGCATCAATACTATCTTCTTTAAGTATTGTCCAAAGTATGCCTTGTCAGAAAATTATCGCTAAAATTCAGAGGCTGTTTTTGTGTTGCGTGCTACGGGCATGAAAGAGTTAATAATTGGCTTACGTAGGTCAAAGAGTTCCCCTGCTGAATTAATCAATAGCAGCCAATAGAGCTGAGGCTTAATCCACGTCTGGCGGGAGCATCCACGCATGAGTAACATATCCAGGCCAGTCAAATGTCAGAACCATTCATGCCAGCACCAGCCATAGGTGGCTTGGTGATTTGGGTGATAATTAGGGTTGGATACTCTTAGGGCTTAAAAAAAAGATGTGTGGTTCCTATTACCCTACCCTACCTAGTTTTTGTCCCCTACCCTAAATTTATTTTGCCAATCCTTCCGAAAAATGAACTGTTCCAACCCATCCTAAATATCTATTCTCCAACCTTTAAATTATCAATTTCTGGATGAACAGAAGTGCACTTTCTGCATATAAAGACAATTGCAACAAGGCAAACTTTTATTTATTAGGGATTGTCCATGATCCTATACTATTCATGACAAAACTTATAAGGTTTACTGATACAAAATACTAGTACTGTTAACAGTATGGTTAGAATATGTACCGTTTCACTGGTACCGATACCGTACCTTTCATTCTTGTAAATATCCATCCTTAGAATAGTGAAAAGCTTCTTGTGAAGTCAATTTTTAGAAAATATTTGCGAGAGAAATGTTGATTAGGTCTCTCACCCTAAATCTCTCTTTCAGATATTTCGGAAGTTTTTGCTTCATTGTCAAGTTATTCTTAAAAGAGCATTTTGTCTGATAACACCTTTTAGGAGTTCCATGCAAAACACTCTAAATGATTAATCCATGTATGCTCACACTGGCCGAAAGCGCCCTAACCACTTTGATAGAATTTTACAGGCAAGAGCAGTTGGGAAAATAGTTGGACGAGTAATGTTAATTAGAGTATAAGGCCTAAAAAACATGTGTAAAACATGCATAAAACACACATTTTTGACCAAAAAAATAATGCAAAATCTTTTTTTACTGACCTACCTACCATATTTTTTTCAGACCATTACATGAAACCAACAATATTTTTTTCTTGGCCTAACCAATATTTCTCTTCAAAATGTTTTTAAAACCAGACAAAATAACAAATTAATGTCAAAAATATCATAGATCCGGACGACTGTTTCTGGAGGAACTCATTTCATGAATGGGTTATTTCTATTAGCAGTTAGTATGAATAAATATATCAATTTATTCTGACATTTTACATATAGAAGAATCAATTGATTCATAATTAACTACACACTAAACAAACAAAGAATGACCTTCCAAGTTTACACCATGCTGGTTAAAGAAATACAGCAACAATTGCAGGCTTTGTAGCTATAATATGGCTGCACAAATACAGCCGAGGTTCGGTGTTTGTTTTCATTTTTATGTGATCATATTCCATTTTGTTATTCAAGGGTTTATTGTACTGAGTGAAAGATCTGTTACTTATAGCAGTTATTGTTGTGTGCCTACTTTCATTTCTGTTAACCATGGCCATATTACTCCAAATGCGCCTAACAAACTTTTCTATGAAATATTTAGTGTTCGCCAAACTATATGGAGAACCCTTTTAGTAAACCTTGGCTACATTCCTCCCAATGCTCCTAACAAGCTTATCTATGGAACATTTGCTGTTTGCCAACTGCCACGGCTCATTCTAAGGTATAAAATAATCTAGCCCATATCCTATGTATCATTCCTCTACCACACTATTTGAAGAACCTCTATATTCATTTTTCTGTCAAACTTGGCCTCTATATTCAATGTTTTCAGTTAACCTTGGCCAGATTCCTCCAGATGCTCCCAACAAGCTTATTTATAGAATATTTGATGTTTGCAAAGGCTCATTCCTATGGCAGAAAATCATGTCAGAAATGTCATTCCTCTACCTCGCTATATAATGAACCTCTATGTCTTTGTTTCAGTTAACCTTGGCCAGATTCCTCCAAATGCTCCCAACAAGCTAATCTATGGAATATTTGGCGTCATCCGACTTGTGGCTGGTAAGTACCATGCAGAAAAGCTTCAATGATTCACTCCTAATTAACCACTCACATAAGTCACATTTTTTGTGCTGAAATTTATTATCATGGCTGGTATTTGAATTTGAAGTACCATTAAATCTGCTTTCTTTTCTTTTGTTCTGTTACTGTTTTCTGAAATAATGAAGGGGGTCTACATGGCTTCTGAGAATATCAATTGAGATACACCTGTTTTATGATTGTTTTGTCTATGCTACAAAAATCAAAGTATACTATAGATGAATGACAATGGATTTAGGAGTAGATTATAATCTAGCATGATTGTTTGTATATGCTATCATAGTAGCCTTTATAAGGGCTAAATCTGTCCATGAGCGGATATTTTGACATGCCTAATCATTAAAGACCATTCACATATTTTAGAGTCTATTAACCCATTAATGCCCACGGCAGCCAAAACTGCCTGATGATTTTGATAAAATCTTGCAGGTAAAAGCCAAGTTAGAAAAATATTTGAAGGAGGAATGTTATTCAGAATAATACTAACAACTCTCCTTCAAATATTTTGTAAAATCATTCAGAATTCAAAAGTTATTATCAAAAGTATCATAGATTCAAACGAAAATTTCAAGCAAATCTCTTAAGCATTAATGGGCTAAGGTCACTTAACAACCCTAAGCTGGTTTGAAGTGACCTTGAGTGGCATGTGGACTTGCAATATTAAGAATCTCTTCCCTGAGTCAGCTTAATCCTTCAAATGCTGAGGCTACTTTCCTCCAAAGCACAAGGACGCAAAGACTTTTGAAAACTATATATACCCTGTCATGTTGGTATTAATTGGAAAGCTCTTGCTGAGTACTTTCAGATGAGTACCCGTCGGCCAGGGTTTCAATCATTTTTCAGGTTTTTTGTATCATTTTGTATTGGCCAAATTAGCCACCAGTAGCATAAGGGTTAATATATCTAATAACTCATTCCATCTTGCGTAGACTTTGAGTGGTGTATAGAGATGTAATCTTCCTAACGTCACTGCTTTGTGATAATTGCAGGTCCATATTTGGTCGTTGTCACCAAGAAAAGCAAAGTGGGTGAAATCAATGGACAGTCCATATGGAAGGTGACGGGCACAGAGGTTCTGAGCTACAAACGAACAACACTTCACCTTAATGAGAAACAGGTAAGTGAGGCAACCCACCCCCCAATATATATACAGGGCTCGACATTGGTGCTTGCCCCATTGCCCCGGGCAAGTAGAATTTGTAAATTATAGCGGTGGGGCAGGTGAAAACTCCATCTTGCTTGCCCCACTGGGAAAGTATGCTTTGTATATTTCAGGTTTACTTTTGAGAATGTGGGAAAGTTTCATGGTCTGGCATCCAAGCTTGTCCTTGAAAATATGCTTTCACATGCCAGAACCATGTTCTACTGGATTTTTAATTGAAATATTATCAAACATACAAGTTTTCAAGGGCAAGTGAAAGATGGAGTAGGGCAAGTGAAAATTGAATCTCACTTGCCCTACTGGGCAAGTTGCTGCAAAAGTTAACGTTGTGCCCTGATATATATATATATATATATATATATATATATATATATATATATATATATATATATATATATATATATATATGTATATATATATATATATATATATATATATATATATATATATATATATATATATATATATATATATATAAAAGAAATGGCAAAATTTTAATAAAAGCCAAAATAATCAATCAATAATCGAATAATCAGTCTAAAAAAAAAGGGTAGGTAGGTAAGTAAAATATTATTCTTCAAACAATGCATGTTAAATGGCAGCTGTAATTGTAATGCTGTGTTCTAATCCTGTACTTATGTTGATTGGGGCTGGAAAAAAAACTGGGGTAGGATTTTTTTCTTTGAGTAAAAATTTGTTAGGGTCGGGTTATAGGAAACAAACAACTTTTCATAGGGCTAACCTGTTTAGAATAATCTGACTACATAAAGTGTATGATTTCTTTTGGACTGATCAAGAAAATACAATCCATTTGACTTCCGGAAAAGTATGTAGTGTCTGGAATATAACCAGGGTGCCCAAAATTGGTAATTGTAAAACTTTTGGGTGTCCAATTTTTCAAGTAGGACCACAAGATACTCAGATTTCTATCATAACATGTATAAACTTATCACTATAAGGCATACTGTCCTTGTACAATATCATGGGAATTATATAATGATGGTAAAATTCAATTATATGCTTGATGTGGACATTTTAAGAAATTCCTCACAAAAATTTTTGGTGTCCTGAGGAGAGACTTTTGAGGGTTTGGGTGTCCAAAAAGACACCCAGACGCCCTGCTGGCTGAGACTATGAATATATCTCATGTTATTGATTTTCTTGCTGGCAGGTTCAAGACAATAAGGTGTACCTGTCTATGGTGGACAATGTTCTTGGGACGGAGGCCTACTACTTCTCGACGTCGTATGATCTCACCCACTCGCTGCAGCGCCTCCACAATACCAGCCCTGAGTTCCTACAGATACCACTCAACGAACGCGTAAGTGAAAAAAACAAAAATGCTAAGATAATAACCAAAATAACTCAAAGTAGACCTGCGGGTATGTGTATGTATGTTCATTGACTATAATATTCCACAACACCAGCCCTGAGTTCCTCCAGATATCACTCAATGAACGCGTAAGCGAAAAATACAAACACGCTATGAAAATAACTCTAGGATGTCAAGCCAACATAATATAATTTGAGGGCATCTGCATATTACAGATGACAGAAATACAACTTATTTTGCTTAATTTCAATATTCTCCATGTAATAACTAGTATTAAGATAATGGCAGTTTTTTCACACTCTTTGGGCATTCTATGCATCTGAATATTAGGATAATGACAATTGTTTCGTAGACCTATGCAGTTGTAGGCTTCTGAGCTAAAAGGATTTGAAAGGGATTAAAAAGCACAAAAAAATTTAGTCATTCATATTTCAAACTTTTCTATCAGATTATGCTATAGCTTGACTAAGGATGGCAGCAAAGTCATTTTTTGAGCTGCAGAGAGTAGTAAATCCTTCGGAAAAAAAACGAACTCGCTATGTGCTGAAGTAAGCTTGGCGTTGATCATGGAGATTAGTATTTAACCCATTGATGATCAAGAGTTCCTCCAGCAATTGTCGTCTGGATCTACGATACTTTTGACAATAACTTTTGATTTGACAATGGTTTTACAAACTAATTTAAGGAGAGTTGTTGGTAATGTCCCTGTGTACCTTTTAACACCAAATGTATTCCTAATTGTGCTTTTGTCTGCAAAATTTCATTAAAATTGCAAGGCTGATTTTGGCCACTGTGAGCATGTATGGGTTAAATCGTACTTACATCAGTCCATGATTTGACATGATTGCGAATTCTCTTTTCAGGCTGACCAGAGGTTTGTGTGGAACGGCCATCTTGTGCGGGAGTTTGCCCAGCAGCCGGAACTGTCCCGCTACTGTCTTCCCATCCTGCATGGATGTATCCTTAATGACCAGATTCACCTACAAAAACTAGAAAACACTACTGTTTAACTGGTATTCTTACAGGAATTAAACTTTCTCTAAAATGACACTCTTCAAATGAATATTCTGCTTTGTATCTCTGCTTGAATGCACAAATTTAAAGTAGCACAACTACCCTCACACAGGGCTGTAAAGTTAGAAATTTTAGCATTTATATATTATTATTATTGTTATTATTATTATTATTATTATTATTATTATTATTATTATTATTATTATTATTATTATTACTATTATTATTATTATTAGTATTATTATTAGTATTATTTTTGTTTTTATCTTCAGTTTTAATGTTTACTTAAAGATGATATTCATTATCTTGGGTAAAATACAAGTTAATATTTATTGCCTGAAAAGTGGTGGGCCTTCTGAAGTAAAACAGGCCAAATGTTTGCTATTGCCATTTTTGGACACCATGTCTTGAAAGCCTCAATACAAAATCTATGTATACTGTGGCACTTCTCAATCTAACATTGCACTATTAACATGCATCTGAATAAACAAAAGTATTTCTAAAATTAAAAAATATCTTGAAAGCTTGGTGAAGATCCTTGACCTTTGACCCAGTTGTGGCTGTGAAGACCTGCACAATAAGTGGGAAGACTTTCAACTATGTGGTGATATCTAGACGGAGCTGTTTCCGCGCTGGGACCAGGTACTACATACGAGGTCTGGATTCCGAGGGCCACGCCGCAAACTACGTAGAAACAGAACAAATAGTAGAATATGATGGTCATAGATGTTCCTTTGTACAGGTAAGTGATAGGTAGACCTCAAGAAAGAAGTGATGCATATGACTTACCTTAGGAGCTCAGTAATGAAATGAAACCAATGAAGCCAAGGTCTGTTTACAATACAGACATTTAATTCATGCACCAGTCGACCGAAGATCTGCCAGTGCCTGGTTGTACAAACACCTATGGATAACATGTCAAAAATATAAGTCATGAAGCTTGCGAATCAAGGCTACGTTCAGTTGTGAGGTCATCCTTGCCCTGGAAACTGAGTGGCAGTCAGGTGTGCGGTCGTGTAACATGCCCAGGCTGCCTGCTCATTAAGTCCAGCAATTAAATGATGGTACTGTAGACCCCTAGCACTAAGTGTTGGAATTAACCCTTGCGCTGCTGCTGGCTAATTTGGTCAATAGAAAAATGTTGCAAAAAACCCTGAATAATGACAAACCTTCGCAAATGGGTACTCACCTGATAGGACTCAGCAAGAGCCTTCCAATGAATACCAACTTGGCAGGTTTTAAAAGGTTTTCAAAAAATTCTGTGTTCTTGTGCCTTTGATAAAAGTAGCCTCTGCATCAAAATGGTTACAAAATGAAATTAACCAATACCAAGCAAGCACTAAGCCAAGGTCTGTCTAGCATATAACAAATTGACTTGCAGTTTCCAATAAATACCATTTCTGACATTCAAACTTTTCCTATTTATTATTTTTTCCATGACTTCTTTTAAAATCTGCCTTTTTTGGCACTACAGGCAAACTTGGGTATGACAGACTCAATGGGGCCTGGAAAATTGGTCTGTCATATGCAATATCTGTCATATACATATGACACATACTTGATGTGCATGGGACTGGGACCAAGCATATCATATGTCATAGACAAAAGTCTGTCGTACTGTAGTCTGTCATATCCAAGTTTGCTTGTATAAGCTAGTAAATATAGCTGATATAGGTGTTTGAAGTAACTGAATAGCTTAACCTGGATGGGCAGATAGTTTGCTTTCATCTGCATTCTTGTTATAACTACTTCAAGATAATCCTTAGACTAGACATTCCATGTATTATTCCTGGGTTATCCTTATAACATTTCAATTTCTTTCAGACGAGAGGTTCCATTCCACTTTATTGGTCCCAAAGACCCAACCTGAAATACAAGCCAACACCAGTCCTAAGCGGTACCCTAAATCATGTAAGTTATACGGTTTACACTTTTGCTACATATATCAGAATTTTTTATTCATTCAAGCTTGGAGTTCTACTGAGAAAGTATCATCTTGATCAAGAATAGTTTCAGAAATAACCGATAAATCATGAATAAAAATGATTTTATGGAGAGTTAGTGTTGAGGTGATTAATAATTTCCAAACTATATCTTAATTTAAACGATACCGTCTAAATTGTGTAGCCTATTTTTGACAGCTCCAGGTTACAGCTACAGAATAGGTTTAGTAGGAATTATTTATTTATTCATAGACTTCTAAGGAATATGCAATATAAAATATGATCTTTGTGGTTTTGAATTATCAGGTTCAGATTTCAAAGATTTTTTATGTCAACAACTTTGATTTGTTCCTGTATTGTTAATTTCTCTTTCAGAGAGAGAAAGAGATTTCAGGTTCAGAAGTTGTTTTTTTGTATCAACAACTTTAATTAGTCCCTGTATTGTTTAATTTCTCAATTTCAGAATGATGGATTTACCCGGCACTTCAACGCACAGTTGTTCAGCTATGGAAAGCAAGTTCTCATTAACCTGGTAAGGATGATTGTACAGATAGGTCATCATTTAACCTATTAATGCGTAGGGGGTCCTCGTGAAATTGTCGTCTGGATCTATACTATTTTTGGCTATAACTTGGGCACAAAATATTACTTTGCCATCAACTTAAATATTTCACTGAAATTGTGAGGCTGCTTTTGGCCACAGTGAGCATTGGTGGGTTAATCATTTGAATATGTAGTATCACTTTGATTAAGATCATGATGGAAAATGCTGCATGAGAGGAATCATTCATGAATATCCAGGCATTTTAGATGTCAATCCAAAAGTGAAAGTATTCTCAGATTTTTATACCAGGAAAAATTGTTCATGCCAAAATAATTGCTTCATCTTCCCTTACATTTTAAACTAAACTAAACATATCAGTCTCCCTGTCAATTTTGGTTATATCTCTATAACAAAAGTAATATTCAGAAAATATTTTGAGGGAGAATTGATCATTAGAACTCTATCTACAACTCTCCTTCAAATATTTTGGGAATTTGTGCTTCATTCCAAAGATTTTTTCAAAAGCTTAACAGTTCCAGATGACACTGAATACTATGGTATGATTTCTTTTAGTATAACTACATAATTAATTGTCTATTTGATTTTCACTATTTGATTCTATAGATTGACCACAAAGGACCAGAAGATACATTGGAGAAGGCTTTTCAAAAAGCTGTCAACACTTCAGGAAATTCTCTTCTTCAGTAAGACAGTTCATCTTTATTCTTTATAAGTATATCATAAATATAGATATAAGTGCTCTTGCGATTAATCGGAAGCTCGAGCCTATGTTAGTATCGCAGCTTCCTCAGAGTACTCGAGCCGCCATCACGGCTCGCCGACTTTTACGGAAATATATCCACATGAAAACCTTTCATAAATCCTATGAAATTGTCCCAACCAAAAACCTCCGGTAAATAAACCCGCCAATTTGAAATAGAACGAAATCACGTTAATGGGGGGATCATCAACGTGATTTCCAAAATGGCGGTTTGTTTACCGGAGAGAATCGCTGGTATATCGATCTATTAGAAGTGGTGTTGTACTTAGCTTACATATCTCTGATCATTACATGTGGTTTTATTTTTGACTAGAATTATTGTGAATTATCGTGAATTCCTCAGGTTATCTCTAGCGCTACCTACTATCGTGGTGCGATGATCAGGTTTAGGTAGAGACATAGGTTTTTAGGTCCGTTGGTAACTTGATGCAATGTAAGTAGTAAAGCTCGCAATATGTCGATTAATTGCTCAGCGATTTCATCGATTGATCAAGCAGTTTATTGGAGGCAAGTCCGACCTCTAATAAATATTGATCGTCATATTTAGGTATATCATAGTATAATGGGGCTGTAATGAAAAAGTAACAAGACTAAGTTTTCACGCCTATTTCTTTCCATGATATTATTGTGTGAGAATCAGCATTCCTATACAGTATACTGTTTTATTATTGCGTCAGCTTAATTCATGTGTACTTTGCACAAATATATATGTTGACTTTTGATACCCCAGATATCTTGATAAAGGTGATTATACAAGCCTCAACCCATTCATGCCTTTAGCGCCCAAACACACCCTGATCTTCAGGCGTGGATGGATTAATGTCAAACCCCAGTGAAAACCTACTTATTTCTCTTTTCTCCTTTCTTCTAGGTATGAATCATTTGATTTCCATCATGAGTGTCGCAAGATGCGCTGGGACCGTCTCACTATTCTTACAGACAAATTAGACCAGGACCAAAAAAAATTCGGGTGAGAAATTTTTGTGTGATGTCTGAATTTATAATCATCCTTAACATTGGTTTATGATGATTACTCAATCTAACAACATATTGTCAAGCATAATTATTTTAGTTAACTGGCTAGCATTTTTTTTCTCTTATAGACATTTACTTGTACATATGCATTACATAATTAAGAGTGTATTTTGAAGAAAATTGAATTGCACGAAAGTTCTCAAAGCCTAACGGTTTTACTTAACCCATTAACGCTCACAGTGGCCAAAACCAGCCCGACAATTTTGATGAAATCTTTCAGGCTAAAGCATATTTGGCAAAATATTTGAAGGAGCAACATTCGTCAGAACATTACAAACAACTCTCCTTCAAATATCTTGTGAAATCATTTTCACTCTCATAGTTATTAGCAAAAATATCATAGATCCAGACGACAATTGCTGGAGGAATTTCTTAGGCATTAATGGGTTAATGCATTGATATTGCATAATCCTCAAATGCAGCATCTGGAAAAGCATAACAATAGGGAAGGATTCCCAGGAATCAAAAGATAGCCAAACTTCTTTATTGGATAGTTATAATGCATTGCTAGTTTAGCCAAGAGGAATTCTATTCTTATCTTTAGTTTTATACATTTGTATTTGACTTTATTTACTACACATTCCAATAGGAATGCTTAACTTTCCTTAGTAATCTGTCATAATCCTATATCTTATGTGTATTTCTTTTTTAGACAATTGGAAATTTTACATCTTTCCTCAGTTTTACTTTTCCATTTGTTGATAATATGAGGGTCATTGATGTTAGACAATAGGAATTTCATTCCTTTCTTTGAGTTTCTCAGTCATACTTTTTATTTGTTGATGAAATGTGTCAATAATACTCACTAATCAACAATGCTGCAATACAAGCAAGTGAGAATGACACGCATATATAAAAGGGTTTACAGCATTTTAACCCATTCATGCCTGTAGCGGCCAAAACCGCCTGCCTATTTTGCTGATATCTCTCTAACAGAAGCAATATTTAGATCATATTTGAAGGAGAGTTGTTCATTAAAACTATGTACAACTCTCCTTCAAATTGTTTGCAAATTAGTGAAGAATTCTAATGTTATATTCAAAAGTATATCAGGTCCAGAGGGCACTCATTAACCCTTATGCTGCTCATGGCTAATTTGGCCAATACAAAATTATGTAAAAATCCTGAAAAATGACTGAAAACCAGGCACATGGGTACTCATCTGAGAGCACTCAGGGAGAGCCATCTTATGAATCTAATGAAAATAGCCTGTGTGAAAATAGCCTTGGAACGGTAAAGTAAATCTTTGGGCATGAATGGGTTAACCAACATGAATTTATTTGTTTCCTTAATTCTCTATTTTGCTACTTGTCTGTGTAGGTACTTCATGGTACGGCGAGATGGCAGTCTGGTGTGTCAACAGGAAGGGGTGTTCAGAACAAACTGTATAGACTGCCTGGACAGAACCAATGTGGTACAGAGTATGCTAGCTAGGAAGAGTATGCAGGCCCAACTAGAGGTAGGCTTCTTAATACTCCATGTACTCTTAGTATTCAGTGCTATACCAAATACAGGTATCAAATGGGAAAAATATTGTATCGAAAAAGTTAAGTATCTTGGCGTTTCCTTTAAGATTTGAAATATGTATGACTTAATTGATTTAATTGCTACCTGGGCGTCTTTGCGAGAAGGAAGTTTGCTATATATTAGCAAAATTTGTGAAACTGGCAGTGCTAAATTTGACAGTTAAAGTTAGGTCTCTGGGAAGAAGGTAGTATCGTTAAAAATATTGTATCATTTAGTAAATATCAATATCATATATTATGAAAAATATTTGCTTATTGTGTGACCCAGCTAGATTAATCATGTATTGTTTAATCAATCTGTAAAATGTTTTGTTTTGCAGAAATTAGACATATTAGCAGCTGGAGATAGAGTGGAGGACCAAACTGCATTTGAATTCATCTTCAAAAATGGTAAGTATAAAGAGATGATCAAAAGGCATGTCCATTATCATTATTATTGTGAAATACATCATGTATCAGTATTTCAATCAATGAAATAATGGGGATTTTTAAAGTTAAAGGGCAAATGCACCATCAGAAAGATTTAGGTTCAAAATGATCTTTTACATGTCACCTTTCAAGTAAGACCTCCCCCGAACCTGTCCTCTTCAGCACTACTCAGTTATAGCTCACAGAAGTTCAGCAAGCAACAGTCCTGAGGCAGCTATACAGGGCCTCCATGCATCCCAAGATGCACTCTGTTTTTGACACCTTCTTAGCACCAGCCTGTGCCACTAGTGCTTCAGAGATAGCAGTAGCAGAGAAGCCTGCATGGCTTTCCCTTTCTTGCTAATTTTTATTCCTGGCTCATCCCTGATCACAATTTTTGGTAGCAAATAAAACTTCAAGAAGTAAAACTTACATAGTATGGCAGAATTGAGCGATTCAGGAATTTGGAGGAATGGAAATATCTGACTCACCTAGGGAACTTCTCCCTTAGACCCATATGATCCTTTACTCAATGGTGCCAGGTTCTTTACTCAAAGATAGCATCTTGATAACAGGAAGTGAAGGAATACACATACTAATAAGTCCTACACTATTCCCATGAGTAACTGCTAACTGACACAAGTGTTGCAATTTCCTGTAAGTGATTAGCACAAACTGATTTCATAGCAATTAGGAGTAATGGTTTCTACCCAAAAATAAGCTACAAATCATAGTATAACTTACAAGGATTGTTTGAATATACAATAGGAAATTGAAGAAGTTCAATCTTTGGGAATTGTGACAACTTATTGAAAGCCAGTAAAGAAAATCTAAGCAGGAAAGGGGAGCCCAGCCCCCTATTACTGCTATCTCTTAAGCACTAGTGACACAGGCTGGTGCTTAGAAGGTGTCAAAAACAGAGTGCATCTTGGGATGCATGGAGGCCCTGTATAGCTGCTTCAGGACTGTTGCTTGCTGAACTTCTGTAAGCTATAACTGAGTAGTGCTGAAGAGGACAAGTTCGGGGGAGGTCTTATTTGAAAGGTGACATGTATAAGCCCATTTTGAATCTAAATCATTCTGATGGTGCATTTGCCCTTTAAGTAGCAATCATAGGCATAAATCAGCTCAAAAATTGTATTATTTCCTTATCCTGTTCATGCCTGTAGCATAATTTTACTAATTAAGAAATCAATTCTACAATTTATTTCATACCCCTTTGGCCAAATTTGGATTCAGTTATCTAGTGGACATATACACCTCTCAAATTCATGCATTATAAAGTGATAAACAAAAAGAGACAGGCCTATAAAGGGGTTTTCAGTGCATCACCCCTCAAAGGAAATTTACGCTTTAATAATGAAATTTCTGGAGCTGGTAGTGCTAAATTTAACAAAATAAGGTCGCTGGAAGGCAGGCAGTATTGTTAAGAATGTTGTTAGGGTATCGATTTGTTAGGGAAATATTAATATTGTATTATATTGTGAACATTTTATAGGTGCCAATCCCTTATGAATTCTCTCTTTCATTGTAGTGTGGGCTGACAATGCGGATTCCTGTGCCGTGCAGTATGCAGGAACCGGGGCCCTCAAGACGGACTTCACTAGGACCGGCATGCGCACCAAGTTGGGTCTGCTTAAAGATGGCGTCAACGCCGGACTGCGATACTTCAAAAACAACTTCAGTGATGGCTTCAGACAGGTACAATCTGCCTTTACTTTTAATCTCTGGCGCAGAGGTTTAATTTCTTTCCTTTTCTAGCTATTCCATCTGACCGGCTGCTTCCATATTCTGCAGGTCCTGCCACTTTTTTGCCTGTTCTGTTACTTATGACAATTTTATATCATTTTGGGTTGTACTTCAAAGTCCATGTTTGCAAGTGTATGTGTAACATGAGCACTGGCTTAGATTAGAGTTCTTTGAATTAGTTTAAATGACATTCCTTCAATTTGTTTCCAAACTTTACTTTTTCCTGTAAGATTTCATCAAAATTGTTTGGCTAAGCTGTATGCATTCATAGGTTAACCCATTCATCCCGTATCAGCCAAAACTGCTACTAGTCAAGTAGATCTCCAGGTATGAAAGGGGTAAAGGTGTTCTGCCCTTAGGCAGTTTGGAGCTCTACTTTGTGTCAGTAATGGTATAACACTTGTGGGGCCTGTTTTGATGACCCAGCAGTCTGACTGCTCGCTGTCTCTCACCACTGCCCATGTTCAAATCCTGGCTGAGGCATCTAAAAATGTCACTATTGACTTGGGTTAGGCAGTGGTTTTTGCCAGGTGCTCCAGTTTTTTCCACCACTTACAACTTAATCATTCATCAGCCTGTATATGGTAGAGAAAGTGATGATAATTGAAATTGAATTGAAATTCTAACATTTATGTGTTGTTTGTGTTTTACAGGATGGCATTGACCTATTTCTAGGCAACTATCAGGTAGATGAAAATGAGGGAATCACAATACCATCACCTCTGAGGCAGGAGAAGGATTGGCGCTTCTTTGTGGTATGTTACATACAGATAATAGATATCTAAATTGATGATAAAGTATACTTAGGAGTTAAATTTATCTTTTAAATTTTGGGACAGCATTTACTCCATATGGGAACTAGGGCCCCAAAGAAATATTTAAGAGCCCAGGAATTATTCATACTCAATTATCTTGTGAGATAACAGAAGACATGCTTGTAGCTCTGCATGTCATTGTACAGTATGGGTTCTCCTTAATCATGAGGTGTAGTACACATGGGCAGGGATTTACCCAGGATTTAGAAACTGGGTGCCCAGATTTGGCAATTGTAAACTTTGGGCATCCATTTTTTCAAGGAAACCATAATATATTCAGATAGCTATCATAAATATGTATTTACTTATTCAGAAAATGTATAATATCCTGTTTTGCCTCAAGAATCATTTTATGGTGAAAATTGTCAATTATTTGCATGATAAATGACATTTATATAAATTACTCACAATTTTCTAGTGTGTCCTGATTTTTGAGGCTTAGGGTGTCCAAATGACTCCCAGACACCACACAGGTTTATCTTGTCTGCAGTATATCTCCTACCAATTGGTGAATGAGTTTATTGTTTGTTTGTGTTTTTCAGCTGCCTGCAGTGCTAGTCGTATGTATGGCTATGTGTATCATCAGTGTACTGATGCCAGATGGTGAGTACCGCTTCACGACTCCAGGGGAGCAGCCCCTACTTTCACTCCGGAATTTAGATTAACCCATGCATGGTTGAGAGCCATTTCTGAAATTATCTTCTGGATTAGTTATATTGCTAAGGAAAGTTTTTAGTTTGATTCGTATGAAGATTTTTCCTTCAGATTTTTTTTCTCCAAAATATGCTATTTTCTCTGAGAAATCATGGCCAAAATTACTTTTGCTTTGTCACTATTATCAGAAAACATGGACCACCCTTAACCCCCGAAAATTGTAATTATCAAAAAGTGCCCTAAATTCCCGAGAATTTACATTATATATGTGATCTTCACAGTATTCAGACCCCACTGTGTGTGAGGGTCAGAGACCTAGCCAGCACCTGTCCAGCCAGGCATTTTCTTGGAATGCTCTTTTTTGGACAGGCAAGATTTTCCATAAATAATTTTCAATTATGCCATTTTGGGGGAAATAACCATTTCTTTTCCTTATAAACCATCTTCTAATGCATCACGAAAGTGTAAGATGCCCATTTTTGCACAAAAGGCCTATTTAATGTAGTTAGAATGAGGATTTGAAGTAGAGTAGCTAAATCTGGACGGGTAGTCATTTTGTGATTGCAGTTCCAGAGAGGCATTTTAAAAATCCTGGCTAAGACCCTGACTGAGGGTTCTTTGTAATATTTATTGAGCATATGCATAGATGTTAAATTACAAATATGTAGAAAAAAGAAAAGTAAATAGAGAGCTGTATCAACATAACACCGAATAACTTGCATAGATGTAAAATTACAAATACAGAAAAAAAACTAAATATAGAGTGGTATCAACATAACAACGAATAACTTATGAATACAAAAACAAATAATAAATCGAAAGTTGGGGTAGTGATGATGAGTGTTGATATATGTTCCTTTCCTTTCAGAGCACATAGGGGAGCAGCTAATGTATGTGCTGTTTTGGGGAGGCGCCAGCGTCTTGGCCACCTTCGCCATCTACGTGTATGGAATCGTGTTTGTGGACCAGCCGCGCCTGACGCAGGCCAAGTTCAAGACAGAATAGGAAATAGAGTGGGACAGAACATTTGTGGTGTGAACTTATTCCAAACTTGGTCAGCACCCCTCTTCAAATCAACAGCCCTTTCATAGCGTACCAGTAGGCTCGGTCGTTCAACTAATTGGTATCTTTACTTCACAGGGATTATAAGCCCTGCCTTATTCATGGCATGATCTTATTCTGAACTTGGTCACTGCCCTAAATAACTCAACTAATACTTGCATAGGCGCTTTTATTAACAGATTGGTATATAGAGTTAACATCAACCTTATGGCCAGCTGTCTTGTCTAAATCATGAAGGGAGGGTAGGGTGGCTCATGAAAATTGGAACCCTGATAATTTAATAACCCAACATCTAACATCTGTGTGTCATGTAATTCACTTAGGTGTAGAACCTTAAATTCTTAATCCTATACCATTGAGTATAATGACAAGATAATGTATGTATATGTATATATATATATATATATATATATATATATATATATATATATATATATATATATATATATATATATATACACACACATTTAAAATAAATATCAAAATAAACAAGCCTCTTTGAGCAGTTTTTTTGGACACACATTTTGGGCCTGGTTGATTTCTTTGTTTGTGCATGGCGATAGAGACTTCCCCTGTCATCAAATTATCCCCATCTCCCTTCTTTGATTCACTCTTTTCCATCCCCCACCACCACCCCTATTTCAAATGATAACATTTTGTGCTGTTTTTACCACATACAAATGCCTTATACGTCCTTACAGGAAAACCTAGGTTGCCTTATATACAGTTGATTGGGAATTAACAAGCGTGGCTTTGTTTATTTGCAATAGAGTCTTTGCAATCTGTAGAGAATGCTAAATAAGCCATTGTGTAAAAACACTTACAGTAATAGTGATAACAGCGCCATCTTTTAACCACCCCATTCCCCTTGCCTCAGGACTGATTTTTAAAGAAAAAACTGCATCTCAACATATAACATTCCACTCTCCCTTTTCTTAGTATTTACAAATAACCGCACTTAACCCTTTTGCATCTGGACTACACACTTGGTTTGATGACTCTGTGTATAATTATCCAATTTAGTAGTACAATGTATTTGAAAAATGTACTAAGGGGGTTTGTTAAATCATACAGGAACAATGACCTTCAGTCAAATATTTTTCAAAAACTTTATTATTGCGATATCAGAATATTCATTGGAACATTTGTATATTTCAGATGTATATGAAGCTTTGTAATATTTCTGAATTTCATAGTTGCTGTTAGGACCATATTTCTAAAGGCAAGGGAATCTTAGTTATTGCCCTTTATTTTTCATATTTGTGTATAAAGTTTTTTTTCTTGTCACACAAAAATCCAGTGTAGATTAGTTGTCCGTTTCTTGTGATCTCTTCTCACAATACTTATCACCCCTTCCCTCCTAGTGGTAGAAAATGTCTTTTCTTTTGCGGCCATCACTGCCATTAACGTTGCATTGCATTCATTTACTAATTTAACACTGTACTAATTCCATCATTTCTTCTGGGATTTTGGACTGTTTCACTTTTAAATTAATATTATTCAAAAAGCTACACATTACCAGTATATTTTACTTTTAGTATATTTTGTATTAACCCTTCTGCTGCTGGTGGCTAATTTTGCCAATACAAAATGACCAAAAAAAAACGCTGAAAAATAACCGAAACCCTGGCATATGGTACTCTTCTGAGAGTATTCAGCGAGAGCTTTCCAATGAATACCAACATGACAGGGTTTAGATGGTTTTGCGTTCTTGTGCTTTGGATGTAAGTAGCCTCAGCATTGGAAGGGCTAAGGCTGGGGAGCCGCTGGTGCTGAAGGGGCTGTTTTGAATATGGCTTAGAAGGTAGTTTTCTCTTTTTCTTTTCACCACTAACTTAATGGCCAGTCGCTATGTAGCCTTGATATGGTAGAAAAAGTGACAGAATCTAAATACAATCTTTTTTGTATAGGTGAAAATATTTGAGGCACACAAGTTTTTTGTAGCAACATTTCTTGTTTGTGCACAGAACCCATGTCCCCTGCAAGTCTTTTCTATTTTGCTTTTTCTTGTTAAAAAAGTCCATTGAAGGTGTTTCCATATGAAAGTATGGATTTGCATACTTCTCTTGTCTTAACGCACAGGGTATAAGAGGAATAGGTAATATTCAAATTAGTAGATTTATGAATATTTATGATACCAACCCCACCGCACCACACATTCTGTCCCACACTGTTTTAAGTAATGAAATAAACTTTGAAATGATAGGTGTATCCACTGATTGAGGTAATAATGAACCTATGATTTATTAATGGATTTTCCCACCTCTAGATGTACATGTCAGAAGGAAGGAATATGTAAAAGGAACAGAGGATGTAATAGAAATACTGTATATGGCTTTAAATTTGAGTGCTAAAAGTATCCCTTTAGAGGAGAGTATTTGTGCTACTTTAAATTTGTGCATTTAAGCACTCGAAACAAAGCAGATACAAAGCAAGATATTTATTTGAAGGATGTTATTTTGGCGCTATCATGAGGAGCGCGAAAATAGCGAAAATTAAATGCCTGTTAAAAATACCAGTTATACAGTAGCATTCATATCTGAAACATACACATGGTCTGACACATTTTCAAATATCTTGGCAATACATTTATATATTGTGAAATTACCAACTGAAGGATTCTGATCCTGTTGGGAGTTAAGCAATTTTGATTATTATCCCTTTTTTCTCCCATATTTAGGCTGAATTATGATTAGCCAGTGGTGAGAGATTGGATGTGATGTGATATATTCCCCTTAGAATATTTGCCAGATATTATGTACATTGGGGAGTTAAGGTCAAAGTTGTCAGACCATGCGTTTACTCCAAAAGTGAACAGTTTAAATTGAGAAAATGAAACATATGATCCATAGACCTGTTCCTGTGTGTTATTGAAAAGAATATGAAATTGTGTCACTTTATTTATGAAAAGTAATGCCATTTTATTCAATAAAGTATGAAATGCACTAACATATAATTTAAAGGAAGTGATTTACTGTATGTAAGATTAGGGTAAAATGAACACTTATATCATCTGTATTGGTAAACTGTTGCCGTAGTAATTACTGTCATCAACAACCATTACTAAGGCAACAATCAAGTTAAAAATGAAATTATTAAGCCGTTTGATGTAACTGGCCCTTGCATTTTAACTTAAGCTAGTTTTTGTTTCACTAACCTGTAAAAAATCTCAGCACACGATTGGTTATAAAATAATATACCTGATATAAAGATTAGTTTCACTGTATTCAAAGATTAGATGAAGAAAGGTCTCATCATACAAAGCAATTGTTTTGAAAACGTTTTCCTTTTTTGGATACCACTATGAATATCTTTGATCGCCACTTGTACTCCAGAGTATAGCCTTAGATAACGAAGCAACAAGGTTGAAGACTTCAATGACACTTCCAAGTCACTTGTAAGTCGTTTTCAATGCAATACATTTTACTCTCACTCTGTAAAAGCATATTATAGTCAGCTTATGGCAGCAATGTGATGATAAGCTTATCGCCTGGTAAATGAGAGGGAATAAGCTGCTGGGTAAAATGTATTGGCACAGGCTGCCACCTGTAGGGCAGTTTGCACACTACTGTCAACTGAAATTGGTTCCTCTTTGATTGTCCCTCCTAAGAACGAAATAACAAATAGGCAAAATGTATTGGCACAAGTTGTCACCTGTTGAGCTGTTTGAGAACTACTGCCAAGTGCCAACTTAAATCAATTTCTATTTACATCTCGTGAAGAGAGAGATATCAGCAGGACAAAATATATTAGCACATGCTGCCACCTTGTGGTCAGTTTAGGAACTACCAACACAGGCTGCCACCTGGTGGTCTATTTAAGAATTATATTGACACAGGCTGCCACCTGTTGGTCTGTTTAAAAACTATTGACACAGGCTGCCACCTGGTGGTGAGTTTTAGAACGACTGTCAACAGTTCCTGAAGATTGTAGTTTTCTGATGGGATGATCTATTCAAACAGGATACTTGTGATACTATTGTGACGATGTACCCCAATCAATGTATTACCAATCACTTTACAGTTATTTCCTACTAGAGTTATTATGAGGTTCTATTTATCAATGATGCTGGTTATGGGACAAATACTTAAATATGTTTATATATATATATATTTAGCAATTTACTTATTTTTGCCTGTTATTATTTCTGTTTGTGCCTCTCTATGCCTTTACTTCCTAACATTCTAAGAAAATGTCTGTGTCGGCGTCCAGTATAAGTACTGGTTCCTAGGACTTTTATGGGAGAGGATTAAACTTTGCCTGGGTAAATTATGCTAATGTTTGTTTTTCTACCTTCAGAGTATCTCTTGTTGGTTTCCTGTTTTTCGAGTCCATGTCTGAAATTAAAAACTCATTTGAGTATGAAAATGATGATGAAAGGAGATTTTCAGAATTCCCATTCTGCTTGTTGCTCATGAGAAACTATCTAGTTTAGAAAAAGGCTGAAAATAGTTTACCAGTAAGAGTTACAACATGGTATTTGATCAAAGAAACTTGTTCTTAAACAGCTTCATGTTGAGAAGTCTTCATAACAAGACATGAAAAGCTAGGCATTTTCATCCTATTTTGGGAACGCTAAAATTCGTCTTATTAGATAAACGACGATGAATCAGGAAAACTGTGTTATACGAAACAGGATATGAGCAAGATGTGCCCTTACTCTACACATACTGCATCCTGGTTTCTTTTTGATCCCAGTTGAGGAAGTGCACTAACCCAATAGAGATGATATGGCAGTTTGAGAAACTGCGCTCCATCTGAACAGAATTTTCGCTTTCGTGAACTATTGTGGTTGTCTGGTAGAAAATTAAGCATATGCAGAAGGGCTAAATATTCATTCTTGGTCTCATAAGGAACCAATGGTTGCTTAACCTATTAATGCCTCTGAATATTTGTTGACATTGTCACCTGGATCTTTTGATATTTTGAAAATAATTTAGGTATAAAGCAGAAATTGATGAAACATTATAGGGAGAGTTGTAAGCTAAGGCGCGACTAGCATTTCTCCTGCATATGTTTTCCTAAAGATGCTTTTCTTGTTCAGATATCAACCAAAAGATCAATCCTTTTTGAGCTGTTAAAGGCATAAAACGGTTAGACTGCTCTGGCAACTTGAGTAAATGAATAATACTGAGAATCAAGCCACTTTCCCAAAATGTAAACCTAATTCTCAGTTTGGTACTCTTACTGTTGATAATTCTTGGTAATGGGAGGTATATTGCAGAGGTAATTTTCCCTGTACATGATCATGTTAAGTATAACAAATTATTTGAAGGAAAATAAAGTATGTAAATTATCTAGAATCACCAGTATGTTTTGTTGTTTTATTTTGTCATTAATATTACAATATCTTTATCTTAACAAAATGATAATCATGACTCTTCCCTCCAATACTGGGATTGACCTTAACATTTTCAGGCAGGAGCACATTTGGCTCCTAGGATTTGAAATTTAGGAGCAAATAAATCCCTTTGCATGAACACAACGTTACATTATCCAGGCTAGGGGGATCTGGGAAAAACTTTGAAAAATATGCTTCGAGGTGCCTTTTGGGGCACTATTAGGTAAATTAAGGGGAGATAAAAAAAAATACCTAAGTGCTCCAGTTGATAAGTGAAATTACAAACGTGGCTCCTATATTTTAACATTTGGTCGCAAAATGTCCCTAAACAACCATTAAGGTCAATCCCTGCAATAACTACATGTAACAATATGTCTCTCATTTGAGGAAGCTTGTTTTATGGGCATTTTCTGTGATATTTTATCGATTCTCAAAAAATTGTATTAAAAACTCCCTATCCCTCTTCTATTTCATTTACATCATATTATGGCCTGCTCCATTGTTTGCAGGGGTTGCCCGATAGCCAGGTGGTCTAAGGCACTGCTACTGCCTACTGGCTGTGTGCTATATGTCACCACTGTTTGGGATTGAATTTGGCACTAGCTTATAGCCCTGTGAGAAAGTTAATCATGAATCAGGGTTAGGTGGTGATTTTCCCAGGTTACCCTATTTCTTTTGCCATTATTAACAAATGAGTAGTGACTCTTTTGCCTTAGAATGGCAGAAGTGACGAAAATAAAATGCAATATTGAAGCTAAATATTTCCACTATATAGTCACCAGGAGGGCTGGTGGTACAGGAGGGCATCACCGTGTACGATAAGATATGATAAGAAAATTTTATTTAAGTCTCACCCATTATATAATTGTACAAACATGACACAACAAGAACAATGGACGGTCAATTATGATCTGCGAGAGAAGGTTTGGTGGTGCTGTAGCACCTGGTGGCAACAACCATGAAACAGCACCACCAGTCCACCTCAGCCATTAAGGCCATACAGCTATTGTTGTCCATCAGATAATTACAGTGAGGAGAACTGGTGGCGATGCAGCACTCAGTTGTGACAACCATGAAACAGCACCACCAGTCCACCCCATCCTTTAGGGCACCAGCTATTGGCCATTATGCAAATATGACACCCCACAGGAATGTCATATCTGTTTTATTATACCGAACAAAATACAAAACACAAAAGGGGGAAAAATTACAAACACCAGAGATTTTGGATAAATACTCGTCGTCTGCCTTGTTGAATTAGTTTCACCGGTAGGAATTGGGCTTTTCAAATAGCCCATAGCAACAGCTATGGACTATTTGAATAGCCCATAAGCTGCTAAGGGCAACAGCCTGATGCAGGAGTGAGGAAAACATGATGATTAATCCATGGCCCTTGACCAACCAGAATCAAGAATCTTTGCGTGAGGTATAATAACAGATAATGGCTCAAAATTACTGGCCTAATGTCCAGACTGAATGAACGCAACTGAAGTGTACAGTTGAACAAAAGTATTTGCTGCTGATACAGAATCAGAGATTCAAAGTTTAACCCTTATGCTGCTGGCTAATTTGGCCAATACAAAATGATGCAAAAATGACTGAAACCCTGGCAAATGGGTACTCATATGAGAGTACTCAATGAGAGCTATCCAATGAATACACACATGACAGGGTTTAGATGGTTCAGATGATCAAAAGTATTTGCGTCCTTTTGCTTTGAATGAAAGTAGCCTCAGCATTGGAAGGGTTAAGATATACAGGCACATATCAGGGTTCAATGCCTTTACATATCAACTTCAGGCTGAAGGAAATTGAAGATTGTCACAGAAATCAAACTGTACACATGTGAAGTTTTTTTTAATGCATTCACGCTCAGGAACCAAACTTGTATAAAATATTTACAAAATCCTCCACTAGATCCCCATAAGCGGTTTGGCCTGGTCGCCATATAAATGTGTGCCAGTGTGGCGTTATGGAGTGCTGTCTATGCTGCTGTTACCTCTCTGCTAAAACGAACCCCCCTTCCTCCTCATGCAAAATGCCATCCCTTTTACTTAAAGGACAATTCCACCATGAATAAAACATGGGCCCAAATAGTGTCTTAGGGTATACTCTACTCATATCCAAGACCCCACAACCACCCACCTCCACATTAAAAGTTTATTGCTGTTTTAAGTCATGTTTTGCCATGTATCTGGGGGCAGCCATTTTGAACTAGCTCATGACAGAATAGTTGCACAACCTCTGCAGTAGTCAGCAGCTGCATATACAAGGCTAGGAGTGTGCCCCAATACATTGTGTTCTGTTTCTTCTAGTAGTAGGAATTTGACAAAGATCATATGACATATTTATTGAGTTTACAAGGACACACTAGATTCTGTAAGTTTAAGATGTAAGAGTAAAATACTTACCCTTCCCATCGCTCTAGACCCCATTCAGATAGTACACTGATTGTAAATTATTGTTTGTTTGTACTGATTTACATTGTGGTTGTTAAAAGGCAGGAAATGGTAAGTTGTGTAGATAACAACAATTGCAAGCACTTCCCAGAGTTGAAAACACCCTGGGGACTTCAGGTGCTCAGGAAACAGCCATCTCAACACAATTTTGTTGATTGCTATCACCATTGCAGGAAGTGAATCTGGGGAACTACTAATCAATCAGTCATGTAATGCAATTAACCTGGCTAGTCCTGTCAATCTAAGGAACACTTTCCCTGATGGGTTTGCAAGTCTAGTTTTAGGATTTTAAAATTATTAAGGGAAGTCATTTGATACAAACCTTTCCCAGCTGTCATACAAACAATCAAAATGATGAGTTATATGACTCTGATGTTGAGGGTATAGAATAAATAATCAGCAAATTAAGGGGTTTGGCAGAAGCAAAATTATCTATAACAAATGCAAAGTGTACCTTTATCTCTCTCCCTTTCTTAGCCATTTTATTGTAACCTTTAAAGAGATTTTGTCTTCAAACAATTTGATGTGACAGATACTGCCTTCTTTTTTGAGCACTTCTGGACCCTTTCTTTTCTCTCTTGTTGAACATGGCTCTGTGGGGGATCAAAATTGAATATTGTAGGCACTGCACCAGGTTTCGGGTGTTTAAACCTCCTAAATCCAAGTTTTGTTTGTAGTTCAGCCTCAAAACAAGATTCCTTAAAGTGTTCATGACAAACACTTTGGGATCCACTTAAATGAATAGTTTTTCATTTTCCATTCTGTCCCAATGTTGAATAGCCATCTTGCTGCTAAATCCTTCTTTTCTGGGTTAATCTTTGGGTTTGAAATGGAGAAAAAGGAAATTCCCTTTCCTTTTCCCCTGTCAGATCTGTTGTAGCATCCAATAAACAGCACAAATCACCATTTTCACAACATTGTTGTCATGGTTTCATGTGTGATGCTGGGTGCTGTACATACAGGAAGTGCAACTATTCTGGCCTGGACTGCCTGTCAGATGTAGAGTAGCAGTGCATTGTGGGATACAATGGCTCCCATGGTCTTGAGCTTAATGGCTGTTTGGGGGGTGGCAATTAAGTGCAATTTCAGAGGTATGGAAGCCAAACAGTATTCAGGTGAACAGGGACTGTGAAGTAAACATACTAAAGTAAGTTCTCAGCATATATTATCCTGAAGGTGTAATTGTCCTTTAAGCATTAGACTCAATCAAAGTGTTTTTTTTCTTAGCCTGGTTGTGTTTTCTCTATCAGTAGTCCACCATCCTTGATGACACCGTCATCAATTGTCACACTATGTTCATCCCCTTCAGTACTGTTCGGGGATGTCTCAGTCTTTTCGTCCATTTCTTCGACACTAGGCGGAGCCACTGCAAGGACACCGCCCACCTCTTTGGATAGGGGCGGGGCGACAGCTTTCTTTGGTTCCTGTTTGCCCTTGTTCTTGTCCTTATCCTTTGACAGACAGCAGCAGCAGCTGATGACTACCCATATAAGGATGCAGCCCGAGAAAAGTCCGACGCCCACTCCTATCATGCCAGCAAGACCCAGAGACATCAGGGAGGCCAGGAAACTATCCATACCTACAAAAAAGAGAGAAAAATACATTAGATGTATTCAAATGTGCGTGAGGCATGCAAGAACATTGACAATGATTTGGAGTAAGCGGTGTTTTTCCCAAAGTGCTCTAATTTCCTCTATCTGTTAACATTAGTTTATATGGCAAAAAAGTGACGATAAATGAAATTTCTCACGAGAGTGAAAGAATAAGATTGCGAGATTGTATATTGTATTATTCGTTACGTTTTAAGCGCCGAATACAAGCATACAATTACAAATAAAGATAAATTAGCATCGATAATTTGGTCAGTCTCCTGAAACTGGGGCTGTTATTCACACAAGAATTCTTTTTTTAGGATCCGGCCAAGTATGTATGTATCTTTTATTGACTACGTCTTCAGACATAAGAAAAATACAGTTTACAAATAATAATGAACAAAAAATATAACATAGAACAAAGAATATACTAACTAGAACATAAGGTGAACAGAAAATAATTGGGAGCACAACGAAGCCCAATATATTAATATGATAACATGTGCTTGATTATTATATTTACAATACTTTCAAGTGGATTGGCCGTCACTATGAAAGGCCATCTCTCGTGAGGCTGCTGTATACAAACAAATAATGTTAGTTTTGGTAAACAAATAACATATCAACAAATTCTTGACAAGTGTTTATAGTGACCTTAATGTGCCTAGCCTATGCCTAGTCTGTTATGGCATACCTCTCTATACATCTTATCAATTGTCATTCCCGTGATTGTCCATAGGTCCAACATTATTTCGTTTTCAATCCCGGGAATGTTTTTCCCAATGAGGTAGTTGAAATTTTCACCAGGAGTATCATTCATTAGTGCATTTAGTCTATTGTCAAGCTCATTAAGGTCGCTATACATCTTTATCCTTCTTTCTTCAAAGTAGGGACATTGCATTGCTAGGTGATAGAGTGATTCTGTCACATACGAATCACATAAAACACAATTCCTATGACTTGGTGTGAGTCCTTTTAACCGTACATCGTCGCCCCTTAGTCTGCTTGAGTGGCTCACTAATTTTGCCATATTCTCACACATTCGTATGAGATGTGGCCGTTTGTCAGCCAACTCCCACCAGCACAGGTATCTTGAACAAGTCAAAGCCATTTGTAGCAAGTCATTATCCTTATGCAGAATTTTTGTTGAATTCCAATATGCGTCCTCTAGGCGCCAAGCATTATTCCATATAATTTTTGACCATCTACGCTTTGACATAATAGGACTATTTCCGGTGGCCATGTCACAAATATAACTAAAAACACCAAAACGAGTAGCAGCATTTAGAATATCATATGTGGGGCTAAGATATTCATTTGTTTTGCATCTGTCTCTTAAGTTCACATAGTTTGATAGTCTATCTAGGAACACCATCCTGACCACATTGTCATCATTTAATCGCAACATAGATAGAGCAAACAGTAGTTTTTTGATTAGGATAAAAGTAGTGATCCTAACCCACCCTAACCCAAAGAAGCTACTGCAGTTAGGGGATCACGCAGGGAAACGCTGCATCCTTTTACCAGTATATACTTGGAAACTTAGTAGGCTATCATGATCCTGGTCTGTCATACACCATATCTCACTCCCAAAGGTTACTATCGGGATGATAATTGCCCAATAGATAATATTACAGGTGAACATAGTTAGTCCATTTTTCCTTATTCCAATGCCTGCACACGCATTTAAAGTACGCCTCCCTTTGGTAATTTTATCTTCAATTCTCATGTTATCCTGCAGAATGCAGGCTTTAACCCCTACATGGTCGTATGCTTGCTTCTCTGGGACTTTGTCGTTACCTAACTTAAAGGACCTGTATTTTGAGTTTAATAGATTCAACTTCCTATCTTCGCCATATACTAGGATGGCTGACTTTTTGGCATTGAACTTGAAACGCCATTTTTTACCATAGTTGTCAACTATTCTCAAAACTATATCCAACTTAACTTTGCTTAGGCAAGCCGTCGCAACGTCGTCAGCGTAACCCGGTGGGGTACTCTGAATGCCTCTTACGCTGCAACACAATTTCGATTCTTCAATTTCAGTAATCATAGAATTAACAAATGCAATGTATTTGATCAATGATAAAAAAACCCCCTGATGAATCCCGCACCGCATTTGATACCATTCTGAGAATTGCCCTTTTATTCTAACTCTACATAGAAAGTTAATGTAAGTTCGGTAAAGGAGTCGCCATATTTTCCCACGTATTCCAGCTTTGTATAGTTTATAAAATAAGCCATCAGTCCAGACAGTATCGAATGCCTTAGAGACATCAAAGAATGCCACAAATACATTCTTATTAGTCTCCAAGGCAGCCGACACTGTCTCTTGCAGTAGGAACGCCGTGTGTACACAGGACTGCTTTTTCCGGCAAGCTCCCTGCAAACCTGAAACCACCTCATTGTCTTGCCACCACTTTTCTAACCTACTCCATATTAGTTTCTCATAAACTTTGTTAAAGTTGGTTAGTAAGGTAATTCCTCTATAGTTATTTCTATCTAGAGTACAAGAATTCTTCCCTTTGTATAGCGGTACTTGGGTACCGCGCCGGAAATTAACTGGAATATACTCCCATTCTGATATTAAATTAAATAACTGGGTCAGGATGTATATTAAGTTAGGGCCGGCATAGCGCATTTGTTCAGAATAAGGTCGTTGGGAACATGGGAAACAGACAAGCAGCTAAACGTGCCTAATACAACATATCTAATTGGTGTGTTCCAGGGTCTTAGCCGATATTTGGAAACAGGGTGTCCAAATATAGGTTTTATAGACTTTTGCGTGTCCAAAGTGTGGTACAAAATACATACTACTAATAAGATAGACCCTAAACCTTTACAGATTTAGTTTTTTTAGGCCAGATACTGCTCTGTGTGTCTTATAAAAGTGACACTACAGCTTCTACATCTTCTATCTTCGAAGAAAAGTCATCTTCAGCAAATTCTGATATAAACTTTTGGGTGTCCAAACTGTCAAAAAACAGTGTTCTGCGTGTCCAAATGACACGCTGGACGCATTGCGGCTAAGCCCCTGGTGTGGTCTCACTCACCGCTACATCTGGTCTCATCCTCCCCGTCATCGCACTGCTTAGTACCGTCACACTGCAGAAGTTTATCGATACATCTGTTTTCAGCTTTACAGAAAAATTCCGCTTCTTTGCAAGGTGCTGTAATGTAGAACAAAGCTAAAAGAATAATCAAAACTCACAAGAAATGTTATCACGCTTTTGTGTATTTTCATTATTATTATTACTATTTTATCATTATTATTATTATTATTATCATTATTATTATGATGATGATTATTATCATTATTATTATTATTATTAGTAGTAGTAGTAGTTGTAGTAGTAGTAGTAGTAGTAGTAGTAGTAGTAGCAGCAGCAGCAGCAGCAGCAGCAGCAGCAGCAGCAGCAGCAGTAGTAGTAGTAGTAGTAGCAGCAGCATTAGTAATTTCTACTATCATATCATTACTATTGTTGTTAATCATATTACCGGTATTGTTATATTCATTATCACCTTTATCATCATTCTTATCTTTTCAATGATTCATTTCCATTTTTTTATAAATCGCCTCAATAAAATTCATCCCGATTGATGTTATCCCTGTCACCGTTGCATACCAACACCACTACACATACTGAAGTTTTAACCCTTATGCTGCTGGTGGCTAATTGGCCAATACAAAATGATGCAAAAACCTAAATAATGACTGAAAACCTGGCATATGGTACTCATCTGAGAGCACTGATGGAGAGCTATCCAATGAATACCAACATGACAGGGTTTAGATGTTTTTCAAAAATCTTTGCGTCCTTGTGCTGTGGACGAAAGTAGCCTCAGCATTGGAAGTGTTAAAACATGACTTACGTCTGGTTGTCCGTATAGCCAGTATCTTGAAGCCTTTCGATTCCACAGCGCTGTCTGAGAAGAACTTCAGCGTGGCGAAGCGTTGGCTGGGGAACTCCCCCACGTCCGGCGCACCCCTACCGCACACCCTGGCAAACAGGTCAGCCTTGTCCGCCGTCGACGCCGCGTCAAACAACTCCAGGTAGTCGTACGAACAGTTAGAATTCCCCTGGAGGGCGAAATTCTCAAAGTTTAACTTATACCTGCAAGCAGAGATGTACATAGATAATTAATCCTTTCGCTGCTGGTGGCTTATTTTGGACAAAATAAAATAAAGTAACGTTAAGAATCTCAAAATAACTGAAACTCATAAACTCAGCTACAGTACAGACTTTTAATGTGTGCACCAGTCGACTGGACGTCTGCCAGTACCTAGTTGTACAAACATCCATATATATCATGTCACAAATAAGCCATGCACATCCATACGTCATGACCCGGTAAACCGAGTGACAGTGGGACGTGCGGTTGTGTTTTAATCCCGAGCTGACCACGTATTTGGTGCATAAATTAACTGTCGGCACTGTAGACTTCTTACTCCACTAGGCAAAATAACAATAATAAAAAGGTTTATTAACATAAATTTGTACATATCCTGCTGTCTCTTCAATCTACAAAACGTGAAAAAACTATTACGCATTGAAAGAATTTACCACAATTTTTTGAGGGGGACAAATCCCCCAAAAATTAGACAAGAAATTTTACACAACCCTGTAGATTGGGGAGGCCTAAATTACTCAAATCACTTCCGACAAGGCACTAACGATAGCATGGATTAGACGATAAATCTTTTTTATTTGGGGACGCATTTTAGACAAAATATATTAAAATTGCCCAAACAAGTTTTGGAAATATGTGATTAGCGCATGTATGACACTAAGCGAAAACACATTGTCTTTACCCTCCTCATATAGATCAGCCATGCCAATATGGTATAATACAAAAAGATGCAACTGTTTTAATAAGGAATGGTTTGATAATGGTGTTATGTATATCAGTGATCTCTTTTGGAACGATACCTTTATTACATTAGAACATTGGCGCAGGTATAAACAAGTTGAATGCAATTTTTTAGAGTATGTATCACTTAAACAGAAAGTATATCATTTGCATACGAATCGGCAGAAAAGGAAATGGCACCACTTTTACCAATTATGTTAGAAAAAATAGGTTTGGAAGAGAAAGGGTGTAGCGGAATATACTAAATTATCCAACAGAAGTCTGAATACGTTTTACTAAATTACTATTCCATTTTGAGCTGACAAACCCGAATGCGATGTAATACCAGATATGACAGGTAGATGGCACCATCTGGTCCTCCTATCTCTGCCATACTAAAACTGAGTCCTATATTTACCTGATGAGATAAATGTTAACTTAATTGGCTACTCAGGCGACCTAGACTACTTGGTGCCTGCTAACAAAGAATTGCATGTCAGAAAAAATACATAGAAATCCAGGTTATCTCTTACCTTGCCCCTTCTTCCGGCCCTGCATCGAGTGTGATATGGCAGTTCTTGTTGGGCCCATAGTTGGCCAGACCAAACGCATTGACATGGGAATTGACGCGACAACAACTCTCCTCCACCACTTTCCCACAATATCCACCAAACGCCTTATTCTGGTCTTGATCCATGTAATCTACAAGAAGATGAATTAAAAAGCTTGAGCATTAAAGTATCAAAGCAACATGGTGCATCAGATCCATATCACGCAGTTTGAATGGCAAAAAGCACAGCATAACAAACTAAGAAGGGGTCTAAAAGAACTTTGTGTTAAGAAACACTCTGAGTGGGTACATCCAATTTTCATGTCTCTAACTGGGATGATCAACGATCCAAGATAGTTTGTTTACTGTATATGCTTCAAGCACCACAGGAAAATCCGAAAAAAACAAACACACACATGATACCTAAAATCTTTTATTGGAAACAATTTATACCTGTTTTATAAGCCAAGCTGCGATGCTGCAGGTTGCCTCCCCATCTTCAGGTCATGTTGGTCAACTACTACTTCTGCTGCTGGTACTACTACTACTACTACTACTACTACTACTACTACTACTACTACTACTACTACTTCTACTACTACTACTACTACTACTACTACTACTACTACTACTACTACTACTAATATGCTGCTGCTGCTACTTCTACTACTGCTGCTACTTCTACTACTGCTGCTACTTCTGCTACGGCTGCTGCTGCTACTACTACTGTTGCTGCTACTACTACTTCTACTTCTACTACTACTGCTGCTGCTGCTGCTACTACTACTACTACTACTACAACTACTACTACTACTACTACTACTACTACTACTACTACTACTACTACTACTACTACTACTACTACTACTACTAATGCTACTACTACAGTAACTACTACTGCTGCTGCTGCTACTGTTGCTACTACTACTATTACTACTTTTACTTCTACTACTACTACTACTACTACTACTACTACTACTACTACTACTACTACTACTACTACTACTTCCTCTTCTTCTTCTTCTTCTACTGCTGCTGCTTTAATTATTACTGCTGCTACGTATGGGGCGCCGTTTGTAACATGCCCACTTTTGTTGATAGAAGCAAATTTTTGTCTGACAACTTTTGTCTGACAAAAGTAATTTTGTCTACGACAAAATTACTTTTGTCAGACAAAAGTTGATTTTGTCAGACAAAAGTTGATTTTGTCAGACAAAAGTTGATTTTGTCAGACAAAAGAAATTTTGTCATAGACAAAATTACTTTTGTCTGACAAAAGCAATTTTGTCATGACAAAAGTTGCTTCTGTCAACAAAAGTAATTTTGTCGTAGACAAAATTACTTTTGTCGAGACAAAATTTCTTCTACCTGATGCTTTGAAGACTTTTACATAATATTCGTTTCCTGCCTGTATTTTGAGCTTGTAAGCTTACACTTCGTAGTTCTTCATTAATTTAAGAGGCCCCTAGACTAAGTTATGCATCTCGATCGGGCTGCAGTATCTAGAACGAGATACTGCATCTCGATCGAGCGTTGGAGATGCTGCAACTCGTCTATTCGATCATGCACGCCGCCTGCCATCGCTGCACGACACTAGGACAGAATTCAGAATGTAACACTTGGCGAGTGGTCTCGCCAAGTGTAACAGTAACACAAAAGAAATTTTGTCTCGACAAAAGTAATTTTGTCTACGACAAAATTACTTTTGTTGACAGAAGGAATTTTTGTCAAGACAAAATTGCTTTTGTCAGACAAAAGTAATTTTGTCTACGACAAAATTACTTTTGTCTGACAAAATCAACTTTTGTCTGACAAAATCAACTTTTGTCTGACAAAATCAACTTTTGTCTGACAAAAATAATTTTGTCAGACAAAAGTGACTTTTGTTGGACAAAATTTGCTTCTGTCAACAAAAGTGTGCATGTTACAAACGGCGCCCCATAGCTACCACTACTACTACTACTACCTCTGCTGCTGCTGTTTCCTCCTCGTCCTGTGTTGGTGGTGGTCATAGGGACGTCCGTGCACTCCGCAAACACAACGCCAGGTGGCGCTACTGCACAGCTGTGCCGCGACCCGAGCCCACCTAACAGGTCAAACCTGACGCTGACGCTGCCGGTGCAAAATCACCATCCGACTGCGGATACAGAGGGAGTTCTAGCCTAGGTACTAACCAAGCATTTTTTATCGTAATATATTTTACATGAAAACTTTACCAACTCTAAACTGTGTCCACCCTGATTTAGTTCTTAAATTGCTCACCAGTTGGCCCACAGTGAGATTTTTCCAGTTTCTGACTGACCAGTGTGACCACTCTTGGTGCCATCTATCACCAGCCACAGGAACTAACACCTAGTCACGAAGCAAATGACATAGACCAGAACAGATAAAAGCATAATTCAATGAAATCATAGACTAGGAGCTAGTCTAGATAACTGCTTGCTAAAATCGTCACTTCCATTTAGTTTCACTTAAAGTCAATTTAAAACGAACCTTCCTCATACGCTACGAACCCGCCATAGAAAAATCCTAGAATCGCTCTTGCCAACCAAAGACATCATTGATATAAGAAGATAAGAACTGGCGAATAACTTGATGTGTATCTTATATTTGCATTTTTTAACTTTGCGAATCGGCCGGCTATACACTTGAAATGACAGCACTACTATTGCGAATTTTAACTTTTGGCGAGGCTAAAACGTCTAAATCTTTTCCGAATTTACAGTATTATTACCATCATCATAACGAACATCGACACCATGATCATAATCAATATTTTCATCGTCATGGTTTCTCTCTCGTATCTTTTACCTATATAACATCGAAAACATGACTCAGGTCGACAACACTCCAGTGTAAAATGAAGTCAGTGCAGGTTGGCGCCAACTTTATCATCATGTCCAAGTGTTACCAAACTATCTTACGAATTCTTGGTCCAAACGTATTTAATTAGTTCTGTGGAGCAGTTGCATACGTTTGCAAACTCTTTTAAAACGTTATTTTCTTTACACTCAAATATTGATTATGCGGGCATTACTTTTATATGGATGCATTAATATGACGTCAGGCTTACTCATTAATATGACGTAAAACTCTGCAATATATGCTATTATAATTAGCTCCTTCCTCCTATAATTGGGGTTGAATTAAGTATATTGGTTAGACGCCCTAGGATAAATAGTGTGTCGTGTATTGCGTTCTATGTTCGAATTGTCACTTTATTTGTTTAATTTCATAGGCACTATTCTAAGTATTTTTTAAGAATCTTTAATTATGGACTTCTTTGGAAGGATCTTCGTTACCGTAACGAATTTGATCATTTAATATATGTTATATATAAAAAGCTATTTGGTAATACTGGTCACAATATCCCAACCCATTCCACTTAATATGCAGTGTACACGAGATATTTTAATAACACTATTGTATCTGTACCCCTGTGGATGTGCCCTTCATAAGCTGCTTTAGAGCTGTTTAAATTAATCCAGCAACATTCACGTCAGTATTATCAATCCAATATGACTAACAATTTATGTGATAAGATACAAACATATTTCTTTTCGGCACTGCTTGTAGGTTTCCCAGCCACAACCACCACCCCACCACCGTCACAACATCAATAACAACAACGATGACGACGGCGACGACGACGGCAAAACAACAACAATGACATCGACAACAAGATTAATAATAAAGGCAACCACAGTGTCAACTATTATATGGACAAAACAAACCCACCGTTATATAGTCGCGTATATCAATGGACCACTGTTCTTAGGATCAGGAATATACGTAGACCAATATTCTTAAAACATGAACATGCATTAACGTGCATGCTAAAAACAGCAATGTGATCCTATGAGTGACTGTCTAAAACAGACATCATCATAATTGGGGTATGTTATATATATGGAAACTCAGAAAAAACAAAACATATCAAAAGATCTTATTGAAAAGGGCACTCAGCATTAAAAAAAACCTTCCTAAATGGTAGAGCTTCGTGAAACTTACTTTTGCAGTTATATCGCTGATATAGCGACCGGATTTACATCCAGCATTTTGTCAAACACATATCTTTCTTCAAATATACCCCCGGCCACGAATAGGCTGAAAAACGTATAGTAACGAAAGAGGATGATTTTTCTGACGCGTCATCATCATTTTTCTGTGACGCTTTTTTCTCTGCATCACTTATGTTTTACATTCCCAACAAGCCCTGCGGGGAGTCTGCTGGCAGTTAAATTGCACTCAGAGAATGGAGTTATACTCAAAGGAAATATAAAATATTAATATCACTGATTCTTCAGTGGCAGGACAACCATAGAAAAACGATGCGAAACCAATTATCTTTAATCATTGGTCAATGCAGGTGGTTAATGTGGGTTAACAATCAAACAGGATGCTCTGGACATGTCAAAGCTTTCACAGTAGTCACGAAAAGGCCTACCATCCAGGTGCATGTAATATCTGCCTAATTAAGGCATACTTTGGGCTAATGGTGCAAATGCCAAAACAAAAACAAAACAATAACTATTGATTTATAAATTTGTACTTAACTGAAAAGTACCCGCCCTGCAGATAGTAACCATGAAATTTTTCAAATTGACAAAAAAGATCAGAGCACCTAGATATCTGATTGCTACATCACTCATGATTATTTCTAGTTCTATCTTGGGCGTTGTTTTATTGCCGCTTATGGATATTAATAGACCACAGTTCCGCATTTGTCATTCGTCGACCGTGATTGGGTCACATTTTCGAAAAATATTTACTTTGCGTATGCCACGATATAAAAACACATTTGAAGTTAGTTAGTGGTATACTTTTTTTATCTATCTATTAAAGTGTTGATAACTGTTCTAATGTAATATTTTTGTTGGGAAATGTTAAGAGCTGGTTCTTCATCTCATTTCAAGCATAACCAAAATGACTGGAGAAGAGTCAGCAGGAACCACTGACTTCTCCTGAACATGTGTTTTTAATATAGAGGGTAATTAGCGCTTGGCACGTGACCTGACTGTTTAATAGCCACTATCAGATATCAAAGCTCTTGACCACGAATGTGAATATGAAATGGTTTCTTTCAAATATTTGAAAATAAAAGATAAGTTTGCAAGTATGCTCCCCCACTGTCGAGTAGTGTAGAGCATTGCGCTACCCTCTGCCCTTTAACTCCGCCAAAGGCTTTGAGTTAGAATACTGCACCAGGCACCCAAAAAGTTTAGTTTTTTAAATTTCAAATTGCACACATCACAGGATTTTTATTTCTCCATAGCCATGTCAATTATTCAAATACACATTGTCCATCGGGACACAATAACAATCATATAGATAATAAATATAAAAAAACATATACAATTACCCTCATAATTTGGATTGGACAGGATATGTCCAAGTTATCTGAAAGGTTCAATGCAAGCAAAGTTATATAATGTCCCAGCTGTATCTAGTGCTTTTATCAATTCTAAATATGTCTAGGAAAGTTTTTCATGTTTGGTCAAAATCACCCAAAGAGTTGCCGGTGACTTGTTTTTTTCAGCTACTCCTCTTTGTCAAACATTTAGCCATGGTTTAGGCTTGGCATGGCAGAACGGATGACAGAAAACGAAATTCCAAGTAAATCGAATATAAAGATATTGTATACTCACAGTTACTGATGATGTAGAAACTACTAGCGCTCTTTACTAACATCATTATGGTGATGAGTGTTGTCCAATGGTATCCGACCATTCTCCCCCTCCTTGTCATCATCTTTGTCACCATTTTCATCAGAATTCACGCGTTAGTTAAAGTAACTTGTCGCTTTTCCGTATTTCCATTTGATAAATTTGTTTGCTCGTCTTTTAAATGCAACATTCCATGACATTGTCTTCTCAGTACTTCCATGTAGAGAACTTGTACAAAACATGAACCAGGTGATGAGCATTCAAATCTCTCTCTCTCTCTCTCTCTCTCTCTCTCTCTCTCTCTCTCTCTCTCTCTCTCTCTCTCTCTCAAAAACAAAGGTACTCGTCCTCTGCTATTCAAAAGTTGCTTACATCTCTAGTACCATTTCGATTGAAAAATTATTGGAAAGTTGTGTACGCCACATTGAAATATTGGCAAAGTTTCTAAACTTGTAATTGCAGCACGCACCGTCAGATACCTGATTTTACGTCCCATCCTAAGTGGGGCAAAGATGTCAGCGACAGCTGGACAGGTACATCGTCCGCATAGCTGTGACGTCACGTCGCCAGCTGGGGAGAGGAGCGTCCGAGGGGACACCAGAGAGATGGACGCAGAGAGTTTGACCCATAGCCATAGAGTAGTAGTAGTAGTAGTAGTAGTAGTAGTAGTAGTAGTAGTAGTAGTAGTAGTAGTAGTAGTAGTAGTAGTAGTAGTATATATATATATATATATATATATATATATATATATATATATATATATATATATATATATATATATATACACACACACATATATATATCTATATATATCTATATATATCTATATATATATATATATATATATATATATATATATATATATATATATATATATATATATATATATATATATATATATATTTATATATGTTACAAAATTCGTATATATACTAGTATATACTAAACACATGGAACATATACACCAGGAACATAAGAAACGTAAACAAGGAAAGAAAAATTAACACCACAAAGAGACAGGACTAATCAAACAATGTAGTGAGATTGAATTAAATTTTCTAAAGGAGACAGATAGATGTCTACAGCTAGAGAGTATAAACACATAAACTGAGATATCAGCCCCGTGATGTTTATATGATCTGAAAACTGACTGCAAAAATTTCAACTGAAAGTGAACTGGGATGATTGTGCATACCCATCATTTATCATTGAAGTGGTTATTTTCCCATCCCGTTGAAATATACATATATACATACAAACATACATATTCATTGTGATCAGCCATTTGCCGTATATTGTTAAGAAATACACATGTACTTTAGAGATGACTTCTATGCTAACGTGTCACTTCTTTTATCGCCGGTTTGTTGTAGTTTTATGGCCATATCTTCGGTTTTGCCCCAGCGTCACAATAGACGGTCGTACGATTCCGAAATTGGCCAGGCAAGTCGGACTCGATAATTTTATTTATCGTGTGTCAGACGGATCCGATTCCAAGTTCAAAAACGGAATCGGAACCGTTCAAAAGTCGGTACTGGTTTGCAATCCTGTTCGCAAATTAGTACCGATTTTGAAAAGTCGCAAGTTAATTTCTTGACTTGAGATTATCATACGACATTTCTACAACATTTCTACAACATTTGTACGAATGTCGGACCTAAACATTGGATGAAAATACAATATTTAGACTTGTAATTGTCTCACAAATATCGTACGACATATCGTCCAATATTTAGACTTGCTCTCGTCGTACGAATAATGTGCAAAATTCGTGAGAATATTGCACGATAATAGCAAGACATACATTTTTGACTTGCGGTTATCGTGCAATATAATCGGTTCCGAACATTGTACGATGAGTCGTGCGGTGTGACTGCAAATATGTCTAAATTCAAAATCGGAATGTCCAGTTCCGATTTTAAAATTAGCACAATCGGAGCCGATTTCGGAATCGTACGACAATCGGATTCATGTGTGACTAGGGCATTACAAGTGCCTGTGTGTCACACACTGCCTTGACAAATTGACTTCATTCCAACCTTAAAATGATTAAGCAATTCCCCCCCCCCCCAAAAAAAAAAAAATCAAATTTATGTGAGGTCTTCAATGACCGAAGGATCAGCTGAGAGGCGGTCGGGGTTCAAACAGTAATTTTCTTTATTCAAGCTGAGACAATTGATTCAATTTGAACAGCAATATGCATGGAATGCCCTTGCTATAAAATATAAAAATCCTGCATATTTGTTTTCGATTAGTGGGGATAGAAATTTCCAACAAAGAGTATCAGAGAATAGGTCATTCACGCAGGAGACAATTTTGAAGGTTCCACATACTAGTACTGTAGATTCACAAAAGATTGTGTAGAGTTTACAGAAATCAATTTTTGCGTTTTTTAACTTTGCGCATTGGTCGCAACATGGAGTGTCAGCTATACACTTAAAGTGGCACCACTAAACATTAAGAATTTTAATTTTGCGTCCGAGGCTCGTTTAAAACGCAAAAATTAAACTAACGCAATATTTTCCGAATTAACAGTGTATTCACAACTTCCAGGCTGACATCGCCTCTTAGACTTAGGGGGAAATGGAAAAGTAAACATATGTAGTACCGAAACATGCGTAGTAGCGAACGTTTTGAGGTCTATGGACCAGATAAAAATTTTGTCTCAAATCCTTATATTTTATTTTAGTAATCATGCTCCCAGATTCAAGTCACGGCTACGGGGGGCTGCCAATATGGAATCACCCACTGCTCACGCAAAAGGCGGGTCAGCAGAGCGATATTTCTTCAGTCTTGGCAGAGTACTATCAGATGAATATTTATATGTAAGGGATTCTTATTTTTAGCCTTTTTTATTATTTTGAAATTAACCATTTTGAAACTATACACTTGTTGTACGTATTCTTTAATTCTTCTGGACCTGTGAGACTCATAAACATACTTAGGAAACTTGGGTAACTTAGGAATAAGGCATATTTCGAAAAATATATTGAAGCATTCTTGGTCTGATATAGGCCACTGTTTCCTCTTCAAATGTCTTTTGTTTGAAGCACGCTTGCTTTTTATTGATATCAGCAGAATAGTTTTTTTGGGTGGTACAGGCATAAATGACTTAAGCTTCGTGTATATTTTAATGGGTGATACAACAATATTTCCATGGTTATAAAATTGACATTTTATTCAGCAATAGGATGTAATACATCTGAATGCAGTTATAGGTGTTCAGGTTATAAAAATACAAACCATCACATTCTATTGTTAAATGAAATACTGGCGACAGTAATGTAAATATAGTACTCATAGAATCACAGTCTATGAATATTTTTCAATAACATGAATATAATAGAGTTTAAAACACTTGGAATTCTTTATACCGTCATTGATTAATTATTGATGCTTTGATTACTTTTCCATAGCCCCCTAGGCAAACTTGGCTACGGAAATATAGTTAACATTTCAACATCAAATATTTCCAAATCATTGTTTTTATCCTGAAATTATCCCTAACAAAGTCAGGCCTATTTTAGATGTCAACAGCATAAATAAGTTAAATCAAATCACTTTAACCATCACCACTTAACATTGAATTAAAATGTGTGTAAAATTTATAGATGAAATTTTGATATTCATGCTATGTCCCACATGTGTAAACAAAATATGCATACATTACAGGCCAGTGGTGTAAAAATCACATCATGACCAGCATATGCAGTATATCACCCTCATATGTCAAATCACCCTTCAACCTGGTTTCTAATTAAGAATAAATGTGATAAAAACATTATATTTAGCCCAATGCCATTGTGAAAGATTGTATATCAATGGTGTTTCCCCTGACAAAACCTGGAATCGTAATAACTTAACCCTTATGCTGCTGGTGGCTAATTTTGCCAATACAAAATGATGCTAAAATCCTGAAATATTATTGAAACCCTGGCATTTAGGTACTCATCTGAAAGTGCTCAGCGCGAGCTATCTAATGAATACCAAAATGACAGGGTTTATATGTTTTTCAAAAGATTTTGCAATCTTGTGCTTTAGACGAAAGTAGCCTCAGCATTTGAAAGGTTAAATAGATGTAAGTAGCAATCATACAGTGCAGTGCAGTAGCATTTAATTGAGTATGTGGAGGGTGGTGTACTCTTTTAGCTGCTGTGAACGGATAACAATAATTAATAATTGATATTTGATATAACGCCCTTTCAACCAATAATGTGTGTTTCACTAATGAAGGTATGCATCCTTTTGGCCATGTAAGTTTAACCCTTCCAATGCTAAGGCTACTTTTGTCCAAAGCTCAAGGATGTAAAGATCTTTGAAAACTCTCTAAACCTTTAAGTTCTTGTGTTTTGGACCAAAGCAGCTTCAGCATTGGAAGGATCACAGTTGGTATTCAATGGACTTCTCAGGACCACAGTCAGGGCAACTTAATGGTCTTTTTAGTGAGAGAGTTATTGCATGGTCTTTTCATTACTAGGGTATAGCTTATCCATGGTCTTTTTAGCTGGAACTGCCTGTCTTTTGCTAGACAAAGAAAATTGACAAATTTTCAATTTTGACCTTTTCCGGGGTAATAACCAGCTTTTTTCCTAACAAACCATCTTCTAAGAGATGGCTCAAGTGTAAATTGCCCTTTTTGACACAATAGGCTATTAATTGTAGTATTGTTGTTATAAGGATTTGTAGTAGCTGAATTGCTAATTCTGGATGGGCAGAAAATTTGGAATTGCTGTTTTGGACAGGCATTCAAAAAAAATCAGGCTAAAACCTGGCTCCTTTAGTATCACTCTCCACCCACACTAACACTCTCATTTGCATATGAATCGGTATCATCTGATGAGTTATCCTCCTCCTTGTCACTGTCCTTGTCTTCTTTTTCTGACGCAGACTCACGAGAAATGTTTTCTTCTCCACTGTCTTCCTCATCACTGTCCTTATCTTCCTTTTCTGACACAGACCCATGAGACATGTTTTCATCTTCACTGTCTTCTTTGTCATCATCGTCTTCATAGCTATTGTCTTTTTCATTCCTATTGTCTTTTTCATTGGCATTCCTATTGTCATCCCTATTGTCTTCTTCATTGTCATTCCTATTGTCTTCTTCATTGTCATTCCTATTGTCTTCTTCACTGTCATTCCTATTGTTTTCCTCATTGTCTTCTTCATCATTGTCTTCCTCTCTCAAAGACCCATGAGATACGCTATCATCCCCATTGTCTTCTGTGTCATTGTCTTTGCTGCCTCTATTGTAAACTAGATGAGAGCCATCTGGTGTCGACACAAGAAACATTCCTTCTCCCATTTCCTTAGAATTCTCCACAAGATCCTCCTCCTCTTCTTCTTCATCAGATGGAACTGGGGAAAAAACAAGCAAACAATAGTATGTAATGATGGTTGGAATTGTTGGAAAATTTGAGCTTTGAATAATCATCCAAATTTTCGATCGATTGATCGATCATAATCAATATTTATTAATGTTAATATGCCTACTAACCAGTGTCCAATATATTGTTGATTCCCCCTCAATTTTTAATGATAAATGGTCAGGAACTCATAGTTCATGTTTATTACAATAATATTTTACTTTCATGCATTGTTTTCATGGTAAGCCCCTTTTGTGAGCAGAAAATGATCTGATCAGTCTTCTGTTTCAATAAGCGATCAATCAGAATAATGGAAACATGATCGATTAACTGTCCCTATCTTGTATGCAACCAAATTTTTAGAGTCTAGTAATATTCAAGAATTTATCAAGATAAGTGCTTAAAATGTTAATAACATGCAAATGAAAGATTTTTACAGTGAATCAATTCATCTCATATGTGCTTAGAATTCCCTTTTTTCAACTTTTCTTCAATTTTTTTTTGTCCGAATCAGCCACCAGCAGCACAAGGGTTAATATAAGCTATGGCCTGATTACTTACCCTGTTCAATAGGGGCCCTGTATTTGTTCAGGAAGAAAGGAACGTGGTATGTGAGTAGATGAAGATCCAGTAGCCGCTCGTCGGTTCCGTAACACTCCACAAAAAGTTTTGACCATTGCTTTGCCTGAAAAGTACAAGTGTAATATCACTATTTTATCAGCCTTGGCCAAATCTAAGAATCTGAGCTACCACCAGTGGGGTTTAACCCTTGTAATTTTCCCTACAAGTGTCTGATGCCAAATTGAAAGGGCGATTATTGGTTGGCTAGTACCAAGGTTGTACATGTTTGACGATCTTAAAAAAGTTTGGGCTACCATAGTCATGTGACATATCAAAATGAACCTTGAATTGAGCACAACATTCTGACAGACAATTGCCTAATTCTTTTCAAGCTATGTAACCGGGCTACAGGCTATTCACTTCTGAGGAAACAGCATAACAAGACGAGAATGAAGACTCCTATTTCAGAATAAATATCAACCTCATTTGGTGTGTAATTCCGTTCTTTTATTTCACTGCCGATAAAAATGCACTGATTTCAGACCAATATGTATGATAGATATTCAAAGTTTTAAACCTTCCAGCAATAAACAAGTTTACCCAGCTGCAAAATGGGTACCTAGCATTAGCAAGGCAGTGCTTAGAGCTGGTGCGCTATATGCTGCCAACTGCTCTGAAATATCCCTCGGGGGATTGAAATGGTTTCCGTGTGTACAGGCCTGCTAGGGGAGGAAGGTCGTGTGAGCACTTCGGGGGATACAAGACTATAAACCAAATACCTTTATCTGCAGTACATTAGATTATGACTATACATGGAAGGAAAAGAGAAATAAGGTAACATCAAGACAACATGTAATAAGGGTTTCTATCATACATGGAAACTCACCAGTTTATGGAATCCACCTGGCATATGCATAGTGGGACTTTCCACGAGGAACAAGGCTTGCAAATCTTGTAGCATCTGAAAAATATATTTACAATGAAATTTTCTTGTAAAAAATTGCAAATAGTTAGATTAATAATAAGTTATATGATTTCATATTTCTTTATTTTCTAATTACCTGATACTACTTATCATACTGCCTGAGAGATAGTTAGGTTTTAGCCATGTGATAAGTGTGTGATAGTCTGTGATAGCAATGTAATAAATACATTTTTGATCTAAGATATAGACACATGATAGTTGTAGCTATAACTGATAGTTCTTTAATAGCAATGTAAAAATTGTGCGATAGCTATTTGCTGGCTGCATGATGTACACGATAGCAAACTAATAGCAGTGTGATCGCTTTGTAATCTGCGCCATAGCTGTGTTATATGATTCTCTTACCTTCCACAGCGAGACGACTTTCCCTGCCGAGGCATCAGGCAGCAACCCTGGCAAAAACCGTGGCATCTGTCTGAGCAGGAGTTTAATGGAGCTATTTTTCAAACTGCTGACATGAAAAACGTTGGTGCTGGCATCTTTCCAGGCGTTTAGTGTTGGCAATCCACACTTGGTGGCAGCCTCTACTAGGTGCTCTACGAAGCTGCTGTCATCTGTGAACTTCCTCTTTCTGCCTCGCTTCTTAGGGAGAGTCTGTTGCTGGCGCTGCTGCTCTCTCTCAAGGGTATACAGGATCTTCACCAATAACACCTCTGAATAAAATGGATAAGGCATAAGTAAAAAAAAATCAATAGATAAAATTTGTATCTAAATGATTTGGAAAAAAAAATCTATAAACAAAGTCAACATACTTTCCTGATAGACATAATTTGATTAGGTTGATGAGTTGATAAACCAAAATGACCACATATATTTCATATCCTCTTATCCTATGTAGATCTAGTAGTGATAGGAAATGCAGCCCACTAATATCTGTGTAGTACTAACACCAGCGGTATGTGTCACAAGTTCATATTTTCTATTTTGTCTGACAACTTTGAACTTAGCTCGTCATTTTGAATGATATTTGAAAAATGTTTGAAGAGGAATTGTCTAACCCATCATGAACAACAACTTTCAGTCAAATAATTTTCAAGATATTACTTTGTGATCAAGATATTTTCATACACATCAGACCATGAGTACGCTCCAGGTATAAGAGGGTGCAACTCACTAGCCTAGATTTCTAGGCTGTCATATGCATTTTTCTGTTATGTGTTTTCTGTTACCAAGCACCAAATGTTCTAGTTCAATAATATTGAACCTTACGTATGCATGAGATATTTTTACTGCCGACATCTTTTTTCATGCATGTAAGGTTCAATGAGAAGTGGTAGATTCGCTATAGCACTGTATGTATCATTTAACTTCTACTGAAATCTCGTGTCTATAACAATTTTGGACCCTCTAAAGTTTATAAATATGTAATATACACCACTCACTTACGAAGCACATACATGTCAGTATGTCAATAAGTGAAAAAGTGGTGGAAAGACATATTTATTTACCTACAGCCGAAGTGGATTAACGAGAGCCGCCATTTTAGAAATAGCATTCATTATCATAGCACCTCGTTTTCGATTTTGAGTTCTTAAACCTCGCAAACTCGTACATGTAAGTATAAACTCGTATTTATTGATCAAATAAACATATGATTCTTCAATTTTATTTGCGAAATGTTTGAAATAGAATGTCTCTCTACCAAATAGAGAGACGAAACGTGTAGGCGTCGTGTTTAAATGATAACATTTTATGAAAATGCTTCCGCCCAAAATCTCTTCAGAATGGTGCTAAGTTAACGTAACTTATAAGGCTTTACCCTAAACGCTACAGTCTAATGATAACAGAAACGGGAAAATAGGTAGCGTTTATGTGTGAACTATAAATGTTCTAGGTGGCCAGATAAGAGTGGTCAATTTAGTCTACACTTATCCAGAGAAATACATCCCCTTGAACCGCAACACCATATAGGTACTGCATGCCAGCCTCTACGGCATATGCGCCTCGAGTTACGCGCTGTAGCCTGGGGTTGTATTGGTCACGTGATCTGTGCACTGCTGGTTGACTGGCTGGCTGGGAGCTGTTATGCTATCTAGGTCATATAGTGAGAGGCAGCGAAATTTGATGATTCATGACCAGTGCCCACTCCCTGTCTACTTCTCTCAGACTTATCTCACCAGGATTCAGTTTGATTAAAACCTATAACCTCTAGAGATCAGACGATCAGGTGGTGCCATCTATCTACACCACCTGGTACTACACCACACTGCCTGGTCAGCACAGGAGGGGATGTCAACACTTTAGGGACTAGGAACCTAGTCTAGCAACTCACCTGTGACCACCTGAAGCAGGGCGGACTCATCAAAGAGGATGTAATCCACCACGTGATTGGCGTCTGTCGCAGGAAGAGTGGGCGTGGCATCATCCTGGTCCTTCACACTGTAATAACTCCTCGTCTGGCCGATCGCACGCACATACCGTTCACCTGAGTAGAAATGCCTAGGCTTGCTCGAGTCATAACTGAATTTGAAAAAACAATGATTGCATATCTTATGAGCCAATATATGCTGATATAAAGGTAAAATTGTCAATATACCTTAGGTAAGTTGCAACTTCTCTGAGGGTCAATGTACACTGATAAGGTGAAATTCTTGTCAAGAAAAGTATATACCTTGGGTAAGTTGAAAATTCAGTGAGGGTCAATGTACACTGATGAGGCCAAATTTTTGCCAGGACAGATAATTAGCAGGAATAACTCACACGAACAGATTTAATAAGAGAATGCATAACAGCCTTCTGCAATGCCAGAGTGTTAAACTGGGGTGAAGACTTTCAATTATTGGAATAAATTTGACATTTTTTAAATACCAACTAAACATTTGGGTGTCCTGATATGTGATGCTTGAGTGTCCAAATACTGTATACAGGGCTTGACGCTAACAGTGATCTGCTGGCCAGTAAGAATTCCCCAAAACAGCTCCAGGCCAGTAAAACAAGACCTCAACTGGTCCTACAGGGCCAGTACACATTTGGGGACACCCTTGTTAACAAGTTCACCCTTGAGAATGTCCCCAAATGTTTTTGAAATAAATGAAGATAAAATAAATTTAAAAAAATGTTTTCAGTGAAATTTATGCAAATGTTTTTTCTTGCTATGTTAAAGAAAAGATTGTAGGACCAGTAAAATTTAGCAGGACCAGTATATCCTAGGTGTTTATTGGTCCTACGGTGCCAGTAACATTTTGAGTTAGCGTTGAGGCCTGGAATACCATGTTAATATTGCAGCAGTTTAATTAGTGCGTACTTTGTGCACATCTGGAGTCTGCATTTTTTTAAACTGCACACCACTATTTGGACATCTGATCCCTATGCTAGTATCATATATATCTGACATGTTAGCTTATCATGAAAGGCAGCTGCCTGCAAAGCACATTATATGTGCAAAGGTAACACAGTATACAGCAACACTTAGACAGTCAAGTGTCTTAGCCAGCAGGGCATCTGGGTGTTATTTATTGAAAATTTCCAAACCCTCAAGAATCCTACTTTGGAACACCCAAATCCTTTTGTGATGAATTTCTAGAAATGCCCATTTCAATCAAATAATTTTGACATTTTCCAATTTAATGTGAATGCCAGAACATTACTAAAAGGTATTATTCAGTTTCTTCATAAGAAAATGTTTCCTTATGGCTGTAAATTGAAAATATTACAGTGTTAGATTATTGGATGCCCAAACATTTTATGATACCCTATTTTGGGCACTTGGCTTAGACTATGCCAGACACCCTGCTGTTATGGAGTTATAAATTAACAATTGTTTAAGGTACTTACACATGATCAGCCTCCATTAGGCAGAAAATACAGGGAAAATTGGAATCTGGACCAGACATATCTGTGATGGCTTTTAAAAACTGCAATACATAAATAAGAGACAATGCATTAATTAGGAAAATAACACAAATCAGGCTAAGAGTATACTACATACTAAGATAAAACACCACTCAATTTCAGTAGTATTAAATAAACGGTCTACAGTTGAAATATATATTGAACCGTAGAAAGTTCCTATCATCATTTTCTTTAAGAATTTCTAAAGGGAAACAGGGTAACAACTGGAGAATTGACGACAAATTATGTTGACTGCTGCACTGTTACTGAGCATGATGGTTTAGGTTGAAAATGTTGTTTCGGATTAGAGTCAAGTTTACCAAATATCCCATTCATATTTTTCACCGCCTATTTCCCATTGTGTTAACCATGAGAGACGTACCTCATAGTTTCCTCCAAAGACTACTTTTATAAATATCATTTTCTTGTTGATTTCCAGGGCTGGGGCAGCAAACATCTTGGTGATTTCATCCAGGATCTCGCCTAGTCCACTCTGCATGGCCTTATCAGACAGCTCTGTCTGCAGCATGGCGATCAGCTGGTCCTCTGCAAAATACAAAACAAGAGAGATGCTCTTAGCGTCCTATGTGAGGCAGGACGCGACGCTAACAGTGCACCGCTGGCCCCAGGCCAGCAAAAGATTCCCCAAAACGGCTTCAGGCCAGTAAAAAAAGACCCCAACTTGTCCTACAGGGCCAGTAAACATTTGGGGACATTCTTGTTAATAAGTTTCCCCTCAACTATGTCCCCAAATGTTTTTGAAATAAATGAAGATAAAATACTGTAGATTCACAAAAGATTGCGTAGAGTAAATTTCGCGAATCTACAGATAATCGATTTTTACATTTTTTAACTTTGCAAATTGGCAGCAACATGGAGTGCCAGCTGTACACTTAAAGTGGCAACACTAATCATTGCAAATTTTAATTTTGCGTCCGAGGCTAAACGCTAGTCACCAAAGTAGTTAGGTGCCTCTGTTTTGAACAAAAGAATAATCCCCCAAAATATTTAACTGACCTACCTACCCTATTTTTTTCTTCGGACTGTTACAGGAAACAAACTTTTTTTTCTAAGCCTTAAGGATCTCTACCCCAACTCACCCTTATCAGAGAGAACATCCTTCTTGTCCTCACACAGAGTATAGGACAAGGCAATGTAGGTATCCTCCTGCGAAAACCGGATGAACTGCCCGCTCAGTTTCACATACACCGTAGAATCGCTCTCCTTATGAGCAAACTGAAAAACACAACATGGAGAATACATTGAAGAATCAAACAATTCCTACTTGGAAATTATCAAATTCATATTTTTGGAGTTATAGTGATTAAACTGAAAAATAGAAGACAGAGAATATCATATGTATTTAGAATGAAGAAGTGTCTAGTTGCAAATTAATTTAATTTACAATTTTTGAGTATTACAAATGGTTTCAATAAATGATCAATAGAAGCATTGGTGAAAACTGTGTGACAGGGAAGGCAACTTGAAAAATCTTTGCCAGCAGACGCCATTGAAGATTTTCACAAATATTAAGATATATTATGTTAAATCAGAATAAATCATGAAATGAAGAAATATTGAACAATATATATGAAGGGTTATGAAATTTAACACAAACAGCAAATCTATTTATTTTTGCTTTGCTATCAAGACATTAAGACAGAAATTTGTACACATCAGGGCTCGACGTTAAGGCTAGCCCCGTAGCCCTGGGCTAGTTATTGAATGTCAGGGCTAGTAAATTCTACCTATGAGTAGCCCTGAGGGACTAGATAGCATTATAATATCAGCGTTTAAAAATTATGAAGCCCACCTTTGGCTCTGCATACCTGGATGATAATTTACCTCAATTTACCACAATACACTGTTTTCTTTTCATGTTATCAACAGAGGCTATGATATCAACAGAGGTCACTATTTGAAAAGAGTTGTCATTAATATCAGGGCTAGCAAAAATATTTCAGGGCTAGTAAAAGTTTCGGTAACTAGCCCTGCTGGGCTTATGAAGTTTTTTCTTAATGTTAAGCCCTGCACATGTATGTATATGCGTTTGACCATGGATGTGCACATTCCTGATAAAATGGGTTAGGACAATTTTGATTTACATGTATTTTGTTAAGATATTGAAATGTAAACTTGAGCTACTATATAAGGCCACTCCAATTTAATTACTTGTCTTACGAGCTTTTTTTTGAAAAAAAATCCTGTCAGACTCCAAAAAAAAAGAAAAAAAAGTCATCTTTGGTGTTTTACGGATGAAAGTGGTTTTGAAATTTTCTGTCAGACTCCAAAGAAAAAAAAAAAAAAGGTGCAAGTTTTAAGAATATTCTTTGTAAGTGTGATTCAATCAACTACAGGAAGCTATCATTGCTGTAGTAGAGCCTCAGACTTGAGGAGGTATACCTCCCACCCTTCAGGTTACAGGGATTAATAGATTGATTGATTTTATTGAGTTGAGAATAGGCTGGTAGAAACATATCCCTACCAGTCCATGTCGTCAGACTCTAAAAAAAATAAAAAAGTCACATATTTCAACTTTTTTTTTTTATTACAAAATGGCTCATTTCCTACCGCCTGAGCACGTAAGACAAGTAAATAAATTGGAGTGGCCTAAAGAAAAGGTAGCAAATGGTGCTTCCACCTATCATTTGTTTAGTAACTATTGTAAGAGGTTAAATTGTGCAAACCTTTTGTACGTTTTCTTTTGTTCTAGTTGTGTGATAGAAAATCGAGTGAGTCAGTCACCATTAAATCTTTGATTGTAGTTGTAGTTTTAGTTTTTCATTTCTAGTTCCTTCCCAGAATGGTGTATACTGTAGTGATAGGAATCGGCTTGGATTATCATGATCCATCATCAGTTGGGTACAACCGATCGATGATCGATCATAATCGGTTGCACCCGCTTTCATCCCAGCAGCACTTTTCGCCGCTAAGTAAGTAATATTTCGGACATTTTTTGGTACTGTTTTTGGCGAAAAACTTAGTCAAAATACATCCAGGAAGATGTGTCAAAACACATCCCTTTTGCTGTTTATTTAGATCATAATAGATGCCAAATTTTGGGATCGATTAATTGAAATCGAAACCCTTTCGATCTGATGATCGATTATAATCGATCATTGGATTATCACTAGTATACTGTAACATATGTCACTCACCTTCTGTTGTACGTCCCCCATGAGCTGATCGTGGACCGCCTGAAGACCGTTCGCGTAGAGGCCCCCAAGGACCAGGATGTTGCTCTGGCAGTGCGCGCAGGTCTGCGAAGGATCGTGAGCACAGTTTACCTTATTATTCCTCACCCACTTCTCCTGCTTGGAGTTTGGGTTCACGAGGAATTCCTGTTTGAGTAAATGTTTGCGGGAGTGATAGTACTGCCTCTGCTTCAGCTTGCGTTCGTCGCGATGCTTCTGGTAGTACTGGCGCTGTCTCTGCTTACTGGCTTCGCGATGCTCGAGGTAATACTTCCTTTGTTTGAGAATCCTCTCCTCACGATTCCGGTTGTAATACTCTTGCTGCTTTAGCTTCTTCTCCTCCTTGTGCCTGTGATAGTAGTTTCTCTGCCGTAACTTGATTTCTTCTTGATTCTCATAGTACCTCATTTTTTGCTTCATTTTCCTCTCTTCGTCCTTATCCATAACTTTCGTTTCACTTAGTTCAACTTGGTCACCGTTATTGCATTTCTTTCTTCCTCTTCCTGATGTGCGAACTTCCTTTGTTGTTTCCGTAGTTTTCCTCTTTGTCCTTGATGAAACCTTGCTTTTCTCTGAAAATCGTCTCCTGCAGTCCAGTTTACACTCTTGTTTGATCGTCTCATATTCGTCATCACCATACGCTGCCCGGCAAGCACCGTGACAGATATGTTTCAGCAACCCCTTCCGATGAGGGTAGACCTTGGAGCACCCCTTACACTGGGAGCCCTCACATCCATCAGACTGTGGCGGGAATTCAAACGATGATGTGTTGGGACTTTCCATCACCTCAGGTTGACTCTCTCCGTCTTTGTAGAGTGTGTCCGATGCAACAGCATCATTTTCATCATGGCATGCAGACATCTTGATTTATTTCTTTGGTCATCCGAAAGTGCTTTTCATTGATGTTTTCTTCTGAGTCCCTTTCTAAGGCGTATGGTCATTCGCTGGTAGTTGAAGCCATTTTTGGTTTAGTTTTTTCACCTTTTTATGGCTTTAAGGTAACTTCTGTAAAGCAGTTCCAAATACCTTAAAAGAGAGATAAAAAAGAAGTTAGTAAGTGTCGGTGGTAACTAGTACTTACATGGTTTCAAGATCAAAGATCAACCAGTAATTTTTTGTACCCATATTTTATCTTTATACAAAGACAATAAGTGGAACACATGCCATTACATTCCAGCTGCATTACTTTCCTATAAATCTTTCTTACCGCTCTATTTATTTTTATTGTCTTCTAAAATATTGGACTTTCTAATAAAGTACTAAATGAATCCTATCTGCCAATGTCTTCATAAAATATCCAAAGCAATCTGGCCATAACTGACTGTTGTGTTAGCCAACCTACTAAGTTGAATTAGAAGTTAAATTTGGAAAAAAATTGCTATGTGTGTATGCGTAACTTGATTCTGTGAAGTACAAACAAAAGTGACGTCATGGTGAGGTGGAAACACAGAGATGATTACAAAGTCGTAACTTTGTGACAGCATTTAAAGGGGAATGCAGAATTATTATCGAGCTTTGGGAGCATCTAAAGCTATGCCTTTTGTACTCATATTAATAGTGTATGATTCTTTTGGAGTTAAAAACTTAAAACAAATGCTATAAGTGTTTTCAAAGGGAAATCCTATCAACACTTATGGAGACCATGGACATTCAAATTTCACAAATATAGAGGAAAGATCAATTCAGAGGGAAGGGTATCACAATTTTATAATTTCTACTTCTTCAAATCTCAGATTCCATATTGTTCGAATAAAGAAGGTACCTGCTGATAACATGTGGGTACTAAATAGCATGAGATATGCTATTAATAGACTAAAATGGAATGGCTGCTCTTTTCTTGTGTGTTAGGATGTTTTTAAACAGCAATATACTTCTTGTATGGTATGAAGGTTGGCACTTGGCAGTGGTGGGAACTTGGGTTTAAGTAGAGAATATTTGGACCTATATGTTTTATGCACAGTGTATTGATTGTCCTTTAAAATTAACCTTGGACCTACATATTTTTCATGTTTTGGTTACTGACAGTTGAGAAAAGTTAAAGGGGAACTTGGGGAAAAACACATCATAGGTTTATATGAAAGTTCATGAACATAGCTCAACATCTGTCATAAACAGAGAAGCCCTAGAGCTCCACACAAAGAGAAATCTCAAATTGCAATTAGTGAATATCACCTTCACTGAGGCAGGGCAACCGCCATCTTGGATCTGAGTCAACTCATGCTGCTGTAGTCTATGTAAATGGGTGGCAAGCAGCTTAGTGTGTGTATTAGATAAAGCCAGTAGCTCTGTCTAGGAGGTAGATATTTCACTGCTCTGAAGCACATTCAAGATGTTTAGGTATGCAAATCCCTACGACTTTGAACCAAGAGTGGCTGAAGGTGATCAGGTGGATTATATGGACATAGTTCAAGGTGTTGATGAATTTGATGGTCAAGATGTGGAAACAGAGGGCTGGCGCTTAAATAGCATGTTGTGGTGCACCTGTCAGACTTCTTTCTTTCCTTCTTTAAATTATCAGGCCCCTTCCAAAGGTATTCTTGACATTTCTTTTCTATAATCTTCATGAATATGTACACAATTACTAAAGGAAATGAAGATGATTGCTGTTCCCAGTACTGCTAGTCACTTCCTGTGTTTACTACCTTGTGTCCCATGGGGTCTAGATGTGTAATGCCAATTGGACAAGGTCAATTACCCTGTGTGTCCCTTTCCTTTACTTACTTTTGTTATTACCCTAGGGACCTAGACATAAGACAAAACCTCAGTTGTAACACAACTAACAAAATCCTGCACAGTCCATTCTCAGTGGATTAATAAAGACCATGTTGAGGTACCTATGAAAATTGCCATTCACCCTGAAAGTTAGCTGTTAGGGTTGCTAAAGTCTGTACATCAGATCATAATAATGAAGAGTATGATTATTAATCATAAGTCATTAAGAGAAGGTTGGTAATGAGTAAATGAAAATGTCATTTATTCTATCATAAATAAAAGAAAGGGTCATTTGCAATTTGAGATATTTTGATTTCAACCTTCCTCTATATTGCAGTACTATTTAGAAATGTATTTCTTCCCAGTGAAAATGGGGTCATGACTGACTATAACCTTAGCTGTTTCAATTTTGTAAGTTAGGGAATGATATTTACCCTTCTCATGCTGGCTTAATATTAAACATTTAATGCATACACCTATGCTTATATTCGTTCAAGAGCAACTGAATGAAGGTAAATCATGTTGAGACTAGTAAATGTATACCAATAAAGTAAATAAATCCCGAAATTGATAAATTGCAAGATCACTTCTGCTTGAAATAAGAGATTTATGAAAATTGGTTACCAGATATTATATCCTTGAAGAAAGTAAGACTAGATGCAATAGGAGTCGCATGGAGCATGATAAAAGGTGTATCAATTGTGACTGTTTCTTTTTTTGAAGAAGTGTGAGAGATTATGCACACCTATTTCACAAGTATCCAAACCTTCTAAAAAAGCATCCCTCTTCAGAACCTTGTTAACTGTACTCTGAAGTAATCCTGACTGCAGTGTGTGATTCCTGACACAATCCTCGTCAGTGAAGTGGTCTGAACATACATATGCATACTAGTACTTCAGGACAGGTGGGTTTAAAAGTTTCATGGATGCTAACCACTGTTTTTGTCTAAATTTACTACTAGGAAATCTATGAAAGCTTTCTCCACTACCGTGTCTTTTTTTACAGCCAATTGCTGCACATGATTTCACCATTTTCTTGTTTGATATACGTTTTTATGCAACTTGTGCAGAGAGCTCTTGTCAGGAGCACTGCTGTTAGATACACTGCCCAGAGGTAGCTTGGAGACAGGATGTGATACCTGCCACCCATCTGTGTCACAGCTGATAGCACTTGAAAAACATGGCCGCACCCAGTGGCTGGCAGAGGCTGTCTAGGAGGATGACAATACGCAAAAATCTCCCCTCACGGGATCACTGAGAGAAAAAGATTGGTAGCATCCTGTTCTTGAAGTGTATAACTTTCATATAAGCTGATATGTTTGTGAGCCTTTAGGGCCCCTTTAAGTTAAAGTAATTTTGGACTGGCTTATCATGTATAAAGGAATAAGGAAAAAAGGTGGATTTAGTGAAAATTGCATCAGGTATGAACAAAAATAACCAAAGAATCAACTTGTTAACCCTGCACACTATATTTGAACACTAATATATATATACAGATACAACAGAACTCCTGTTAAAAAATCTTTGTATTTATTATCACAAATATTTATGTATGCTATGTAGCACATTGGTGCTCTACTGTCTCTGATATTCATATGATGTCTATGCAAAATAAAATAAAAACCAGACACCCTCAGGGCAGGACATTAACTTTTGCGGCAACTTGCCCAGTAGGGCAAGTGAGATTCAAATTTCACTTGCCCTATTCTAATTTCAACCTGCCCTTGAAAAATTGTATATTTTATAATGTTTCATTTAAAACCAAGTAGAACTTGGTAATTGCATGTGAAAGCATATTTTCCAGGACAAACTTGGATTCGAGACCACAAAACTTGGACGCGTTCTCAAAAGTAAACCTAAAATATATACAGCATACTTGCTCAGTGGGGCTGGGCAAGCTAGATATAGTTTTCACTTGCCCTTCTGTTATAATTTACAAATTCTACTTGCCCGGGGCAATGGGGCAAGCACCAATGTCGAGCCCTGGACCCTGTCAGTTGACTTGGTGCACGAAATTTAAAAAACTTGTTAACCTATTCTTGACATTCTTTACCTATATCAATTCATCTATACAATTGCAATTAATCCAACCTGGGGGTAAAGCCTGTTTGTGAAGCGCATGAAAGGGATTAGTGATTACACACAAGTGGGTGTCATGTCATTAATTCCAATTACAATCCTTAGAAGAAATTGTGACATGTTATAAGGCAATTACCAACTTTAGATAAACAATAAAGGTATTGTTATAAGTCATTGATAAGCATACTAAAAATTAAACCAGGTAAACTATGACTATTATTAAGGTTACTCTTTTTTTTGAAGATTTGGTGGTCCTGAAAAGGCCCTTTGGATGCGCCAAATGAGGCAACTAGAAACTGTTTGAAGACAACAGCTAGTTAGATTGTAATCATATTCATTCTTTGTAGCTTGTTTGAGGATCATGATTAAATAACAATAAAAAGCAATTTAAGTGAACTACCAAACAATTAATTGAAATTATTTCTTAACTTTTTTGAAATAAGCACCACTCACCAAGTGATATAATAAAGAAAATATCAAGGGAGAACTTCAAAGAGCTTTAGAATAAAGGATCAAAGAATTTGAGGTGTTTCAAAGATATTCTCAATTGAGCATGGTTACAAGCAGTATAAAAAGGGTCTGATTCTCTAATTCTGCATCAGTTCACCTGATACCTCTCTGGACGGACACATTTCTCTGCTTGACTCTGATAACTCATTTCATTGCTCAAAATGCCTTTGGATTTTCACAAAGATTTAGAACCTATCCTTTTTGAGGAGGATACCCTCAGAACTATAGAATTTTTGCAAGAGAGAAACCTCCTGGCAAAGAGTCAAATATGTGACCGATGCCATTCTGACATGAAATTTAGAAAGTATCCCACAAAGGATTTGTATGGTTGGGTGTGTGGCCATAAGGTATGTAAGAATGCAAAAAAGAGTCTTCGCATTGGCTCTTGGTTTTCTCAAATGAGAATTCCTATTCAGAAAATAGTTCATCTGATTCATCTCTGGAGTAATCACAATTCAGTAGCATCTGCCAGCACTGCTACTGGTGTCTCTGAAAGAGCTATCATTCAAAATTACCAATACCTGAGAAATGTTTGCTCAGGAAAACTAATGTCAGTTGATGAAAAATTAGGAGGTCCTGGAATTGTAGTCCAAATTGACGAATCTCTGTTTCGTCACAAATATCAGCGTGGTAGTAGACCAGCATCTGAACAATGGGTACTTGGTATAGCTGATACTAGCTATAAGCCTGCCAAAGTACATATGGAAATGGTTGCAAGTAGAAATGCAGAAACTGTGCTTCCTATCATAAGAAGAAAGGTTGCTGCTGGGTCAATTATTAGGTCTGATCAGTGGCGTGCCTATCAAGGTCTAGGCAATGATGTAGCCTATACCTATGAACCTTTAAATCACAGTGAAAATGTTGTGGACCCTGTTACTGGGGTTCACACCCAAAGCATTGAGAGTTATTGGAATGACTGTAAGAGAAGGCTGAAAACAGCATCACGCACGAAAGCAGAAATGTTGCCAGGTTACTTGGACCAGTTTATGTGGGAAAACCAGTTCAACAGAAACAAGGATGGTTTTGAAAACATTTTGCTCCACATGTCAGAGCAGTATCCTGTTTAAAGGCCAAAAAAGCTCTTCTAAGAGCTACCAAAAGGTCCTTTTCAGGACCATCAAATATTTCAAAAAGAGTAACCCAAACGATAGCAAAATCCAAAAGGAGGCGCGTTACATATTTCGCGGAAGATGGGGTCTTTTTTTGAATGTCAGTCAAAATCGCCGATCCTAAAATCGTCGACTTCCTAGATGGCCGATCGCAAAAACGGCCGGTGACTCATCGGGCCCTCCTGAGATAAACCTTCATATTCCCCTAATTCAGTAATTGAACTTTACATTCTCCCCATCTCAAGTGTCATAAACATTCCTATTAAGTATTCTGTGTTTCAATATATGTTTTTGTTTAAATCTGAATGTTAATTCTACACGTAATTACGCCACAAAGCCAAGACCTCATACAGTTATAGCGGCAAGCTACACCAACTTTTCTTCTTGAAATTTTCTTTTTAAGTCCAAAATCCGTCTTATGATTAAAACCAATCCAAACCTTTTTTATCCCTTTCCACACTCCTATACACTAGGCCTAATTGATTTCCAATAAATAGGGCCATTTTAACCATTGGCCTTTTTGCTAACGATGATTTCGAAATTGGCGATTTTGAGCATATACCCTTTTTTTTTAAGCGCTCCGCATGTCCGTGATTTTGTAAAAAGAAGGGTACTTTTTTGTACCCAGGTATGAAGTATGGGGGGTGAAAATCCCCTAACAATTAATCCACGAAATATACGCGGCTCAGACGCCGAGTGTCTCCCGAAGTGACTGGGCTTCTGAGTTTGCTACCACTAAACAGGCAGAGGATTATAAAATCTAAAGTTAAAATATGTGTTCCCTTTCTTCCATTATGTCAGTGTTTTGATAAAAGAAGGGGTGTTTATTTACTGAAAAAAGTCAGCGTTATTATAAAAATAAGTAGAAATAAAGGTGCTTTTTCGGCAGAAATCAATGCTTTGGGGGTATTTTTTAATTTTGATAACGAGCGTATGCGCCCCCCTAAATACATGCCCCCGGGGACCAAAGCCGGCAAACTAAAGTAAACTAGCGTGAAACTGATAGAAGTGGTACCAAAGAAGTTGCCGACCATTGCCTACCTACCGTCACCATTAACAGGCTTGATTACGGGTTTTAAACAAATGATATATATACAGAAACTAATTACTTTACTCCCATATGGTTAAAATCCATCCACACGATTTGAAAAAGTCGAAACAAATAACAATAGTCAACAAGACATAAAACGAACATGAGATTCACCATCACCTGTGCATTCGATTGAGCCGCAGTTCTTCCACTAATTTTATCTTATGTTAATACAATGTAAATTTTACAGTTTTGAAAATTTGATAGCACTTGATAGCAATATCTTTTAAAGCACATCATCAAGCTCAATCGTTCTATCATTTAAAAATGAAATTGATAGCCCCTACAAAATTTAAAAACCGATAATTTATCGCGTTGAGCCAATAAGGAAACGAAATGCTTGAGGAAGCAAGACAAAGTTCAACCCGTTGTGCGCGCACTGGGTGTCTCTGTGAACAGGGCTAGGTTTTTTTTGCTTTGGTTAAGCCTCGGGTTCGACGTGGGCCTTATTTAAAACCATAAACGTTGATCAACGTTGATCCAACGTATCCCGTTCAGATCCTCATCTCAAGTAAACGTTGATACCGTTCACATTCCGTTTTCCCACCACGTTGATCAACGTTGATGGTCCTGAACAACGCCTTGTTGAACACGAGGCTTAACCAAAGCAAAGAAAACTTGCCCCAGAGGTGGTAAGCCTTGCTATGTAGCTGTAAACTGATATTTGGGATCCATTTTTAGAAGCCTGCTAGAAATATGGGGATTTTACTTATAAGTTTATCAACAGACCATTTTTTTTGCAATTGTACCAGTCTGAGCTACCTATTTAGTAGAACCTGTTGGCATAAATCAAAGATTACTTGTGAAGCATTTTGTATTAGAATATCCATGAAGGGTAGCCATTCCCCCTCTCCATCAACATTGGGGTGAAGACGGAAATATTGCTTGCATGGATTTCAATGAAAACAAACACACATGTGACTTTTTATTTTTTATTTTCACTCATGATTAGCTTTACACCTCAGTTCACTACAGGTACTAATGTAAGGGCAAACAAACAAAAACAAACAACAAACAAAAGAAAAGTTTTTTATAATGTAAAACAATAATAGTTAATTACTAACAACTCAAACAGGCAGCATGAAAACATCATCCTCATTTAGTTTTTCCCCTTTTTTGGCACATGCTGTTTAATTAACATATTTTATTGCATCTCCTACCATATACTACTACATGCAATGCCATTTGATACCAAAAACTAAAGTTGGAAAGTAAATGAACATTTTGTGATTGCATAAAAAGCAAAAAGGACTTTTGAGATAGAGGGTTAAACCTGAAATGAAAATCTCCTTTTCCTTTTCAAGTATTAGAGGAATATAATGAATAATCTCAGGTATGATGGTGATTCACAAAAATACCATTCACATTCACATCAATGGGATGATTTGTATAGTCTAACTGGCCAAGAAAGATCACTTACCATATAAGTTTGAAGTGTGCACTAAAGACAGGTGATCTTTTATAAGGTAGGAATTATGATGTATTTTTTCTCTGAGGGGAATACAAGTAGTGGTAAGAGATCTTCGATGTCTCAACCAAATTTGACTAGTGATGTATAGTAACATACATGTAACTCACCCTGAGGAAACTTAGAAAAAAACTGACTAAGGTATTATCTATCAGAACCTACTCAATTGTAAATCACCACTGTTCAAAAAAACAAAACAAAACAAAAACAAATACTGTATTAACTTTGCACATATAAAATAATACACTCCGCTGGCAACTGTCTTAGATGTGCAGTTTAGTTTTTATGCACTGATAACCTCTGACTCTGTGCCTGCAACCCAAGCAGTAAGTTGCTGTTAACCCACAAACAATATTAGCATAGGGATCGGATGTCCAAATAATGGTGCGCTGTCTAATAAATGCAGACTCATGGGGTTTGCAAAGTACGCATTAATTAAACTGCTGCAATATTAACACTGTATACAGTATACCAACACAAACTTAAAGGACAATTACACCTTCAGGCTAATATATGCTTAGAACATACTTTAGTATGTATACTTTACAGTCCCTGTTCACCTGAATACTGTTTGGCTTCCTTACCTGTGAAATTGCACTTAATTGCCAACCCCCAACCAGCCATTAAGCTCAAGACCATAGGAGCCATTTTATCCCACAATGCACTGCTACTCTACATCTGACAGGCAGTCCAGGCCAGAATAGTTGCACTTCCTGTATGTGCAGCACCCAGCATCACACATGAAACCATGACAACTATGTTGTGAAAATGGTGATTTGTGCTGTTTATTGGATGCTACAACAGATCTGACATGGGAAAAGGAAAGGGAGTTTCCTTTTTCTCCATTTCAAGCCCAAAGATTAACCCAGAAAAGTAGGATTTAGCAACAAGATGGCTATTCAACATTGGGACAGAATGGACTATGAAAAACTAATCATTTAAGTGGAGCCCAAAGTGTTTGTCATGAACACTTTGAGGAATCTTGTTTTGAGGCTGAACTACAAACAAAACTTGGATTTAGGAGGTTTAAACACCCGAAACCTGGTGCAGTGCCTACAATATTCAATTTTGATTCCACACAGAGCCATGTTCAACAAATGAGAAAAGAAAAGGGTCCAGAAGTGCTCAAAAAAGGAGGCAATATCTGTTACATCAAATTGTTGAAAGACAATTTCTCTTTAAAGGGTACAATAAAATGGCTAAGAAAGGGAGAGGGATAAAAATACCATCAAAACCATCAGGGAAAGTGTTCCTTAGATTGACAGTACTAGCCAGGTCAATTGTATACATGACTGATTGATTAGTAGTTCCCCAGATTTACTTCCTGCAATGGTGATAGCAATCAACATAATTGTGTTGAGATGGCTGTTTCCTGAGCACCTGAAGTCCCCAGGGTGTTTTCAACTCTGGGAAGTGCTTGCAATTGTTGTAATCTACCCTACTTACTATATCCTGCCTTTTAACTACAATGTAAATCAGTACAAACAAACAAAAATTTACAATCAGTGTACTATCTGACTGTGGTCTAGAGCGATGGGAAGGGTAAGTATTTTACTCTTACATCTTAAACTTACACAATCTAGTGTGTCCTTGTAAACTCAATAAATATGTCATATGATCTTTGTCAAATTCCTACTACTAGAAGAAACAGGACACAATGCATTTGGGCACACTCCTAGCCTTGTATATGCAGATGCTGGCTACTGCAGAGGTTGTGCAACTATTCTGTCATGAGCTAGGTTCAAAATGGCCGCCCCCAGATACATGGCAAAACATGAATTAAAACAGCAATAAACTTTTAATGTGGAGGTGGGTGGTTGTGAGGTCTTGGATATGAGTAGAGTATACCCTAAGACACTATTTGGGCCCATGTTTTATTCATGGTGGAATTGTCCTTTAAGGGTGCTCACAACTGAGAAAATATAGAAATCTTCAACATAACACTTTACTACAATGTTAAGGATGACAACAAAGGTTAAATTTGAATAAATAAAATCCAAAAGGATGCCAATAGACTAAAGGTCAGACCTCATCATATGACAGTATAGAGACTAGCAGCTGGGGTAACTACAGTATGAGAAAAGAGGACACACACACATACACCACACAAAAAATCACTCTTATCCGGGCTGTGAAAAAATGTCAGTGCGAATTAGAGAGAAATGTTTGACAATCAGAGGCATCCGACCCATCAGGTTATGATTAGCTTAAAAAATTGAAAATTGAAAAATCATTTTCTGTTTTCAAATAAAAAAAATCATAAAAAACATAATTCCCAACTGATAACCTGGAATTGTATATTATTATACTATTCTAACTCAAGCCTGTAACATCAATTCCCTTCCACACATCTCATATCAAATAGCAACATTTTAGATTCGAGGCTACAGAGGCACTGCAAAATGTTAGGCAACATGGTTGTAAAGTCATTAACAGTACTGTACTCATAAACAGTTTTAACTACTTTGGAAGCTGACGGCATAAACTTGAAATAATTCTGTGAGTAACTTACTCTGTACAAAAATAGTCTCTGTAACGATAAGAACTATATCACAACAATAAGCTATTCTGAATTACTTCTCTATTCATACAAAATATACTTTTAAAGCATGCAGCTGGGTAATGGGACACGCACCTAAATCTCATACTCATAACTCAGATGACCAAATGTTAGGTATTGACTACGTATCAATATTTCTATTATATTTGACTGTAAATTATGAACTGTTTGGAAGATTCTAAAACAGGTTGGGAAGCTCAAAAATATTTTGAAAAAGTACAAATTATTCAAAAGTTGAAAAGCATGTGATCTGATAATTTAGAGAATCAAACAATTTGAGATAAGATGTGATTCAAAATATAAGGAAGACTGGTTCACCAAGGAAGAAGGAAAACATGCTTTCTCAGCTTCTAAAATTCCGATAAGCTTAGAATTACCTCAATCGAGACTTTTTATTAACCATGATCAACACTTAAAACATTTGATGAAACAATAAATGGGCAATAAACTTTGAATTTATATGAGGCCAAAGATGTAGATTTGTTTAGCCAATTCATGCCTGAAAATCATGAAAGTCATGCCTGGATATTGTTCGGACATATAATGCCATTAAATATAATTTTTGAATATACTTGATGAAGAGTTGATTGCTAGTTCTGATCAACCTTTCCTCTTCTGAAATTACCCCAAAAATACTCTAGACAAAAATATTACTAGTATAGACAGGATATTTCTGAGGGATTGAAGGAGGAATGGGTGAAAGAGTGGATGACTGCAGGTGCCTGAAGCCAGGAGTGAATTCCAGCAGTTTTGCAGGTGTAGGTATGGAAGAAGAAACGGTGGGTTGGAACTTAGATGAATAAAAACAAGTGGATATGAAACCAGCCAGTCAACCTGAACAGCTTGGCTGCTGCAAATAGCCCAAAAGTCGCATTACGCGCATGTTGGCACACAAGTTTCTCTGTAATGTAAACAATACAAGAGCCCTCATTGGTGTTTGTCTCCTAGTGACGTTACATTTAGGGTAGATTCGAGACCCTTGGCATAGCCATGCCTAAACTATAGCGAATATAGTAATTGGTCTCTAGCTACATATCCATTCTTTTATTCATCGGAGGTTGGAAGGAAACAGGTCTTCTCCTTAAACCATTCATGCCAGGAGATCTCCTTGACAAATGCTGTCTGGATCTATGAATCATTAATGTTATTGAAAATAATCACAAGTTAACAAAATGTTCTATGGAGAGTCGTAAGGTAGTCTTTTATCAGCATTTCTTTAATATGATTGAAAATGAATTAATCACAAGCTCACAAAATATTTTACGGAGAGTCATATGGTAGTCTCTTATTAACATTTCTTTAAATGTCTCCTGCAAATTACTTTTGTTCAAGAGAAATCACCAGATTAGTCGGGGAATTTTGGACACTTCCGGCATGAATGCGTTAATCATAAATCTCCGCTTAATTTCCAGCATTGAAAGCAGTGTAGATATCATTGAGCTGTTGGGAGACGCGGATGAAGGTTGTGCGCTTGCTCAGTTCCTTCAGCTTGGCTGCTCCCACATAGGTGCATGTTGAGCGTATGCCTCCAAGAATGTCCAGAATGGTGGCTTCTACTGGCCCGCGATACTCAATCGTCACAGTCTTGCCTTCCGAAGCTCTGAAAAATACATTACAAAACATTTAGTTATGATAATAGTAGTAGTAATGATGATGATGATGATGATGATAATAATAGCCTGCCCCCTCAATGTACATTACAGAACATTTAGTTATGATAAAAGTAGTAGTAAAAACAATGATGATGATAATAATAGCCTGCCCCCGGGCACAGCACAGGTTAAGTTCAATAGCACACCCACATCCATATTGCCATGCCTCACACTATTGCATACTTTTAAAAATAGATGACAGGACCAGTGAGACCACATTTTCCAAAAATATAGGCTTGAAACAGTGGGTGTAATTTAAAGGAATTCTAAATGATGCGATGGGACTTTGAGGGATTGACTCAAAATTTAAAAAGTCAAATCAGGGAGAATGGATAAGTAGATACCATCTGATACGTCCCTAGTCAAATAAACAATAAATAATCCTCTGCAAATTAAATATGATTACCCCCCCTCCCCCACCTATCAAAATATGGAAACGACAAAAATATTAAGGGAGTGAGGGAGAGAAACAAGAAGAAAAAATGAGTGCGGGCAAAAAAATGAAAAATGTGGCATTTCAAGAAGACATAATTTCTAACTTATACTCATGTGGCTAACAGTAGTTTGCCCACACCTGAAGATGACGTCATTGTATGTGAACTTGCAAAACTGAATTAAAGATGAAGGCAAACTAACCTCTAGGGCAGTGTCTTAGCTAGGATTTTGAAACTGGGTGTCCAAAATTAGCAGTTGTAAAACTTTGGGGCGTCTTATTTTTCAAGTGCATATATATACAGTGGCATATATTTATATTGAAATTATAAAGAGATGAAAAGAATTATATTATATGCTTGAAAATGGCATTTTAATAGATTCCTCACAAAAGATTTTGGGTGTCCAGGAGGGTGGCTTTTGAGGGTGTCCAAATGACTCCCAGGCTCCCCGCTGGCAAATCACTATGGTGTAGGGTTAGGTGCACTTGGCTAGTTCCAAGGGATCTCAGCCATCCCATTCGACCCATGCCTGAACCCTCCATACTGACTTATAAAGAACAATAGCAACAATACCTGCCACCGTGCAGTAAGCCAGATTATCTGGATACGAAAGGGGCCTGGGCACTAGTGGGCAGATATGCTTACACATAGTTTTGCACACGACTCATTGCTGCAACGTGTAATTTGGTAGGTTCCACTGTACAGAATAGAATATAACATGTTTAATGAATCTGCATCAAAATAACTTTTATGTACTGGAAGAATTTCAATTTCCATGCATATATTCAATTTTTTTCAACTAGATATATTTCCTATATCTCATCTTAAGTATATCATACCTCAAGGGCTGACCAGACTAACTGGGTTGGGCACTATTAGGTGAAATAAGGAGATCAAAATTAAAAGAAATTTCAAAGTGCTCCAGCTAATATTGATGAGTTTCTTCGCAAATTTGGCTCCTATAATTCAACATCTGGTCGCAAACGACCAATAAGGTCAATCCCCGTACCTTATTTCAATATGTAAATGCATGTTTATGGTGGTAATCTGAGTATATTCTGGCCTCCCTTAAAAAATAGAATGCCCCAAATATTTACAAATGCTAATTTTGAGCCAAGTAAGAAAAATGAAGTTTAAAAAGGCTTAAAAAAAGAAGAAAAAATTGAGCCAAAGTTTCTTAATCCTTGGTAATACCCTGGTCTATGTCACTCACCTGTATTCAGCCACGCCCCCTGAGTGTTTCTGCATGGCTGTGGCAGAACTCATGCCGTAGAACAGCTTGACTTTCTTGCCGTTTTTCTCGATAGTCTCGCCGCCAGACTCGTCGTGCCCCGCCAGCATGCCTCCCATCATCACAAAGTCAGCGCCAGCACCGAAAGCCTTCGCGATGTCGCCCGGGCACGTACAGCCGCCATCCTGGAAACACAACGCAGAAAATTGCAAATATTTACTCAGCACAATACTGTATGACTGATATTTTTTACAGGCATTTAATTTTCGCTATTTTCATGCTCCCTGTGATAGCCCCAAAATAACATCCTTCAAATAGATAACTTTATAGTAATAAGTATATAGTTTGAGAGCTTGAATGCACACATATAAAGTAGCACAAATACCCTCCAGCAGGGCTGTAAACCAAAATCCTTAGCATTCCTAATCAAAGCTGTATACAGCATATTTAGCTGAAAGCAGTCTATTAGACCAGTTTGCAAGATTTAGTAGCCCAGTTGGGCAGTTTGATTAGAGAATTCGGTTGATCATACTTTCTCTCAGTAACCCGGAAATAGACCTATACAGCGGGCAGTCAGAAGATAGTCCTTGGTAAGAGCTTTCCAGTGAACACCAACATGGTTAGGTTTAAGGCGGCCATTACCTTGTCTCTCAGTTCATGATCAGGTTTAGTTAGATTTCAAACATCTTTGCAGTCTGGTCTCTTGGACAATTGTAGCCTCAGCAATGAAAGGGTTAGACGTAATGGAGGGGAACACCTCTCAAGCGACCACCTGTAAGAGCGACCACAACTGGTCAACTTAGAGGGGTTCCTTTTACCATAAAACTGATAGGAAAAATGTTAGTATGGGACTGGCAAAATGTGGTCACTTAAGAGGAGTGGTCAACTCAGAGGTAGGGTCTTTCCCAGCCATGTCATAGAAGATGGTTTGATAGAAAAACTTTTGGTTATTACCCAAAAAAGTCAAAATTGAAAATTCTTTATAGAAAATTTTGCCTGTCCAAAAAGGAGGTTTTCTGTCCAAAATATGCAAGACGGGTCCTGCGTAAGTCCCTGCTTAGAGGTATGGTCACTTTAATGTTTCCACTGCACTTACCGATATGATATGTCCACTGAGCCCATGGGCGGCGTCAGCACACTCCAGGACGGCGCTCAGCTGGGGGTAACCAACGCCTGTCTTCTTACGGGTGGTGCAGACGGAGCCGGGACCGATACCAACCTTGATGATATCAGCACCAGTCAGAATCAGCTCCTCCACCATCTCACCGGTCACAACATTACCTGCCTAAAGAGGAAAATAAACACATAGGCACTAGTGGTCGGACGATTAAGCGAGAACTCGAGCATTTGGTTGAGGTGAGGCCGACTCGACCTATTCGGACAGCATTTGAAATAATCAAATATTTCAAATGTGAAATTTCTGAATAACTTTTGCAAAATTACGCAGCCAAAACATACAAAAGCAATAGAACTTTCGAAAAATTAACGAATAGATGCACCTTTTCAGAATTAGTGAAATTTAGCACAACTAACCTCAAAATTTTGCTAACAAATAGTGAACTGTCCTTGTATGGAGTTGTCCAGGTAGCAGTAAAGTAAATTTTATATCGCTAAGAAGTATCAGTATAACAGTATTAAATAATATAATACTTTTTCCAAAATGATATTGAGATTTATCCACATCAAGTACTGGTACTAATTTCTACAATAGATTTAATGTTAACAAAGGTATCGATCACTACATGAAAATATGCTCACACAAGCAAGAATATGGCTGAAGAGGGGGATTAATGCCAATATACATAAAAGGGATTAACATGCAATACTGGCTGGCCCTGATTTTGTGTCTAGGATGCCTTCCTGTTCACCTTAACTGGTCAATACTGGACTTCAGGGCAGTTGTTTTTGCACTTACTATAACTTGCGTACAAGTGTATGAGACTGGACAAACAGTTAAGACGGATTAGCTATAAAAATTATTGGTCCTGCATGTAGCTTAATAAATATGAAAAGCCAAACTTTAATCCTTATTTCAGCCTACTTTAACATTCTACTGACCAGATCAGAGGGCTTTAATCCCTTCATTAATTTAGCTAAAGGGTACCCTTAACCCTTATGCTGCTGGTGGCTAATTTTGCCTATACAAAATGAAGCAAAAAAGCTGAAAAATTATTGAAACACTGGCACATGGGTACTTATTTGAGAGTACTCAGTGAGAGCTTTCTAATGAGTACCAATTTGACAGGGTTTGGCTGTTTATCGAAAATCTTTGCATCCTTATTCATTGGATGAGAGTAGCCTTAGCATTGGAAGGGTTTACAACTGTAAAGCCGAGAATTAACAAACAAACTCCATTCCTTTCCATTCCAAAACTTACCATGATAGTGTGTGTGGGGAACTCTTCTCGCACTTGCCTCACAAAATCCACAAAGTGCTCGGAGTAGCCGTTGGCCACGTCCAGACAGATGAACTTCACCTCAGGGATGTTGTCAATGATGTTCTTAAGCTTTTCTAGGTCACCCTTGCCTATGCCAGAACTGGCCGCAACATGCTGAAAGAAATAGGAAGAGGAAATTCACATACAAGAGTTTGTTGCATAGTCTTTTTTTTTTATAATTTATTGTTCCAGACATATAATTTCACAAATAATACAGCACTAGTAGGAATGAGTGATACATGGTTTATACAACATTAGTATTATATATAAATAATATATACAAATAATCTGAAAGCAGCCATTATTGTTGCAGTCTTAGCCAGCAGAGCATCTGGGCATTATTTTGACATCCGACCCCTCAAAAATCACCCATTAGGACACCCAAAATTGTTTGCGAGTAATTATCTTAAAGTGATTATTTCAAACATGCAGTTGGAGTTTCCCCCCTCTATATAATACCCATGACATTGTATAAGGATATCATGCCTTATTTCATTAGGTAAACACATGTTTATGGTCATAATATCAATATCTGGTAATCTCCCTTGAAAAATAGGATGCTCAAATATCTAATAATTGCCAATTTTGGGCACACAGTTTCTAAATCCTGACTAAGACCCAGGTTTGTTGAGAAATTTATTTCTTCTCTAGGTCACCCTTGCCTATGCCAGAACTGACTGCAACATTCTGAAGAAAAAGAGGTCGAGGAAATTCATGTATAAGAGTTTGTTGAGAGAGTTATTTCTTCTCAAGGTCACCCTTGCCTATGTCAGAACTGGCTGCAACATTCTGAAGAAAAAGAGGTAGAGGAAATTCATGTATAAGAGTCTGTTGATAGCCATTTCTTCTCTAGGTAACCCTTACCTTTACAAGAGCTGGCCCCAACATGCTGAAGAAAAATATGTAAAGAAATACACATACTTGAATGATTCACATTGTGTTTTTAAAAAATAAAATGGCTCGCTCAAATGGACTCATAAGAATACAAAGGAATACAATTATGGCATGACCATACAGTTAAATTGCTAACATGTGACAGTCAAACACAAGTGACAAACTGTTTTGAATTGTCTTTAATCAATGCAAAACTCACCTTCACTATTTCAGGGTTATCCACACCGAAGTTCTTCCATGCGTCGAGGGTGTAGTGTTTGTGGATAGTTGTAAAGAGACCATGCTGAAAATAAAAACATTAAACATGGTCAGACATCTAGAAAGTTAATATTAACCCATTCTAGAAAGTATCGTCTGCTACTCTCATACTTTTGAAAATATCTTGGAATAAATCATAAGAATAAATCACAAATATTTGAAGGAGATCTGATCTTTAACCCATTCATGCCTGTAGCAGCAAAAACTGCAACCTGCTAAAATAATTCAAAATTCGGGGCGTGGTATGTATACATAAAAAGAAAGCCCCACAACCAGACCTCTAAAACTATAGTAATAGTTGCTGTTAAGATGCTGTAATATTTTAAGAAGTAATGGTTTACGTGAAAAATTGAAATTCTCTAGTACCCTGATAAAAAAAGTTACGTTTCACATATATTTCTGGGTGGGATGGGGATTGCATATATTCAAATTTCTACACATCTTGTGACAGTAAAGAGAAAGAGAAAATTCCCCCTTGTGAGTCTTTATGCGTGGTTGTCAGTAGAACTATTTTGAGATGGTCATACATTAGCTAGTCATCCTTCTATTAGTAGTGATGTGTACTATTTCTATCCTTTGGAATTGGTTGGCATTCGCTCTGAGCGCCGGCTATATCTAGAGCTTGCCACATACCATATTCCATCCACCACTACAGCCAAGCACACATGGCTAGTATTATATCCCATAGGGGAAGATGAAGAAATGAATCACCTTCCTTATCAAAAGAGTCTTGACCAGCAGGATGTTATCTTTGACACCCCACCCCTTAAAAACCCAGTACCAATTATGAACCAAATATAGGTCTGAATTTTCTGGAAATACCAATTTCAATTTGGTGATTAAAACATACATAAGAAATGAATAATTAGTTATGTGATGATGCTCCCTAAGATGCTATGAAGTTTTAAATAAGTGGATTGATTTGATGTCCCCATGTATGTAGCACAACATGTATTCTATTATCTGAATTCATGGACAAACACATACTGCTTATTGTGAGCGTGGAATGATATTCTAGACCATCAAAGGCTTGCAAGGGCCATGAAAATGTCGGATCATGGTGGTCCGTCGGTTCCGTCAGTGGTAGTCTGGTTCTCAGGCTGAGTTAGGTATACTGCCCCTACCACTATATATACTGTGTGTTAAATAGGTTTGATGTCTCTCAGACTATAGGTAGTACAATTTTCATGAGTTGCAGTTTGAAACAGTGTTTCCATAGATAGCTCAAGTGTGCCCCCATTTGAGGATTAATTCAGAACTAAATCTGGAAAGAAATCAACTCAGGGTAGATCAGTGAGACTAAGGAAAGAGCCAGTTAACACAGACTTGTAGCAAGTCTAAGTGGCTCCCATGTACTTTTGAATGGATGTTTCGATAAGTCTTGCTTTCCCCCTAATAAAATGCACCAAAATGATTGCCCATTTATAAGCAGTTACAAAATATGACTTGACTCATAATGCTCAATGTATAGAAATCAAAATGTAATGCTCTGGAATATGAATTTCTAGTGATGACAGACTTCAACAGGTTGGCGAAAAAAGGTGGAAAATCACACTAGTCTGAGTTGGCACACTGAGAAAAAGGGATAACAAGGTCACATAGGGTTCACTAAGATTTATTCAAGTACATGTCCACACACCTTTCTGTAAGTGTCCGCTTTCCCACTATAGGGGATGAACTTGTTTTTAATGGAAGTGCAATGAATAAATACATGTTTATGGTTGTAATCTAAGTATATTTTGGTCTCCCTCGAAAAAAAGGACCCTACAAAATTTTACAATTGCCAATTTTTGGCAGCCAGTTTCTAAATCCTGGCTTAGACCCTGGGTCAGAATGAGGGAGATTGCAGGTAATTCTCTAGCATCAACAGGCCCTGATCATTCTATATCTATGCTAGCACTGTACATATCAGAGAATTAAAACCATTGACCAATCAGGCAATCACATACACACCCAGGGTCAGTATCTTCAGCCAAGCACCCAAAGAATGCATTTAAGATGAAATCTGATGACCATGCAGAGATAGAAATAAGGGCTCGCCCGGTCGTGATTCACACCCTGTTTTGCCTCCGGGCGAGCTACATTCATGAGCAACTCGCCCAATTTTATAACTACTTATATAGGCAAACAGATTAATCATGCACTTTCGGGCGAGCTGTCAAAATTCCTTATTTCGATCCCTGCCATGTCCAGAGTCCTACACAGGATTTGGAAACAGGGGTTCAAAACTGAGGATTTATGAGATTTTGGGTGTCAAATCCTTCATTGCCTGTCTAAAAAGGAGTTTTTCAGGAAACGACAGGCTTGACAGGCCCTGGCTAGGTCTCTGACCATGTCACAATGCCATATAATAAATGCTTGCCACCTCAAAGTCAAACAACACAAGGAATTTGATAAGTCAGAAGTTGACTTAATCCTGTGCTGGCATGGCCTGGGGCTGTGGTCTAAGCTTCTACCTGGGAGCAGCATGGAGGTGGATAAAGGTGAGTGTAGGTGAGACACGCATGTCACCCGCCTTTCATGTGAGATAACAAGCAGGTAAGGCTGCAGGAGACACAGCTTTGTTAGGTAACGGTGCATGCAGGTAGCAGGGCAAACGTTGCCACACTTTCGGCGCCAGGATCTGGGTGGCTGTATCAAAGGCCAGCCACCGGGAACTCTCAGAGGAGAAATATAATCCCCTCATCAAAGCTATAGGTATACACAGGGGCACAGAAAGTCACTCACACAGTCATGCACATGGCATCAACCTATTCATGCCTGGAGTTCTGCTTGATCAGTGTCGTCTGGACCTTTCAAACTTTTGAAAATAACTTTGGAATGAAGCGTGACTTTGCAAAATATTTGAAGGATAGTTGTAGATAAAGTTCTGATGAACAGTTCTCCTTCAAATATTTTCTAAATATTTTCAAATAATTTCAATTGGTAAATACATGTCTGTGGTTGTAAACTGAGAACCTTGAAAAGTTGGATGCCCCAAAATTTTTACAATTGCCAATTTTGGGCACCCAGTTTCTAAATCCTGTCTAAGACCCTGTGTGTGCACATAAAGCTGGTATGCTGTTATGCTTGAGCCTGGAAAT
>OZ012688.1:42119583-42182083 GCA_963942565.1 Maea johnstoni | reverse complement strand
TAGTGACTTTGGGGCTATAGAAAATTAAATTGAGATAATTTGATAACTAACAAATTTGGTGGCCAAAAATGGCCAAAAATTAACAGCCTTGAATTTTCCCACAAAAAACAAGGAACTTTAACCACTATCTAACCCTACCTGATTTGCCTCTTTCTTACAAATAAGAATGATTAAAAGTTAATATTTGGTCTGTTTGTTAATTCAATTAAATTGCAAAAATAATTTGGAAGTCAATCAATTTACAAAAAGTATTGTTTTAGAACAAAATCAAGGTGATTGTTAATAGGGCTCTTGTTTCAATAACACACATATGAGAACCATATTTTCCAAGCCCTCAATGAGGATCTAATGTGGGGGATCTACATCAACTAACCATACAGCATAAACACAAGGACCTCACCTACCTAACAGTAGGTGGGTCTGGTATGAATTCTAAATACAGTTCTTTACCCTCTAATTGATTCTTAATAGGGCCCTCTCCTATATATACACACACACACAAACACACACACACACACATATATATATATATATATATATATATATATATATATATATATATATATATATATATATATATATATATATATATATATATATATATATATATACACCTCTTTTACCAATTAGTTAAGACGTTGAAGCAATGTAAGTCGTATACCGTTATTTTTTGGGCAAGGCTGGAAACATGTGAGGCTCGACTTTGATGAGATCTAGAATAATGGTCCGTTTAGTGTGTGTTTCAGAAAATCTATAGGTAACTTCATGATTACATTCTGGTGGTGAATCCGTTAGTGTTAAGTATGGCTATGTGTTGTTTCATTTAGTATTATTATTATATATATTATCTCTCACAATTTACTAAGTAATAGTAGGTATAGCCATAATTATATAAAACAGAAAGAATAACGTGAGCTATGAGATGACTGTTGTACGCAAGTCAATGTAACAATGTGTTTATATACTGTTGGTAATAATTTGTGGTAAATTGAATGCGTGTTACATATTGTTACAGGGTAATTTTGAATTATCATTTCAGGCCGAAATGCCACACCAACAGGTCACCATATACAGTACATGTATCGCCATATCATGTTCAGTACATAGAATAAAGAACAATCGAATAAAGAACAATAGAATAAAGAACAATATAATAAAGAACAATAGAATAAAGAACAATAGGCGTGGTATGTTGTTGTCGTTCGTTAGTTCACTCTCGCCAAACCCGTTTGCACTTCGCCTGGACAAGGATTCTGGTAACTGGAAACATAGCATTTTGAGTAATATCTTTAAAATCTCAACAAAAAATATAAAAGAATGATTTTTTTAAGTCAACGAGAATGACAACTTCCAGTTAGATATTTCTAAAAAAAAAAATGAATTGTATTCAATATATCTCCATTTGTATTGATATTAAGTCTTGATATACTCTCAAAGTCCAGAATTCCAGTCAAAACCTATTTGGTGGAAGTTATTATATGACATCGTTTGGATTTGAGACATGAGAAAAGCACCATTCATTATTCAGTGAAAAGTGGCAAGACAGAACCATTCATGCATTGAGACCTTTACTGAAATGTGTCGAATGGATGTTAAATACTTTGAACAGTAACTACGATGTCAAGCATTGACTTACCAAAATATTTGCAGAAGAGTTGTGGGAAATGTTCTGATCAAACTTCCTTTTTTAGATATTTCCTCAATTTTGGACTAGTTCAAATGATATTACCCCCAAAAGTGTAGGGGCATTTTTGGGTACTACAGGCATAAATGGACAAGGGAAATATTGGTCCTTGCATTGCATCTGATTATATACATTTGGAAAGAAATGCTATTTTTTTCGGTTGTAGGAGTTTGTGGAAAATGTTTTAAGAATATTGTCGCTTGGCATTAAATGGGTACACATACACGCTTTTGGTTATTTCATTCTAGAACACGCAGCTGATTTGAATACCTTATGGTCAAATAATTCATATTTATATCAATTTTCCTATAAAATGAGACATTATTTAAAATAATCTTTATGGACCATGGCAAAGCATAACGCATACAAATACATTTAGATAATACCTCAGGAAGGTATAGAACAAAATTTTAAAAGATAACACAATAATGTGTCCTGTAGCCTTCCCTCCCTCCATTATTCTACTACTTTACTTTCCTATCTAGATTTAATGTTGAATCTGTAGTCACGTGGATCAACCATACAAGTGGATCGATCCCGTCTCTTCCTATCGGGAGCAGACAGCATTTTTTAATTGCTTATTTCCTGCTGAGAAATCATCTTGACCAACATCCGCAATAAACAAAACAACTACCGGTATGCCTGTTTGCTTGCACAGAATGTAAAACCAATTAAGCACTAGACATGTGAAAGAGTGTCGACAGATTTCATAATTGATAAAATAATTACTACTAGTATTGCTTTTGTACGCCAGCAGCTGTGACAGAGTCTTTGACAGCAGCTTTTCTTCCACTACTACTGAGTGTTTGTGTCATTCTCACAGGAAATCCCAACACCTTAATCAGATGCCTCAATGGTAAGTCCTCATATCCGAAATCATAAAGAAAACGCCCACGAACATGTCTGGCTCGTGTATAAATTTCGGAAAACAATGTTGTCACGAGGATGCTAGTTCCTGCATGAACCTCATTAAAACATGCATAGGGAGGTACCATTGTAATCAAGAGATGAATAGAGACCGTGTTTTCTACAGTGCCGACATTTGATTCCTGCGCTGACTGGATGGGCAGCCCGGGCATAATACAATACCGCTCGTCAGATTGCCATGTGGTTTCCTGGGCATGAATGCATGAATAACCTCGCACCTGAACGTAGCTTTGATTCGCAAGTTACGTGGTCGTTGTGTTTATCCTATCTTTTTGACATATTATCCATGGGTGTTTTTACAACCAGGCACTGGCATACGTCCGGTCGACTTGCAGGAATTAAATGTTTGTACTGTATCTTCGGTATCGTCTATAATAACAGGTTAAGGTCAACATATACGTTTAGGTGTTCCCCATCGCTACAGATAAATGGTTTTTACCATTATAGCAAATGCTCTTGCTCAAAAGATTTTCCCTTAAAGGAAATGAATGGTGTTCCTCGTATAGGAAACGAATTAGTGTTTCCTTCATAAATGATGCAGCCTACACCCTTTCCTCATACTCACTGGGAAACTAAGATATTAACTATTTCAGAAGCTCAGGAAAGAGTTTTCATCATATCAAATTTCACTAAAACATGCTCGCTGCAAACATGCATTTGGGTATCAAGTGTCAATAGATTCGCTTGAAATTTGGCTGATTTAGCTAGGAGAATTTCGGACGTAAGAATTTCCCAATTACTTTCCAATTGTTGCCCTTTTCCAAAGTTACGGAATCTTAAGTTGGTGAAATACACTTTCTTTTTCTCATTTTCAACAAACATTCCGAAAGAAATGGATATGAATTTGAAGATCTTTTAGGCAATAACACCCCATAAGCTACCTCAAAACTGCGATGATGGTGACAAACCCAAAATAATCCATCTCCTAGTTTAGCAGTCCAGCGCATGAGGGTCAAAAGATACATGGGTTCCTCATTAGCAGCCGAGGGGCCCCATGTTGGGCATTGCACATCAAAAGGATTGCAGGTGACCCATCGGTTCTTAAGGCGTATTGGGGCATGGCGCCAATAGGGTGTTGACCACCATAAGATGAATGGCTTGGTGTTTATAAGGCAATAGCATCAAACTATTGCATGTGATATTGGTATCAAAGGTATTAGGATCAGTACAGCTAGGAGGCTGCACCATTGGAAGCCGAAGGGTATGGTGCTAGGCAATACTCATCACACGTTTGCAGGTGATGCGTTGGTGTCAAAGGCTACGATGGCAAAGCGCAAAGATCATTCGGTCATCAGAAGCCCCAGGGTATGCTGCTAGGCAACACTCTTCAAACGTTTGCTGGTGATACGTTGGTGTCAAATGTTATAGGGGTCAAGGACTGCAGGGGTTTTGACCACCAAAAGCAAAGAGGCGGAGTTGAGCATAAACTCATCAAAGGCTTGACAAGTGGTAGTGCCCAAATCTGCTTGACCTTCTATCCATGACACACTCATCAAGCAGTATATATACGAGACATTCTTCCGAATTCTTCAATCTACTAATTCCAAGACTGGTAGAAAGACTTTCAGCATGAACAACGCTCGGTAAGTTATTTTTGTTATATTTGTTTGCCAATATGAATACATAATTTCTTTGACATAACTTGGGCATTGTCGTTCCTGGCATCGTCGAGATAATGTCATATGGTCGACTGGTACAAGGAAGATGTTAAGATAACACAGAAATATATCAAATATCAAAATATTCATTTGATTCACTTAGATAATATTGTTGCACTCGTTTTGCTGGAACTTTCGTAATTGAAGGCCTATGGATCAGTAAGCTTTTTATGTTTCTTTTTCATTTCTCCAAAATGTGCTGACTAAAATAGCATAAGTTGAAGATTGTATAAACACAAATACAAATTCACTAAGATGATCATGCATAGATATTTTCACACAAATACATATACATACATACATATACAAACATACATAAAAACATCCATACATGCGTACGTACGTACATACATACAGTACAGGGACATAGTATTACCATACATGGTGTACTAGTGCCAGTTCTTAATGTACCAGTCGGTAATATAGGTGCTGCTTTTGATCCAAATATGAATATGCGTGCACATGTATCAAAATCTACCTAGTCTGCAAATACCGTATTAGAAGCATTTGAGACAACCAAGAGTACTGTTATCTCACTGATGACGTCGTGACTATTGTAATGGACTTCTCTATGGAATTACCGATGAGCTACTATTCAGGCTACAGAGAGCCCAAAACAATGCCGCCAGAGTGGTTAGTGGTTCCAGAAAGTAGGATCAAATTACACTCATTTTAAAACATCTTAAGTTTCACAGGCTGGTCAAGAACAGGATTGAATTCAAGATTCTGCTTTTGACTTTCAAATGCATGCACGGATATGCCTCTCTTTGAATATTACAGGCGTAAAGGGCGCTATATCAAATGTCAAATATATATTATACGTGCAACAGCATACATACATATATACATACATACTATAAGTTGAACCCTGTTTTAAAGTAAAATACAGCCTGAGATTCCCCTTTAAACAGGGTATAACGATTTTTCCCCTTGATCAATTCTTTCATTTAATCATCTTTCAACTTCACGAAAAGAATAGCTACACTGAAAGGAGTTATCGATTTCAAACAGAGACTGATGGCGAGTATCGAATTTTCGCTTTATTTTGAATTCTCAAAGATATGATTTTTATTGCATCTGTAAATACTTCCAATCTTCAGCAAACTTTACTTATTCAAAAATGATAGTACGTATACTTTGGATGAACATTCACACTCGTTTCTATACATTATACAAGAACTACCTTTTGGGTATCAAAACTTCTACATACTACTCAAGACACTCTTACCATGGAGGAGGAAGTGCACATGGATATTTTATGGATATTTGAATTTTAGGTTTTTGATGTTAAATCCCTCTATTGACCAATCAGCATCGCGAATCATAGCAGAGTATGTGCTAAACTTTACATGTATATATTCATTCATCTAACATCATAAACTGTAGCACACAGACTTGTGTCTGCATCTGGGCGACCAAATGTAAACACAATTATAATCTACCATACACATGAATAAACGGAAAACAATAAAGACACCAACTACTACTACTACTGCTACTACTACTACTACAAATGTGCAGCGTTGTGCAGGTCTATATATAGTCCTTCTGCAACTGAGAGACCACTTGGAACTATTCGTGAAGAGAAGGGAATTTCTTCCCAGTTTCCGGTTTCTATCTTGTCGCGATATGACCTAATCTTTTGAAAGCGACATTAAAACCCATTCCTTCCTTACTACTACAAGTGGTGCCCATACACCAATAACATAATACTTATCTCTATTACCTATATTGTGTACTGCCTGGATCATACATATCTCAACGATCAGGTATTCAAGGTTGATAACATCTTTGATGTAGAGTTAACATTATATCATGCCATCTATCCAAATAAAATAACATCGCATACTAAATATGCAGATCATTTGACCTCACCATCCTTATTTGCAGCACTGGTGTGAGATGAACAAAGATGTCTACCATAAAATAGAATGGGATACCTCATTCGCAATACCCGTCATATTGGCATGTCTATAAAAGATGAAGTGAATCATTGTTAGAGCATACATGTAAAGTTTTACCATTTTCACTTTAGTTTCTAGCACATGCAGAGGCCTTTACATGTTCTGTTTCTTTCATTAAAGGAAGATGCTTTGGTTGTTTGCAACATGGTGGATTCTTCAAATATCTTCAGCAGAGAGAGTTTCTACCATTGGATATATTGGTCTGTTATCCCCACAAACTAAGCTTCTACAGAGCTCACCGGCAGTTGAATCTTCTCTGCTCAATAGCACAGAGGTGACGGTAACAGCACGTGATAAAGGTACAGAGACAACCATCCTACCAATCAGAAATGGGGAAGAAAAAGGCGAAACGAACCTCGTGGTTACTAACCATGTGCTCAATAGCACAGCGATGATGGTAACAGCACATGGTGAAGGTTCAGAGACCACCATCCTACCAATCAGAAATGGGGAAGAAAAAGGCAAAACGAACCACGTGGTTACTAACCATATGCTCAGTAGCACAGCGATGATGGTAACAACACATGGCAAATTGGACCATGTGGTTACTAACCAGAGTATCAGAGAAAGAGGCTCAGCTACATCTAAAACAAGATACCTTGATAGGCAGCCAACTCCAAATAATATCTTAGCAACAACCGCTCCACGTGAATCTCAATCAGATGGTGGTTGGACTAGCAACTCTACAGGTGAATTAGCAGTTCATAAAATACACGGAAACGGCACAGCCCTGAACAAAACTGTCTGCCTGATATTTGGTATGGAATCGTCTACCATATCCGAGAAGACATGTGGTCGTATGAAGATGATCATTTATGGAACAAGCGCCATCTTTCTGCCTATCCTTATTATTGGTGGAACGACTGGAAACCTGCTGTCACTTGCTGTAATGACCAGACCAGCCATGCGCCGATACTCCACGTCTGTATACACAAGCGCACTGGCCATAGTTGATACTGTTTACCTATGGGGGATACTTCCACATTGTTATTTCTTTTGGTCCAATGGGGATGATAGCCTGCACAACATTCTAAGTGGTAAACTGTTCTATTATGTGTATTACGTGTGCTGTAATAGTTCTGCTTGGTTTGTGGTTGCAATGTCCATCGACCGTTTTATTGTGGGCTATTTTCCTTTGAAGGCAGCATCTCTCTGCACCATCGGAAGAACAAAAAAGATAATAGCTGCAATTTTCATTTCGATAATGTTAATCTGTAGCTACCTCCCAATATTTGTTAAAACAAACCACGTAACTGAGTCTGGGGTTGTTCCTCTGTTTAACAATGCTGATGTCGCTTATTTCTATGTAGAAATCACACCTCTTCTTGACCTGACATTCTACATTTGCGTACCTTTCATCATCCTGGTTGTCACAAATACTCTTCTCATGAAGAAGATATATCAAATGAGAAATATTAGAATAAGAAAAAGTAACGGTAAGATGGTATCTCATGACAGCCACACTTCTAACAAAGAGTCCATGTCTAGGACGGAAATACAGATGACATTCATCTCTATCTTGATTTGTGCAATTTTCATTACATGTACCTTGCCGGTTCTGATATTTTCCATCATATTCTTGAAATTTCTAGGCAATTTCACCCCGGATGAGCAAATTAAGATTTTGTTTGGAGTTTCTATGGTTGGGGCTTTACCATACATAAACAGTGCTGTAAACTTTGCCATGTACTGTTTGACAGGCACAAAGTTTCGCCGAGAGCTTCATCTCATGTTTTCTAATGGAATTCAATGTAGGGCAGACAGTGAACAGAAAAATATTCAGTTGCAAACCGTTTCCGGAACATTAACTGACCAATGCATTTCCAAAATACACTATACAAATTCGAATTAGGATGATATTAACATAAGGTTTAAGCCAACCATCGCAGTTGTTGCTGTTCTTTATTAACTGTTCCCTGTAAAACAAAATCCTAAACCCTCAATTTGAAAAACACACTTTAGAATAAATAGAACCACTGTTACGTTTTAGAAAAAGAATGAGCAAAATGACTATAGCATCATTCTATTTATTGGTGGAGACCCTAAATAAAATCAAAATTTAACGTGACATGCTTATATCATTATAGAATGGTTAGATATCATTTGTGAATGTCTCATATATCAGATTTTAATATTTGAAAGACCTCTAAAATACTGGCATCAACGAGAATTGTCCTATCCTACTCTGCTACAAGGATAAGAAAAGAAAAGCTGGCGTCCTTGTCCTATTTTTGCGAAAAAGCAAAATCTGTACCATGTTATCAAAGCTCTGTAGCTCAAAAAATGTTTTCTTCAGAACGTAATTACATAAGTCAAAATAAATGCGGCATACTATATGGTGCTTTGAATACCAGTAAATATTACTTTTGGAAATACTTGGTATAGAAGGTGAGTTCAATGAACCAAATCAGTGAGGCATGGCATCCCATTTTGCGGAGGCATACCAGTTTGGTGTAGATCCATTTAGTCAATACTAGTACATTTGGGCACACGTGAGGATGGGCTTTAATGACTGCCTTGTGAGTTGGTGTCTAGTAAAGTAAATACAATTGCTTTTACAATGGGTGAACATGAGGGGCTGGTTTGTATTTCCTTTGTAATTCAAATTGATTTTGACTCTCCCTGTATGTCAAATGACACATATGATCCAAGCATGTGACCTCAACAGAAGTTAGGCAGTGTCGACAGAAGAATATAGAAGACCCAACATATAAAGAAAATTCGAAACTAAAACATTTCTATGTATAAAGGTATAAACTTTGATATATTACAAACACCAAGTCCTAGCTTCTGCTATGAAAATTGTGTGATCTTGTCCGGTTGTATTATTCACATTGTGTATTTTGTTATCAGTTTTAAACTCAATCAAAAAGCAATTCATTTTTGTAAATGACCGTATATTATTTATCACCATTCTTTTGTCTTGTATAAAAACTTGGTAACTTTAATGGAAATTTTGTAAATACTTCAGCATGCCCTAACTTTCTTTTTAAAATATGCCTGTTAGTTGTAGTTGTTGGATATCTTTCATTTTGATAAGTATTTGGTCTATACGAGTTGTTTTTTGCATTTAATATTGAATAGTTTGTAGAGTCACCTTCCCAATAGCTTTGGTCAACAAACAGAAGTGCATCTTAGTATACAGTGTATAAACATTTGATATTGTAAATCGAAATGAATATAGTATCATATATTTTGATGAATGGCTAGATAACTTAGGATTTCCCCATAATTTATTTCAATAATAAGATTTTAAAAGAAAAATTTGAAATGTGAACTGACTTCAAAATGGAGTAAAATTGTAGCTATTATTTTATATCATTTTGAAAGTAAAGATAAATTTCTTCCAAAGAAAAACGGTGATTGCCTATTGCCTCTGTTACTCCTTTTGTAGTCATAAGATCAATTTTTTTTTTGGCAGGCGCATGATACTCCCAGATTATCAAGATACCAAAATTTGGGCATTTGATGATTGCGTGCATTTCAATGATTTCAACCATTATGTCGAACTGGATACAGTCAATGCCATGTAAATAATAATATTGTCATGTGTGTGTGTGTATTTGTGTGTGTGGGTGTCAGGAGTGAGGGGAAATTAAACGACCAAATACTATGCGATAATTCTTGAGTGTTTTTTATTGTATCAGTGGTAGGACAAATGTACACAAACACGTCTGCAAACAGGGGAGAACATTGATATCGATCACCGTTCTGAAAAAAAAAACTAGACGAGAACACAGTTGCGAAGAGCCTGAGAACACCTTTTAACCTAGAATAAGGAAGAACACAGAATAACTAACTGATCTAGTACAACACACTGAATATATTGTTACGCCTAATCTCCATTATCTCTTGAAATAAATGTCAGGCTTTATTCAATCACTCTATTAATGCCTTACACAATACATAGAATACATGAAATGACCCAAAACAGTAACACAAAAGAAGCATCTACTAACATCTACTGTGTTCACCTCTCTATTCTTTTGCAATGCAATATGGTTATCTAAACTAAAGACACAAACGATTTGGAAATTTCTTTTTATGATTTTGAGAGACACAGTTATTCCCCCAATTATATAGTGCATTTCTCATGGAGCAAATGCACAACTATATGCATGTGCCAATAATAATTGTTATTGAAGACAAAAACGTGCTATAGTTCTTCTACTGACATATAGCTGTAATGTGTGTCATGTTCATGATATATATTTATATGTTTATGTTCATGTGTTTATCACATATTAAGGCACGATCAATGATAATGGCATACAACTAACACACACCACGAGATCTCCAGTCTCTACAACTAACAAGTATTAAAATATTGCAGATGATGACACTATGGCTTGATTAGGGCTATTTTGCACCCTAAGTACTATCAGAATGTTGAAAGGCAAGCGAAGACACAACCTCTGCAGTGTAATATCTTCAGATATTATTGAGTTGTCTGACCATTTTAAGCCTCTAAATTGCTGTGAACCCAACGTTTTGATATGATGTATACACTATAGTGATTATGACCAGGAAATGAAAGTACCCAAACGAAGCATTCTATCAATCACATTATTTACTATTAAATTCAGCTGCACCATCATCTGTGTAAAGAATAGCCTTGGCAGATCTCTCTATGTTGATAATGTTGGGGTCTTATATAGTTCAATAGATATGCCTCCTATAGAACAATAACTTCAGCTACATTTGGATAGGACTGTGAACTGGTAAGATAACAATGGTTTTACGTTTCCCAATCAAAGATATATTGTATACATTTTTGTAAATGGGAAGAGCTTCATCCGAACCCTCATTTAATTCTTTATGAAAACGTTGTGCTAAAGGAAACTAAGTTCCTTGGCATTTTGCTTGACTCAAAGCTGGCTGTAATTCAAACCCAAGGCAATTTCTCACACTTACTCGGGTGGGAACTTGAAGAGGTCTTCTGTGGCTATGTAGAGCCCTAGTTAGATTCAAGCTTGAATTGTTGTTTTGTGTTTGGGGTCATACTATATATCTTACTAGCAGGCCCCTGTACACTGCTTGGGTTTGGATTCCCAGTCATACTCAATCAAGTTAAGAGGCACAATCAAACCACCTTAATGTCTTACGATACTCTATACCGGCGACAAATATTAGGTATTGGACAAACTAAGATAATTTATTAGTTTACCTGACACCACTGGAAAAATTGAAAAGAAATTGATTTTTATTGAATATGTACCAATTATGATTATACCTGCCTATCTTGAATAGTATCCTAAGAGTTTTTTTTGTTTTTGGCTACAGTGAATTTGAAGTTTTGACACCTTTTCAGAAATAATGTGTGATAATTCATTTGTATAAAATGGGGTTCCCTTGCTCAACAATTATATCTTATCTTATCAATGTTTATTCCGAATGTTAGGTACCCGTACCAAATCCGTATGTACAGGCTGGTACGCACACTGTACGTACATTGTACGTACATTTGCCCGTGTGTCGTGAATTAGCGGAACCCGTGAATTATCAGAACTTTTGATAATGCGCAGGCGCGGAAGTGAAAATTTAGCTCCACCCATAGGAATGAGTGACCATGCACCTCAAGCATTTGGAACCGACATTAAGTGCCGTTTAACTGAAATTAAATGTTTTTTGAGTAATCTGTTAACTGTATATACTATGTATACAGATAACATACCACTTACAACTTGCTGCCAGTATTCCGTTTTATGAAACTGAACTTATGATCGGAACCTGTGCCTCAAACTTGCGCTGTTTACTACGGTGCCTGAATTGTGATCAACATTCGTTTTCAAATCATTGCATTTACATCACAAAGAGTATACATAATTCCATGTCATAAAGTCTTTTTATTCGTGTTCGTTCAGAAGATAACATGCTACAAGGTACGAATTATTTGTGGAGTAACCCATTTCCATGGGAAACAAATTCTATTTTGTATGCGTGAGAAGCCGGAACTTCCGCGCCTGCGCATTATCAAAGGTTCCGATAATTCACGGGTTCCGAATATTCAAGCCACACCCGCTGGAAATATCTTATGGGCATATATTGTAACAATTGAGTAACTCTTTTCTAACATTTTCAAGAAGATTTGCCCGCCAAAAGTCCTTTTTCACAAACTTTGACCATCTTTGGTTCGAAAACTAACACGATGACCTTCCATTTCTTCTTATTAAGAACATTGTGTAGATATTGTAGACAAAAAATGATGAAAAATAAACTAGGCGATCTGACTTATACCAATTTTGGGTTAAAAACTTGTTTCTCAAATTCATTGAGTTTGCCCAATAATTCCTACATAACAGCAGAAAAATAATTTCAACAAGGTATACCAGTATTTCAGTCCGTGTCAGTATCTCTGAAGAGATAAATTTAGCAAACAAAGAAACCAATTTTTGGAGAATGATATGTTCGTGACATAAATTGAATTAAGTCAATGACCCCATGATTTTCTGTTGTTCGAAAGATCACTGTGCTATGTTCTTTCCTCATGCAAAGTTTCAGGAAAATTAAACTGAGATTTCCAAAAAGTATTGTAAGACCTTAATTAACCACTCAAAACATTAGAACCCTTACTGAACCATTGGCATAGCTCAGGGTTGAATGAGTGATATTAAGGTTTGCCTTTATTATAGTCTTGGAGGGTAAAGGGTCAAATGAATGGGTTAATTTGAAATCCCTTTTTTTATATAACATAAAAATTATAAAAAAAGACAAAGATAACTCATATACAGTATTTAACTTCAACAATTATCTTATCTACATCTTTATACTATATTTCAATGTAATACCTGCCTCCTAGTACACACTTTTACTAACGTTTTGGAGGTCTTCTGTATAAAAAAAATTTAAAAATGAAAAGTAGCACACTTGTACATTGTTGCCTTTTATTTGTTTTTCCTTCTTTTTAATTGTTTCTAACCTATTATATTATATATTTCTCCCATTTTCTCTCATATAACTCAATTTTATCATGAGTTAAAGCATGTATTTCTTCTGACTCTCGTTCTTATTCAAGTATTCTTTCCAAGTGTCTCATTGAATACATATCCCTTGTTCCTCTATTTTGTTAAATAATCTTTTCCCAATCATAAGTATTAATTTAAACAGACCATCCATTTCTGTATTTCCTAGTATTATTATTTTGTGTTCAAGTCTAAAATTCCAGTATCCTAACCTTGGTAAATAAAATTTAATATCCCTCCAGAATCGTTGAGATCTTTCATATATAATAAAGGCATGGACATTCGTTTCTATTTGTTGGCAGTAGGCACAATTTTCATCCTCAATGATGTTCATTCTGTACAATATGTATCTAGTTGCTACTCTATCGTGCCATATTTTGAATTGAATGTCCCATAAGTACATATTTCTTGTAGTTTTTTTAAATGGAGATATTGACTGTTTAATTTCTTTCAGTATCTGTATCAAGTATATCCCATTTGAGTGAAATCTCGCTTAAGAGTTTCTCTCCATATTGGCCTGTTTTCTTATATATGTCTTGACATCCTTTTTTGTGAAAAAGCAAGATTCAACATATATGGTCTGTACGGGCCGATATTTACTCTATTTTAATTTGCATTTTTGATAAAACTAGTCAAACTTTGTTTTATTACCATATACTCCAGAAAGTTAAGATCAACATTTCTAGCTTGTATTATTGGTTTATTAGGTAGTACTTCCAGGTTGAGTCCAATAGATCTACTACCACGTTCACACCGCGCACCTTCAATCTTTTAATTTCTGGCAGTCTTAAGGTTTTATCATGCCAAATGGGCCATGTTAAATAATCTGTAGTTGGTTTCATTATATGTCTCAAATAATACATGGACTGAGCCACTTCTCTCCAAACGCTAATTTTTATTGTGTTTTCCTTTTTCTCTAGATAGTTGTCCCCATATAGCCAACATTTATCAATTTCGTGTGCAAGTGCAAACGTCATCCAGCCACTATAACTCACCACTATTCTTCGGAGCCAGGTTGTTTTCAATGACATAGAAAACCTCTTTAGATTCAGTAATTGTAGGCCTCCTAAATTATATGGGTATTCAAGAAATTCTCTCCTATATTTTGGTGGTTTCCCACCCGATAGAAAATCCTTCACAAATTTGCCATATTCCTATAAATACCTGGGATGGGATAGGAAGGGACAGCAGGATGTCTGTTATCATACTAGATATCAAGCTCTTAAACATGGCAATTTTCCCATTCACTGCAAGTTTCCTTCTTTTCCATTGTCTCAGAACCTTTTTCATTTTTGGAAATTTTAGTGTGAAATTATTGTCGGTTATCTTGCTGAGTTCCTTTATGTTAAAAGTAATTCCCAGCAAAACAAACTCCTCAGTTAATTCTAGTTTTTCTTTTTCTAAATTTATCATCCTGCCATCCCCTCTCACACCTAGCTGTACAACCTATGTCTTCTCTACATTTACCTTTAAGCCAGATACTGAATGGAAGAATTTAAGGGTATCTAATACTCTATTTAGGTTTCCCCTGTCATTTTTGATTACCAAGGTGGTGTCGTCGGCAAACTGCAATATTTTATGTTCATGTCCATAAATTGTTATTCCTTCAATCCTTTGATTTTCTCGTATTGCCATCCCCAAAATCTCTGCACATATGACAAATATGTAGGGGAAGACTGAGGGTCACCATGTCTGCACCCCCTACCTAGCATTATGGGGTCCGAGAAGAAACCATTCCGTGTTACTAAAGACTTTGATCCATTTTGTAAAATTTTAATCCATGTTAAGATCCTTTCTCCAAAGTTACTCAATTCAAAAACCTTTCTATAAATTTCCAGTCTGGAGTGTCAAATGCTTTTTCAAAGTCTACCAAAATCAATATCCCCTGTAGGTTTTGGGTTTCACATTCTGTCATTATGTCGTGTATTAGTCTAATATTTTCCCCAATGAACCTGTTCTGAACAAATCCCTTCTGGTCATTATGTATTATACTGTCAAATGTAGTTTTTAGTCTGTCTGCCAAAATACCACTAAAAATTTTATATGTCGAATTTAATAGGGTAAGCATGTATTATTCCTGTTTTTTGTTGTTCTGTCAAGTTTTCAGTCTCTAAGTATCTTTTGAAAGTATTTAGCATAAGAAATTTTATATCGTCCCAGAATATTTACAAAAATTTATAGCTGTAGCCAACGGGTCCTGGCGCCTTATTATTTTTAGTCTGAAACAAGACCATTTCTATTTCTTTTAGAGTAATATTTTGTTCCAACTTTAGCTTTGTTTCATTTGAAATCTTTCTTACATATTGGGTAACCCAGTGTAAGTTTGATCTCTCTAATTTAGTATTCTGCCCTTCTTTATATAGCTTTTGATAGAAATCCTTCTGTGTTTTTAGGATTCCTTGACAATCAGTAATTAGTTTATCTTTTGTATCAAATATGTCTAGCATAGTTTTATTTATGTAATTTGCTTTCGCTAGTGATAGGAAGTATGCACTTGGCTTTTCTCCTTCATTTAGTTTTATGGACCTAGTTCTTACCTGTGCTCCTCTAATTCTATCTTCTCTTATTTGGGATATTTCAGCATTCATTGTTTCGAGATGTTCTATATTTTTTTATTTTTGCAAATTCTATTATTATTCCTCTTATTTGTGTTAACATTACTTCCCACATTACTTCCGGGTTTATTAAGTACTCTATCTCCTCCTCTATTAATTCTGAGTTAATCTTGTTCATATGGAGTTAGTGCATATGTTCTCTTTATTAACTTGAATTCTTCTTTGATTTTAGTTTGTAGATTTTTATCCCTTAGTAGTTCTGAGTTTAGTTTCCATAAACCCGGTCCCCTTTTTTCATTGCTTATTATTATTTCCATAGTTATGGATCCATGGTCTTATTTATATAGTGATAATATTTCTACTTTTTCTATTGTTGATGCTAATTGTTCTGTCACTAAGAAAAAATATAGTCTACCTGCTTTCCTAGGTGTTTTTTTTCCACTAACTGAACCTTTTAGTATTAGTATTCTTAATCCTCAAAATATCCACCAATTCAAATTCTGTCTTTTTGTCCTCTAATATAATACTGCCCTTTTTATTATTCCATTTTTCATAATTATATGTATCTAATTCAAAGTTTTGTATCATATTCCAATCTTCTCCAATAATATGGAAAACATTATAAAATTCATTTATTTTATTGAAAGGATCAGTTATAAAAGGTTCTGTCTGGTCGTTTGGTGCATATATGCTACAAAGAGTTATTCTACCAATAAATGTTACCCCAATGTCTAATATTACATATCTTCCATTTTCATCTATTATAGAGTTATGTAATTTATATTCAAATGTCTTGTTTAAAAGAATGGCCGTCCCTCTGGCTTCAGTTGAGTTTCCCAAAATTAGTATTTCAATATTCCAATTTTCTTTTAAGTCTGTATAGTCTGTTATAGTCCAATGTGTTTCTTGTAGTAGTAATATGTCTGTCTGTCTGGATCTAGCTTTATCAAAGACATTACATCTTTTTGTTTCATCCCTTAATCCCCTTGAATTTAGGGATTCTATTCTTAATATTTCTTCCATAAGAAGTATCCGAATCTGCCGACAGGCACCACCATTATCAAGCATATCAAAACAGATTTCTTTGGCAACATACATATATATAAACATATATACAATAAATATCACATTTAACACATATTGAGAGTAAGTCATGAATAAATCTCAATCCAACATGGCTCCGTACCTCTTTTCTCCTTGTTATGTACTGAGTACCTGGCAGACAGACCCCACTCAACCTAATACACGGATACATATTTCCAATATTAACTAACATCAAATAGTTTTTATAATTCAACATCAACACATGGTATCAAAGTTCAACCTCAACACATGAGTACACTATAACATTTGTTTTTCAAAGTTTAGATATAGTCAGCATAGGTGTCCTCACAGTATTTATAAACCCAGAGCCTGTCTCTTGCATCTTACATCCCTGTGGGTGAAAAAAAAACCTGGACTGCTTTCAAAATTATATTACCCTTTTGGGTGAGAACATTTCCATCAGCGTTACAAAGCAAAAACAGAACCTATCTACATTAATGTCCCACCCTTACCCAAAACTTGTTTATACCTACATAGGTGAGAAACCCTTAGGCTACAATCAAAAGTTTTGTTACCCTTTTGGGTGAGAACTTTTCCAATTATCTTACAAAACAAAAACAGAACATATCAAAACATTAATGTCCCACCCTTACCCAAACTTGTCTATACCCATAGGTGAGAAACCCTTAGGATAAAATCAAAATGTTTGTGGTACCCTTTTGGGTGAAAGCATTTCCTTGAAGTCCCTTAACATATCCTGAGTTGCAAAAGGTGAAATGAATGCGCATTGCCAATAAATGAGTTAATTTAACAACCTTTACTATATTCTTAGTGGTAAAGGTTAAGTAAATGATCTTTATGTCCTCTGGCCATTAATGGGTTAATAAGATAACCCTTTAATAATTCTGGGAGGCAAATTATAAAATGAATTATTTTAAGGTGCATTGGCCATGAATAAGTTAACTTAACAACCTATAATATATTCTGGGTGGGTGAAGGGTAAAAAGTATTACCCTAGGGTATTACATCCATTCATGCTTCACATGATACAAACTTAAGTATACATACCGCAATGAACTCATATCACGTGTATCTGCTATGGGGTCTCTCCCCTCTGCGGGTGTTCTCATATTAATAGCTACTAAGTACTGTTTGAAATGTGTTGAAATGTCGTGTACATACCCTGTTTCTATTATGATAATGATTATTTGTGTTTTCAAATCTATTGTACTAAAACTGCTGCTGGTGGTATTCCCCTGTTTATATCAACCAATTGCTGGTCACCCGATCATGGGCAGTTCTGAAAGCATGTTTGGGTGGAGCCGTGATACCGTCCCTCGTACATGGTGACACCTAGTGGGCCGGCGGCATACTAAAATATGCTCTAGCCCTATGGCGTTGCATACGCGCTTTCTTATACGGTCCCCTGTGGTCCAAGTGAGTATTCGTTGACGCATCCATAATGCGCCTTCTACAGCCACCGTGTACTTACCTGTTGTGTTCGTCGCACACATGTTGTGGCCTGAAACCCCGCTTACTCTGTGCTCGCATTTTGTGTCGCACACTATGGTATGCCCCGTACAACGGAATGGTGCTACCATTTACGGGAATTGCGTGGTTCATCCGGACCCGCTCACCGGCGTCTGGTGGCCCGAGCCGACCCCGTCCTACGGCTCATTACTCACTGAGTTCACGCTAAGTTTAAATGACTGCACTATCAACTATGGGTGGTCAACTAGTGCTTGTATTTTAATATGTTTTCCATGTGGTGTGTACCTGAAATCTCATTTTTGTTTAGTTATAGGACAACACTGCGTATTCTATTTGTGTCATATATATGTGTGTATGGTATTAACTTCTCTAAATAATGATGGCGAACGTCCCCTACCTATACCTGATAGTATTATCTATAATGGCCAGTAACCACCTGAGAGTAGGATGCTGGAATTGTCGCGGCTTACGTAGCTCCATCCCTTATATTAGGGAACTGCTAGATAATCAGGACGTGTTGGCTGTAAGCGAGCACTGGCTCAGTAGTAATCGTCTTCGAGAACTTGACAATATTGTAGATACTCACCAAGTTCATGCTAGGTCTAGTCGCCTCCACACGGATAATAACTCAGGTGCAGGTAGGAGACAGGGTGGCATAGCGATCTTCTGCGGGACAATATTAATGGTTTCACCCCGATTTCTAACATTATCCACGATAGGATTTGCGCCCTCAGATTTCAAGATGCCCATGGACAAGTCCATATTTTCTATAGTATCTATCTCCCGGCCCAAGGGTCCTGTGAAGACCTTGGAGAATGCCTTGAAGATCTGTCCGAATTGATAGAATCTAGGGAGGCAAATTCAAATGTTTGCGTCTGCGGTGATTTTAATGGAGATATTGGTAACGCCATGGGCGAAACAGGGTGTTATGCTCCTACCTATAGAGGAAATCTAGTAGCCAACTTCTTTGTGCGACATAATCTTACCCCCTCAAACATGTCAGCCCACTCGACAGGCCCTGTGTTTACGTGCATAGGTCCAAATTTCAAATCCACTCTTGATTACATCGCTGTCTCCAATCTTCTCACCCCCTTAGTTGAGAGATGCAATGTTATACAGGAGGATGTGCTGAATACCTCAGATCACGCCGTCATCTCTATTGATTTAAATATCAGTAATACTCAGCCTATGAGAAATTTAGAACCCCTGTCCAAACGAATACGCTGGGATAAATTATCTAAAGCGGAACGCATGCGTCAGTACGGTAATAGGGTGGCCCTGTCTTGTAGGCAATTATTTGACTCCTATGCAAACGTAGTCCTTACAGAGGGCGATTTAGATCACATTTTTAGCGCTATTATTTCTGAGGTAGATTCTGCTGCAACCAGGTTGCCTAGATCCACCTACCGCAAACATTTAAAGCCCTTCTGGGATGCAGAGCTTGACCGGCTTAAGGCAGATAAAATCAGGACGTACAGGATATGGGTTAGAGCTAGACGGCCTAGAGACGGGGCAGACCCCATCTATATTAACTATAAAGCCTCTAAGGCTGCGTTCAGGAAAAAACTCGCCAGAATGAGCTGAGAATATGAAAACAATGAAATCCTTAAGGCAGCGCGTCTAGCGGAGGTGGACAGAAATAGTTTTTGGAGGCTGGTCAAGCGTGCAAGAAAGTCTTCTAATGCTGGGTCTATTATCATTAAAAACACTGATGGGAGAGTTGTGCAAGAAGTGGAAGAGGTGATGAAGAGAGGCTGTCAAAGGCACGTCGTGCCTTGAATGCCGTCTCCGGCATTGGAATCAGAAAAAATGGTCTCAATATTGCCTCCTGTAGCATTCTCTTCTGGTCAATAATAGTCCCTATTGCAACATTTGGGTCCGAGCTTTGGATTCTTAACGACAAGACAGTGAAGCTCCTAGAGAAATTCCAACATTTTGTAGGGAAGAAAATACAGAGGCTTTACCCTAGGTCTCCAAACGCATGTGCATATTATGGGCTAGGCTGGATGCGCTTGGAAAGATTTATTGAAGTGAAGAAACTGTTATTCCTCAGGTCAATTGCTTGTAATGATGATGGGGTCATCCATAATATCCTTAATCGATGCACAGAAAACTTTCTCTCTAACCCTGCTCTAGGCCTGGAAAATCCTTTCCTAAGCCCGGTCTACGACCTTTTGAATACTGCATCCATTTTTGGCTGCCTTAACGAAGTAAGAAATTTGGTCCAACAAGGACATTTCTGGAGTAAAAACTCCTGGAGAGACATGGTGTGGGCCAAAGCTTGGCAATTGGAGAACGTTTTCTGGTGCGTCCAAACAAGATGTCATCAAAGCCTTTCTTTGTTGAATAGCGTATGCCCTACTAGCAGGTACATAATTTGGTGGCAGATCGCTGATGCATTACATGACCAACTGCGTAACTGCGAAATTATGGTTAAAATTCTCTGTAGAGCAAGTCTATTAAAGGTTGACGATGTCCGTCTTAAAGGGCGACCCGCCTTTGAAAAATCTTGTACTCTATGTAACATGGGTGCATATGATGACGCATACCATATGATTCTGCAGTGTCCTTCTACCCAGTTAACACGAAACCAAATGTTTGTTGATCTTCATAATGTGCAAGATGGTGCAGGAGGCCTTGTACTAGACTCCGGTGAGAATATCCTATTAGTTCTAATGGGCAAGCACCCTGTTGGCATTCCTGATAATGTGATGATAGATTTCTGGGTGGTCGCAGCTAAATATATTGCTAACATGTATAGGAGTAAAACGAAGAGAGGAATCGGGTAGCTTATGTGATAACTTTTGTAAAAAGCTGGCCCACATGATCCCTGACCGACCAAAAAAAACGGACTTATGACCCAGAATATATTAAAACTGTATATATCCCTGTAATTTTGTGCTATATTTATACCCATATCTGTTTCCATGTTTATCATTCTTTATGCTTATTATTTGTATTGTACTTTTATAGCAGAATGCTGTAGCCAATAAAATACATACATACATACCGATGATGAACTTGAACAAACAAACATGTTTGTGTGCGTATTAAATACAAAATCACGTATATTGCATGCGGCCACATCAATTGCGAATATTCACCATTCACACATTCCATCAAACTATGACACAATAAAATTAAATTGTTACTAAAAGTAAGTTTATCATTGTTTCAAGTCGATAATTGCTTTTACAATGGCAAAAGCCAGGACATGTGCCCACCAGGCCAAAGACGTAAAGTGCCAACCTGGGAAGCAGCTTGACACTGGAAATTTTCTTTGATCCTGCCAATTCTAAGTAGGTGGTGCCCTAATTCATCAACATGACGCCATACTCAATCTGCACTGAAATTACCTCGCAAGTAAGCATTGTTGCGTATGGCAGAAGGAAAGTGATTTACTATAAACCTCTCTTGCCGACTAACTAAAACAGTCATGCGGGAACATATTGCTGGGGTCAACCCCTTGTCAAACGGCACAGGCTCCTTTAAAAAGGGAGCAAACCATCCCCGTATTCGGTATTTATATATAGATATATCTTTGCTGGATCCACTATTTGATCATTTGAGTATCCTAGAGCAATAAGATGTTCTACCCGCGCTCACTCCTAATAGATGGCGCTTCACGCGCGCGGACCACCCGTGCCTGGTAGAGTACAGCAAGTTATGGTGGGTCTGTGTGTGTGTGTGTCTGTGTGTGTGTGTGTCTGTGTGTGAGCATTTGTGTGAGTGTGTGTGTGTGTGACGTATGATAGCAAGCGAAAACCTTCAAAACCACACGTGTAACTCTTTGCATGTAAAAACATTAGTTTTAGAAAGGGAGATGAGCTCGTGATAGCGATTTTATGCATCTCGCTTTGACCATAGGCGCATTACACCCTGGTTTAGTCCAGACATAAACCCTTCATATTTTCTCATTTATGATATCATATGGAAGGTAGGGTTTAGTTCCAGCTCCTATAAAGTATGTTAGCAGCTTTCCGACCAAAAACTAAGTCGGAAGCATTTTGCTATAATCTGGGCACATACAAACAACTGGGAAACGTATTTTTCCTCTTATGTATTGCCGTCATAAATAAGTCAGTGCGCCGTTTAATTGGACTATGTCAGACCCTTTTCAACCCCAGCCGGTGATCGATTTAGAAAGTTGTAAATGTCCAGAATAAAGTTTTTGTAAAGCCAGAATCATTTACAGAACGGATTTGATTTGAAATTTTGAGTAGCGCAAATGCAACAAGTATATTAATAACCTAAATAGTACGTATTGTTTCTATTTCAAAATATCCAGAATATTTGCTGGAACTAGGCATACACTATGATAGTTAATGACACTTTAAGGACCAAGAAGCCTAGCATTGGTTCTGGTTATGGGTTTTATGCCAAACCATCTCAGCTAACATAAAATTAGAGGATGGCATTGAACCTTATATGTGCAACACAGAACATCCACAATCGTTGCATATAGTAAGGTTCAATATTATTGAAGTAACCCTTGTTCAGTACGGAAACCCTAGCACCCTTTTATTGATTTCTGGTGTTTATATATAGCGGGACTAGGGTTTAGTGTCGTCTCCCATAAACTATATCAGCGGCTTAGACGAAGAAAAGAATAGATATGTAGCAAGAAACTAATTTCTATATGCGCTATAGTGAAGGGTTGGACACAACAGGGGTTTCTGATCTGGCATCAGGGTGAGGTTACGAGGAAACAAGGACCAATCAAGGCTCTCGTATCATTTACATTACAGATAAACCTGTGCGCCAGCATCATCTGAGTATGCGTAGAGCTCGACTTTTAGACTATTGGTTGAGGCTAGCCTGTTCAGGTTGACCGGCTCAGGTATCATATCCACTTGTTTTTATTGATCTAAGGTCAGTAGGCTTCCGACCAAAACCAAGCCCTAAGCATTTTGCTATGCTCCGGACACGTACCAAGGGTTGGGAAACGTATTTCCCCTTTTTTCAGTCACTGACCGCTAGGTATATGTATTGCTGTCATTAATTAACAGCCCGGTTCAATAAGACTAAATCAGACTCTTTTCACTTCCAAACCAGCGATCGAGTTGGATACGTTGTAAATGTCCACCATATTGATTTTGTAAAAGCCGGAAATATTTACGGAAAGGATGTAATTCGAAAATTAAAATTTAAGAATCTTACATGTACAACATAGGACATCCACAATACGATATCGTTGCATATAGTAAGGTTCAATATTATTAAACTAATCACACCCATACATCCATAAAACTAAACTATAGCCTATGCGACACAAGGTTGTTGACGTACGTATTATTCATGTATGTATGCATGAACACACACACACACACACGCACACATATATGTATATATATATATATACATATATATATATATATATATATATATATATATATATATATATATATATATATATATATATATATATATATATATATATATATATATATATATATATATATATATATACATACACACATATGTGTGTGTGTTTGTGTGTCTGTGCCTCTATGTCCGTACTGACTGTTTCAAAAGTGTTAGTTTAATGAAATGTGTTTACCACTTTGGCGTCACCTATATGGACGGCATGACTGGTGACCCCTTTTTTATTCTAGATATTGGACCTGGCAGGCAATGAAAGCTAACACAAGGTTTGAGAAAAATCTAACGGTAATGTGTTTTAACCCTTTCTCTGCTGAGACTATTTCGTTTTGAAAACCATCTTAACCCTACCATGTTGGTGTTCATTGGATATCTCTGACTCGTGTGTACTCTCAGATGAGTACCAATGTGCCAGGGTTTCAGTCATTTTCACATCACCTTGTATTGGCTAAATTATCCACCAGCAGCATAACGGTTTAATGAACTTTCAAATTTAGACATGAAATACGCACATTTAGTGGCACTTTGGTGTCACCTATACGGACCCCCTTTTTGAGATTTTCAAAGGAGATCTGACAATGATAGCTTATGCGAAGTTTAATGGGTTTCTAACTGTTGGTTATTTTTGAATGGACTTATAGTTAAGATGTCACTGTCACCTTGTCGAATACCCTACTACAGTATGCCTTTAACAGGAGTTTCTAATGATTTCTCTAAACCAGCAGTCAAACGCGCCGTCCAGTAGTCTTAGATGAATAAAAGAAATTTATGTATTTTATTTCAAGATAGTGGTGAAAGTGAATCGCGCGTAAAAAGTTTTTTATAAGCGACTTTTACACGTATGGTTTGAAGGCATCAATTTGCCGTATGTATGTGACTGCCATGCAGAGCGCACGTGGGCTGACCCACTTTGGTCCGCATCCGCTCGAAGCGCCGCTACGCGGAATAGTTCCTAGAACATCCTATTACATGGACATATGTTGCACCTAGGATCAAAGAAGGATAAGAAAAAGTGCCGATGAGAGAGAAAATGATGTATTGGTCGCAATTATTGATCAAACATTTTCCAAATGGATCTCTATATTTCCTGCTAGTTTGCATGCTACATACCTGCATGGCATCTAATAGTGGGGAAGCCATAGATGATGATGTAAGGGATCCTATAATATTGTCTGACTCAAAGTTTGCTAGTCAACCAATTCAGGTCATGTATTGAACACATCCACTTGTTCTCACTGTGCTAAGACGTCTTTAATAATAACCTGCATGCTATTTGAACTCTGTTGGGTGTGTGGCTTAAAGTTTCCTTGACTTGGAGAGTGTCCTTGGAAGCGTCCAAATAGGTCATATTCATTAAAGGTGGCTTATGGGGTTAATGTTTTTTATTCAATTTTTCCTTCATCCAACTTTTATTTGACAATTCGGCCTAAGAAGTATATAGTGGGCAAAATGTCTCCTTGAGTAGAATACAACAAGCTTTGCCGAAATATCCTTCTAGCAGGATATAAGATTTCTGGAGTAAAAACTGAAAAACTTGAAAAGTGCTTTTGAACTGAGCTCCTATCCACACTTGTTGACCAGATGACTTCAAATTTCACTAATGCGGGGAAAAGGTAAATACTAAGGGAATTTCCAATATCTTGTCCATTCAAAACTCTATAATAATTTCTTTCTGAATTTCTGTCAAAAATAAGAAAAAAGTATTTTTCAACTACTGTAGGTTCACAAAAGATTGTGTAGAGTACATTATGCGAATTTACAGAAAATCGATTTTTACGTTTTTTAACTTTGCGAATTGGTCGCAACATGGAGTGCCAGTTATAGCTTTAAAGTGGCAGCACTAATCATTGCGAATTTTAACTTTGCGTCCGAGGCTAAACGCAAAAAAACACAAAAATTAAACTAACACAATTTTTTCCCGAAAATACATGTTTGAAGTGACACTCATGTAAGCACGTAGGGCACTATTTTCCCAATGCTTTACAAAATGCAAGGGGCTAATGTGTTGTTATCAGGATAAAGGAAAAAGCTGACTCAAAGAAATTAACCCCATAAGCTGCCTCAAAACTGTGATGATGGTGACACACTCAAAATAATAATCTCCTAGTTTAGCCGTCCTGCTCCCTTTCGAACAATTTTTATGCAATCCCTGTGGTCTTGTGTTTAAACTAGAAATCGTTATACCCTATTTGAAAGTGAATCTCAGGCTGTATTTTAATTTCAAACAGGGTGCAACTATTAGTATGTATGTATATATGTATGTATGCACGTATAATATATATTTGACATTTGATATAGCGCCCTTTCCACCTGTAATATTCATAGAGAGGCATATCCGTGCATGCATTTGAAAGTCAAAAGCAGAATCTTGAACTCAATCATTTTCCTGACCAGCCTGTGAAGCTTAAGATGTTTTAAAATTAGTGTGATGTGATCATACTTTCTGGAACCACTAACCACTCTGGCGGCATTGTTTTGGGCTCTCTGTAGTTCGAGCAACTCTAACTGTGGTACCGGCCGTTGTTTACTATATGCTGTCTATTGGCCTCACCACAGTTAGATTTGCTCGAACTAGGCTCTCTGTGGCCTGAATAGTAGCTCATCGGTAATTCCATATTCCATTACAAATGTCACCACGTCACCAGTGAGATAACAGTACTCTTGGTTGTCTCAGTATTGAGAAATGTTCGTATATTCCAATGCTTCTAAGGCGGTAATTTGCAGACTATGTTAATTTTTTATACATGTGCACACATATTCATGTTTGGATCAAAATCAGCACCTATATTACGGACTGGTTCATTAGGAAATGGCACTAGTACACCATGTATGATAATATTAGGAATGTATGCATCTATGTATGTATATATGTACGTACGTACGCATGTATGAATGATTTTATGTATGTTTGTACATGTATGTTTGTATATGTATTTGTGTGAAAATGTTTATGCATGATCATCTTATTACAGAGTTGGTGTTTTCAGATACGGTAACTTTACTGTAGAAACACTCATTGTAAAACTTGGTAGCGCAAATGCCTCTGAGGACAATGCTCAGGGCTTCCATGCAATTGGCATATAATACAAAACAATGACTTATAGCATATTTCTAAAAGCAAGATATTCTTTGAGCAGATTTAACCTCAGAACTAATAATGTTTGCGATTGGTCAAACACAATTGACCTTAATCGTAACGGCAGATAAAAAAATTAAACAATTAATCAAAATCTGTATCCCTAGATATCTAACATCACCCCAAAAGATGACCGTCATGTAAATCTTAGTGCCTTTGTATTTCCGTTTATACAATCTTCAACCTTTGCTATTTTAGTCAGCGCATTTTGATGTAAACTTGTACTTCTTTCAGTAGAAATGAAAAGGAAACATAAAAAGCTTACTTATCTCGATGATTATGCATATCCTGCTGTCTTGCCAACCTAGAAAAATTACTTCCACTGATAATCTATAGGCCTTCAATTACGAAAGATCCAGCAAAACGAGTGCAACAATATTCTCTAAGTGAATGAAATGAATATTTTGATATTTGAATACTTGTGTTATCTTAACATCTTCCTTGTACCAGTCGACCATGTGGCAATATCTCGACGGTGCTAGGAACGATAATGCCCAGGTTATGTCAAAGAAATTATGTATTCATATTGGCAAACAAGTAAAACAAAAATAACTTACCGAGCGCTGTTCATGCTGAAAGTCCCTCTACCATTCGTGGAATTAGTAGAATTCGGGAGAATGTCTCTTATATATACTGCTGGGTGAGCGTGCCATGGATGAAAGGTCAAGCAGATTTGGGCACTACCACTGGTAAAGCCTTGGATGAGTTTATGCTCAACTCCGCCTCTTTGCTTTTGGTGGTCAAAACCCCTGTAGTCCTTGACCCCTATAACATTTGACACCAACGTATCACCAGCAAACGTTTGAAGGGTGTTGCCTAGCAGCATACCCTGGGGCTTCTGATGACCGAATGATCTTTGCATTTTGCCATCGCATCATCCTGTACCATACAACCTTCAACAGCAACAACAACAACACAACCCTGGGTACCCAATCATAATTCATGGAAGCGCACAAGATCCTACCACCACTTGTGCATCATTATTGCCAAGCCCATCTACTGTTCAGCCTCCGTTTGTGCAATCTCAACAGCAGTAAGGCAATCCTGGTCCAGCTCCACCCCAGGTGCAACAAGTGCAGACATTTCACACACCGACCAACACAGGAAAATAGTCATCTCTGCTCAACACCCCAGTTCTACCAGTGCCTGGCTCTGCTGATCAATCTGCATCCCATGATTCAGTTGGTGCGGACAATTCGAACAATCAGATCTACTCCATGTTTGATTAGCTAAGGACAATCAAATGCAGATGTGGTAGTGTGATTCTACATGAACTTTCATTCCTCCTCGTGAGGATGTTGTGTTCTTTTCAAGCTGGTTCATTTCTTAAAGCAACTGCAATTACTTAAAGAGTTATATTAAAACTCAACTTCATATAGTTTTAAGAGTTTAAAGAAAACTCTATAATTTCTCATAAATCTTAGTTGACTCTGATAAACGCAACTTTAAGTTGTTACATCATTTCCTGACGCACATGAGATGCATGGAGGGAAGACTGTATCATCTTCAACCTATTGATCATGTTCTACTGCTTTTTTGTAAAATATATTACCATATTAAAATGGTGTTAGATGTTTATCTATTGTTGGTTGTTTCTAATTCCATAATAGGAAGATGGTACTTACTTCTAATCACGTTGTCCTGCCAAGGTAAATTTCCTGCAGGTGAAGAGTAGTATGCCCTCAAATAGTTCCACACAACCTTGGCCACTTTGGCAGAAGTATTCCCTGGTGCTGCATCTAGGCTCACCAGCATGTTGTCATTGCGCCAGATTCCAGGGATGATGTTGTGGTTGTTGGGGTCTTCAGCATCCATTGCTGCCCTGCCCAGTTGTATCTGCTGCATTGTGATGAGCAGACATCCGAACCTGAAGGAATACATAAATAAAATTAAGTAAACTGTTCAGGAATGTAAGTGGCTGAGACAGGAAACAAGTTATACAGGTTAGGCAGCAGTTGTAGGTTTAAGAATAAATTAATATAGTTACCTGTGAACCAGTATCCCAGACGCATTTTCGGATACTCTGCGAGCAAAGGAAAGCCTGTAGTTGAAGATTCTTTCTTCTCTGGTCATTCCTTGGTGTGGGTTGGGTTTCAGCAGCCATGTCCTTAAACCAAAAGCGTCATCTCCGGCGATGAAGTGTGGAAGTGGTTGATCATCATGGGGTAATAGGGTACGTGGAGGGAGACCTGCAGTTGAATTCTCCAGGGCCTTATATAAATTGTAGTCCTTAAAGATGCCTCCATCTGAACATAGTCCATTGGCCCCTACATCAATATACAGGAACTCGTAGTTGGAATCCACCAGAGCTAACAATACGATAGAATGAAATGTTAAAATAATATGTTCCAAAATTGGCGATGTGTTTCCCATCGATTGCTCCTATACAGTTATGGAAATTCCACCGATTTCCAAACCCTTCTGCGACTTCTCTCCATTCTGCAGGAGTTTTAGGGTATGCATCGATTCTTCTAGGTATTCATTCAGGATGGCAGCACACGTTTCCGGAATGATCTTGCTGATGGAGTTGTGTGCCACCCTAAAGCCATATTGTAGTGGTTTATAGCTGTCCCTAGTAGCCAGGTACCGCAGGGTGATGGCAAGTCATAGGCCGTGATCAAGTCATTTCCTCCAGAAAGTGTCCTTCTTTTGAATGTGAGGTCCAACTCCCTCCACCAACTCCATGAATAACCTTTGTGGCACCCTTAGGAAGTTGTGGTATCTAGCTCTCTCATCTTTCCTGTTGAGTTCCTGTAGGAGCCGCTCATATTGTCCGAACAGAGAACGACGGAGCAGCCATATTTTAACCCAAACGGTCCTCCTCCTGGCAACTCTGCGTTGCCTACGGCGGCGCTGCAGTCGTAAGACGATGGCATTGCCCAGGTAAAAGGTGAGTTGGGCTTGGATGGCACAAATGTGGTTGTCGAATGCATGTCCCTCCATCTTGAAGTCTTGGAATGTTATGAAAATCGTCTGCTCGCCCCCCTTTATATATGTGTCGGAATTTGAAATTTGCACCATCGTAATGAGAATGTTATTGTCAGCGGGCACTGTACGTATAATGTATGTACATTGTACGTACATTATACCAACTACGTACATTGTACGTACAGTGCCCGCTGGGTGGTACGCTGTGACATGGCCATGCAGTCGCAAATGCTGCATTGGTCGCAAAGCCATCGCAATGTGGTCATTGTCATTTTCTAAATACATCGCCCCTCATCCGCTACAATGTCGCTACGCTATCGCCCTCTTGCAACATAATTGTTCACCTATTGTAACCCTAACCGATCTAATCGCTACAAACATTAATTGGGTCAATTTTTAGCGACATCGTAGCGACCTATGGAAAATTCATAGAACGCTACGGTCGCAACAATAAATACCAGATGTGGGAAACGGCCTTTACAAAAGGAGGTCAACAACTGTTAGCGACAGCAATACACTCATACTTGTTTACTTGCTGTCTCTAACTATATGCTAGAGACACTGTGCATGATTTTAAGCAGGGAAAATGATGATTCTTAGCAGGAACACCAACATTATGAATTGTAAAGGGGTGGGGATACAAGCATACATCTTTTTCTGATATGCATGAGGGTCAAAATATACATGGGTTCCTGATTGGTAGCCGAGGGGTCCCATGTTAGACAGTACACATCAAAAGATGACCCATTGGTTCTCAAGGCGTATTGAGGTATGACGTCAATAGGGTGTTGACTGTTGACCACCATAAGATGAATGGTTTGGTGTTTATAAGGTAATAGTATCAAACTATTGCATGTGATATATTGGTATCAAAGGTATTGGGATCAATACACCTAGGAGGCTGGACCATTGGAACCCGAAGGTATGGTGCTAGGCAATACTCATCATACGTCAGCAGGTGATGCGTTGGTGTCAAAGGCTATGATGGCAAAGTGCAAAGATCATTTGGTCATCAAAAGTTCCAGGGTATGCTGCTAGGCAACACCATTCAAACGTTTGCTGGTGATACGTAATTGGTGTCAAATGTTATAGGGGTCAAGGACTACAGGGGTCTTGACCACCAAAAGCAAAGAGGCGGAGTTGAGGATAAACTCATCAAAGGCTTTACCAGTGGTATTGCCTAAATCTACTTGACATGCCATCCATGGCACGCTCACCCAGGAGTATATATAAGAGACATTCTTCAGAATTCTTCAATCTACTAATTCCAAGAATGGTAGAGGGACTGTCAGCATGAACAACTCTCGGTAAGTTCTTTTTGTTTTATTTATTTGCCAATATGAATACATAATTTCTTTGACATAACTTGGGCATTATCGTTCCTAGCACCGTCGAGATATTGTCACATGGTCGACTGGTACAGGGAAGATGTTAAGATAACACAGAAAAAAAATCAAATATCAAAATATTATTTCATTCACTTAGATAATATTGTTGCACTCGTTTTGCTGGATCTTTCGCAATTGAAGGCCTATAGATTATTAGAGGAAGTATTTTTTATAGGTTGACAAGACAGCAAGATAGGTATAATCATCAGGATATGTAACGCTGTTTATGTTTCCTTGTCACTTCTTCAAAAAGAAGTAAAAGTTTACATCAAAGAAGTGGTGACTAAAACAGCAAAAGTTGAAGATTGTATAAATACAAATACAAATGCACTAAGATATTTATGATGGTCATTCTTTTGGGTGATGTTAGATATCTGGGGATACAGATTTTGATTAATTGTTTAATATTTTTATCTGCCGTCTGCCGTCTTGCTTTTAGGAATATGCTATGCGTCTTTGTTTTGTATTATATGCCAATTGCATGAAAAACCCTGAGCATTGTCCTGAGGAATTTGCACTACCAAGTTTAACAATGAGTGTTTCTACAGTAAGGTTAAGGATCTGTAAACGCCAACTCTTTAATAAGATGATCATGCATAAACATTTTTACACAAATACATACACATACATACATATACAAACATACATTCAAACATACATAAAAACATTCATTCATGCGTACGTACGTACATACATACAGGGACATAGAATTACCATACATGGTGTACTAGTGCCAGTTCTGAATGAACCAGTCGGTAATATAGGTGCTGATTTTGATCCAAAAATGAATATGTGTGCACACGTACATGTATCAAAATCTACCTAGTCTGCAAATTACCGCCTTAGAAGCATTGGAACAAACAAACATTTCTCAATACTGAGAGAACCAAGAGTACTGTTATCTCACTGGTGACTTCGTGACTTTTGTAATGGACTTCTCTATGGAATTACCGATGAGCTACTATTCAGGCTACAGAGAGCCCAAAACAATGCCGCCAGAGTGGCTAGTGGTTCCAGAAAGTATAATCACATGACACTAATTTTAAAACATCTTAAGGCTATGATGATCAGAATAAACTCCTAGTTTATCACTCCTGTCTGGGTGTTTCAATATAAGTTTTCCAGAACTTACCTGCTTGAGCTGACCTCGATATAAACACAGTTTATATTTTACAGTGTTTCACCTCAAATTAGGTTTTCTTGATCAATAAAGGTACATTTGATTTATAAGTACCATGCATGTCTGCTAAATATAGTAGGCTAGGGCAACTGGATGGCAAATTTGGAGCTCCTGTAAGATGGTGCCTTACAGCACCCGTCTTTGGTGGAAACTTTTACCTAAAAAGGAGGTCACAATCGACAGGCAGTCCCTATCATGTTGACCTACTTTCGTAAGTAAAATTTCCACCAAAATCGCATGCTGTAAGGTATTATATTGCATGAACTCAAACCACTCATACCATGGAGGAGAAAGTGCACATGGATATTTTATTGATATTTGCATTTTAGGGTTTTGATGTTAAATCACACTATTGACCAATCAGCATCGCGAATCAAAGCAGAGCATGTGCTAAACTTTACATGTATATTACATTCATCTAACATCATAAACTGTAGCACACAGACTTATGTCTGCATTTGGGTGACCAAATGTAAACACAATTATAATCTACCATACACATATGAATAGTTGGAAAAACAATAAAGCCAATAACTACTACTACTACTACTACTACTACTACTACTACTACTACTACTACTACTACTACTACTACTACTAAGCACGCAGGAATACGCTGTGGCCTAGTGGTTACGATCCTTGGCTCCCAACCTGGATACCCCTTAGCAGGTTGGTTTGATCGCTATATAAATTTGCAGCGTTGTGCAGGTCTATATATGCTCCTTCTGCAACAGAAAGACCACTTGGAACTATTCGTGAAGAGAAGGGTATTTCTTCCCAGTTTCCGGTTTCTCAATTCCTTCCTTACTACTACTACCACTACTACTGCTGCTGCTGCTGCTGCCGCTGCTGCTGCTACTACTACAAGTGGTGCCCATACACAAATAACATAATACTTATCTCTTTTACCTATATTGTGTACTGCCTGGATCATACATATCTCAACAATCAGGTAATCAAGGTTGATAACATATTTGACGTAGAGTCAACATTATATCATGCAAGCTATCCATGAAGTAACATCGCATACTAAATATGCAGATCATTTGACCTCACTTTCCTTATTTGCAGCACTGGTGTGAGATGAACAAAGATGTCTACCATAAAATAGAATGGGATACCTCATTCCCAATACCCGTCATATTGGCATTTCTATAAAAGATGAAGTGAATCATTGTTGAGCATACATGTAAAGTATTACCATTTTCATTTTAGTTTCTAGCACATGCAGAGACATTACATGTTCTGTTTCTCGCATTATAGGAAGATGCTTTGGTTGTTTGCAACATGGTGGATTCTTCAAATATCTTCAGCAGAGAGAGTTTCTACCACTGGATCTATTGGTCCGTTATCCCCACAAACCAAGCTTCTACAGAGCTCACCGGCAGTAGAATCTTCTGTCCTCAAAAGCACAGAGGTGATGGTAACAGCACGTGATAAAGGTACAGAAACCACCATCCTACCAGTCAGAAAGCGAAAAGAACAAGGCAAAATGGACCATGTGGTTACTAACCAGAGTATCAGAGAAAGAGGCTCAGCTACATCTAAAACAAGATACCTTGATAGGCAGCCAACTCCAAATAATAGCTTAGCAACAACCGCTCCAAGTGAATCTCAATCAGATCGTGGTTGGACTAGCCACTCTACAGATGAATTAGCAGTTCGTAAAATACATGGAAATGGCACAGCCCTGAACAAAACTGTCTGCCTGATATTTGGTACGGACTCGTCTAGCATTTCCCAGAAAACATGTGGTACTATGAAGAACACCTTGTATGTAACAGGTGCCATCATTCTGCCTATCATTATCATTGGTGGAACGACTGGAAACCTGCTGTCACTTGCTGTAATGACCAGGCCAGCCATGCGCCGATATTCCACGTCTGTATACACAAGCGCACTGGCCATAGTTGATACTGTTTACCTATGGGGGATACTTCCACAATGTTATTTCTATTGGTCCAATGGGGATGATAGCCTGCACAACATTCTAAGTGGTAAACTGTTCTATTATGTGTATTACGTGTGCTGTAATAGTTCTGCTTGGTTTGTGGTTGCAATGTCCATCGATCGTTTTATTGTGGGCTATTTTCCATTGAAGGCAGCATCTCTCTGCACCATCGGAAGAACAAAAAAGATAATAGCTGCAATTTTCATTTCGATAATTTTGATCTGTAGCTACCTCCCAATATTTGTTAAAACAAACCACGTAACTGAGACTGGGGTTGTTCCTCTGTTTCACAATGCTGATGTCGCTTATTTCTATACAGAGATCACACCTCTTCTTGACCTGACATTCTACATTTGCGTACCTTTCATCATCCTGGTTGTCACAAATACTCTTCTCATGAAGAAGATATATCACATGAGAAATATCAGAATAAGAAAAAGTAAGGGTAAGATGGGATCTCATGACAGCTACAATTCTAACAAAGAGTCCATGTCTAAGACGGAAATACAGATGACATTCATCTCTATCTTGATTTGTGCAATTTTCATTACATGCACTTTGCCGGTTCTGATATTTTCAATCATATTCTTGAAGTTCATTGGCAATTTCACCCACGATGAGCAAATAAAGATAATGTTTGGAGTTGCTATGGTTGGGGTATTGCCGTACATTAACAGTGCTGTAAACTTTGCCCTTTACTGTTTGACAGGCACAAAGTTTCGCCGAGAGCTTCGTCTCATGTTTTCTAATGGAGTTCAATGTAAAGCAGACAGTGAACAGAAAAGTACTCAGTTGCAAACCGTTTCCGGAACATTAACTGACCAAAGCATTTCCAAAATACACTATACAAATTCTAATTAGAATGATGTTAACATAAGGTTTAAGCCAACCACCGCAGTTGTTGCTGTTCTTGATTAACCAATCGCTAAAACGATATTCTAAACCCTCAATTAAAAAAACAAACACTTTCGAATAAAAAAAAACACACTGTTACGTTTTAGAAAAAGAATGAGCAAAATGACTATAGCATCATTCTATTTATCGGTGGAGACCCTAAAACAATAAAAATTTAACGTTACATGCTCATATCATTATAGAATGGTTAGATATCATTCGTAAATGTCTCATATATCAGGTTTTGATATTTGAAAGACCTCTTAAATGCTGCCATCAACAAGAATATTGTCTTATCCTACTTTGTTTCAAGGATAAGAAAAGAAAAGCTTGCGTCCTCGTTCCAATTTTGGGAAAGAAGCAAAATCTGTACCATGTTATCAAAGCTCTTTAGCTCAAAAAATGTTTTCGTCACAACGTAATTATATAAGTTAAAACAAATACGGCATTTATGGTGCTTTGAATACCAGTAGAATATTACTTTTGGAAATACATGGCAAAGAAGGTGCGTTCAATGAACCAAATCAGTGAAGCATGGCTTCCCATTTTGCAGAAGCATACCAGTTTGGTGTAGATCCATTCAGTCAATACTAGTACATTTGGGCACACGTGAGGATTGGCTTTAATGACTGTCTTGTGAGTTGGTATCTTGTAAAGTAAATATTTATATTGGTTCTAATAGCTTTAGGGGCTGGTTTCGTTTCTAAGTTACTAGTATTGCAACTGATATTAATTGAGGGTCCCAGATCAAATGTAAGAAAAGAAGGAAGTGTTGCCTGTCCTCTGATGTATTTCGAATTGCTTTTGATGCTCCCTGGACGTCAAATGACACACATGATCCAACCATATAAGATTTTGATCTACTACAAACACCAGGTCCTAGCTTCTGCTATGAAAATTGTTCTTGTCAAGTTGAATTACTAGTATTCACATTGTTTATTTTGTTTTCACTTGAAAACTCAATTAATAAGCAATTCATTTTTGTAAATGTCCGTACATTATCTATCACCATTCTTTTGTACTTTGGTAATAAATGGTATAGTTTCAGTTTTAACAATAGCATTGTTTTTGAGGATCACAAAGATTACAAAGGATAGGACCGAGCATTTACGAATACATACAAAAGAGAATTTCCCTATGGAAGGGTGTAAAGATTATCTATGAATGAGCTAGCACATTTTGTAGGCCTGTTATGTATACCATTATTGGGGTATTGTCTATTTTGTCGTTATCAATTGATTGGTTTCAGACAGTCTTTTATGTCTTCTATAAAAACAGGGTAACTTTAATGTATTTTTTTAAATTACTTCAGCATGCCCTAACTTTCTTTTTGAAATATGCCTGTTGTAGTTGTTGGATAACTTTCATTTTGATAAGTATTTGGTTTATAAGAGTTGTTATTTGCATTTGATATTGAATAGCTTGTAGAGTGCCTTCCCAATAGCTATGGTCAACAAAGGAAGCGCATCTTAGTATACAGTGTATCAACATTTGATATTGTAAATAAAAATGAATATAGAATCATATATTTTGATGAATGCCTAGATAATTTCATATTTCTACATATTTTATTTCAAAAATGAGATTTTAAAAGCAATTATTTCATAACTTTGTAAAAGAGAGGAAAATTTTCTTCCAAAGAAGAAGCATTGATAGTCTTTTGCCTCTGTACAACTAGATTTTCCGTACATTGTACGTACATTTGCCCGCTGGGAAGATCTTATGGACATATATTGTAACAATTGAGTAACTCTTTTCTAACATTTTCAAGAAGATTTGCCCCCCAAAAGTCCTATTTCACAAACTTTGACCATCTGTGGTTCGAAGACTAACACGACGACCTGCCATTTTCTTTATGTCTTCTTATTAAGAGCATTGTGCAGATATTGTAGACAAAAAATCGTGAAAATTAAACTAGGCGATCTGACTTATACCAATTTTGGGTTAAAAACTTGTTTCTGAAATTCATTGAGTTTGCCCAATAATTCCTACATAACAGCAGGACAATAATTTCAACAAGGTAGAACAGTATTTTTGGCCGTGCCAGTATATCTGAAGGGATAAATTAAGCAAAGAAAGAAACCAATTTTGGAGAGTGATATGTTCGTGACATAAATTGCAGTAAATCTATGACCCCATGATTTTCAGTTGTTTTGAAGATCATTGTGCTATGTTCTTTCCTCATGCAAAGTTTAAGGAAAATTAAACTGAGATTTTCAAAAAGTATTGTAAGACCTTAATTAACACTCACAACATTCGAACCCTTACTGAACCATTAGCATAGCTCAGGGTTAAATGAGTGATCCTAAGGTTTGCCTTTTATATAGTCTTGGAGGGTAAAGGGTCAAATGAACGGGTTAATTTGAAATCCCATTACATATCGTGAGTTGCAAAAGGTGAAATGAATGCGCATTGGCCATGAATGAGTTAATCTAACAACATTTAATATAGTCTAAGTGATAAAGGTTAAATAAAAGATCTTTATGTGCTCTGGCCATAAGTGGGTTAATAAAATAACCCTTTACTAATTCTGCGAGGCCAATTATAAAATGAATCATTTAAAGGTGCATTGGCCATGAATAGGTTAACTTAACAACCTATAATATTTTCTGGGTGGGTAAAGGGTAAAAAGTATTACCCTCGGGTTTTACATACATTCATGCTTCACATAATACAAAGCTACGTATACATAGCGATGAAGAACTTGAACAAACAAACATGTGCGTGTGCGTATTGAATACAAAATCACATATATTGCATGCTGCCACTTCGATCTCGAATATTCACCATTCACACATTCCATCAAACTATGACACAATAAACTTAAATTGTTACTAAAAGTAGGTTTGTCATTGTTCTAAGTCGATAATTGCTTTTATTATTGCTTGCTTTGAAGTGTCCAATAAGCAATCAGGATTTGTACCATGTGACCGGTCCTTAAATCCCCATAATGCCCTGTGACGCAGGGCATTAAATGTCACCTCATAATGCCCTCTTTAGCTTATTGTTGGTCTGCACACTATATACCACAAGATACTATTAATTAGACCACAAGAAACGTCGTATGCAGGGAAGCAATAATAAAAACCTTAATAACTGTTCGCCAGGGCAGTATGTGTATTCAATGTGCGTCTGGCCAGACCAAGGGCCGAAGGTAAAAGCCAGGACATGTGCCCACCAGGCCAAAGGCGTAAAGTGCCAACCAGGAAAGCAGCTTGACACTGGAAATTGTCTTTGACCCCGCCCCAACGGGTTCGAACTCGGGTCGTCAGCACTGCAGTCAGGTCAGTTAACCATTAAACCAAATCACCACCTACTATATTTAGGCAGGTACTTTGTTAAGTTTTAATCATCTTCGCTTGTGGCAGTTGTGGCAAATTCTAAGTAGATGGCGCCCTAATTCATCAACATGACGCCATGCTCAATCTGCACTGAAATTACCTCGCAACTAAGCATTGTTGCGTATGGCAGAAGGAAAGTGATTTACTTTAAACCTTTCTTGCCGACTGACTAAAACAGCCATACGGGAACATATTGCTGGGGTCAACCCCTTGTCAAACGGCACAGGATCCATTAAAAAAGGAGCAAACCATCCCCATATTCGTTATTTATATATAGATATTTCTTTGCTGGATCCACTATCTGATAATTTGAGTATCCTAGAGCAACTACATGGACATATATTGCACCGTTGGTCGAGCCCACGCTTCAAACAAGGATAAGAAAAAGTGCCAATGAGAGAGAAAATGATGAGTTGGTCGCAATTATTGATCAAACATTTTCCAAATGGATCTCTTTATTTCCTGCTAGGTTGCATGCTACATACCTGGCAACTAATAGTGTGGAAGCCATAGATGATGATGTAAGGGATCCTATGATATTGTCTGACTCAGAGTTTGCTGGTCAACCAATTCAGGTCGTGTATTGAACACAAAACGTCTTTAATAACAACCTGCATGCTATTTGACCTCTATTGGGTTTGTGGCTTAAAGTTTCCTTTGCTTGGAGAGTGTCCTGGGAAGCGCCAAAATAGGTCTCATTCATTAAAGGTGGCTTATAGGGTTAATGTTATTTACTCAATTTTTCCCTCATCCTACTTTTATTTGACAATTCGGCCTAAGACGTATATAGTTGGCAAAATGTCTTCTGACTAAGAATACAACAAGCTTTGCCGAAGTATCCTTCTAGCAGGATGTAAGATTTCTGGGGTAAAAACTGAAAAACTTGAAAAGTGCTTTTGAACTGAGCTCCTATCCACACTTGTTGACCAGATGACTTCAAATTTCACTAATGTGGGGAAAAAGTCAATACTAAGGGAATTTCCAATATCTTGTCCATTCAAAACTTTATAATAATTTCATTCTGAATTTCTGTCAAAAACAAGAAAAAAGTATTTTTCAACTACTGTAGATTCACAAAAGATTGTGTAGAGTACATTTTGCGAATTTACAGAAAATCGATTTGTACGTTTTTTAACTTTGCGAATTGGTCGCAACATGGAGTGCTAGTTAAACCTTTAAAGTGGCAGCACTAATCATTGTGATTTTTAATTTGTGTCCGAGTCTAAACGCAAAAAAAAAACACGCAAATATTAAACTAACACAATTTATTCCGAATTTACAGTTTCAGATTCCATAACATGGAACAATGTCGAAAATAGCAAAAATATGATATTCTTTCGTCTGACATACTCCTTTCTATAATCATGCCAAATGTCAAGTAAATTTGTTCACAATTGATACTAAAAATGCATGTTTGAAGTGACACTTATGTAAGCGCGTAGGGCACTATTGTTCCAATGCTTTACAATATGCAAGGGGCTAAGGTGTTGTTATCAGATTGTTACTCATGGCATAGAGTTTCATGTCTATGGTTCACACCAGGCATTAGTTAAAGCATAATATAATTGACTGAGCATAATGAGAGTCCTCATTAGCACATGGAATATCAGATAGCGAGTGAATTCTGTCTGACCTTTCTTAGGGCCCTTCCGGGAAAATCTGCCTTGGTGGGTGGGTGTAAAGGCTTAGAAATAAACATTGGTGCTTGGGGTCAAGACCAAAGAAATAATCATTGGGGGTGTTTGTAAGAAAATGATAAACATATATCCAACAATGGCAACAGAGATTCCCTATAGTATTAATACCATCAATTAGACAGCGGGAAACTACCCACTGCGCAGACTATGCGAGGCCCTTTATCAACATTAATAGAAACATTAATAGAAAACAGATCATGCATTCTTTTCTGGAAGTTCCCTAATTCATTCATAAATGTTGACTGAGCGCATATCAAGCAACTCTGATTGAACACACAAGAGATGAGGAAGTCAAAGTCAAAGCTGCAGGCCGAGCCCTTTTGGTCGGGGACCACCACCTAATCCCTGGTACGTTCTATGATTCTGATGTTTGATAACATGTTCAATATTCAAAATAAGCCTAGATCAAACTAAAATATAAGTAATATAAATCATTACGGTTAAATGTGGCCTTTATGGTAGATTACCTTCCTTTTATAAAATTCATAAATTAAAATGAATATGATAACACATCTACAAGGTCATAGGGTATAGCAGTATTGGGTTAACAGTTCTAAGTGCCTTTTATGGAAGAAAAGGTTTCTTTAAAAAACAGATTCACTATCAAAATAATCTGAGTTTAAAATGTTGCGTTTCAAAAAAGACCTCCCCCAAATTTGTCCTCTTCTACACAGCGTGAATACATGTCCTGCAAGAGATCCAGAGAAAGCAGGGACAAGGAAGCCTGGGTTCCTCTTTCCTGCTAATCTTCATTCATGACTTTTAATGAGTGATCACAATTACTAAAACCACTTACATCTTTAAAAACTAAAATATGTATACTATGATGAAACTCGGCAAATAAGGCATCAGGAGGAATGCAACTTTCTGACAATTGCAGTGAATTTGACATCCCTTCCACAGAATACCTTATATAAGGGAAGGATTGTGCAGCTGTCTTAGTAGTTGTTTATTACAATGAAACTAGGCATTTTTCTAGAGATTGACTTTTGACCTGGAGTTTCACATATTTTATATCGTTTTGTAGGAAAAAAAACATCCCATGATTTCTTGCCAGTGCATGTTTCATTGGCCTTTCTATGACTGTGAACTATTTCTAACAAGGAGTTTGGATTTTGTTGACAAGAAACGAGGAAATTGAGCTTGAGCTTGAGAACAAAAACTTTGAATTGGAAGAGTTAAGAGACAAAAATGAGAGGAAAACAAGTAAGATCCCGAGAAGATTTCATAAAAGTATGGGACAAGCCATCAACGTTCTTTTTAAATTTTGAGAAAAATAATTACATTAATAAAAGAATAGTGGAACTAATCGATGAAAACCAAAATATAATAAATGATCCGGGAAAGATTTTATTTATGCAGAAGACCGTTTACCAAAATCTATTAAAAAAACAAAACAATCCCTATTGAGAATTCTTATTACTCGGATTATCTTCAAACTATTCCTAAATTATCTGAGAAAAAAAGGAAGAATTAAATAGGGATTTCACAATGGGCGAACTAGAAAAGGTAATTGGAAAAAGCAAATTAAATAAATCACCAGGACCCAGTGGTTTTACAAATGAATTTTTTAAACAGTTTATACACGAATTGTCAGTGTAGGTACTCCAGGCTTATAATGATTCACCGGCGGGGGCACTTAGGTACAGAGGGGGGCCGTACCTGCGTTACGTATTTCGCGGAAGAAGGTGTCTTTTTTTAAGACCTACGCATGTCCGCGATTTTGTAAAAGAAAGGTACTTTTTTGGTACCCAGGTACGAAGTATGGGGGTCAAAATCCCCTTGCAATCCATGAAATATACGCGGCTCTGACGCCGAGTGACTCCCGAAGTGACTGGGCTTCCGAGTTTGCTGCCGCCACTTGCTGCTGCTAAACACGCAGAGGATTGTAAAATCTTAAGTAAAAATACGTGTTCCCGTTCATCCAATGTCAGTGTTTTGATAAAAGAAGGGGTGTTTATTTAGTGGAAAAAATCAGCGTTTTATTAAAATAACGGTGCTTTTTTCGCCAGAAATCAGTGCTTTAGGGGTATTTTTTAATTTTGATAACGAGCGTATGCGCCCCCCTAAATACCCAAGTGCCCCCCCCCCCCCCGGGAATGATTCCTTTAAAAACGGTTACTTAACCAGAGATACAATACCGTAATTTCGCGTGTATAAGACGCACTTTTTTACACTAATTTTTACACTCAAATAGGGGGTGCGTCTTATACACAAAGCTAGAAATCTAGGGTGTTTTACATCGAGTTACCAGGCCACTCGGAGATCGCCAATTACAATTATAATGCGGCGGCCAAGACAATGCCCAACGATGTTTGCCTCGTCATTGATGAATTGTAATTACCGAACCACTCTCCGCTAGAATTTACTGAGTACAATCCATGTGACATGCCTAGGACAATGGGTAGTGAGTACCGACACAGGGTGATACGCATTGATGTCACGGTGATGTCACATTTCACTCATCTCAATATGCATTTTACTGGGTTTCTAGCGTTATTCATGAGGAGTTGATATCCTACAATAATTCCCAAAAGGGGGTGCGCACTATACACAAAGCTAAGGTCTATACATCATTTTAAAGGCCTGGACAAGGGGTGCGTCTTATATACGGGTGCGTCTTATACACGCGAAATTACGGTACTTGGAACGATAACCTGCATCCCAAAAAGTGGGAAACAAAGGAACACACTGAAGAATTGGCGTCCATTAACTCTGCTAAATTGTTCTTATAAATATCTTTCTGACAGAGTTAAAGGGGTCCTTGAGGAATAAATATCAACTGATCAGACTGGCTTCATATCTAATAGATTCATTGGCGAAAATACAAGGCTACTATACGATACAATATATTAGTGTCAGAATGAGAACATTGATGGCCTACTGATGGTGGTCGACTATCCCAAGGCCTTTGATACGATAAAATGGAGCTATGTGGATCAGTGTCTGGACTTATTCAATTTTGGTAAAAACATCATTTCTTGGATAAAACTATTGAGAACAAATTCAGTAACAAGAATAGAGCAAAATGGACATTTCACAGACATGATTGAATTGTCTAGGGGCTGTTGACAAGGTGATCCAATGTCACCTTACATCTTCGTACTTTGCGCAGAGCTCTTATCACATGTAATCAGAGAAAAATCTGATATAAAGGGTATAAAGGTTTACAATAAAGAAATTAAGCTTTTCTTGTACGAGGATGACACCACCATATTTTAAAAAGCAGACAGAGAGTCTTAGTGGTGTCATGCGCGTGCTAGATTGGTTTAAAAAAATTCTGGTCTTGGTATGAATAAAGAAAAGACCAAGGTTATTAAAAGTGGAAGTATTAGGGACAGGAGTATAGCCTGGGAAGGTAAACATTGTTTAAAGTGGACTGATGACTTTGAAGTCTTAGGCATCAGCGATAACATTAACACAATGGGTGAAATATCAGAAAGAAATATCTTAAACAAAAATCCAAGATATCAAAAAGTTATAGCTGTATGGAAAAACAGGCGGTTAACTCCTTATGGCAAGGTTGTTATAATGAGAAGCCTTCTATTCTCCAAATTCACCCACATACTCCTGTCTCTTCCAAGCCCAGGTAAAGACACTTTCAAATATTTGAACAGTATTGTAAATGATTTCTTATGGGAGGGTAAACCCCCAAACTTCAGAAAAGAAATCATGGAAGCTGACACAAAATTTGGAGGAATGAAATTGCACAATTTAGAGCTTTTTGATAGCTATCTCAAAGCTGGTTGGTTAAAAAAGGTATGTCAGATCCAATTCAAAATGGTGTTGTATCCCTGATGACTTTGAACTGTATGATGTATTTAAATTTGGTACTGACTTCGTTGATATAATTCTCGAAGTGACCTTAAATCCATTCTGGAAAGATGTGCTGAACAGTATAAAAACGTTAAGTAAAAAAGAGGGATTTATTTACTCAGACAATATACTTCTCACACCTTTATGGTAAAATCCTGATTTAAAACTTCAAATAAAATGAGAATAGTTGGAAAGGGGAATCCATTTTATATTGGATGTCCTAAATACAGATAGACAACCCTACCCTTTACAAGACTTTGAAGATCAGTATAGTTTAAAGACAAACTTTTAAAATATGTTTCCTTCTGCATTGTCATCAGAGAGTATCTTGGACATAATGATTTACCTATGCATAACCCTAATAACCCTGTTGACTCGAATATTAATATTCTCTTGTCCTTGGACCAGAAAGGTGTGGCAAATATTTATAAAATAATGTTAGGAAAAAATAGAAATATCTTAACAGAAACATCAAACAAATGGAATGAGAAAATGAATCTGGATCTCACCACATTCGCAATAGGAAGATCTTTTAACAAGATTTCAATAACAGATAATATAAACTTGATATATATATATTCAGTGTAGAACTTTACACCGAAGATTCTATACTAACAATATCTTGTACAAAATTGGGATAAAAGATTCTGAAATATGTGGTCTCTGCAAAAGAGAAAAAGATTCCAATGAACACATGCTTATTCTATGTGATATTTCCAATGCCTTATGGTCTAATGTAGAGACATGGATAAGAGATATTGGTATTGATGAATACAATATAAGTCAAGAAAACAATATTGGGAGAGTTAGATGGGGCATATTGGATAAATGCAATTGGATGAATACAAAAAAATGTATCTTCACAGCCAAGATAGGAGAGATTAAACCAACTCTTTTACAAGTCAAAGCAAATGTTACTCTTATGCATAACTATGAAAAGTTTAGCTTTCAAATGAAAAATAAAGAACATGAATTTACTAGAAGGTGGGGTGTTTACACAGAACACTTGGACGACAGTTAGTAAATTTCTAGATATATTTATCATTTCATAATACATCTGTACACAATTCCTCAATACATTCCACGTTGGAGCGCGTGAGGAGAATGACAACAGTGATAAGGATATGTAGTTGGTTTACTCCGGCACCCGTCACTACGTATTACTGGGTTACAACGTATCCTAAGCAAAGGCCTCGAATTGCTAGATCACAGTTCGTATAGAACGATACATTAGAGACTAGTATTCAAGTGAAAGAGACTCATTCCTGTCTTTTCCCATCTACCCTACCCTCGAGAATACTCAAAGCTTTAAAAAGTTATGAACAAAAATATGTAAATGATACTGAATGACCAATATTCACAGAGAATATCTTTCCCCAGGATGAATATAACTAGGACGAATGCAAATGGTATACGCTATGCCATACTTTAACATCGAAAATAGATTTGAGTAGAAATGATAAGAATTAATTATGAGTGATATCATAAACTGACACCGACCCCCATCTTTTTATTTAATTTTCTTTTATTTATTGCCACTTTAAAAATGAGCTGGGCCAAGAGATACTTAAACTCGATCAGCAAATGGACCAATTTTCCAGAATACATGGATTTCTATAATGTTTTTAAGTATAGCCCAGAATATATCGAAAGAACAAGGGAAACTACAACAGACTGTGTCGGGCTAGATGTCATGAACAGTCTTCAACTGCTACAAAGTAGTTCTTGTTTCAAAGTTTGGGAAGTTATTCTAACTGCACCCTTATGGTTTAACATTATCTTTCAATTACAACTTAATAGGCAATGGCATGATAAAGGCATTGTGGTTATTGGTTATTTATTAGATGTCTTCTATAATATATTACCCCTTGAAACTATAAATGAAACAATTAATATTAATTTGAATTTTCTAGAGCACCACAGTCTAAAATCAAAGTTCAAGGAATTTTGTATAATTGCAGGACAAGCCTGAATACACTGAACTAATGCCAAGAAACTGTTCCTTAAACATATCATTAAACATTGACAAGAAAGGGGTTTGAAACCTTTACAAGAAACTACTAACTTCAAAGGAAAATATTTTGTTCGATATCTGTGGTAATTGGCAAAAAGCTGGTCTAGAACTAGAATTTCCCAACGTCTCTAGATCTTTTGTTTTTCACAAACGTACCGTTGATGACACCTAACTAAGATACATTCAATTCAGAACTCTCCACAGAATTTTTTTCACAAATGGTGAATTTCATAAAATCGGAATAAAAAAAAGTCGCCTTGATGTACTTTCTAAAACAATTCTATAGACATCATTGAATATATGTTATTTATCGACCCTATAAATTAGGATATTTGAAAATCTAATGGCGATTGGTAAACCCGGGGGCACTCAGGTACAGAGGGGGGGGGGGGGCACATCCGCGTTATGTATTTCGCGGAAGAAGGGGTCTTTTTTAAGACCTCCGAATGTACGCGATTTTGTAAAAGCAGGGTACGAAGTATGGGGGGTGAAAATCCCCTTACAATCCACGACATATACGCGGCTCTGACGCCGAGTGACTCCCGAAGTGACTACACAGGCTTCCGAGTTTGCTGCCGCCACTTGCTGCCGCTAAACAGGCAGAGGATTATAAAATAGAAAGTTAAAATACGTGTTCCAGTTCATCCAATGTCAGTGTTTTGATAAAAGAAGGGGTGTTTATTTACTGGAAAAGTCAGCGTTTTTATTAAAATAAGGGTGCTTTTTTGGCCAGAAATCAGTGCTTTAGGGGTATTTTTTTATTTTGACAACGAGCGTATGCGCCCCCCTAAATACCAAAGTGCCCCCCCCCCGGGTTGGTTGATAAAATTAGTTATCGTGGTTGTAATCCCTCGTTATAACGTATAATTCTAGGAGACCTTGAAAATAATATCGTCTTCAAATTTGTAATATTGATCAGTTGAAAGAAGGCAATTTACAACGCTATGAAAATGGGAAAAACACACACGAGCAACAGGTAGTAAATGATATGAAAAACATTTTATCACACTGATAGATACAAGGATGGATTGAAACATAAACAAGCCATATTTCACAAGAAGTGGATTCTTATGTCCAAATACTTAGAACAATCATCATACGGATTTCCATTTTCAAGCGTTTGTGGACTGCTTTCTTGACCTTACACACTATATATTTCTCTATATTTGCACAATATTAATACAAAATGATACATTTTAATTGTGTATTTTGTACTTTGGCTCACGGTTTGATAACAAACAATGTTGATACTATCGTATAACTTTTGTGGTGATGGTGGTGAAAGACTTAACGTGTATATTTCAGAACAAAGTAACCTCTAGGGATGGGAATGGGTTTGGTTAACACCGTTGATTGTTGACCCACACCAACCGATGATTAAAGATAATTGGTTTCGCATCGTTTTTCTAGTGCTGTCCTAGCACTGAAGAAACGATGACATTTATGTTTCATATTCTCATTCAATATAACTCTATCCTCTGAATGCAATGTTACTGCCAGCAGCCTCCCCACAGGGCTTGTAGATATGAAAATCACAAGTCTTCTTTCATAGGGCATTCACATTATATTGCGAGATTATGTTAGTCCCAGAATTCAATTAGAATGGGTAGCTAGAATTACCAGATTACTCAAACACTTTTGCTGCTTGTAGGCAGAAGAAAGACACGGAAGAATCCGGTTTCAACAGCTCATTAAGATCCTATATTTAACCTGATAACAAATTAAAGAACCATTCGAATGCAACATAAGCATTTTCTGCGTAAAACTAATCTGAACTTAAGTTAATGGAATAATTAAGTTAATCAATCTTGGTTATTCATGGGTTGTGTGCTATAACATTACATACGCTAGATAAAGAATCATTTTCACACTCTGAATGAAGCAATGGCGGTGGAACTTTGGATATTCAGGGAAATTGTATTTTTATTTGTTAGCATAAGAAGTCGTACATTACTTTTCCGAAGTATCTCTCAAATATTTCCTACCTCCGTAAAGACAACTCCTTAGGTCATATCCTGGTCCTATCTGCAGTGTGACTGTGTGATAGCACCTATACATTGTCGACGTATGATTTCTGCACTCAATGCGTGGACAACCCGGTCATAATGCACGACCGCACGCCCAATTGCCACCGGTTTACTGGGCATGGATGAATGGATGACCTCACAACCAAACGTAGCTTTGATTCACAAGCTACGTGGGTCATTGATATGCTTGGATTACTTTTTGACATGTTATTTATGGGTGTTTGTACAGCTAGGTACTGACAGATGCCCGGTCGACTGGTGCAGGAACTAAATGTCTGTACAGTAGTAAGTACTTGTATTTGCTGCTTAGATCCCTAGGACTCTAGGCTTGGTCAGTCCGAGCAGCCAAGTAATTAAGTTGTGAAATATAGCAGTAACAGATATATTATGTGGTATTTATTGCCTAGATAGTGGTAATTTGTCCTTGTATTTGGCTGTTCAATCGTATCATGTTTTCCATGGTACAATATGTTTACATAGCAAAAATTACAGATGTCAAACGGTTGATGAATATGTCGGTCGACCGTTTGCTGTCCGTTCGTGCACGAACGGTTGACCGATTTATCAGTCAACGAATATTCCTGTGCACAATTTGTGCACTGCAACATTTGTGCACTGCAACATTTGTGCACAAATCGTCAACCGAACATTTGTGCACATACATTTGACGAATATTTCGGTCGACCGTTTGCCGTCGCAGAAATGCTTATTTGTAACCTGTATACAATATACAAATATCGGGCGACAATCCTCTCTCGGGGGAGTAATTCCTGTTGTACACCACACAGGGATGTCATATTTGTTTTATTATACCGAACAACATACAAAACACAAAAGGGGGAAAAATGACAAACACCAGAGATTTTGGATAAATACTCTTTTGTAAAAAAAATAATACAAATTACAATAACAGGGATTGTTGCATTGACGCATCAGAGTGCAACAGAAGCCCCAAAACGTACAACAGGAGAACATTTTCTGAAAACATGAACAAATGAGTGTACTCGATGTTTCGCTTCCTTTTTCAAATAAAATTTGTATCAGAAAACGTTCAAACTCCATTTATTGATACCACCTCTTAATCAATCTAGGTGCTTATGTATTAGCAAGACACTGAACCTTATTTGTTTGTTTGTACTCCTACTGTCTTTATTGGTTGGAGCAACTCTAACTGTGGTACATGTACCGGCCGTTGTTTAGTATATGCTGTCTATTGGCCTCATCACAGTTTTTAGACTCTAACTTAGAGATCCGAGCATTTATAAAATAGCATCTGCGCCAAGAAAACTTGGCGCTCATATTTATAACTTGAAACACCCCCCAAAACCAGTCACGTTCGTACCATGCCTTATTTGTTTGTATAATTCTATCTTTATTTGATAAAAAATCCGTTGCCTGGTGCCTGTTAGGCACGATTTTAAATTTGAGGCGGTCAGCCTTGTTGATTTCACGTCGGCGATGGCCGGCGATGGCTGACGTTTAATATGCAAGCATGCGCATCGAGCTCATTGACCTAGTTTCACCGGTAGCGGTGATTATTTCATTAATTCATGGCTGTTGCCGTGAATTATTCAATTAATTCATGAGCTGTGAAGGACAACAGCCTGTCACAAAGTAGTGAGGAAATCATGACGATTAATCCATGGCCCTTGACCAATCAGAATCAAGAATCTTCACGTGAGGTATAATAAAACCAAATAAAAGATAAAGATATATATGAAAAGCCTCGTTGTCCTTGATACTCATGCTACATTGCAATACCCCATTAAAATTGGTATGTACGTTAATGGCATTCACCGTTTGCCTACCGATACAGCAAACGGGCGACCGATGTTTTAGTGCAGAAATGGTTGCGTGGGCAGATGTATATCCGTTTGCAGTCCGCTTGCTGTCTAAATTCTTTTTGCTGTGTACCATGCATGGATTTTACTGCAACATTTTTCTGTTTAAGTATAATGATGATATTAGAGATAGTAACGGGAAATACACGCAACTAATCCAATGTTTTCTTATTAAGAAAAAATGTCGAACTGTTGGTTGTCAAAGTTCCTCAACTCACTTGCTAGGTGCTTGTTGAATAACATTGATAATCAATAGTTACTCGTTGTTCCCCTAACTGAACTACTCTTTCATATCGCTGGACGTGTCAAATTCTCCAATTCTCTTAATCTTTTAATCTTCTAGAACAAACAACCCTCCCGTTGCTCAGGTTACATTTGTCCTAGGTACATGATGGCAAAAGAAAAGACGTTTTCTTAACCCTGTCGTTTGGTATTCATTTGGAAGCTCGTATCAAATACTATTGAAAATCGTCCCAATTTGTGTATATGTATAATCCAATACTCCACTCAAATGAGATGTAAGCAAATTTAATCAATGTCTAGGAGACTTGCTCATCATTGCGTGTGCAAAAAGTCTGCCCTCATTACTGACAGGAAGGGAATCTAAGATGAAATACTCGTCCACATCATTATGCAACTATAGCGTGTGCAGTGACACCACGTGACATGTACAGCCTTGTTAAGCGAGCTTCACAGATAAGGTGTCTTCAGATAACCAATGCCGGTCACCCGTGTAGAGGGGGCAGCTGTTTAATGTAAGTACATTTTATATGTAAAAGTACGTAAATTTCTGATTCAATGTAAATAGCCAGACTATTGTGTTCATATCCAAGGAATCACATAATAAAATGTATATGAGCTGAGAATCTAAAATCTTTCTTTCTCTGTTTAATTACATCTGAGAGTGTGAGTAACATCACAGATATGACAAGATGCTCCTTAAGTTTGTCCTGTTTAACAAGAGTATTTAATAATAGCTTCTTTATATTAATAATTTGTGTATGTAGAACTGTAAATTTGGTGCATGCGTTGTCTCGCCTCTACATGATCATGCGCCACATTTCGAAGTTCAGAAGATAGTTTTCCACAAAATTGCTTTTTCTGTTTTTGTAGTTGATTAACAACAAGGACCTGTAAGATGCTTTATGCGAAAGTCCTCTACTACCATATGATGTTGCATTTGTTTGATTGTCAATTTATGTAAATGTTCAATATATAATTTTTGTATTTGTCTGATTTTGTGCGTTATAATCGCAGTCAATAAACATACAATGTAAGTACGTATACCGAGAGTTACATGTTAAAGTACATACATTTCTAATTCTGTCTCGACCTACTGCGTAATTATTTTCCATGAAGCAAAATTTGAATTGTCATGACTTTCAATTTTTGTGATATATGCAAATTTAGTGGCACTTTGGCGCCACCCATTTGGACGGCATGAATGGTGACCCCCTTTTTATTTTGGATTTTTAACGGGGGTCTGACAATGATAGCTTAAGAAAAGTTTAATGAATTACTAACTGCGGGAGTTTTTTTTTGAATGGACCTATAAGCTTTAGATGACACTGTCACCTAATGCAAACACCCTACAAGGCCTTTAAATGCGGCACGTTTATGTACGAGCGTTTTTAACGCTTAAAATCCTCCAATTAGTATTTTAACAGCATACATATCAAACGCCTTGTTTTATTGTTTTACAGACGGAGACGATGTTTTCCAGTACAGCACATGTTAGTCTTATGCTGTCTGCTCTCCTTTGGAGTTTGGAGGCCTGGGAGGAAGACACGATGAGCCATGAACATAACAACGAAACGCTGGAAACGGATATGGATATTACTACAAAAGCCACCCCCTGGAACAAAACAGACAGAGTCGTTACTGCAGAGCATGGACTACTTGGAAAAGAACATTTGGCACGACGGAATAATTCAATTGATTTGAATTTCGAGAGAGGAGAGGAAGTCACGTCGTTTCCTCACGACAGAACAACACATATTGCCTATTTCTCAATCAAACACGGTGCCATCACAGATGTAGGCAATGATAGACGAAGCATGAACGTCACGCACGGTAACCGGTCTAGCCCTCAAGCTAAGGACAGTCCGCTTCGGGCTCTCCCCAACATAGAATCCATACAATCCGGCCTTACAAGCACCACAGCATACGAGCAAAACACCAGCGAGGAAAACAGAGAAAATAGCTCCGGAAGGTCGATCATCATCATATCTGATCATACACGAAATAACTCTTTCAATACCACGTGTAACCTATTTGATCTAGATGCACCTGGATTATCGCCATCAACCTGTAGTTTTCTAGACCAGACCTCGTGGTTTTCCGGGGCCATATTTCTCCCTACGCTGATTTTTGGCGGCACCGTAGGCAACCTTATTTCACTTACTGTCATGCTCCGGCCCAACATGAGGAGGTACTCCACTTCCTTATACGCTGCCGCTTTGTCGGTGGTGGACACTATTTACCTTTGGGGGATCTTCCCTCAAGCCTATTTCACGTGGACAGGGGATGAAGGCCTACACAATGTACTCAGTGGTAAATTGCTTTATTTCGTCTATCACACGTGCTGCTATGGGTCAGCCTGGCTCACTGTGGCTATATCCATAGATAGATTTCTTTTAGTATTCTACCCAATGAAAGCAGCAAGGTATTGCACGCTTGCACGAACCAGGATTGTTATATCCATCATTTGCATAACTATACCCGCGTCTTGTACGTACCTCATAATATATATAGATCATAACTATGTTGCCGAGTATGGAGTCCTCCCAATTTTCAACAATCCAGATGCGCATTATTATTTTTATGAAGTTATTCCGATTGTGGACATGTGCATGTATGTCAGTGTACCGTTTATCATTCTCGTATGCACCAATAGCCTTCTGATGAAGAAAATCGTCCATATGCGTAAATTGGACACTCACAAAACTGTCGGCAACACAAGGAGTAACGCCTCAAATGACTCGATATCTTCAAAGGTGCAGATTCAACTGACAATTACATCTGTCCTTGTTTGTACCGTACTCATAGTATGTACACTGCCACTGTTAGTGACCAGCACATTGGTCAGTAAATGTCTAGATAGGTTCAGTAACGAAGGGAAGGTGTGGATTTTGTTTGCTGCTTCTCTGACCGGAGTCCTGCCATACGTCAATAGCTCCGTCAATTGCATTCTTTACGGCGTGACGGGAGAGAAATTCCGCAAAGAATTTATCATGCTATGGCCATGTCATTTCTACAAAGGTATTCAGCGAAAGAAAAATGTGGCTAAAGGCGGTGATGCCTCTCCATATGAGACAGGGTCAGTAGAAACAGTTGCCCAGTACACGATCGACACCTACATGTGAAGAGAAACACGTGAAGAAAAATCACACCTTTACATATGCTCTTGTCATTGGTATGGCAGGAACGGCTGCTATGACGATAGGCCCAGATTGCGCTAATGTCCGATTCAGATTCTAGTCTTGAGAAGAGCTGGGGCCACAATGCATTAGCTGGTCCTGTAGCCGAGTTTTTAAAGTCATTATGTACGATTGTTTGCTGCCTCTCGCGGCATCATCTATGTCCAAAGGTCTGGCCGGTCTGGAAATCGACTAGAGGCATGTAATAAAGTTGCCAGTGACGTGGTGTTAGACGGTGGCTATCACAAAGTACGGCTGAGGGCATGTTCGAAATTGGCCAGTGACTTATCGTTATTCGGCGGCTGTCCCTGGGTACTGGTAAAGGCATGTGCATTATTTACCAGTGACTTATTGTTAGTCGGTTGCTGTCCCTGTGTACATGTCAAGGCATGTGCATTATTTACCAGTGACTTATCGTTAGTCGGTTGCAGTCCCTGGGTACGTGTCAAGGCATGTGCATTATTTACCAGTGACTTATCGTTAGTCGGTTGCTGTCCCTGTGTACAGGTCAAGGCATGTGCATTATTTACCAATGACTTATCGTTAGTCGGTTGCTGTCCCTGTGTACGGGTCAAGGCTTGTGCATTATTTACCAGTGACTTATCGTTAGTCGGTTGCAGTCCCTGGGTACGGGTCAAGGCATGTGCATTATTTACCAGTGACTTATCGTTAGTCGGTTGCAGTCCCTGTGTACGGGTCAAGGCTTGTGCATTATTTACCAGTGACTTATCGTTAGTCGGTTGCAGTCCCTGGGTACGGGTCAAGGCATGTGCATTATTTACCAGTGACTGTAGCGTTAGTCGGTTGCTGTCCCGGTGTACAGGTCAAGGCTTGTGCATTATTTACCAGTGACTTATCGTTAGTCGGTTGCAGTCCCTGGGTACGGGTCAAGGCATGTGCATTATTTACCAGTGACTTATCGTTAGTCGGTTGCAGTCCCTATGTACGGGTCAAGGCTTGTGCATTATTTACCAGTGACTTATCGTTAGTCGGTTGCAGTCCCTGGGTACGGGTCAAGGCATGTGCATTATTTACCAGTGACTGTAGCGTTAGTCGGTTGCTGTCCCTGTGTACGGGTCAAGGCATGTCCATTATTTACCAGTGACTTTAGCATTAGTCGGTTGCTGTCCCTGTGTACAGGTCAAGGCATGTGCATTATTTACCAGTGACTTTAGCGTTAGTCGGTTGCTGTCCCTGTGTACTGGTCAAGGCATGTCCATTATTTACCAGTGACTTTAGCGTTAGTCAGTTGCTGTCCCTGGGTACTGGTCAAGGCATGTGCATTATTTACCAGTGACTTTAGCATTAGTCGGTTGCTGTCCCTGTGTACAGGTCAAGGCATGTGCATTATTTACCAGTGACTTATTGTTAGTCAGTTGCTGTCCCTGTGTACGGGTCAAGGCATATGCATTATTTACCAATGACTTGTCGTTAGTCGGTTGCTGTCCCTGTGTACAGGTCAAGGCATGTGCATTATTTACCAGTGACTTATTGTTAGTCGGTTGCAGTCCATGGGTACTGGTCAAGGCAAGTGCATTATTTACCAGTGACTTTTTTGTTTTTGAAGAACTTTGGATAATCCAGAGCTCATTTATTTTCATTTCCAACGTTATAAAAAACATATATAATCCAAGAAACAGGTTACAAAAACATATAGACGCAGTTACAGTATCTCACATAAATATCAAATCTTATCTATAGTTATATACAGGTGATACCTTGCCTCCTTTGTCAACATACAGTAGACAATATTGGAGGACTTTTATAAAAAAATATAAAAATATACACCACAATGTTTGCTAGTATTCTTCTCGAAGTATTACTTATAATGTTGTGTTTAGTAATAGCACTTATTGCAAAACAAGATATTTCTCCCATTTCCTCTCATATAATTCAATGCTATCATTAGTTACCGCATATATTTCTTCTGATTCTCTCTCCATTTCTAGTAGTGTCTCAAAATATCTCACTGAGAATGGACCCTCTTTCCCTCTTTTCATGTATATAACTTTTTTTGCAGTTATAATTATCAAATTGAAAAGTAGGTCCATCCCAGTATCTCCAAATATTTTTATTTTGTGTTCTAGTCTAAAGTTTATATAGCCTATTCTTCTTAAAAAATGTGTAATCTCAATCCAGAAGTTCTGTGTTCTCTCACACGATACAAAAGCATGTACATTAGTTTCTCTCATTTCACAATATTCACAATTTTCTGTATCTTTGATATTCATATGGAAGAGTTTTGAGTTTGTAGCTACCCTTGTATACATTATCTTATATTGTATGTCCCATAGGTACATATTTCTAGTTGTTTTTTTAAATAGTCTGATTGATTGTTGTACATCATCTGGTTCAATATTAATTAATATCTCCATTTCCCATTTTTGTGACACCTCTGTCAGTAGTTTGTCTCCATAATTACCAGTTTTTCTATAAATGTCTTGACATCCCTTTTTCTGTGAGAACACTATATTTAATAAATATGGCCTATATGGTCCTATATTAACTCTCTGTTTGTCTGCATTTTTTATGAAACTTTTTACACTTTGTTTAATAGACATATATTCTAGGAAGTTCAAATTAATTCCTCTTGTCCTTTCTATTTCAATTTTTGTCATAATTTCCCAGTTAATTCCCAGTATGTCTGCTACAATGCTCACATTTTTATTCCTTAATTTTTGAAGTAAAGGTAATTTAATATACGGATCATGCCATAATGGCCAACATAAATAGTCCAAATCTGTCTTTGGTTTCATATATTCTCTCAATGTTATTATTGATTGGACTACATCTTTCCAAAAGGCATTTTTCATAGTATTTTTCTTAGTTTTTGCAAAATTATTTCCGAAATTCCAGCACTTATCAATCTCATAGCTAATTGCGAAGGTAGTCCAAGAGCTATCTGTTGATATGATCCTTCTCAACCAAGTTATCTTAAGTGAAGAGGAGAACCTTTGTAAGTTATGTAACTGTAAACCTCCCATATCATAAGGGTATTCCAGAGTCTCTTTTCTAAATTTTGCAGGTTTTCCACCCCACAAAAAGCATGATAACATTTTCTCATATTCATCTGATAATTCAAGGGATGGGTTTGGCAGGGACAGCAGGATGTGCGTTAGCATGCTAGACACCAAACTCTTAAAGACAGATATCCTTCCACTTATAGTTAGTTTTCTTCTTTTCCACTGCCTTAGGACTTTTTTCATTTTAGGAAATTTTAATCTGCAATTGTCTTCTGTGATTTTACTTAATCTTTTACTATTAAATTGAATTCCCAAAAGCACGAACTCATTTGTTAATTCTAATTTTTCTTTTTCTATATTTATCATCCTGCCGTCCCCTGCCACTCCAAGTTGTACTACCTTTGTTTTTTCAATATTTACCTTTAAACCAGAGATTTTATGGAAAAATTTTAAAGTGTCTAAAACTCTGTTTAGACTTTTTTTGCAATTCTTGGTTATGAGGGTGGTGTCGTCGGCATATTGTGATATTTTATGTTCATATCCAAATATTGTAATTCCTTCGATCCGTTTATTTTCTCTTATGGCAATGCCTAATATTTCAGCACATATTACGAAGATGTACGGTGAGACAGGGTCACCCTGTCTACACCCTCTTTCTAGTTTTATTGACTCAGAAAAGAATCAATTTTGAGAGACCATTGATCTCGAGCCATTTTGTAAGATTTTTATCCAATTTAGAATTTTTTCCCCATAGTTACTCATTTCAATTACAGTTTGTATAAAATTCCAATCTAAAGTATCGAAAGCTTTTTCAAAATCTACTAATATTAAGATGCCTTGTTTATTTTCTAATTCACATTCCGTCATAATGTCGTGTATTAACCTAATATTCTCTCCAATAAACCTGTTTTGTACAAATCCTTTTTGGTCGTTATGTACTATGTCTTCCAGTGTTGATTTTATTCTCTCTGCTAGCATACCACTAAATATTTTATATGTAGAATTTAACAACGTAATAGGTCTCCAATTTTTCATATAACTGCGGTCTTTACCCTGTTTCGGTAAGCATGTAATTGTACCTAAGTTCTGTTGGTCTGTCAGTTTTTGTGTTCTCAAATATTCTTTAAATGTATTTAACATTAGAAACTTGATCTCCTCCCAAAAATTTTTGAAAAATTCATAACAGTATCCGTCCGGACCTGGAGCCTTATTATTTTTCATTTTAAATAGTACCTTTTCAATTTCTAGTAAATTAATCTCCTCTTCCAATTTTTCCTTTGTATTCTCATTTAATTTCCTTATATGCTGGGTTACCCAGTTTAAAGGAGATTGTTCCAAGTTAGTTGTGTTTCCCTTAGAGTAGAGTTTTTGATAAAAATCTTTCTGAGCTTTTAGTATTCCCTCTCTGTCTTTTATTAGTCTATCTTTTATGTCATGGATTTCCAGCATTGTTTTATTTATATAGTTAGCTTTCTCAAGAGATAAGAAATATGAGCTTGGTTTTTCCCCTTCATTTAATTTAAGTGACCTAGCCCTAATTTGAGCACCCTTTAGTCTGTCTTCTCTTATAACTGCTAATTCTAAATTCAATATTTCTAGTTGTTCCATATTTATTTGCATATTTTCCTCAAGTTTAGTTATTGATTTAATTAATTCTTTTTCTCGCTGATTTTCCTTTTTTTTTTTTTTTTTAGCAGTGACTTGATCATTAGTTGGTTGCAGTCCCTGGGTACGGGTCAATGCATGTGCAATATTTACCAGTGACTTATCGTTAGTCGGTTGCAATCCCTGAGTACGGCTCAAGGCTTGTGCATTATTTACCAGTGACTCATCGTTAGTCGGTTGCAGTCCCTGGGTACGTGTCAAGGCATGTGCGTTATTTACCAATGACTTATTGTTAGTCAGTTGCAGTCCCTGGGTACTGGTCAAGGCAAGTACATTATTTACCAGTGACTCGATCTTTAGTCGGTTGCTGTGCTGTGCATGGGTACGTATACAGGCATGTGTATTATTTACCAGTGACTCATTATTAGTCGGTTGCAGTCCCTTGTTGCGGGTCAAGGCAAGTGCTTTATTTACCAGTGACTTATCGTTAGTCGGTTGCAGTCCCTGGGTACAGGTCAAGGCATGTGCAATATTTAACAGTGACTCGTTAGTCGGTTGCAGTCCCTGGGTACTGGTCAAGGCATTATTATTTACCAGTAACTTATTGTTAGTCGGTTGCTATGCCTGGGTACGTGTACAGGTCTGTGCATTATTTACCAGTGACTTATCGTTAGTCAGTTGCTGTCCCTGGGTACTGACCAAGGCATGTGTAATATTTATCAATGACTTATCAATTACCAGATCGCTTGTTAGTGGCTTCAAACTCGCGTTCAAGGGTGTTATTTTGCGAAATATTTCCTGTTTAAGTAAACATTGGCTTTCCACTTGTTTGTTATTGAAATATTTTTTAATAAATCGTGTTAAAAGTTGTCTTACCTTCTGTGCACCCAGGTGAGAATGTGTGAAGAAGCAATTATATACCTTTCCTTCATTAAAGTGTGCGTTTATTTTAGGTCAATGCGTTTTATCTCTAGCGCCATTCATGAGAAATTCAACAATGTAAGTCCCGACCTACATGAACGAACGTCAATCTGGACATACATAAAAGGAACCTACATGTACCGGCCGGAATGTACAATCTCCACAGGATATTGGTCCATTATCATAGCATATATGTATAGTTGTCTAACTCTCCTATGCGACGGAGTGTATCCAGAACATCGTGACGGCGCTCGAACCCCTAATTCTATATCTATTGATACAAATTGTACTATTCAAATGTTCATTTTGTTTGCATAAGTGTAAGTTATTAATAAACAGAATTACGAAAATATAATGACATTAATGGTTAAAGGCGTACCTGAATTGGAGGAAAAGAATCTCCCCAAAAGAAAAACAAAAAACAAAACAAAACACATTCTGTATAAATTAAATGATGACATAAGAATTTCCACTCAAATATTAACAATATTTCAGAAAGATTTATCACATAACCATTGTAATGAATATATATAAACGAGTTGTCATGCCATCCCAGATTAAATACATAAAAAGAATTTGTGGAATGAAATTAAAAACTAGAAAACCATAATACTTTAACAAACGGATTATACAATATTCAAAAATTCTTTGGAGACAATGATCTGACCATTTTACACAATGCGACCATTTTACATCAGAAATGGCTATTCATCATGCAGAATAAGCCTACCAAAGGGAATCTATACTGCAAATGAGGTGAAAACATTTTGTAGTTTATACCTTAAGTTTTTAGTTTATATTCCTGCTTGTCATGATGGCAATGTTGTCATACACTCGTGCGGTGACGATCCAGTCTCGGATTTGAGAATAGGAGGCTATTGGAGTCCACGAAACTAGGATTATTTGAAAATAATCTGAAGAGGGATAGCTAAATTCCTCAATGCTAAGGCTATTTCCGTCTGAAGCATAAGTAAGGAAAATATTTTGTGAACCATCTTTACCCTGTCTTGTTGGTATTCATTGGATAGTTCTCGCTGAGTACTCTCAGATGAGTATCTATGTCCGAGGGTTTCAGTCATTTTTCAGATTTTTGCATCCTGTTGTATGATCAAATTAGTTATCAGCAGCAAAAGGGTTAAACTCAAAAGCAACAATACTTTTCAACCACTTTCAAAAAAGGATGTAGTTATCGACAAGTTGCTATTTGAGTAGGAACATGTGCAAGCTTTCTATGTGAATTGGTTAAGGTCTGATATTATCAAAACTTCTAATTGTTAGATAACACAATTGTATAAAAGATGTTCTAAATATCCCACTTTGGTTCAAACCTTTGAAAAAGGTGGTTTGATAATGAAAGTAAATTAGTTGGCGACGTTTTTACAAAGTCTCTTACAATTACCACAAACGAATTAGATAAAGGTATGGAAACGAAATACTTCTACTGAAGTTTGAAAACTTTATGATAACTTAGTTTAGTAGCAAATGTGGAGTTTATTGGGATTCGAGGTACAGACCACAGCACATCTGATAGGTTTTTAGTGAGTGTTAATACTTCTATTCGATTAGAGTTTCAAAAATAAATTGAATCGAGTTTTGATTACGGAGATGATTTTGGTAAGTGGTGAATTTACTCCTTAAAATTCTAGGAAAATGGTAGCTTATTATACATGAAACAAACAAATGAAAATTCTACATTTAAGAATTACCACAAATTCAGCCCTTAAGAGAATTTACATTTAAGACTTCTGCTTTGGGACTTGGTATAAAGTCTTTAATACATGAAGGTGAAATATTTATATCATATGGCGTTGCATTGTTTATATCAATTGCTTCATTAAAACATCCGCAATGGACAAATCAAAGAAGAAACTGGTTTTGTTTTCATCTCTCCTTCCTTAAAAAGTACCTTACAACTTTTAGAATTTACAAATAAAACTAAGTATGGGTGCAATGTGATTGAAGTGTCTATTTATATCTTTTTCGTGAAAAGCCAACTAAGGGGAAGATAAATAAAATTCAAAACTCAAAAAGGGAATGGTCTGTGACCAGCCATGGTGCAAAGATAAGTTGTGCTCATAAAATTTAAATTTAAAATAAAAAAAAACAGCTCATTTTGCCTCAAATTTGGAGAAAATGGTTTGATATGATACTAGTAGTCGCCACACGTGAGCATCAGCAACTTAAAATTCTTGGAAAGCATCAAAATCGCAGACCTACAGATCATATTTCCCCAGAATACATTTTCAATTTATTGGTATGCATCAGATACATGTATATGTTATCTTAACCCAAGGTCTTTGCCAGGACTTTTAAAACATCTGCCTGAAATAGCAATCATTGGCCTGTCCAAAAAGTCGAAAAGGCCTATACACATTTCAGCTATATTAAATGAAGACAGTTTTGGGTCTGTTATGTCATAAGTGCTAATCAAAAGATTATTCATGAAGAATTATACCTGTCTGAAACATTGACTTTCCGAAAACTGTATGACCATGAGAAAGACTGCAAGATGGGTCCTGTAAAGTACTTATAGGACAGAACTATGACAAAAAATCATGAATATGTTCATAAATACAAAACGAAATGGTCTGAAAAGTCATGAAACGGTTATGTAGAAAACGGTAACGGAAATGTATATATATATATATATATATATATATATATATATATATATATATATATATATATATATATATATATATGACTTAGGTTTATAATTTAGGGTTAATTGAAAGAAGTTCATCCCAGCGAGTGCAGATCTTCCAACAGGAAATTATATTCATCAAAGTAAATTAGCAGTAAATTGGAGTACTTTTGTGTATTAGCAGAATATATAAACTTCTCATAAATTTAATTAAGGTTGCAAAAGATTTTGTTAAGACTATTGCCTCATCCAAACGAATATAGTCATACTGTCTTACAAAATGCTTGTATGTGTATATATCAATTAAAAAAGCAGTAGTTAATATCTAATTCAGTTGACTCCCACGCAGGCCCTAACTCCCTTTGCTATGAATAGAGGTCCAGAAGGCTGGTAGAGACAGATAGAATATATAATGAAGAGTGTTAAAAGGCACATTGAGGTCATCTAGTGCCATAAGATATTATCAACAAGTGGTCCTTTATCATTGTTGAAGAACGATGACAAAGCATAATTAATCTAGGTGAAAAAGGAAAGGTGTGTGTATGCATGTACATGTATACACACACACACACACACACACACACACACATATATATATATATATATATATATATATATATATATATATATATATATATATATATATATATATATATATTTATATATATATATATATATATATATATATATATATATATATATATATATATATATATATATATATATATTTATATATGTACTAGAAAAGTACCCGTCCTGCGGACGGAAACCATGAACTTTCCTATAATGGCAAACATATCGGAGCGCCTGCCTCTCTCTCTCTTTCTCTCTTGTCCCTCTCCCTGCGCCCTCCCTCTTTCTCTCTCTACCCCCTCTCCCTCTCTTTTGCACCCCTCTCCCTTCCCCTCTCCCCCTCTTTTGCCCCCTCTCTCTGCTGACTATCTCTTTTTTGCCCCCTCTCTTTCTCTCTCTTTGCCCCCCCCCTCTCTCTCTCTCTCTCTCTCTCTCTCTCTCTCTCTCCCTCTCTCTCTCTCTCTCTCTCTCTCTCTCTCTCTCTCTCTCTCTCTC